>KZ613939.1:2180481-2805527 GCA_002865655.1 Hyaloscypha variabilis F | reverse complement strand
TCGCGAGCAGCTTCGACACCGGCCTCAGCATCCCTCTTCTTGTAACCGAGATATCCAAAAATCGAAGGCGTGTCCACGTCGCGAGCAGTTTCGACGCCTGCTTCAGCATCCCTCTTCTTATAGCCGAGATATCCAAAAATCGAAGGAGTATCCACATCGCGAGCAGCCTCGACGCCGGCTTCAGCAATGGGAAGGCAGCTGACAAGCGGAGCAGCCATCAGGCCAACTGACAAATAAGTAAAGAATTTCATTTTGCAGAATTTGGTATCCAACGTTGAAGCTTTCTTTTTTTCACAAATCGGAAGTGGTCAAGATAGCTTGCGAAAGCACGCACCTTCAGACAGGCGTCTTCTTATTTCTTTGGGGCTTGTCAGGTCTCCGCTTGTCAGGATTGCTGATGTACATAGACTTATACTTTATAGGAAGGAGGATACTCTCATGCAGGGAGGTATGCAAGGTTGTGAGATCAAGCTTCGTATCGACTAAGCTCCCCGCCCTGCGCCGCCTCCCGTCTGGATAATCATCAGACCCCTGTGGGTACCTGATTTGTCAATAGCCTGATACAGCTCACTGATTTGTCTGGAGTCTTTCTCCTCCGTAGGAAATAAGCTATTCTGAAACATGGGTCTAAGAACCAGACAGGATCCCCTTCCTAAAAATTCGGAATACAATGCCCCTGAGAACTACTTTAGGAAGCTACAAACTATGCCAAACAACCCCGCTGCGGGGTTCAAGGTGTTATCAAGATGAAGATGGCGTCACGGCGTTACTAGAATTACATCCTGGATACCCAATTAGGAAGCTGGATGATCTTACGACCATCCTAATTTTATTGGATACACATACGTATACGATGCTCACTTGTGCATGAGCCTTACAAGTATCAGATGACGTTTACCTTACCGCTTGTTCACATGAAAGGCTCTCGTATACGTATTTTTTTCCCTTCAAACATCGCTTCTTATTCCTCACCAAACGAAGTTATACAACGGCATTCAGAGCAAGCAGAATGGTAAACGAAGACGAAGTGACCTTGTTGGAAGAGTCGTATCCATGGAGTAATCTGAAGCAGAAGAGCAAAAGCTCCTCACGGATTCTTGGGTTGACCATTGCTCTCGCTTTTTCCACTTTTGGTTTCCTCTTAGGGGTATTCATTGGGCCTTACTTGCCAGGGAGATTGGACACGTTATGTCTTGCAAAAACCTCTATTCCATGTGAGTCAAAACCGCGCGAAGGACAGTACCTGAGCATTGCTAATTGAGCCTAAGCTCCCCTAACTCCAGATGTAAAAATCTCGTATCATGAGCAAATGTTCAACTCAACACTTTTTGGAAACTCCATATACCGCCAGGAACCAAGTCCAGAAGTTGATCAGGCTTGGACTGACATTGGGGTCTACCGTACGTTAAACTCTCCAACTTTGTTTCCTGAGAGAACCTTCAATGAATGCTTACTCTTCCACAAAACAGTGGGTGTGATATTGGTAGATGAAGATAAAGCACTGAAAGCGGGCATAAGCAAAGGGCACATCACGACCCCTCCAGAAGCAGGAGGTCAATACTACGTCAATGTTGAAGTCTTCCATCAACTTCACTGCCTAAATCTTCTTCGCAAGACGAATTACTGGAACCATGATTACTACGCAAAACTCGGCGAGAATGAATTCGTAAACGAAGATCACATCGTCCGAATTCATGCAGGTAAAGCTTCCCAATCCCGTAGACTTCATCCTGGTAAATCAAAGTAGTCATGACTAACAGTAATATAGATCATTGTCTCGATGCTCTCCGTGAGCAACTCATGTGCACGGCGGATATAGGAGTACTTCCATACGTCCGCGTTAAGGATAAGGGTAGAGCGTATCCTGACTTCCCTGCTGCACCACATATGTGTAGGAACTTTGATGATATACGCGAGTGGGCACGGGATGCACAGTTAGGGAAGGAGTGGACGCAATATTTGCGTGATCCGCAGCCAGGGGATATTGTCTTAGATCAGATACCGTGATAGATTTCGTGATGAAGCATATGCATCAACATTAGCTGCAAAGCGAAAGGAAAACAATATACGGTTTAAGGCCGGAAATGAAGTCAATCTCACAATTGAAGCAAAGGAGCAGCTACATCGATCTGGTCAAAAGCTGCCAACGTCAACTTCGTCGGCTTTCCCACCAAATCCTCTTCACCGTCCAGTTGCCACCCCATTATTTTAGTTCAAAATCCATAAAATATTGCCCGTTATTCATCGTTAACCTTGGGTTGGCCCACGCCTTCTGGACAGCAGGCCGCTGCAGCGCTGAATCGGATGTGGGCGGAGCAGGAAGGAAAGCCGCGTTCGCATCCTCGAGAGCAAGGAAATTTGGCTCGGATACTATCTCCCCTTGTATTTTTGCGGCGTTGAAGGCCAGGATAATATCCTCAGCGAGGGTGCATGGAGGTGCCAGGACGATCAACCCCATTAGGTGAGATGAGGTGACGTTAGAGCCGCAGGGGAGGGTTGAGTCGTTACTCTTATTTCCAGATACTGGGTTAAGGGTTGGGTCATCTAGCTGAGAGGATTGTCAGCGTTCACACTGTTAAGTTTCAATTATAAATTTCTGATAAATAACTTTTCTAATACTATTACTTCAGCTTTGCTTAGTGAATTTTCTTAAGCGATCCCCCTTTCCATTCTCAGCTCCAGCTCGTATTACTTTACTACTCGCGGGTACATCGAGATATCATCATAATAAAGTAATTATCAAGACTAAATCGTCTATTGAGCCGTCACATCGGAAGATTGGAGAAGGGGCATCGATTGAGTAAAAGATTGTTTTGTATTGGGTGAAATCAAGCTACTGAAAACTCGTACATAGCCAGAAGCGCAAACAAGCACAGCACGGCTCTACTCCCTGATGCTGCTGCATGGATTCAAAACCCATCATTATCTCTAAGAGGATTCATGTCTATAATGCCCCGCAAATACTGGTTTGCCGGGCTGTTATCATTGTACATTATTGTTAACTTCCCAAAAATCGTTTCCTTTTCCTCATCTGACATACTATCGCACTCCGCACCCGATAGGCGGCCAATCTCCCAGTGTGAAGTAGGTTTCTTGCGTAGGGTATCAAGTACTTCGGCCCAGGTACCGCTTAGAAGATAAGTGTTCGTCATATGCATGTTTTTCGCGGTAGGAGATAGCCGGTCAGCGAATCGTGCCAACTCTGCCAGATGCAACGGAAGACCACTTGTTGAAAGGGAGTACAACTTCTGCCATGTACGCAAGGTCAAAATCGAACCTAGGCTGAACGATGGAAGATTTTCTTTGTCCCACAAAAAGTCAAGGTTTAACCAAATCATTTGGATACTTGCCGTGTCCAAGACAGCCATCAAGAGCGTCTGCAAGGCATCGTCATCGCCAGGCGCTCGCGGGGGCCAGAAGCCTGTCTCTCTTCGTCGACAGACAAAATTCCTTTAGCCTCTGGCATGATGCTGTGAGATTGCGAAGGTTCTCTGTGCTGAGGCGCATGGAAGTATAATCCTGCAGCGGAGAGATTTCGATGTGGAGATGGGTGAGGAAAACTCCAGCGCTGTGAATAGTTCCCGGCAATCTCATGAGCATCCCTGCTGGTGGTTGTGCCAACTGGTGCCATCTCACGTCCTCACACTTAATTGGTCATAGCATTCTGTGCATAAGAGCTTCATCGCTATGGTCAAGAGGATTCGTTCGGCGTGTTGTGAAAATGAAATCGTCCTCGAGGACTTAAAGTCTCGTCGCGATCGGCATTCGAGCAAACGCAACAGCTGTGGCTCGAACGAAGCCTTCGTTCTCGAGTAATTTTTGTTGGTCTGAGAAACGTCGTGCATATTCAACATGAGTTCTCCGCAGGACGTTGCGATATCTCATGTCCTCCTGGTCGGCTGGATTATCGGGGGTGCCGTTGATGATACCTTCCCATGCTGCTAAAATTCTTCTCGCACTCTGATCATTAAATTAGCATTTTTGGTTCCGGAATCAAATGGAGACTTCGAGAGCTGAGGGACTAGGCTTTTATAAGACGTGGTAGTTCCCGTGAAGCTCCCATTCTCGAGGTCTCAAGCAAAAAAACGGTAAATTGGTATAGAAATGGCTTACCTGGATTATCCTGAACACTTCCTGTTTCCCCATTTGGTAGTATTCCATGCAGTCAGAATGATCTGCCGCCCGCTCCGTCGTGTCGTTCGTTTCGCGCAACTGTTCCAGGGAGTGCTCGGCGAATGCGAAAAAGTCTTGAGCTAGGAAGGAATCATAAAATCGAAAGAGAAGCAAAACCCCCCTGACACCCTTTCCAACTGCATGGCGAGAGATGTTTTCGAGCCGCGAAAGGGAAGATTGATTCGGCTCAAGATATACAGAGTTCAAGAGGAGGTGGGAGCTGGCCGTGCAGAATCGTCGGTACGTCAATCGAAGTGTCTTGATATCTGACGCGCTTTGAATATGGGAAAAGCGGAAGAAGGCTTTGTTCCGCTGGCCATTAAAGGCTTTCAGGTGACCAAAGATGTTCATGAGGATTTCATCTGGCAGATCGAGGATGTGAAGCTTCTGAGTGTTGGGCGGGACACGATATTGATAGTTTTGCGTATCGAGGTTACTAGCTTTCCGTGAATCTTTATAAGAGACTTTACAGAAGTTAGGTGTTGCTGTAGAATGAAGTCTTCATATTCAGGGTCCGCATCTAGTAGTCGCTTGCGTGATAGGTACAGAGTCTGCCCGAGGAAGTCGATACAGTCAATATCCTTCAATTGCGTGTACAGATCATCAAGGATCCCGGATCTGTCTTTCGAAGACATATCTGGGACATCGTGTGACATTTTGGCGAGCTAAAGGATGGGTAGACAGCTTTTGGAGTTCAGGATGATGGGTCAAATCCGTTTGCCGACGAACAAGGAAGGAGTCGCCGAATCGCGTGGGCTGCTTCAAGTCGTCAACGCAGGATGTAAAGATCCACCGTGGGAATTCAATAGGTAATTATGAGTAGAGAAGATCAAATAGATCATATGGTGTTCACCATGAATTGGATGGTGTTGACGTTGGAAGGAAGCTCGCCGTCTGTCTTAGGCTTCTAAATAATATAGGTCTCTACTAACTCGTAACGAAGCGCTAAATTTTAGCGAACCACTCCGTTCCGCTGTCACTAAGTAGCATCTCGCTTCAGAAATTCCCACCTGGCGGCAGTGCAAACGAGCTCAAACGCAGTTTCGATCATGAGTTTTTGAATAAATTTATCCTCAAATTTACTTTTAGAACCAGTCCAAATTCTCCCCAATGGGACTTCTTATAATGTTAGTGGTAAATAGGAAGCATAAGATTGGAACGACGGCATGGACGTCCAAGGAAAACAGCTCGCGGTTCCTAATATCCAGAAGGCTATGGGAAAGCAAGCTCAGAGAATGTTGAGAAGAAGGAGGGCTATCTCCAAGAGAGCATGGAGAGTTCAGGTAGTGCTTGATCGAAAGGTTGCATTTTGATAATGGTCTTGGAGTGTTCTTCCTATGTTGATTTAGCTTCCCTTGGCTTGTAAACTCTGGAACGTCAGCCACCTATTTTCTGATCTCTTTTTATAAATCGAACTTGAGATTCAATCCAAGTTACTAAGTATATAGATAATTCCACCGCTCTCTCTTACAGTCCTGCTACTCGATAATCTATTGAATAAGTAACAAGAAAATCGTTCTTAGACAGGACAGGACAAGATAGCAAAGAAAAATTCCCATAATCCTTATTATCATGCCCTAAATGAAAAAAATTGCCTAAACAAACTGTTCAATTAGCCACTTATATTCCTCCTCTTACTCCCCTTCTCAAACTCAACAAGTCCAGCCCGCATCAACAGCATGCACGGTCCCAGTAACAAAGCTGCTACCGTCACAAAGCAACCAACAAACCGCCTCCGCCACCTCTTCGGGTTTGCCCATTCGATTCAACGCCCCCATCGCCTTCACACTATCTAGATTGACAGTTTCGTGCGCAGCAAAACTGCGTACCATAGGTGTATCTATCAACCCCCTATCAAGCCCCAATGCAAGATCAATATCATCACTCTCTGGTTTCAAGAAGACGCGAGAAGGGGGAAGAAGTCAAGAGCACTCACGGCGCAACAGCATTGACCCTCACTCCAGTACTCCCGCATTCCTTCGCCGCCGTCCTCGTAAGTCCCACAACCGCATGTTTACTCGCCACATACGGCGCACACCTCGACGACCCTTCCAGACCCGCAATACTCGACGCATTCACGATACTCGCGCTTTTCTGGCCGTCCTCCTTCCCCTCACTCTCCCTAATTAACTTCTTCATCGTGCGGAGCTCCGCAGCCAGACAATTGTACACGCCTTTAAGGTTGACGTCGATGATGAACTCGAATTCTGAGTACGGGTAGTCTTCGATGAGGGCAACGCCCTGTGCGGGACTGATGACGCCGGCGAGGTTGGCGGCGCCATCGAGGTGGCCGTGCTGCGTTGCGGTTTTGGTTATCCAGTCTTCTACTTGTTGTGCGTTGCGGACGTCCAATACTAGATAAACCCTCTTATCATTAACCCCGTTATATTGACGTTAGGGAGGGGTTGGAGGGGAAAGGGAGGCTGACCGGTGGCGGTTACAGTCGCTCCGCTCGCTTCCAGCTCTGAGGCTGCGGTGGCAAGGAGCTCCGAGTTGAGATCTGCTATGGCGACGATGGCGCCTCGTGAGGCTAGCATGGTTGCTGTTGCTCGACCGATTCCAGATGCGGCGCCGGTGATAGCGATTACCTTGCCTTTGAAATTGGTTGACATGTTGTCTCTTCTTGTGACTGAGCTCTTGCTTTGATTTTCGAGGAGGGGATTTCTTTTGTGTAGGAAAACATGAAATATGAAGATATAGTTGGACTTAGTTGTGGACGATCAATGGACGATAAGAGAGCTCAAAGTGGGATATGAGGTCGGAACGCGGCGTCACGACGATGGCCACGTACGAGTAGAGCGGGGAAGTTGCGGCTTGATTCGTTGCATACTGCATTCGAGATGCAGGAGAATGGCTCAGTCAGAAGTTTGCTTGACTCGGGTGGAAAAGCGAGAGCGAGGGTAAGTCCGCTATGTCCGCTATAGAAGTGACCATAAGTTCAAACCTACAATTGTGAGATATATGCCAAAATACTCTATTCATAGGGGCGAGTAGTAGTCCAACGGCCACCCAAGCACACTGCACTGCTCCGCATCTCTAAACCCCACCTGCTTACTAGGCCACTGCAACTCTCTCATCGTCCAATTCCCATCCTCCACCGGCATCCACTCGCCAGCTGCTTCCAACGCCCAACTCGTATTCACATACCCTCTCGCCTTCAAGAATGATCTATCCGGATTAGGATCTCCACTCCTCGCAAAGCTCACCCAGCTGTCTAGTACAAATTGCGAGAACGGCAAGTCGTTATCATCGCGGAGAGGGAGCCCCTGCCGTACGATATTCCCGAATTGGTAGTACAGTTCGCCGGAGTGGCATTTGAAGTACTCGCCTTCGGGATCGCCGTTTGGGTGAGAGGGTGTGCAAGGGGCGTCGCAGACGGGAGGATTGGGATCCCAGGTCGTGGTTTGATAGCTTCTATTGAACTCGTAGAAGTATTGGTTTGGTGTAAAGATGTTGTTTAAGATGCTAGCATAGGCGGTGGCTTGGTCGATGCATCGGAAGATACTGTCGGTTGCTACGCGTGAGGTGACGTTGAAAACGTCGAGGGAAGTGTTTGTGCTTTTTGGCTGGGGGAATAGGATAGGATTTGCGGAGACGAGAGAGGAATTGAATCCGACTTTGCTGATGGATTCAGAGAGATCTTCGGTTTGGATGTAGGAGATTATCGCAGAGCCGTCGTCGCGCATGAGGCCTTGCATTAAGTGGATGGTAGAGAGGTTGGCGTCGGTGCCATTCAGGATTAGTGAGGAGGAGGTGAGGTAGGTTCCGTCCACTACGAGATATCTTGCTACAGTTCCTGTCACTAATGACGCTGCAGGTATGTGTCTGAGACATTGCACTTGAGAAACTGCGGAGGTGCAATTTGTCGTGTTGAGAATTGAGTTTACCGCTGTTGTCATTACATCTTGTGTACTGAGCCACGAAGAATAGGTCGTCCCATACCCTCCACCTCCAAGATTGCTCTGTAGAATTGCTCCAGTAAACTTTCCAATCGACTTTGGTGATGCAAGCATCGCTCTAACAGATGCTGCACCGGCTGATTGGCCGAAAATGGTAATTCTGTCTGGATCTCCTCCAAAGTCTTGAATATTATTCCGAACCCAATTCAAAGCATTGATCTGATCCGCGAATCCGAAATTACCTTTCGTTATCCCATCATCGAGAGCTAGGAAACCCAAAGTGGAAAGTCGATAGTTGATGGCGACCATTACCACATCTCCTCTTGACGCAATGTTTCCTCCATCGAACGTCGGATCATTGGCAGTACCACTCGTGAACGCCCCGCCGTGTATCCAGAACATAACAGGCTTCAATTGCTTCGATCCTGCGGGGGCGGGCAGATATGTAGTCCAGATGTTGAGAAACAGACAATCTTCTGATCCACCACCAGATTGTAAGCATTGTGAGCCGTATGAAGTAGCGTCTGAGCTGCCATTTCCCTTGTATGGCGTGGAGTATGTAAATCTTTTGGGTTGTGGGGCATATCGAATGCCCAGAAATCTAAAGCTCAACCTATCTCGAAATCTTGAATATATTAGCTCGGGTACCACATTATGTAGGAGAGGAAATGTACCCAGTGAGATATTCATGGTTAGAATGTACCGTCACCTGCCATATTGCGCTCGTGTTCTGATACGTCGAATTCGAAAACGGCGCAGAATGCGTGCAAAGCGCTGGGAGGATTCGGTGAGAACTCAAGGTTGAGGTAGTATTGGCTGCATTCCCATAACCATCAATTGCTCTCGAGGTATTCGAAATGGAAGCAACCCAGTACTGCTGATCTGCAGCATATTTCCCTTGAGATGTGAGGTAATCAAGATTGGCCTGTATGCTTGAAGTATTCAGCTCGGGTGACCACAATTGCTCTCCCAATGTCGCACAAGCGCTGGCGGCAGCATTTCCAGATCGGGGAGACAGGAGGATGATTCCGGAATCTGCAGAGGGGCTTTCGGAGCCTGTTGACAAAGAGATTTAGATTAAACCAGAAGTAGGTAGATCTTGACTTACCAAGGAGGTCATTGTTAATTAAGATAGTCAGGTCCGAGCCTAGATCGTTAGGAGAATTGCAATGAACGATATGCGTCACGAGTAAGAAGATGACCACGGCCTTGAGCGCCATAGCGGCGCGTGTCCGCAGATGACGAAAGCAGACAAAGAAGAGTGGCAATGCCTCCGAATCATTGTCACGAGCAGAGGGCACAGCGTACAGCAAAGAATTGACTTCCGGAAAAATGCCTACCTCTTGGTCAATCATCCTCGAAATGAAGTCGCTTCTGGCTGGCCGGAAGAGCCAGCAACACGAGTTCATCTGGAGGGGAAGGACGCATATTTGCCGGAGAGGGGCAGTGGTGAGGACGGAAGACTGCGAAAAGGGCAATCTTGTTGAAGCGATTGCGGTCCAGAACAAGATGAGGTCGCTACGAAAGCTCTGCGATGTTCCTTCGATGGAACAAGCACCAAGCCTCCTCGCGAATCGTCTGAAATTGCGCCTCGTCGCGCGCCTGCGCACAGATCAGATCGTCTGAAGAACGTGGTGGGGGAGGGGGCATTCAGGCTGAATAGGACGAAGATGCAAGCAGATCTTGGGTTGTGTCTGGCGAGATGTGGAGTACAGGACGACTCCGCGTCAACGTTGTTCCATCCGGCCGGAGCCGAGTTCACGTGATCGACCGTCTCCTTTTGTCAACATCCCGCTTCGCTGCCTCGGGCTTTTACTTTCTCTCTTCTCTTTCTCTTTCTCTCTCCCTCACTCTCCCTCCCGCTCTCTCTTCAAGCCACAACCTTCTAGATGGAAAAATTCGGCCCGCTTCACGCGGCCTCTCCTCTATCACTCCGCGAAGTTGGCAATCCCCTCACTTCAGCGTCATGCTCCTGCCTTCAGGTCAACGTGTGAGGCACCGAGGCCGCCCAAGTGATTGGCCCAGCACAGGGGGGTTTGACGACGTGCATTGGCGAGCTGTCGAGGCTGTCTACCCGTAGACCCTGGCCAGCCACACGCCTCATGCCAGCCAGCAGCGCCCGCACATCCCCACTATCCAAGAAACAAGACGAGCACCATCCTGAATTTCGATTCCAATCTCCAACCTCCACCGAGGAACCATGCGATGATGCAGTGCCCACTCCATACTGCCCAGCACCAACCCCATACGATGCCGCCGCCCTCACGGACACGGCTGCCAGATGCTCCGCCAATTTCTCCACCCCGCACCACCCGCGCTCTGTGACCACTCACCAAAACGCTCTAACAGTCTAATATCAAGCTCCTGTCAGAGCGTTGGGGCTTGATATTGCGGGAGCATTGCGAGCAGCTCGGTTGCCCCTTAGAGTTACAACAACTCCACCTTCTCACAAATTCTCCGCGGGCTTGGTCTTGGGACGAGAAGGCCCGTTTTGCGGAGACTCCAGCTCACTCCGCCTTCTCCATCTAATTCCCCCACTTACGAGCTGCTTTAAAAGTACTGGCGACTCCGCACGCCAAATGAGTGCTTGCCACAGTACAAAGTACTTGCAGTGCTTGCCCCGCGAGCTGCCCCTCATATGATCCAGCATCTATAGTAGCTGTCCCTAAGCGCGCCATCAGCTGCCCTGGCTTAATACCAGGGCCTTCATTATACTGCACTGTTTCTAGAAGGTTTCCCTTCGGCCGTCAGCTGCCGAGTGTCACCCTGTGTAGTGCTACCAACCCCAGATTCCTGCGCGCCTGAACCTGCATGAGCATCGTCCCAGGCCCTAGAGTGGTGCAAGTTCCTGGTGTTGTCGTCTCCCCTCGTCTCCCACATCGAGTCTGTTCCCGTTCGAGCACATCGTCTGGTCTGCCAATCGCAGCCCCCTGCTGCATCTGTGGGGATCATCCACCAGCATCGGCGCCCCCTGCGGTCCTGTGCTGTCCTGTGCACGCGGCAACTAATCAATCTCTCGAAAATAGATATGGATCCCGCCTCGTCACAGCTCTCTTCATAACTCTCGAACTCGTCGGTGCTACAGAGAGATTGATCCTCCTCCTCGGCGGTACATCGTTTCGAGCAGCATTGTATTTATCCTAGGGCCAAGCATCGATGAACCCAACGGTCGGTTCTTCCTCCAGGCCCAATGTCGAGTTCCCCAGAGCCTTCCCCAACGTCTGCTGCAGGCGGCGGCAGAACCTTCTCCATGTCTCGAGACAAGTTCAACATCGACATCCCAAACTCTCCCCGTCTCAACCTCAACACAAACGGTAATCACGTCAATGGCAGCAATGGGAATGGGAACCTGAACTCCCCAAACCCGCTAAAGTCGCCAAATGCACGCCGCGTTCAAAGCTTCTCGCGTGAAGGTATTCTTGGATCTGCTCAAAAAGCTAGGAATCTTTCTCAATCCTCTGGAGACAGGGAATCCATGACAAACGGTCTGAACCAAAACCGGCAAAACAGTGACGATGGAATAAATCCATTGAAAAGAAGAAGCACTGATGCTGGCATCGACTACCCCAGGCGGAGAGCTACCATTGCTGTAAGTAAGCGTCCCCGACACCATCATCGCCCACTGACATGACGGAACAGTGCGAAATATGTCGTTCTCGCAAGTCAAGATGCGATGGGACGAAACCAAAGTGTAAGCTCTGCACGGAGCTGGGAGCCGACTGCATCTATCGAGAGCCAGGAATTAAGCTCGACGCTGGCGACAAACTTATCCTAGAACACCTCACCCGCATCGAAGGTCTCCTTCAATCCAACTTGGTCGGCCAAACGAATGGTCTCGCACTCTCCGCAAATTCGCCCTCCGTCAATGGCGGAACGACTGTCAGTAATGATGATATCATGATGCACAATAATGCAAATTTCGTCTCGATGATTCCTGCCTCTGGTCTCGGCACATGGACATCGGTCGGAACGAATATCTCCACCATGCCGAAGGTGCACACCAACGCAGCATTGCATCTTCTCCAGTGGCCTTTGATACGCGATCTCGTATCAAGACCCTACGATCCGCAAATTCTACTTCAGCTCGAGATGGCTCGAGAGCCTCTCCCACTGTCCAAGGCACCATGTCTGGACCTCTCAAATACGTCAGCCTATATCGAGGCTTTTTTCGCAAAGGTCAATGTGTGGTATGCATGTGTCAATCCATTCAATTGGCGAAGTCACTACCGCATTGCCCTTTCGAACGGATTTCGCGAGGGACCAGAAAGCTGTATTGTTTTGCTGGTCCTCGCTTTGGGGCAAGCTAGCTGCAATGGTTCTATTTCCAGGCTCCCTCTGGGGGAGGACCCCCCGGGACTTCCATACTTCGCAGCAGCATGGGCTCTACTCCCGGGATTGATGACCCGCAATTCGGTGCTATCAGCACAATGCACAGTTCTGGCCTCGGCATATCTTTTCTACCTGGTCAGACCTTTGGAAGCTTGGACGCTGCTCTCGAGTACCAGCACTAAGCTACAACTTCTCCTCTCGGCCCCTGGACGGGTTCCTGCCGCTCAACGGGAGCTCAGCGAACGGGTTTACTGGAACGCGCTTCTATTTGAGTCTGATTTACTTGCCGAAATGGACCTTCCACACTCTGGGATTGTTCAATATGAAGAAAGTGTTGGCCTCCCAGGGGGATTCGAGCCCGAAGACGAAGAATCTGTTGGAAGAGATGATCTCTGGTATTTCCTCGCAGAAATTGCGCTTCGACGGCTTCTCAACAGAGTCTCTCAACTCATCTACAGCAAAGACTCCATGGCTTCAACACAAAGCCTTGAGCCAGTTGTGGCTGAGCTCGATTACCAGCTCACGCAATGGTACGACAGCCTTCCGCTGCCTCTACAGTTCCCATACTCTCGTTCGCTGTTGAACGACCCGGTACAAACAGTGCTCAGACTGCGGTATTTTGCGTGCAAGACCATCATTTACCGCCCCTACATTCTGGCTGTGTTGGATAATGAGCAGGCGGCGATGGATCCGAGCGTGAGGGAGAACTGTCGAAAGTGTCTCGAGGCAAGCGTCAGACAGTTGGAGCACATCACTGCACAGTACGTCACCCACCCATCCGTCTTGAAATAATCTATCGTGCATGTATCTAATGTTTCCAACAGCCACGCCGGGCACATGCCTTACCTCTGGCAAGGCGCACTTTCCATTGTCAGCCAAACCCTCCTAGTCATGGGCGCCACCATGTCCGTCTCACTCTCATCTATTCTCGCCACCCTTGTCCCCAGCCTCGACACCATCGATGCGATCATCAACGATGTAGTCATGGAGATCGAGCGATACGCGCATCTCGCGCCTTCCATCAGCCTCTCGAGCGAGATCCTCCGGGAGGCTGAGATGCGCCGACGAGCATTCCTGGGCATGGCGGGATGATTATTCCCCTTTCGTGTATCAACACGCGAAAACACGAACATCACATCATCACCTCACATCACGACTCACGAATCACGAGCCTCACGACGACATTCTCACGACAAACACCAAAATCCGCACGCGAAAGCGGGAACACGCCTTCACCCGCCACTCCGCCGCTCCCGAGTTTCTAAATCCAAAAGGCCCGACTGCTCGGGACGCTGCCGACACGAGATATACCACATACTAATATTCCGAAGTCTTCTCTCGAAATCTCACCGTCCACTCCACCTGGAGATTCGAGCCAATGTTATGGTGTCGATGGGTGTGGTTGGGCAGCATTCGGGCTGTGATTCGCTTGGGGGGATTCGGGCCGTCATGCCGGGTGCTGAGTGAGCGCCCCACGACACATATTGATGGCAATTAATTTATTTGGCCACTTTGGGGAGTGCGAGGCACTGCCACACTTTATGAACAAATGGAGAGAGAAGGGTTGGAGAAGGGGGCGCGTGTGTTGGGGAAGTGCGATAAGGAGGTGTGGGGAGGGATATCACGTGCAGGAAGAGGGGGAAGTGAAAAGGGGTGTTTAAATTGCAATGGTATATATGGAGCGAAATAGGAAGGCTGCTGGAGTTGGAGTGTCTGGAAGAGGCAGGTTATGAGGGGGAGAAGCGGGTGCTGGCAACCTGGCAATCACGTGTAACGATCTTCTTGCATTCTCGGTTGGGCATTGGGGGCATAGGCTTGGAGCATGCATTGCATTCATATCATCATATCATCAATTAAGCATTGTACAGCTGAAGACTCAATCAATATCTCAAGATGCACTACCCCTTTCGGTCCTTTTGGAGACTATACAAGAAAAGAGATACCTATATCTACCACTTCCAATCTCACTCCCCGATCCCAAATCACCCCCCTTTCCCATATTCCAACCGAGGCACCTCCTTTCTCCCCCCAACGCCTTAAATTAAATTAGGAAACCATATTATTCCGAAGCACACCCTCTGATTCGTCACAACAATTCTCGCAATCGCTAAAATAAAGATCAGATCTACATCAAGCAGCGGTACCTCAGATTAGCCGGTCCTCCCCCTCCCCCTCTCTCTCCACCTACCTCATCTACAGCGGCTCCAACCGTACCGTACCGCGCTATCTGCTTGCGTACACGACCTGCATTAGCTCCTCCCCTCCTCCCCGACCCCGCATCTCGGTACCACGTCGTTGTACTTCCTCCCCTATGAGTCTCAGGGGCTGAGGTATATGTAGGTAGAGAGGGTAGGGTCCTTCGGCTCGCGCGTTCCGAATCTGCCGCCTAGCCGGTGATGAGCGTGCATACCGTCACATACCATCACATACCATCACATTTACAGCACAGCACAGATTTCCCATCTATCCTCGGTTCGGCGTGAAGCGGTGAAACACGCAGGTAAATGTTCGTTTTGTAGACGGACCTTTTGTAGATGAGGTGGGAATCAGGTGTTAGGTTAGGTTGATGGATATACCAAGGTGATATGGAAGGTGAGGTGGAGGTGGAAAGCGGGTCGGGGAGAGGGCGGCGGCATTATGGTATGGTATGCTGTGCAACGCTGCCACGAGGCATTAATATAAGCGTGGCTATCGACGGCTGGAGGTGCTCGTCTAGATTCGTGTTCAAACTTGAATGCTAAAAGGGGAGTGCGAAGAGCGAGCCTTGATGGGGTAACCGAGATAGCTGGGTCGGTTAGCTTCGAGGATCGGATCTGGATGTGATGTGTCGTTTTTGGATTTCTGAAATTAGTAGTTAGGGGGTGGGAATTTTGGGGTGTAGAATGGGGCTTAGTAGGCTGAAAGATTGAACTTGGGTATTCTGGGGGAATTGAGATTGTGAATTTGGGGTAAAGCCGAGGGAGTAATTAATATGAAGTGCCGTGTCAGGGTCCCAGGGAGGAGAGAGGCTCAGAGTGAGGGGTTGGTACTTTGAAGTTAGGATGGTACTTTGTGGATTGCATGTGATAGGTTTTTTTTTAGAGATGCTTGGGCATGATGAAAGTTGCTATTGTATGGGGTATAAGGGAAGGCAATAGAAAGTGGAGCGAAGTGAGCAAGGTTGAGAAGGGATGAACTTCAAATGGGATTAGATACCACCTATGATTTCACTTCACGGAAACGGGCCCGGGAATTGGATAAATCTTTCAAACCCAAAAGAAAGGGGAACTTGGTAGCACAATAGGCGAGAATCTTAGGGCCATTTTCTATAACTCAATGACCTGGCTGATTCGTAGCGATGCATTTTGCGGAGAAGAATTGAAGGAGGTGACGGAGAGAAGGACAAACAACAAAAGAAGCAGAAGCAGAGCGTCACCATCGATATTGAACAATCAGGCACGACTATTGATGTACCGTAGGCGGTATCCCATCCATACCATCTCATTGTTTGTTGTGAAAGAAAGGGGCTAGAAAAGGGGTCCCGAAGCTAGCGAGTCCGCCCCCTGATTCAGGGGTCGCCAATAGATCTCAGGCAACTGACTCGCTAGAAACAGTGGATCTTCAAAATTTTGCAGCGCCGTCGTCACCATTTCCGGTCATCAACGTCCCGTCTGGTCACCTCAGCCCAGGACACCTCAGATCACGGCCTTCAAGGGCGGGATTGGACTTTGTAACCTCATCATCGAAACCAGATTAGAAATGGGCCGTACCACTCTTGACCACTCTATCTCCATCCTCGGCTCGCTCATCTGCGGCACTCTCACTCCTCCTTCATCCCAGCACGAACCTTCATCTCGCTCCTCAGAATCATCTTCTTATGCGAGACCCACACCGAGAAAAGCAAACATGAAATCAGCTTCTGTTGCACGACGCAGTTTCGTACTTTGGTACTTAGATCTCGTTTCCAACATTTTCTAGGTGTTGGTGGATGTGGACATCCGCTAAAGCCTCTTTTGCTGTCAACCCCCACCTAAAGTCCCCGCGCATGCACCGATGTTGCCATATACGGGACGACACCAAGACTATTCGAGGCCGCCCTCCCCGAGTAGTCAGCCTTTTGTTGCACGCCGCAGTTTCGTAACTTGGTACCTAGATCTCGTTTCCGGGTTACTGTCTACTTCGGCTTGAGGCGTTGATGGTGCTTCTTCGCTAGTATCACTACTTTAGCCCACCCCCACCAGCACGCCCCGTTCCTCATCTCCTATGTCTTTTTTGACCTCGGAATTACTTTTCGAAGTCAGGAAAGCCATCTTTGTTGCACATCGTATCTGTCAAGTCTGGTTCCTATATCTCGTTTCCGTTGCTTGTCTTCCGGCGTTGTTGGTGCTTCGTCACAAATACTACCTCTTCATCCCACCCCCACCACCGTACTCTATTCCGTCCAGCATTTCAACCTCTCAATGCGAGGATTATTTATCAGAACAGTCTCTTCTGTCACACATCGCACTTCATACTTTGGTACACTTCTCTCGTTTCCATCGTTTTTCTCGCTGGTCTCGTAGAGTTTTGTTGGTTTATGCTCGCTAAACAAGTGTTGGCGTTGATGGCGTCCCGACCAGCGAGGACCGAAGTCTGGTAAATTGCCTGCTAATGCCGACTTTTGACACGAGAGATTTGGGACGTTTATGCCGAGGACATAAGCCTAGTCTGACTGATGGTGATGTAACATGTGGGCATTAGTTCCGGACGTCCGGTTTGCGCCTTTCTCTTGATGCGCACGGGTGGTTACGTGTTGTGCTACCGAATCTGTGGGTCTCGACAGCTGCAGATCTCGGAGATTCGGGACGGGAACTACAGTGCAAGATTTTTTGACAGAGCCTATTAGTAATAATCTGTAGAACCTCTGAGGATATACACAATTTTTTCTATTAAAATTCAAACTTCGTACCTAAGGGTTGCGCTACCTTTTGCTGCCGTGCTGTTGGAGGTCTCTCGAGCCCCTGAATCACGAGCCTGATTCGCTAAGCTAAAGTAGCACCTCCCTCGAGCCAGGAGCTGACCTTCGATCATGCATTCCGCAGAGTCGGGCTTGCGATAAGGATTACAGAGCAGATGGGTACATTCCAGACGAAGCAGCTTAGAAGATGTTTCACAGTTCCACGCGGGGGGCATGGTTTCCTTCGTGTCACCATCAACAGCGCCTCACGGTTGCATGCTTTGATGACGTGCTGGGCATATGCCGAGAGCGAGACTGTGAAGATAAAGAGGACGAATGCAACAATAGTCAAGATGGTAGGTGGAGTGTTTCAGCCCACTTTCTGATTTCTCTTTCTAGCTAGGCATCACTCTAGCTCACTAGTTTACAAGTCGAATCCTAGGATTCAGGAGCAACTTCCTCTTCATACGAAGCTCCTGGCTTATGTACTTCTTCAGCTCTCGGCACCCCTCTTAAACAAAGTTCGTAAGACCTCCTTCTCCTTCCCGACTCACTGTCCCGATTGCTCGAGGCTGTGGTTCAGAGACACCGTACCCCATCACCCCCCTGAATCCACAATAGCTCAATGCGATTAGTGGCAGTCCTTGGAATAAAGGACGAATAGAAGCATCTCCGGCCATCCAGCTAATTGCGCAATTCCACGTAGATAGTGCATGAAACTCAGCAGCGCCTCTCGCTGCGGCTGTGGAAGGGCTTTCTAGTGGAAGCTGATCAGTGGAGTCGGATTTTTAGTAAGCTTTTTATGGGACAAGTCTTCTCGTCTGCTTACTATCGGAAATGGTATCCCTAGGGAGTGTTATGAGTGAAGACTGTAGTGGGAAGTGATAGATGGAACATGCATGCGCCTTTCCAGGTGCAGGTTCTTATGTAGAATGTGAGTAGATAGATCTTTCTCAGGCTTGTATTTGATTATAGAGGCATGTACTAATAAGTACGCGTTCTAGAGAAAGCTACGTAGAACATTTTGATGGAAAGAAAAACGGCAGGACTAAAATCAGGGGCTCGCTTAGGGGTGCTACAAGTGATGGTAGAATGATGACTATGATGAGTTCAAGAGGTCCACAATTTTGAAAGTATATACATAGGTTTAGTCAAGTGTTTAGGAGGACAACATTCGACGTTCACACCTTATCTCCACCTTCTCCGGTTGACATTGAAACCGACGATGCCTCTGGAAGGAGGCAGCTAGTCTATATTTCTGCTTTGAACATCCAAAATCCACCTCATAACTTTATTTCAACTGTGCAAGCAGTGCGAGCCTCTTCGAGAGTTGTGGCACGTAGAATAACGAATTAGAAACCTTTGAGGGCTATTGAGTAATTATTTGTTATGAGGAATCACCGGATAATATCATGATAGGAGTATAATTTGGCTCACTGTCTTCAGCTCTGGCAATTTGACTAGTGAGGCCCGGTGTTTATTTTATTCGACCGTCATTTTATAGCAGGCTTTTGGTAATGTCTAAAATTTGTTAAACTTTTTTTGGGTGGGGGAAGGGAATGAATGGAGGGAAGTTATAAAGATTCAAGAGATTTGCGTGGAGGAAGTGGGTGCTAGATGAGCAAGCGGCACACGCCCTGCCTTTGGTGGATGCGGTTGCATGGCGCAGTGTGTGCTTAAGAAAAGCACAAAATGCCGACCCTTGAGTATAGAGAATTGTAAACACCCTAAGACTATTTTGCCAACGGATAGAGAATGTAATCTGTACATGAGATTTCTCATTCTTATTCTTTACACTTAGCTTGCAGCTTGCTTGGAATCAAGAAAGTTAGCGCAGCAACAGTTTACACTTGTGAGTTAGGTGATGGCCGAAAGCCTCCAAAGCGCTACAGATTTGAGCAAGAAGATAACGAAGGAGTTTTTGTGGATATCTGATGTTCGTTGTATCTATGTACACTTGGGAAGTTGTGTTAATTCTGATTGATCAGACTCAGACCTCTTGCCTTGCAGCAGTGTGATCTAGCCAGCTTGCTGCTTTCACGCACTGTGACATCTCCCCTGCTTAGTATACCTCTTGCACAACCCTTCAACCTGCATCACAATGACCCTTCACAAGCTCTCTGACTGCTCGACGACTTGACTGGCCTGGAAAACAACACTTATGCAGTTAACAAGTACCACGACCGCGAGAACTTGGATAAACGCATTCACGCATCGCCTCTCGACATTGTGCACAAGTAGAGGTCCCATTCTTGATCTGCGATCTGGCTTTGGCTGTGTATCTCCAGCATTGAAGTCCTTGATTACGGCAGCGAGCACAGCGATCATTATCCGGAAGGCATTCCCCAAGTGGCGTCTCCATGATCCGTCCGATGTGACTACGCCTGTAGCATCCTTTGCGGCTCATCCCATTTAACTGTTCGGGTGTACGGTACCACCATTGCTCATCAGCCTCAGGGAAATATATTCGGGAAAATTCGGGAAAATGGAGGCCGGCAGAGATTTTGGTGATGCGATTTTGACCATCTTTCTTGCTGGCCGAGGCGGCATAGGGGCCACTAGATGGCACTGGATTCAGGATAAACTGCAGTTGTAGTTTCGGAGCCATGGCCATGGCAGGGTCAGGGAACTCGTGGCTCGAGGATGATGGACGCTGTTGAGAGCTGGATCCTGGGCGTACTGCAGTCGAAGAGATAGAAGATACTGCGCCTTTGGCCGACCGTCTGCGAGACAAAGAAGCGAGCTGGTTATCTTCCAGTTTGCTTCCGCCTTCTTTTGCTCCTATCGAGGCTCTGACGGCCTCGGCGATGTCTGAATGCTTCGATATGGCCAAAACAAGAAGCTCTTTTTGTTGTATAAGGGTAAGTTTGGTCAGCATGCCGTCGATTTCCTGTCGACGATCGAGAGCACCGTGACTTGACGCGTTTGGCATCCTTGATCGTTTGCTTGATCGAGTTGGCACGATCTCGGATTCGAAGTGAGATGAGAGAGAACGTTTGGGCGCATGACGATGTTCTCCTGCATCAGGCGGCATCTTGAGGATACAGGGTGATATTCTGTCCCCAATAAAAAAATCAATATAAGTTGGGTGCACGATGGATGAAAGTGTGGAATAGAACAAGAAACCTGTGGTGAGGAGGGGGAAGTTGCCCACAGGGCAAGAGCAGCATTTTTACCGTTGGGGCAGTTCCCTAAGGAAGGCACGACCACAAGAGGTCGAACAGACTCGACTCAGAGAAGGATCGACGAAGGGACTTGTAGCTGGGAAAGACGTTCTCGATTTAGCTGCCCTACCTGTGACGGATGCAGTTGTATAGCACCTTCGTAGCCGCTTATCGCCCAGCACTGGACACCACAAACCATGTAGAGCTCTTGGAAAATGGAAGTAAGAATGTTCGTATCGTTCGCCCTTAGATTGCTTCCTGACATGTATGTACAATACGAAGTGCTAATGTGTTTGGCTCCACTTGATCGGGCAGAGATGGCCCTGCGTCGCAGTACGATGAAATCACTCTGCATTCGACGAACTCGAGGCTTTGAATAAGTGCATGACTAGCCATTACCTCGGCATAGGAACCATTGCAAAGAAAACCTTCGGGTGGAAGTGGAGGAGCAGAGTTAGTACTTGAGGAAAGGATAACTCAGATTCAGAATGAGATGAGGTTGGTGGAGGTCAGATCCTGGACGAGACTCTGGGTGGAAACGAGGTGGAGACAACTCAATATGGGATCCAGTTGACGAGATAAGGCTGGCTGGAGATTCGAGTGAAGCAACACTGCCTTTGTGGACTCGATATCATAAGGCGCGGGAAATTCGCTTCCTCTGAATCTGCTCGAATCTCTCATAGATCTGGCGGCGTAGACAATGTCTCGATGCATCTATGTTGCCTAGACGAGAACGTCTCTCAATTGTCCGAATGAAAGATCTAAGGGAAGACTTTCGATCTCTTGTCGATGGCCATCCGGAACTTGGCTTAGCGCAGTGTTGTTTGAATCGTGGGTCCGCACCGCGGCGGTCGTTTGGCTGGTCATTTGGATGGGGTATCGATTTGGGATTGAGGAGGAAGTGAACCTGAGATTCCATACTGTCTTCTCTTGCGTGGCGTGGTATCGTTGGAACCGCTTGATAGGTGAGATCGATGGTCTGGTGCATGAAAGGGGGGTCAAGGACCACTTCGTTACGATTCAAGTTTGTGAGACGCGCTTTGCGCTGCCCCACGTGATCTGACTGCACGGTGGTCTGTGCGCGAAAGCATGATGCTCAAGTCGCGTTCACAAAGTCAACAAAACATGCGACAACAGCAATTGAAACAGCCAATTTACCGCAGATGGTTCCTCGAACGAAGAAACGACGAGCATCGGATGTTATCATCTTGAGCAGCCCGCCTAAGAAGTTTCGAGTCCCTATTTATATCTCGATCTCGAGCGAAGACGAGGGAAATCCACCAGCGAAGAAGCAAACCCCAAGTCCAGGAGTGCGGGTAAAGGAGAATGGCACAACTCCGAACCCTGGCAAAGGGAATGAGAAAATTGGAGCCTCAGTATCAACCAGCCGTGGCCCTACGATATCAATCAACGACAGCGACAGCGACGACGAAGTCCTTCTAGCAGCGACTGGGCAGTATGAGCTGTTGCGAAGCTGGGTTGATGCTGGCATTGGGATTACCATACGGGAGATGGCGGGCGAAGATTGGCAAGTTTGGATCGGGTTAAGGTGGTCGATTGCTAATACCAGTCCAGTAAATCGGCATATACCTCGACTTATTCTGCGAAGTCCAACCAGACTCATCCCACCTCGAGCATAACCGAAGTCCAACATCACCCCTCCAAGCCTCCCCCGTCCGTGTCACAACTTTCGCACACGCAAAGCAGCAATCCTAATGGTGTAAAGCTCGAGCGAGCGCCACCATGGAAGCCACAATATTTTTCCAACCCTGCTGCTTCTTTGACGCCTCGAGAACCACTTAGCCAGACGTCACACAATATCTCGCCACCGATCATTCCTACTACGAGGATGTACACTTCTGTCTACACTCCGGTAGCGAATTCAGGACCCAAAGCCTCGGCCGCAGTGTCTCGATACAACCCGGTTCCAATCCTCCCTCCAAAACCAAGGATTTCGAACGACGTACCAGCAACTATCCGTCCTGCATCCAAAGCTCCCAAAACCACACTAACCTCTATCTCCCCAGCAAAGGCTCAAATAATAAGCAGTGCACCAGGTCAATGTCTTCCACTGGCTCCAAAGCAGGTGATTTCTCTGGCGCTCGAGACATCAAAACCACTACCGCCATATTCTGTTCTCCCACCTGGCGACTATCTCGGATTTTATAATTTAGTAGAAAGATATTCGGTACCACACAGAAGCGTCTTGCATACGAACAATCCAGCTTGGAGGTCTTGGCTGGAGAAACTCGGGATTGATGAGCCACAGTATCGGAATGCTCTGGACCATGCCAACAGAGCGTGGTTTAAATCAAACGTCGAAGATTGTTGGGCAAAGGAGCCTTCGGAGAAACGCCGAGCCATTGAGAAGGTGGCGATCTGGCATAAGTATGGCTCGTTCGTCAATCTCCATTCGATACCTCTGCGAGAAAGAGATGTAACTCTCTCCTCGTCCGTCCCCTTCCACGAGGTCGAACGCAATTACTTCTCCAACGTTCGAACCTTCTCTAGCCATGACGATATAATCAAACAGCGAGACGACTGGCTCTCTAGGATCGGATTCTGCGAAGCCCAGAAGTACCCCTTGCCCGAGACACCAGCTCACACTCAACGACTGAATGAACTCTATGCCAGCTTGCACATCTTGCAACGCAAGGCCATATTTTCTTCTGCAAAGTACCTGAAGCTGTTGGTGAAACCTCCAGCGCCTTCGTGGGGTGATCTAGAAGACAAGTACGCAATTTATCCTGCAAGTTGCTTCACGTCTCATGCCGAGTACAAGTCGAGGAGGTACGTATCTCATCCAAATTCACCCCATGTTCAGTGAACTCTCAAAGCTCTTAGCATTCAAGTCTTTCTTCATTTATTACTTCTCTTTTCAAACCAATCAGACTCCTGCAACGAATAGAACTAACCCAATCGTCTAGACGCGATTGGCTAAGATCACTTGAGCTTGATTCGTGGCCATTCTCTTATGTCAATATGACGGAGAAGTACAATGGAGTTGCCGAAATCGAATGGAGTGAGAAGTCACAAGAAACTCGGACAGCCGTTGAAAACCATGCAAAAGCCATGAAGGATGGTTTGATTCCGTATGCTTCTTCATGGAGTGCAGTGGAAGATATTTTTGGATTTAATGCTGAGCTTGATTTCTCTGGACGGCAGCTACACTACCGATTAACGAGGAATGCTTGGCTGAGAACGATCGGCATGGGGAACTATGTCGATGAACTGGTCCCCATGGAAGTCTTGAGAACTCGGTGGGCTTCAAAATCATTCGACGAGAAGCGCATCATCCTTGAGAAGGCAAGAAAGGAAAGAGAGACATTTTGCACGGAGCGACTCACAAAGCCTCCAAACCCCTTCTTGAATGCCGAACCTCCTTCCACTACCAGGACTGCCAGTTCCGTCTATTTGAGCTCGGCACAAAGCTCGTCAGAAACGAAGCCGGTCTCTACTGGACCTTCCAGACCGTCAGTGACCAGTACAATGGGGCATGTGGCTGTTACCACGAGTCGCAAAAATACGAAGAAGAAACCAAGCCGGAGGTATCGATTTTAGTTTTCGAATGCATCAAACAATACCTAATTTCTCACATCAACAGTTTACGCCTTCTCAAGTTGGGAATCTGCTAATATACGTGCTTGAGAGCGATAGAAGACTCGGTTTTGACATTGTTTTACGTCAGTCAGGATACGATGAATCGCACTGGCGCGGTAACTTAGGGCCAGTTTAAGGACCTCGCCAATTCATCCTGCGCCAAGTCCGTGAGAGTGAAGATGCTGGAACCGTTGTTCCGTACTCCGTTGGAATTCGGTAATCAATCTTGCGCTCCTCTCATCCTGTGGGCGCCAATCCCTGAAGGGATGCCAACGACACGCTATGACTGGGGCCTGTTCATAACCTGAAACGCTACCCTTGCGCCTCAATCTCGAGACTCCCATCTACCTCCACAATCCCATCGTCGTTCCTGGTCATCAACCCATTCGTTCTTCGTAGGAACGGGCCGATTGTGCTACGCTCCATTCAACTCCTCCGTTGAGCAGGGTTAAGTAGCCCAATGATAAGAGATGCTTTCCCAGCTAGGAAGGGGCTTTGTTTTTTGTACGTGGACGACTCTCGGAGGCCAGGCCCAGTGTCGTGGAAACTGCAAGTCAAATACGCTTGTACTGAAGCATGATGCGCCACCATCGCTATCTTGATCTACTTACACAACTCAGCTAAAAATGCAAAGTAATTGAATTCTCGAATAAAGTATCCCATTATAAGGGATCTGGGCTGCAATTTCGGCATCAGCCCTCATCACGGAGCTGAGCAAGATGTCTAGCGCAGTTGAGCTCAGACCACTGAATCCTTCAGATCCATGAATACTTATGAACATCCTGCTACCTTAATTTGGGGCTATTTTGCTCTGCATCTCCAGTCCCTTCGTTCGTTTCAATGCTGTTATCATCTGCGCCTTGGTTGGCTCTATTAGCCACGCCTGTGCTGTCCTGGCTACCAGGAGAGCATAAAGAAATCTATGCTCGGGATAGCACGAATCTCTTTAACAACACAGCATTCGGCGTTGATTCGTCTTCCAAGCGCTGGCTCCAAGCATCAGGAAAAGTACGAGGTGTCAACCTTGGCTCACTATTCGTCTTCGAACCGTGGCTTGCAGAAACAGAATGGGCCAGCATGGGTTGCGATGGTCAGGCTTCTGAATTCGATTGCGTCTCCTCTCTCGGACAAACGCAAGCAAACTCAGTCTTCCAAGCCCATTGGAATTCATGGATCACTCAGGCAGATATTTCGCAAATGCAGAGTTATGTCTTGAATACGATTCGAGTGCCCGTTGGTTATTGGATGCTGGAGAGTCTGGTCTATACTAGCGAACATTTCCCGCAGGGAGGTATAGAGTATCTGGAAACACTTTGCGGGTGGGCCAGTGATGCGGGATTTTATATTATCATTGACTTGCACGGTGCTCCTGGAGCACAGGTTGCGACGAATCCCGATACCGGGCAGGTCAGTCTTTTCTGATATGAAAACCTGACGCTCTTCCTTTCCAACATCAAATGAAGTCAAGTGACTTGAGTTCAGCAATACCCCACCTCGCGTTAGAAGATCTCTCGTTTGATTTGCGCTTACATATGTGTTAAAGAATGCACCATCCGCTGGCTTTTACGTCGACTACCAATATGCTCGAGCAGAGCAGTTCCTCTCCTGGCTCACAAATCTCATTCATACAAACAGTTCTTTCCGCAACGTTGGCATGATCGGCACTGTCAATGAGCCTATCCAGAACGCTGACACAGTGGCTACAATGCGCTCTTCGTACTACCCAGGAGCCTACAATGTAATTTACACTCCTCTTGGTCTACTTCTTAACTAACTCTCGAAGGCAATTCGAACTGCAGAACAAGCTCTTGGCATCGCACAAAATAACTATCTGCATGTGCAACCTATGAATGAGCTCTGGGGTTCAGGGGATCCAAACCAGTACTTGACCAACGATGTATTTCTCGCTTACGATGACCATCGGTTCGTCCCCCTTCCTTATCATCCACCCCAAACCACATCTAGAAGCTCACAATCCCCAGCTACCTAAAATGGGCAAACGTGACCGTCTCGCAATCCGCCTACCTAACCAACACATGCAACGACAACCGCAACAACGACAACGACACGCCGACCATCGTCGGCGAGTTCTCCCTCTCCGTCCCAGACGATGTCCAATGGACAGCAGCTTGGGATCCCAGCACGCAGCAAGCCTTTTATACCCAGTGGTTTGCGGCGCAGGTCACGAAGTATGAGCAGGATACTAATGGCTGGATCTTTTGGGCTTGGAAGAGTCAGTTGGGTGATTATAGGTGGAGCTATCAAGACGCTGTTACGGCGGGTGTTATTCCTGGGAATGTGGCGGATGTGGAGCAGGGCGCTTGTGATGGGTATTGAGAGGGGTGAACATCTTGGTGGCGGGGCAAGGAGGGGGGGAGGTGGGTGTAAAGATTGCAAGAGCATAGGGGAGGTTGAATGGACTGGAGATATGGATGTGGAAGTTTCCAGGTCTAGCGAAGCGGCGATGTGTTCCACCACAAATTATTGGTATGGTTCTATGGGTCCTTGGGTTTGGAGTCGCGGCTTACAATGAAGCAGATGCGGCTAGATTCTGTCCGCAACAAATGAATGTCTATTGTGTGGAAACAATCTTCTGCCAGTGTAGGCGTCCCTCGTGGTCGTATTGCTGGGGCTTTTGGTTGCTACGCTACCAGTATGCTCCTGGTCCTGAATCTTGATTGATCAATTTAGAATCTTAGGAGACGCGGTTTTCACTGTCCTACCGTCCTCCAATCTTGCTGCCGGCTCAGTCTGTCAAAATGGGTGCGTTTGTGTTTCCAGCAATCTTCGCCCCTACAGGCAGATAGTTCTTGCGAGCAGCCTCTCCTCAAGTGATGTTAGTCTATTTCTTCCTTCAGTCCGTACGTCGGGTTTCTACCAAAGTTGATGCGAGAGTCTGCTTGTCACGTGTATTCTATTTTCGTCCCTAAGTTCTGCGTTCTGAGGCCACATTATTGTTGCGAGCTCGACGTCTACAACCCATTTCCCCACACCTCTTAGCACGTGCTGCTCTGCCCCAACTAAATATCTGATCCTTACATCTTTTTTTGATTCATGCCTTTATCCTCTGATGACAGATGCCTAAGAAACTTAGTTCTGTCATCTGGAGACATGAATGGCTAATTTGGCTTGCGAGATTTTCGTCATCGGCCATTTCCAATCTAGCTTTCCGTCCGGCTCAGGTACCCATCCTCATCCCCGGATGAGTATTACGCGCTGTTGCAATCCTCTCCGCACGTCCAAAGCTTCTTTCTTGCTCTAATTTCCGGAGAGATCCTGTTTTGCCATTGGTCGAGCGGCATGTGTATGAAACCTAGTGTTGCGCGAAACCGTGACCGTAGCAAAACAAGAGCGTCTACCCCTGCACCAGCCCATCACGATTCATGCGAAAAGCTCTGACAGCTCCATACAAGCAGAGACGGTTTCGAGAATTTCCGATGGCACATCGAGGGTCGCTGAGTTCGCTGATTGGTAGTTTGGGACCATGTCTTGATAGCCAAAGACACGGGGATGTAGCGTTTGCGAGAGAGACTACTTTGGATCCTCGGCGCAAGTAGGCTATGTATGAATGAAGACTTGCATCTTTCTGTAACTGCTACTTTTGAATGGAGAGTATTGTCGTTTTCTTATTTTTATTGAGAATTTCGCTGGACGAACGTGAATCTTCTAATCATGGGCTCTCTTAATGAAAACGCCAGACTGGGGCGGATCGCCAGAGGGATCGTCTACCCCATGGTGATCCTGCTCGTTATGCTGTTCACTTTCGAAATCTTTACTTCTTTCAAGAAACACGCTTCATCGGCTCTGGATTTACCTCGAAAAAGAACACAGCATGAGGTTGCACCAAAGGCTCGGGTGTATGCAACATCGGAGAGGCTTCGAAACGAGGAAGCTCAAGAACTGTTATTGGAATCACTCACCCTGATGCGGGACTTGATGGTCGACATCAGGAGTGGAAGTAAGGAAAATGCTCCGCTTAGAACATATTCACCACATTAACACTTTGCAGATAATCCCAAAATCTCTAGCAGAGATCTTGCTTCCGCTTTCTCGGGCATCTTCAGTGACATCGGGGACAGTCTCGCAAGTGGAGCTAGTGGTGCCTCAATGTATCTAGGTGTGGGCATCGGTAATGGCACGCTCACCGGACTTGCTCTTCCCGCGAAAATGATGAAGGAAAATACGGCCATTGCTCCAGCGACTGGTATCAACTCTATTGCAGAAGGTCTCGGCATGGGACTCACATCTTCTATCGTTGGATCCATCAATGTGTCTTCACTTCTTGGAGGAGCCACTGATCCAAGCACGGTCAACGCAGCTGTGCTCTCACTTGCCCAAGGTCTCGGAGGAGGTGCAGCTCAGGGCTTAAATCTGAAATCTGTGGGCAATGGAACTTTCAACACCTCGGGCCTTAATGGTATAGCAGGCAATCTTGGTCAAGGACTTAGCACATCCTTCCTCGGTGGCGTTAATCTTTCGAAGGTCGTCAGCATGGTGGGCGGAAATATGACAGGAGCACAAACAAATGACGCCGTCCTCGCTCTGGCCCAAGGTTTAGGTAGCGGTGCGGTCTCTGCTTTGCAACTGAGCAGCAAGCCAGCAGACAACAGTTCCTTTAACACAACCGGACTCAACGGTATCGCAGGCAACTTTGGACAAGGATTATCAACCTCTGCACTCTCGAATCTCAGCTTGACGAGATTGACGGCAATGATGGGTAATTCCAGCTTGACGTCCACGTTCTCAAATATCAACCTCACCAGCGCTTTCTCAGACACAAATCTTCTTGCTGCGGCAAACGGGCTTGGAACTGGATTGGCTGAGGGTGCTGTCGTTGGTCTGGGTTTCCAGCAAGATAGTGCGGTCCCGGATTCAGCGAATGGTACAGCTAGTATTGGCCCCATTGTTCAAACCTTTGCCAAAGGCCTCAGCGAGTCTTTCCTGGCAAATGGAACTCTGTCCAAAGCAGTATCGTCTTTAACTAGCTCAACCAGTAGGAACTCTACAAGTGGCGGTCTCGGTGGCTTATCTCTGTCGAGTTTGCCAATTGGGAAAGTTGCTGAAGGATTCGCTATAGGCTTGGTTGACGGAGCCCAGTCGAGTATTGAGAATGCTGGTGGCATTGGAGGTGTTTTTAACATGTCACCGTCGGATACAGTAGGCATGATGGCCATGCCAACTGTCAGTAACTTCGATGATGGTGTTGGAGGGGCTGCAACCGGCTTTGGCACTGGACTTGGGTCAGAGCTCACGAAAGGACTTCTTCAAGCTTTTGGAAAACCGCCTCTCGATGGAGACTCTACCACTGCGGCTTCCCCTGAAACCACCTCTACAGAAGCATCCAACTCAACTGCTCTTGCAGCCGAGCGATCTATCTCAGGACCTGTAATTGGGAAGCGCTCACTAACAGTAGCTGGTGTCAAACGCCAATCTCAAACACCGATGACAACCTCAAAGCTCGACCTAATGATGCTTAACACAACTCTCGACCCTATCCTCCAAGGCGGCATTGACGCATTAGGTTGCCAAGGTGTTGGAGGCGTGGTCGCCATTGGTCTCTCCCTGCTCCAAAGCGGCAAGATCAGCCTCGGCAGCTTTGGGAACCTCACTTCCTCGTTTTCCTCGTTGACAAACCAAACTTACACTATCAAAGAAGGAGGAAACACATATACGGCCAATCTCGCAAACAAGGACATTATACAAGGAATCACGTTGAATGGCCAACCTGTTGTGAAAGCTGTGGTTTTGATTGTGCTTCATGGTAAGTTCTTTTTTGGCTTCAGCCTGGATGTTTGGTGATGGGACTAACACAAGTGAAGTCATACTTGCAATCAACACCTATATCTTCGCACTCCCAGCCATAATCCTACTAAACACAGCCCGAAACTTCGCCGTCATGTCTGGGCGTGTGCAATTCCTTGCCAAGGCACCAAGATGGCAATTTCTGATCGGCATGATCCTCATCGTTCCCGGCTCTCTCTTGACTCTTATCTTCGGCGTTGTTGGAGAAGGAAAACGCTCTCATTTTGTTTCTGCACACGGTGTACGTCTTCTATCCTCTTCCACATCCGGGCCTTACTAACGATATTCGAACAGGTCATGGGCTTAATCCTCGTCCTCCTCACCCTCGCAGCAGCAGGCCTGGCACCAATTCGCTACAGAACCCCTGCCATAAACCTTGCACATAAACTCAACCTCCTACTCGTTATGCTTCTATCGGTCGCAGTTGTAATCACCGCATTCCTCGACATCTCGAGTATCTCGATCTGCGCAACACAGTTTCTGCCACAGGCAATATTCGTGTTTATTGGGTTCTTGCTCGCGATTCCATACTTGACTGTTCTTGGAGCTGTGGCGATGGAAATGGGGTTGAAGAGGTGGTTTGTGGGGAGAGAGGTTGCTGGTGCGAGGGATGGAGTTGGTAATGAGAAGGGGGTCGGGAAGGAGGTTGAGGTAGAGATGGGTTACAAGGTTGGGGATGTGAAGGTGGGACAGATTGAGGGTGTTGCGAGTATAATTGGGGGCACGCATAATAGTATCTCGAAGCCGATCAGTGGAGGGAGGTTGTCTTAGGAGCTGGGAAAAAGATGAGATGAGATGAGATGAGATGAGATAAGATTCGAGGGCATCGTGATATGATATATGAGAAAATGAGATTAGGATACCAAGACGTGTATAGTAGAATTGTATAACAACTGCCGCAAGAGCTTGCATTTGAGAAAAACTTCAAAGCTTAAGGATAGCTCGTTTAGCTCTATTCTGTACTTGTCGAGCCTCGCGTTCCACCCCTGCCACGCCTCGTCCTTGAAGGTGAGGCCAGCCTACACTACCTGCGCCGGAAATAGACTCTTGTGGGCTCAATTTGCCGTATGAAATTATAGTAGAAAGAAAGGGAAGACTTTCTAACGAGCCTGGTCGTATAAGTCTGTATTTTTTAGCAATATTTTCAGGTATCGCAAAACTAAAGTCGTCCACTTCACTTCGCAGTTTCTAGACAACCATAAATTAGACTCTTATATAATTCAAGCGCATGAGATAAAAGAAGCTAGAATGAGTTTAGAGGACCTTTAAAACCAAATTTGAATATAAAGTAAAACGTCTAAAATAGTTATGGGGTTCATTTCTTAGCGAATACCCTAAAAACACAGACTTACGAGCCTACCCGAGAAAGTCTGTGTTTTTAGCGATATTTCCAGGCCTCGCGAAACCGGAGCCGGTGACTTTACCTTGTATTTATTCAATAACTACTAAGCATATTATCTTTAAACTCGAGCGCATAAGATAAAAGAAGCTACTTCTAGTTTAGAGATCTTATTCCAAGTAATTGCGATAAAAGCTAAAATTGTTAAAGTTCTCTTTAGTGGATAATTGTTAGCGAAATGCCCTAAAAACACAGACTTTCTCGGGTGGGCTCGTTATACGATTAGGCTCGTAAGGATGCGGTTTGGCACTAGGCATGCGGCTAGCGCCTTCGCCAAGGCTGGGAGATAAACACCTCAAATTATTAACTTATCATTCTTTCCTCCGTGTCATCCTCAAAATCAAACATTCCCTCGGCGTAGCAAGTGCGAAAAGAGTCTGCCATTGCAGGATCAGAGAACTGAGCCAGATTTCCATAGTAGCATGGTTCAACTCAGGTGCTGGCATCCTCTGGCCATTTTAAACTTTCTTGGGCTAGCCCCTTCGCATCTCAACCTCCAAGTGCGCACCACTGTGCTCATTCGGCATGGCATTTTCTTCGTCAAAACGACAACTTTATGGCATACAAGATCGGCCCCTCTGTCGAGTGTGCTCAGAGTTCAATTTCGATACACTACAGGGTGGTTTTGCACTACCCCTCCCCCAAGATCTTATCTCACCCGGTAGAGACTGTCGACTATGCCGCTTCATCATCTCAGAATGGCCACGAACTATCCATGCTCTGGCTGAGGCACATTCTGCACATCCACCACGTCTCATACTCGCTCTGATGACCGGAGAGGCAGACGAGTCACACTCTCAAGATGTGCATGAGAAGAGATCGCGTGTCCTGTCTGATACGCAGCAAATCCCTGCGTTGGCTCTTATGACGGACTTCGACCTGAGAGAAAATAAATTCAAGGAAAATGGACACATTGTTCTCGGAAAATTGGCTGCTTCTGATGGGAACGGTGCTACTCACTCACTCACACCCCCACTTCCATAGTTGTTTGACTGATGCTGGAATCTAGGAACTTCTACCACAGTACCCAATGTTAAAGATATGACTCATCGTCCCATCCTTGCGGCCGATTCGGCAATCAGTTTCGAGAGGGCAAAGGACTGGCTGAACACGTGCATCTCTGAACACAATCAATGTAGGAAGACAATCGCTGGGACAGAGGTTAATGATACCGCTTCTAGGCCCCTGCTGCCAAGAAGAGTCATAAGTGTTGGCCTAGAAGATACTGATGCTCCCCGTTTACTTGTCTCCCATGAAAAAGCGGGCATATATATTGCTTTGAGCTACTGTGTAAGAATACTGTGTTCTTTTTCTCGCAGCCATCATTTTGCCTCTATTTGCGCCTGGGTTCATTTCATAAAGTTAGATTTCATTTCTCATTCAATTAATTTCCAATTTCTCACTCTTAATCTCTTTTTAACTGAGTCCTTGATTTACTACTAACTCCCCTGTTGTATAGTGGGGTGATGCTTCAGAAAACCCCCTAGTTACGACGCGATCAAATATTGAAGATATGCAACGGTCTATTCCGTTGCCTTCACTTCCCAAGACTATTCAGGACGCTATTAAAGTCACTTGGAGGCTTGGTGTCGAATATCTTTGGGTAGATTCCATTTGCATTGTTCAAGATGATTCGGAAGATTTTCAGCGTGAGTCGGCGAATATGGGAAAGATTTACCAACAAGCTCTCCTCACTATAGCCGCCACCTCAGCGAGAAGTAGTAGTGAAGGACTCTTCCAGGAAAGACATACGGATTTAGAGATACAATCGAAGCAATCTCACTTTGTTAGGCTTCCTTCTCGACCGAGGGATAAAACCTGTAACGACATCTTCCTGCAGACCCAAGGATATCTGGACCATCACATCCTCCGACCATTTGATGCTGAACTTTCGAATTGCGAATGGAGCAAACGAGGATGGGTTGTCCAAGAACGTTTATTGTCTCGCCGAATTCTTCATTACGCAAGCGAGCAACTTTTCTGGGAGTGTCAAGAAGGAGTGTTTGCCGAGTCTAGTGAGCGAGCGTTGCCTGAAAGCTCTCTAGTCCATTCAAAGCGGTCAATGTTCAATCGTATAGTCCGAGAGACGACATTGGCAGCTCAAGCAACAGTTTCTAATCATCAATTGCAAACCCTTCGTGCTACAGCTTATCTTGCGCTGGATAAGATTTATGATGCGGTTGGTATCGCCAGATGGTCAGTTGAAGAGGCACGGCATCGATTTTGGGAACGTGTTGTTCAGACTTACAATGTCTGCGACCTCACGTATGAGAGGGATAAGCTTTCTGCCATTTTAGGGCTTGCTCGAGAAATCGAAGTCTTCACCCGTCAGACATATTTCGGAGGTATCTGGCTGGAAGATGTCGCGAGGGGGCTATATTGGTATGGCTCCGACGGGAATGAACGACTGAAAAAGGTTGAAGCAGCCGGGGGTAAGCAATTCATCTCACAGCTTTTCTTGAACTCACTTCTTCTTAGCTCCAACTTGGAGTTGGGCCTCTTGGAAAGGGCCGTTACGAATGGCAACATATCTGGCAGAATATGATACTGGACGACCTCGAGTCACAGAAGATATGCTCGGGCGCGTTCAAGGCAACATATCACAAGTATGTGACCCGCTGAAACTGTATGCTCACTTCTGGAAAGCTGAGATACTGGATCCTTCGCTTCCTCAACGATCTTCAACCCGAGATCAGCAGTGGATAGTGGAAGATTGGTGGACACCACCTGGTTTTATCGAAGATCTTTACTCGGGCTTCCCAGATTGGAATTGTTGCGAGCTTCGCGGAGATGCCTCGGATACCCGCAGCTCTGGGGTCTATGGCCTTGTTTCTTTCGATTCTCCTGATTTCCATCATTATGCAGGGAAAAGGCTGATCTGTGTTGTCCTGAACACAGTCCGAATCAAGAATCTGCAATCCAGAGATTCTGGATATGGTTACTACCAACTTGTGGTTGGAGAATCAGCAAACTTTCCTGGGGCATATGAAAGGATAGGGGTTGGGATTGGTGTTTCTGTAGCGAGTGATCACATTGCGCATGGTTGGCTCGGACGGAAAGCGCCTGATACGATAATAGCTCTTGTATGATCTTACCAAGCTCTAAGAACAATCCATCTCGTTATGTTGCATCCCCCAGCTACTCCAGTCTCCTTTCGTGTGTCTTCGATTGCACTGCTGAGTCCTCTTTGCGATTGGGGAGCAAGCGAAGAGGTGTCAGTTGGGAATCACGTGGTTATTCCCCTTACTAGACCAGGGTAACACAGCCTATATATACAGCTCCATAGCCCCTACTTAGAACCTCAATCGAGTCCTCTTTTTACAATTGACAAGAGACTTTTGTTGCTGTTACCTGAAGCGCCCAAGATACCCAACTGAACATGAGCGTTTCTTGTTCCAACTTCAACAGCAATGGTCTAAGCTCATTTGTGGAAGGTGAGGTCAACCTACCTTAGCTGCTCTACACATAACCCTAAATAAGCATTTTCTGCACTAAAAAATATGGTCAAGCTGTCTAAGTTATTGCTACACCCTATACTAACAGAATCAACAGATCCGAGTCACCACCAGACGACTAGGTTCTTCCGAGGGCTGCAATCGCAGTCTTCTTTCACCTCCATACCAACCAAACCGGTCTCCACTCTACGACCGAGACTCTCGATTGACCTCCTCGAGGACACTCAGATTTACCAAAAAAACTTGTCTCTCCGACCCAATCCATTCGCGCTACGCAGAGCGAGGTGTACTTCAAACCAACCCCAACCTGCCTGTCGCCGGAATCCCGGTGATATAACTCTATTATGCCAGCCCAGACTTGAGCTTAGACGACTTCTAGAGCGACTAGAGGTTTGTAAGTACCTATTTCCGAATCTTGAATAAGCATTTGCTTACGTTGTAGCTCCACTAAAAGAAATATTTCGACGTTGCACATACTACGGTTACGGCAACAAACCAACTCAAAGGTGAGCAGAACCTCCTCCTAGACAGCTTGACCACAACTTTATTTTTTTGCTCTCATTTACGAGACTTGTGTTCTTCTCTTCTCACCTTTAAGCTTAAGCTTTCCTAATAGTCTAAGCTCATTTTTATACACACTTCCTCGATCTCTAGCACCTAGCCAGCAATCAACTTCTCAACCCTCTTCTCCAAACTCTCCTCAAACCCACTCACCCCCCTCTCAAGCACCTTCAACGTCCCCCCCTTCAAAAGATACACCACCCGTCTCCTCTCCTCTTCCTCCTCACCACTCCCCTCCCCTTCACTCCCCTCGCTATCCCTCTCCCCCTCCACCACCCTCCTAATCAAAAACCGATCATGGCTCACCACCAAAATCGCACCGTTCCAACTACCTAGCGCATCCGCTAACGCTGTCACGGTGTGGAAATCCAGGTGCGTGGTTATCTCGTCGAGGATTAGGAGTTGTGGCGTTTGCCAGAGGAGGCGTGCGAGTGCGAGACGCACGAGTTGGCCGCCGGATAGCTTGGTTAGGGGGACGTCGGAGGCGGTGCGGCCTGGGAGGCCGAGGGAGCCGAGGAGACCGCGGATTTCGCCTTCGTCGAGTGCGCTTTCTACGTCTCTAGTGAGGAGGGAGAGGGCGGTGAGTTCGGGCTCAGAGCGGCCGAGAGCTTGCAGGTCTTCGACGGAGTGTTGGGAGTAATATCCCATTCTGAGCCGTGGATGTCGGGTGGCGATGCCGGAAGTGGGTTTCGTTGTGTCAGTGAGGAGTTTGATGAGTGTGGACTTGCCGCTACCGTTGAGGCCGACGACGCCGATACGGTCGCCGGTGTGGATTGTGAGGTTGACGTCTTGGAGGACGATTGGTTGTGGGACGGATTTCTTGGTCGTGGGGTATTTGAAGGTTACTTTCTCAAGCGAGACGAGTGGGCCTGGGAACCGGAGGTCAGGGGCTTCGGGAAGGAGGATTGAAACCCCTTTTTCGTCGACGGGGACCTCGATTCCTGCTCTTGCTGTGAAATGGTAACCTTCTAGGTCGCGGTTCAGTTTGAAGCGGCCTCCTGTTGCGGATTTCTCCATGCCCATTCGGTTGTCGAGCTTCTTTTGACGCGACTTGGCTTGCCGGAGTTTGTTCTCGTCACCGGCGGCTTTGCCTTGTTTGATGTTTTGCGCGATGGTTTGTTGCATATGCGCTTTTTGCTTTTCTTGGGCGTCACGCATACGTCCGAGGTAGAGCTTCTTATCTCGGATGGATGCATCATAGGTAGTGAGGTCGCCGCGGAAGTAGGTGAGTTCATGGTCACGGAGGATAATTAATTCTTGGCACACCGTGTTGATGAAGTCTCGATCGTGGGAAACGAGAACGACGGTGGGTGGATTGGGACCAGTCTCCCGAAGTTGTAACAGAAATCTTTGAAGCCAGATGATGCCCAGGAGATCGAGAAAGTTGGTGGGTTCGTCGAGGATCAGGATATCCGTCGGCTGCAGAAGAGCACTTGCAAGATTCGTTCGCATTTTCCATCCTCCGGATAATGTGGAAACCTTCTTGTCGAAGTTGGCCTTCGGGAATCCAAGACCAGATAGAATACTTCGCGCTTTGACTTCAATGTCGGCGATCTTGCCGGGTTCGAGTTGTGACTGCAGCTCAGCTAGGAGATCGCTTGCTTGATGAGTCTCTTCCTTGATTGTATCTTCATCGATCTCGTCGTCCTTCTGGGCAAGACTGTTTCGTAATCAGATCATATCAGTCAAACCAGTAAGATTTACTCACCGCTCAGCCGACTCGGCAACCAATTTCTCAAAAGCGATCAATGCTTTCCGAGCAGCCATACCTCTGGTCCCGCTCCTTAGTCTAGCGTCCTTGTCCTTCTCAAATAGCTCTCGCTTGAGACGATCATGGTGAACCTGTCTAAACGCTCTTAAAGGCGCAAGAGCAGATTCGTGGTTCTCGATTGCCTTTTGAAGGACTGCATGATGTCAATGCCAATCCAAGAAACCCCTTTTGCCAGCCACGTGATCTTACCATCAATCTCTCTCTGAATCTCATTCCTCGAAGTCGCTCGATCAACAACCTCTTCAAGTACCGAGAACTGATTACCGGAGCTCAATTCTAACTTCTGCAGAGACGATGTAGCTTCAGGAACAGGATCCGAGCCATCACTGGCAGTTTGCTGCAAGATCGATATCCGAGTCTGGATCGGAATACCAGGGATCAATTTCTCTGCAACAGCTTTCAGAATGGCTGCTCTTTTCATCAGCAAATGCTTCCTAATCCTTTCTCACCCAACCAAGATCCCTGATCCAGAAGCTCTAGTGCCAATTGAGGGCAAAGGTGAATAAATCACTCACTGCTCTTCCCCGTCCCATTCCGTCCAATGAGCGCATAATGCACGCCGGCTTTGAGCTTCAAATTCGCATTTGCCAAGATCTCAAGTCCATCAGCTCTTGCTTTGCCTTTCGGTTTCGCCCCCGCCTTGCCAGCACCCGAGGTTACGGTGATATTCAGGCCTTCAATGTCGAGCTGGGAGCTTTCAATATTCGTCCAATCAGAGTGCAGGGATGGCAAACCTCTTGATAGACAGGGTTCTCGATGTGGAAGCGTGTTTGCTTGCATGATACTAGGATTGTGGCTGCTGCTTCTTCGGTGGAGGTGGTCATGCTGCGGGATAGCGTGGAAATGGGGTTGGGAACGGATTGAAAGATCAATTGACGGTATCAGACAATTCGAAGCCGGGAAAAGGCGTATCGAGAATGAAGGCGAGCCTTAAGGCACCTATTCGTACAGGGAGAAGAAACGGATCATAATAAAGGGGAGCGCCGGCGATCTGATGTGGGGTCCCAAGATCTTGCTCTCGGCCTGAGTAACCTTCTGACTCACATCTGCAGCTAAATTTCAGGAACGAACTTCGCGACAAAAGACAACCATTGATCGGTGGTCTTGTCGTATTGAGATGCAGCCGCCAATGCAAGAGTAGAAAGCGCTTTCAGTTGAGTCATCTGTGGAGTTCTGATGCGCTTTTCCGGACGTTGCTTCTGCTTGCGAATTTGTTCTGCAGATGAGGTGACGAGATCGTGGCTGGAGATTTGTGGGCAGTGGCGGGGGCCCGCCCCCGCCTGCACGTGACATTCCTACACCCTTTCATTGATCGGGTCTTTTCCTGGAACAGCACAGCAGAATACGAGTGATGGCCGAAGCAACAGTTTTTGTTTATCGACACAATCCGTATAAATGACATACCTCCTTTTTAGTATCTCTATTCAGTTTAAATAGTAGTAATATCCCTTATATATCTTTAGGAAATTCGAATTATCTTGACATCTTCGTCTTCTTCTCTCTTAAAGTAGTTGTACACACGATTGAAATGCTTCAAGCATCATTAAGTTTTATATCACCATCATATAAGAGGTGATAACATATCGTGCATCGGGGTGTTCCGGACTCGATATAAACACAGCACACGCTGCTCCAGCTGTTGAACCTCCTTAATCCTCAATCTCCTTCAAAAAGGGCACTTAGAATTCCATCTGAAGTGCCGCCACTTGACAGCCAGAAGATCATGCTTTTGTAAAAGTTGATGGATCCGATCCTATAGAACTCCCCTTTGATCAAATCTGTAGGCCGAAGCACGATTCCCTAAATCATACTCTCACGCAGCCACTCTTTCTGCTCCGACTTTTCCACCCGACTCCTTCTGCGCTGACTCTGTCATTGGTCCAGTTTTACCACCGAGGATAGTTAGAAGACAGAAATGCATAATATATTCTCGTTGTCCATCATCCAAAAAATCTATTTAAATAGGCAACTCTTCTTCCTCGTTGTCGTCGTACAGGAGGATGCTGAAACCCTCTTTACCGGGTTCCTTCCGAAGGATCAAGTGGCCGGCTAGTATGGAAGAGCAAGCAAAACGAAGCATGCCACTAGTGACCTGTCCAGAACGTTGGAGTAGAGCGTCATGCTGACATTTTGAACATGCGCGTATCTCGTGTCGAGGATGCCTCTGCTCAAGTGTATACCAGGTAGACCTTTCATCAAAAGAAATCCCAGACCAAGACGGTGCTCTCCAAGCTAGCCTCTTCAATGGACTCCAAGATAGCCCAAATTGCCGAGCATTGCAAAGCACTGGTCTGCTGGTATGGTCGCTCGTCGTTCTCGAAAAAAGTGGGCTCTATCGTGGATTGGATCTATTCTAGAGGCAACTATGTCCTCGTTTATCTTTACAAGAGGTTTCTGGCATTCCCTAGGGAAAGTGTTAAAGAGTGAGGTGTGTTTTGAGATGTCTAACCCTATGAAGCAAGCCCGTATACGAGAGAGCGAACCTATAAATAGAGTGCGGCTAGGGCGAAAACCACTAGCACTACGAAGAGAGTGATCCTGAGAGGTCTTCTCGGGCCAGCGTCCGCAAACGGGCAAGTAATAAAATTGGATAGGAGATCCGAAAGAATAGAGAGTTGATGCCGCACTCCGACGATCTGGAAGGGTCGATCGTGGAGGTCGTCCTATCGGCACCTAGACACGCCAAGATATGGGCCGTTCCGCCGCACCGGAGAGTATCCCACCGCTCTCAAAAGCTACATTTACACACACTATGGTTTCCTAAGGGAAAAACTTCGTGCCGCAGACTAATGGCCTCTGTTGATAGCACGATTTCCTGGAAAGCCCATGCTCTTTGAAAGCATTCGCGATTGAGAATATCGCATAAAAACTTGTTCATCCCTCTCTTGACAACTGCGCAAGAGGTCACAGGGAACTACCAGGCCGATTACTATACAGACTGCGGCCGCGATACACGTCAGGTCTCGGGCTCATAGTAGTCGGACATGAAACGACCTCCAATCGGCAGTCCATACATTTGGCGTATGTGCTACATAATGGGGTGTGCGACGAGCCATAGACGAGTGACAAATCCGGTGCTCAAAGCACACAAGGAGCTTCTGCGATTGCAATCGGCCATAACGGGCATGCCACGGCTTGTTATCCGGAATCAGCCGTCTGGAACCATTTTGGGCCTTTCGGGCACGCCAGCCAGCCAGCCACAAGTACGGAACAGGCTGTCGATGCTTCCAGCCTTCAGCTGCAAGCTGGCCACCCGTCCTGGGCGCATCAAAAGCAACCAAACGCAGGGGTTGTGGCAGCGGGCGCCAATCACCCCGCAAAGTAGCTGAATGCTTGTTTTCCTGCTAACACCCAATGTAGACATCTCAGGCGAAGGGAATTGCCCAGATCCTCCACATGTTGCCACACCCGTTCAGCGGGCTATCGTATCTCGAATCCGATTAGGCATACGTAGACACTTTTTCCAGAACGTGATTCAATATATTGAAAGGCGTAAGCCACTTGCCCCACCAAAGCCCGGGCTGAACAACCGCAATGATGTATTTAAACTTCGTGAACTTCTTTCTCGTTTGCTTGAAAGATTTGCGACTACTTTTCAGCAATTCCCTATTTCCAATCAATTTTACTTCCAATTGTCACGACTGGAAATATGTGCGGCTTATTCGGGAAAAAGGAAAAGGTCGAGCCAAAGTACTTGATTGCACTTATCGGAGTGACAGGGGCCGGAAAGTCTACGTTCATATCTAGGGCTACGGGACGAAAGGACATTGAAATATCAAATTCCTCAAGCTCTTGTTCGTACTTATTCTCTTGTGTAGACACACTTTAGCTGATACCCGCAGGTACGAAGGATATCCAGGCAGTTTCTTTCAAGTACAAAAAAAGCCAGGTCACTTTGATCGATACACCTGGGTTCGACGATACGAATCGCAGTGATGCCGAAATCCTGCAAACCATCGCCCTTTTCTTGAGTGGGTCTGAGCAAGCAGGATTGCCGCTGACCGGCATAATATTCCTTCAACCTGTGTATTCCACACGGATGCAAGGTAGCGAGAAGAGACGAACACGGCTCATCGAGAAGATATTGGGTGAAGATGCCTTCCCGAACCTCGTCTTGGCAACCACACAGTGGAGCCAAATGAAGCACCCAAAAGAAGGCGAAGCCCGCGTGGAGGAGAGAAGCTCACAGGATGACTTCTGGGGATACATGATAAAGCACGGAGCCAGGGTGGTCAAGCACGACGATACCAAATCATCGGCGTTGAAGATCGTGGGTTCGATCATAGACAATCACAAAGATGGGGTACAATTGCAAATGCAGAAGGAGCTGGCGGCGAACGACTTTAAGGTGATTTTGACGAGCGCGGGCAAGCTTGCTGATGCGGCACTGGGTGAATCGACTGTGGAGTTCGAGAAGAGGTTGCAACAATTGAAGAGGACAACATCAGGGCACGCCGTGGATGCAGATGATCAAGAAGAAGTTGACGATATCCAAGAGGACCTTAAAAAAACAGTAGCACAACAGGAAAAGCTACGCAACGCAACAGTGAGTTAAGTTTCATCCTTTAATCCATGATATTAGTGGCCGTTATTGTTTCAGAATTAACGCCCAGTAGGTAACGCCTGAACAAGTTCAAAAATGGGTCAAAGTTCTTACCCAAGTTACAGAAATTGGCATTACTGCGGCAAAGGTTATTGCTTGTGCTGTTTGCTAGAAATCATGTACCTAGATATCTAGATTGGGAGTAGGCGCCTCAGCGAAAGATATCTCATTTTACTTCTGTGTTTTTATAATTGATGGGAAGTCTGGGGTGGATTATTTCTTTAGTTCATGACTCTTGGAAGCGGAAAGTAGGAAACACCTCCGGGTCAAGCTCTCACTTCCCATACCTCTAATTGCCCCATCTCCACTCCTCATCGACACTGGCTACTCTCCCACGCAGTTTTGCACTCAACAAAAGATTCAACTTATCCTCTTTTTTATCCTATTTCTAATTATCAAGCCAAAATAACACTCTAGTAGCAGCGAGTTCAGCAAAAATGCCACAATTCCACACCAACAACGGATCTTCAGCTAGGGTGACAAGAGCCTGTTCCAAAACCGAACTCAGGGCTTTCATAATCTGCAACAGCTTTCACTGACTTCAGGGTACTATCGACTCATATTTTACAATAAACTGTACTTAGCATGGAAAGACTCTAGACTCAACGCATCGAAACACGTCACAACCCCCTCAAATTTATCAACCAGACTATCCTGACTTCTGCCCATGGCAGCAGCAGCCACAGCCGATACCCAGGTTAGTATCTCACTAGTATTTTTACCCTCATTTGCATTTCTCGTGCTCATGATGCTATGATGGAGCTGCCTGTTGATTTTCGATGAAGCGACTGATGCCAAGGGTGTTTTGAGGAGAACTAAGTCCACATAAATGGATGCTGCAAGAATGCAAGCCGTCTGTAGGCTGGAGTTTGTGATATTGGTACGGCCTTGCAGTACCTGTAACTCTTTGAGGACTTTGACACAGGCTTCTTTGTGGTGACGTGATGCTGGGGTATGTACGGGCGGGATAGCAGTGAGGTCTGCACCGATAGCACATTCGTTTCGGACCATGGTGAGGGTTTGTATTTTCTTCAGGACTACAACCAGTTCGTGGGATATATTTGAGGAGGCGCTGGAAGAGTTGTGGAGTTCCTGCTGAGAAGAGGTGCCTATGCTGTCGTGCTGTGTGCATGGAAGCGAGGGTGTGCCCAGTTGGGTGATCCTGATTAATGATAGTCAGTCTATATGTGCGTACAGAAGGACGGAAGAGTAACTGCGTACCAAACGACCATGCCTTTCAAATACTTCATTTGTCCACTTTTCTCGTCCGCAAGCCCGCCGCGGACGTGAACCATGTCTTGTAGACCTTTCACATGTTCTCTGTACTTTGCTAGGTCGCCGGAAAGGAGCTATCAATGTCAGTAAATCAGTGCCGAAGTGGCAGAAGATACTTACTTCAACCGCAGCCAGGTGGATCACAGTTGCGATCATCACATCCGTGACTCCCTTCTCCTTTCCGATTTCTGTAGTCAGAGATCGAACACATTGTATTCCAAGACTATGAGCTCGTGCGGACCTAATGTTGTTAGTGAGGCATGGCGATTCTCGATTGCGCTACTAACCAAGGGTCAATTCCATGATGACTTCTATTAGAGGTCTCGGCTGCGAAAAGCATACTGAGCAGAGCCATTTCATCTTGTACGCACAGGTTCATCCATTTCGAGTACGTGTTGCTGAAGCTGACGTGTCCCTGTGGGAAAGCCACGCAAACTTGAATGTCTATAACAAATGTTAAAGGTCTTGGCCTCACACAATCTCACTTCAAATGTTTAGAGAATAGGAGGAGCAAATAAAAAGTTGAAATGCAGAGGTTCCTCGGTAGATTCACCTGAGCAAGCAGTAATACTTGTTCGGTTGAGAGACTAAACCGTCGATGTCGCGAAATAGCTCATCCCTCGAAACAAAAATAAAAAGGCGTTGAAGGCAGAAACTTACAGTACTCTATCAACCTATACATATGCGGTCCCATCCGAACGGGAAGACTGTTGAAAGGGTCAACTTTCCCAGCACCAAGCAGACTCTGTACCGATGGTCGGTGATGGCTGCTTCTTGAATGTTGTCCGCCAGGTTTGTCTGTACACTTCTGACGGGAAATTGTGTGTCTGGAATTGCAATCTTGTTGGATCAGACTTGATGCTTGTACTCGTTTTGTCGTTTGATGATGTTTATGTTCCTCAAATTTCTGCCTGCATAAGGACGTATCTGGCAACAGCGGGGTTTCATGGTTCGCCGAGATTATATCTGACGCGACAGAAGAGCCGTCTGGTGTGTCGAGTGACGTGGGAAGTTCTCCCAGGATTGACGATACCTCCACCAACTGCCGGAATACGACCTGGTATAACGTTAGCCATTAAGCCCTCTCTATTCCAAGCAAAGGTGAGAGTTATAGAGATCCATGCAGCCATGCTTACCCCTATCCTACCAAGACTCTGTTCCCGATGCAATGTTCTAGAGAGACTCGTGGGCCGCGCATCGAGCTCGGTGACACCAGTGTGGTCTGGCTCTGATCGAATAATGCTCGGAGGTACAGAGAGTGCACTTCGAGCCTGCCGCTTCCATAGCGTAGTACTCTTCGTAGCATTCGAGCGTATGAGAAAACGTAAATGAGATCGTTTGTCTCTTCTCCTCTCCTGCTCATCGATGAACTGAAGCTGTACACCACCTCCCGTCACCGGAGCTCTTGACTGTGCGAAATCAGACTTCGATCTTGCTGTTGCCATGTTTGCGGGGACTTGTGATGTGTCAATATACGAATTCTTCAACGATCGGGAGATATTATTTGGATGTACAAAATGTCATCTCGTAAAGTAGCATGCGATGGAGAAAAGGTCTGGGGTGCAGATCATCAGCTTACTCAGTCACCCGCTTGGTGGCGTTTGACAATGAATTTGTCTTGGCGTGCCAGTAGATACTGGAGGATCTATTGTGGATCATTTATGGCAATTTCAGGTTTGATGTGAGTGGTCGAATGGGACCTGTTCCCCTTGTACCAGCGGGAAGGATAGGCTATCGCAGAGTGGAGCCTGTCATCGCAACACAGACAAGATACGGGGCAGAATTCGTAAATAAAACTGGCGGCAAGCACATTTTCTGGCTGACACGACTTTAGGAATAATGAGTATCGGGATTTAGCTTTAGAAACACATGCTCCTTTGGTGGTCATTTAGACAGGCCCTCAAACGAGACTATCGTTGGGAGATTGGACTTTCGAGGCTATTCAAAGTCCTCGTTTGTGAAAGGAGACAATAAAAGTCGAACTTAGCTTATTCTCTTTAATTTTATTTGCAAGATCTAGCTATAGATCGTAACTTCGTCTTCGCGGGTTTCTAGGGAACTAGAGATTCCGAGAGGAAATTTTCTTTTGATGAAATACAATAATAGCAGGGAGGGCTTTTGGTAGGTTTCACATAATCAATCCCCCGTCTCTCCTTCTCCCTTATACAGAACTTCGGTTGTCAGGAGTTACTCTATTCTGGTTACTAAACAATAATTGTTCGTTCGTAGTGCTCAATCTCGGTTGCGCTTCTCTCCTAAGGTAGTCTACGGTGTCTCCGAAACCCTTAAGCCATCTCAGCACCAAAGAACCACTCTCTCTTGTCTCGGCCTTCTGAACCTCCAGCATTGGAAGGAGTGTATTCATTGTTCACGAAAACACCCTTTGCTCCATAGAGGCTCAACGTCTCGATCATGATCGTCAATTTCTCTGCCTCTTCTGAGTCTTCTCTTCCAGCCTTGACCAGACGTGCATGTCTGTTCTGGTAATGTCTTTCCCATGTTCCCTCATTCTGACTATCGGAGACCATATCTCTATCAAGCTGACGCAAAGCGAGTTCTCTGATGCTCGGCCCTGATGCTCCATCGCTTTTCCGGTTACCTGCCAAGAAATCCAGAATGATGGAGAGAATCGAAACTCGGATATCGCTCTTTGTGGTCGCTCCAACTCTCCAGAGATTTTGTTGCTCTTTGCGAACTTCGGCCTCAAATTCTCCGGGAGCACGTTGATTAATGGCGATAGCTGTGTGGAATCGGGACTCGGCTACTCGACATAACTCAGTCATTGATGGTTTGAATATCGCTTGCGATTGCTGCAGACGCTTGCTAGCTTTCTTGCTACCTGGAAGGCGAAGTTGTCAGATTTAGGCTTTCCATTCATTATATCCGTATATTGGTTATTAGTTGACAGAAAGAGAATTTCATCGTACCTCGACGCATCATGTTGAAGACTTCTGCTACAGCCCGCAACAGGAGGATTATATTTGCTGATGAATTGCGTCTTCTAAATTCGATACGAAGCTCTCTCATGAAAGTACTGTAGATGATCTACGGACGAAGCAAGAGATTGACAGTGTGCGATGATTGATACCTTCTGGAGTATATTTATATAGGAGCGTATCCTAGCTTAGAGTATGTTTGTAAATCTTCTCGCATGTATCAAATAAATTTCACAAATTTATTTGCACTTCGAGATGTTTTGTTTGCGTTCCCGCATAACCATAAATTTTCTTTGGCGGCTGGAGAAATCATTGGAAAATATCAACGCGCAAATTCTCAAGCAATAGGCGGCACTGCAGCTCTTTCATTGAATGAATAATGGCAGAGTCCCAACGATCCCGGAATGCTTTTGCTCACAGATTAAGGCGAGCGTTGCAAACGTTAAGTAATGTCTAATTCTAGAAGATTTCTTTTGAGGGGCCATTACGAGGTCAAGAAACAGCCAAGAAGAACAGAAAGTTGATCAGTAAGACAGAAAGGCCACTCTTAGGATAGTTTTCATGATTGCCAGGAACAACCGAAGAGCTAAAGGCTCGCAATCCAATACCAATCGAAATTCAAGATTACCTGGATTGAAATATCCTACTTTGGCAGGTGGTACGACGTTGTACAAGGGGCCTTGCACGCCGGCTAATTACCCGCAAACCTGATGATACTTTGCTTCTGCATGTCAATCCTTGTATGCTCGGCGGACTACCTCTCTCTATGGATAAGAACACCCGAATGAGCTGTTTCCGTTCACCGGTCTCGTCTACTTAATTATCTATGGAAACAAATCTCGCAAGTATAGGAATGAATAAAGGCGTGAACAGTTTCGTTTCGTTAGGATTGAATCTACAACTTTGATCTTCACCATATTTAATAGATCTCTCTCATACGATATGACTGGTCGCTCCGGGTAAAAGTGTAGCTCGCTAAGTGTACAAATCTGGACACATGCATCGGAGATCAGGATGTGGCCGCTCCGAGGATTACGCACAGTGATGATCTCAATGGACCCCTCTGGGAGGTTTTTTCTTGTCCATGAGTGCCTGTACATAAATGGAGTGTTTTTCCACGGACACCTTAAAGAGCGGCACCTTGCGCAATCCGCCATTGTTGAAAGGCTCTGAAAAACCATGTCATTTCAAAGCTTCATCCGCACTATATGCATCTTTGCACTCCTTGTCCTTGCCAACGCTACTGAGGGCAATGATCCGATAACAAGCGATTTCGTCATTATCGGAGGCGGCTCAAGTGGTACCTACGCTGCAATTCGACTACGAGAAAACGGCAAAACTGTTACGTTGATAGAAAGAGAAGCAGTCCTTGGTGGACATGTCAACACGTACCTTGACCCATACACTGGGCAGACTTTTGATTACGGAGTCATCTCTTTCGACAATATCTCCGTGGTCAAGAACTACTTCGAGCATTTTGACGTGCCTCTTGGACCAATCGGCGATCTTTTCACGACCAACATTTCATATTATGCCGACTTCGCGACTGGAACACCATTGACTGGGTCTCCTTTTCCGTCAGACAATGCAACCGGTGCTGCACTGTTCGACTACGAGGATCAGCTAGCAAAGTATCCGTTCCTGACGAACGGGTACAACCTCCCCACGCCAGTTCCAGCAGATTTGCTCCTCACATGGGGTGACTTCCTCAAGAAATACCAACTCGAAGGGTTGGCCTATACGTCATTCATAACTCTCCAGGGCATCGGAAATATACTCGCTCAGCCAACACTATACGTCATGAAATATTTGCCGCAGACCACGGTTACGAATATCTTGACCGGCTCATTCCTGACAACAGTTCACCACAACAACCACGAGCTGTACGACAAGGCGCTCGTTGAGCTTGGGTCGAGTGCTCTAGTAAGCAGCAACGTAACATCCGTTGTCCGTAACTCCGGTAGCGTTGAAGTCACGGTCTCGACTCCATCCGGCACGAAGCTGATCCAAGCTTCCCAATTGCTTATCGCCATCCAGCCCAAGCTTGAATCTCTCGGTTTCTTGGACTTGAATGTTGAAGAACAATATATCTTTGGCCAATTTAATAACAGTTATTACTGGGATGCATTAGTCCGAAATCCCGGCATGCCACCAGGAGTCTGTGTAAACAATGCAAACCCCGCTGCTGCGCTCGCCTTACCGGAAATGCCTGGCATGTACGTCATCTGCGCCACAATACTCCCTGATATATACAGTGTCTACTACACGAGCCCTTACGCCTTATCTGAAGACTACGTTAAGAATGATATCCTGACCACAACTGCCAAATTAGTCAAGGCGTTTGGGTTTCCACCAGTGAACGGCACACCGGAATTCGTTGGCTTCAACGATCATCGGCCTTTTGAGCTGACGGTTTCGACAGATGATATTGCAGGGGGTTTTTATGACCGGTTGAATGCGTTGCAAGGGGAGCGGAATACTTGGTATACGGGTGCTACGTGGCAGGCTCATGACTCGTCGCTGATTTGGAACTGGACGGAGTATACTCTATTGCCAAGACTGTTAGCGAATTGAGTCTCACAAGAGCTGAAGGGCTAGGAAGAGATGCTACAGAGTTCTGAAAGTCTTTTATCTAAGCTTTATGTTTAATATATCACATAATGAGCGCTTTTTTTATTTGTCTCTCATCTTTCCCCTTTTCCGCATCGAATTGCTCACTGCTTCGACCCTCTTTCCCATAGAGCCTACTTCTTATTTCTACTTGATAAAATGACATGGCTACTGCGTTACCTTAGTTGCAATATAGGCTTATTCTATTCAGCCTTCTTGAAGTGGACTATAAGGGGGTCTAGAACCAAGGGAGGCGACCCTTAAGCGAGCCCCCATCGCTCGCTTCTCCTCGTCATTGTGTGCCCAGACGAGCATAACCAAAACGCGGATAAAGCAAGCAATTATTCCTCTCTTTGTCCGAGGTACGAAATTGTACATAGGTAGCAGGATAAATCAACTGTTTCAAACCTGGGCTGACTTCTTACCGGCGTCTACAAGTCGGACGGACTCTTCAGCACCGATTCGCCTCAAGCCCCACACAGAAGCAAGCATAGGAAGAACTCCGTTGAGATCAGATTCTCCTGTCAGCTTCCAGTCTAAAGTGTTGGAAGCTACAACTTTTCTGCGAATTTTGTTGCACATCGCGCTCCGGCATTGATGTCTGGAAATTATCGCATCTGATAATTGTCATGGGATTTGCTCCCTCATCCCCGAGCTGCAATGTTAATCTCGGCGTGTTTCAAGTTTCAACTCCACCCAAATCCTCTGTGGGGCACAATAAATTTGGGGATAATTTCCGCTCGGGGAACTTTAGAATGTGAAGCTATGATGGTCGAGTAGGGAGTTCAAATTTGAGGTGAACAATGGAAGAGAGAAGGAGTGACACAAGTCAAGATGTGTTCATAATCTGATATGTATAGATAACTACATATTCACTTCACCTCCTTTTTCATCTTAAGTCGACGTCCAAATCCAATCCAATACTCGATCCCCAATCTCTTCTCAAATATGGGCTCCAGAGCTCCCCCTCTCTCCTAAAATCAAGAATATAGTCCCTTATCCAAAACTCGTCTCTACAAAAGTAAAGCCACAGCTCCCAGAGCCATAGCCAGAACAACAGCAACAGGCCCTCTCGAGCTGCTCGCCGCACCAGTGAATTGCGATGGCGTCGCTGTGGTTGTGGTCAAGTACACTGCTGGGAGAGTGCCCGCTGCAGCGCCCTTGTTCAGCGTCAAGATGCTGGATGGGCTACTGGGTAGGGCGCTGCTGCTGGGGTAGGGCACAAGTGTAGCCGTAGACGCCACAACCTTGATCGTCACATATCGCGTTGTGGTACTGCTCGTAGTAGTGGTCGAGTACGTATCCGTATTAGCCACTGAGGGAGTTGTGGCAGCGGCTGCTGTGACAGGGCATACAGTCGTGTAATCGATGATCGTATCGGTTGTTACTTGACCGATCTTGGCGGGGCAGTTGGTGACTGTCGGTGCGCACGAGGTGATGGTGTAAACTGTTGTGGTGTACACGGTGGAGGTTGTGTATTCGACGGGCGGAGAGGTTGCTGCGGCTGGGGAGCTGGTTGCAACTGAGTTTCCGGGGCAGTAGGTGGTGGTTTGCTCGATGGTGTCGGTTACCACGTACGTTGTTGCTTGGTTTGCTGGACAGTTTGTTACAGTTGCTGCACAGCTGGTGATTGTTCGCAATGTCGTAGTGGTATATGTCTCCGTGATGGTTGCTGGGTACGAAGATGTGCTCACTGCTACTCCGCCTGGAGATGTTGTGGTTGGGAATGGCGAGCTGGTAACTATAGAGTTGCTTGGGTAGTATGGGGCGCTCGATGACGAAGCAACTGGACTGCTGGAGCTTGAAGGAGGGTAGCTGGGGCTCGACGGAGAACCGGGATAGCTTGTCGTAGCAGCTAATGAGCTAGTCGAGGCCGCAGGGGAGGAGCTTGAAGATGCGGGTGACGAGGTCGATGCTGGAGGGGAGCTGCTTGATGAGGGTGAGGTGGGGGGAGAAATGGCTGGGTAGCTCGATGTGGTAGCTGAAGAGCTTGTTGAAGCCGCGGGAGAAGATATTGAGGCCGCTGGGGACGAGGTCGAGGAGGCCGAAGAGCTCGAAGAGGGAACTGCAGGATAGCTGCTGGAGCTTGAGCTGGTAGTTGATGCCGACGAAGAGGTCGAAGTGGGCGTGGCAGGATAGCTGCTGGAGCTCGAGGTGGTAGTTGATACCGAGGAAGAGGTTGAGGTGGGAGTTGCAAGATAGCTGCTGGAACTCGAGGTAGTACTTGATGTCGACGACGAGGTCGAAGTGGGAGTTGCAGGATAGCTGCTGGAGCTCGTAGTCGTGCTGGAACTGGATGTGCTAGAGCTTGTTGAGGTGGGAGTGCTGCAGCTGGACGTGCTGGAGCTGGTAGGTGTGCATACCGGGGCCGGAGCCGTATAAGGGGTGGCATAGGCGCCCAACAAGTCCTTAACAACATCGTAATAGGCAGCCGTTGCTGGAATCGATGTACCATTTCTGAATTTGTAGCCCGTCAATGGAGCCACACTGCCATCGCTGGAAACCGCATCCCAGATCATGACTCCTCCGAAAGATTGTTGGCCGGCGTAGGCACTGATCAAATTCTTTACTTCTGTTGGGTTCAGATAGTCTGTTGAGTAAGTTGCTGAAGTGCCTTGAGGACCACCTAGGAGACCAATGTACAACTGAGCTCCGCTGCTTGCAGTTCCAGCAAGAGTCGATTCCCATTTATCGAAGTTGAAGCCTGGAGTCGTACCGGCCTCGGTATGGGTGACCCAGTTACGCGCACTACATCCAGGATTGTTGTAGAATTGAGGCCAAACAATATCGAACGCAACTTGTGCAATCATATCCGACATGTTAGCATCTGGGATTGGGCATTGGGGTGCACCAGTGATGAGATACTCCTTGTTGCAGCCGGTGGCTGCGTTGTGTTCGGCGAACAAGGTGCGCAGTTGCGTAATAGCAGCCGTATATCCAGCCACGCTGTCTGCTTTTGTTAGTATTTTCTTTCGCAAAGGGAAAAGTACTCACTTGGTGTGATTTCGATATCAAAATCAAACCCATCAAACTCGATTGTCTCTGTTTTGCTAACATCGAACGGTCGGATCCCTCCATTAGCAACCCAAGTAGCATTCCATGGTCCGAAGGCACCCCAGAGAAGGTTTGCGAGATAGACACCGTCGCTGGCGTTGTTCAGGTTGTAGTTTCCAACAGCTCCCCCGAGTGAAAGAAGGAATTTGGTCTTGGTGTTCTGTTGGCAATCATACAAGGCATTCGCAATAGGCGAGCAGTCGGTCCACAACTCGTCGTTGGCCGGGTTTGGGGGGTTTCCAGCATAACCAGGGCCCGCATATTTGGGGGAACCATTGACAGTATTGGAGGCCATGCCAACTCCAATCAAACCATTTGCCTGCGGTGGGAAAGCGTTGACGAAGGCAACAGGTATGATATCAATCGACTTGTCGTAGCAGTACGCAGAGAGAACCTCCTGGCTTGCGCCAGCACCCTGTCCAAATCAGCAGTATTCTCCAAAACATCGGCCTCCAAACATACCCAGTATACTGCAGTATTTCCTTTCCCACTGGGATTATAATCGGCGGTCGAAGAAGTGAAGAGAGCGAACGCAGCGGTGGCCGCAGCCAAAGATCTGGTGGAAAACATTATATAGAAAGAACGAATAATCTTAAAAAGATCGTGGGATGGCCGAAGCCGGTAAAGATTGTGGTGGTGACTTGATCGTCAATGAAAGGACGCAAACAAACGTTTGCAAGGCGCAAAGGTCACCGTCAGTAGAGAACGTGAGGTTGATGATGTCGGTAGGAAGGAGAAGAAGGGAAGGAAGCCGGAAGGTCGGGGAAACGCCATCACTTAGTAGAATTTGGCCTAGTCACAGCGGCGGGCATCTAGAAAACATCCCATGATGCCGGGGCGGCCACCAGGGCGTTTCGTTCCTAGTCACCCTTGAAGTCAGAGCCCGAGTTGGGAAGGCCATGCGTACTGGAGAGCCCACGATAGGACTCGTTTGTGAACGGCCCCTTCATAGTGCGGCACGGCGTATGTGCCACACTTTACTGCAAGGCACCAGCGTCTCCACATCTCCCGCGGTGAACCACTTACATGGTTCCTGAACGTTATGCAGTTTCTTGGGACGAGAGATAGCGAATCAGATGAAGCACAGACCGATCTGTACTTTAAGCCTTCCGCTTAAAGTCAGAGCTTGGGGATGAAAGCTTCCTTGTAGCCCGTGTGGGTCTTTACAACACCAACACTTTTGTAATCTCCCATCGTGAAGTGCCCCTCGCCATCATACCGTTGTACGGGTCATTGATGATTGTATCGGCAATTCTCAGCTGGCTCGATGGTTTGCCGTGCGGTATTTTGCTTTCACTGGACATGTTTCTTGCGGTTCTAACGTCCGATATGCTGCAGTGGTGTCGAAGCGCCTTCCACATTTCCACAGCAATCCTTCGGCCTTAAGATGTCGAGATTCGGCGCCCCCCTCTCGGTCTTGGCGGCCGCAGCTTTCTTGAATCTTGAAACCTTCGTGATTGGCGTTTTCGGGAGTGCGAGATTGGAAGGAGGGGTCAGAAGAAAAGGGGGCGCTGCAGCAGGGCTGTTGGCGCTTTGGGCTGTTCCTGACTAGACCGCATTGAGAGGTGTGGTCCAAACACACCAATCAGCGCTGCTGACGCCAAGACATTCTGGGACCGCCAAGGGCACCGCCGAGGAAACTCGCGCAGGCCTGGACAACTCATGCATTGGCCATCTGTGCTCAAAAGTCTCCCCGGATTTCAAGAACTTTGTTGAAGAGATCAACAGATCAACATCGCGCCAAGAAGAACCTTAAATGCTCCTCATGTCGCCATCTTCAACGGTCTGTAGATTTTACAGAATTGACAGAAGCCATAGAACGTCTGATCTCGTCGTCGAGTGATAGCGCTGTTTCCATTTACGCCAAGTTTTACACCGGCGCAAACGGTGGGCGCAGTCCGTATTCCGAAATTGCAGGAGAGAATTAGAGACGATGACGATGCCACCGTGTACTCGGTGTGCCAGGTTCTCTCACGTGATAACGGATTCTTGAAGTGCTTCATTTGCACCAAGACCTAGAAGTTTCTAGATTTTGTTTGTCTGTTTCCTAGAAGTTAATTTTTTTTTGCAAGGACCTGACTTCTATTTCTTTATTGCTAGTAAGAGTTGCAACCCTTGACTCATGTCATGTTCTTCCTAGCACCAACTGTCATGAACTCGCCGCACCATCCCTTAACATCCCTTTCCTCCTCAACTCCTCCTCCGCTTCCTGCTGCCTCACAAACAACACCCCCCTCTTAACCGCATCATCCATATTATCCAACGGCCTATACCCCAACCTCTGCTTCGCCTTCTCAATCGAGAACGTCCTCTCCACACACGTCGTCTCAACCAGCGCCCTTCGAAAGCTAACCGGCTTCATATACCCCAGCGTACAAACCCAATACGCCCACTCCGTCAAGCTCGCCAGATTGAGGATGAACCACGCAGGAATAACCTTGATCTGCTCCGGCGGTGTATGGTCGCCCGCCGCCCTCCAAACCAAGCGTGCGAAGTCCCACGTTGGCATCGGCCTGCCGTCCGTAATGAAGAAAGGCTCTCCATCAACCTTCGGTCTTTCAGTATCTGGGTCGTTGATTTTCGCGAGCAGAGCTTTGGCGGCGAGGACGTGTGCGAGTGCTGCGTTCTCGCCAGACGTTCGATCGGATTTCGCGGTGTTGTCTCCTATTTGAATGCGATGTTTCCCTTCTTTCATTATCTTCATCATCGCGGGTATCATTTGACTATCGCGCTCTCCATACACGGCGCAGACGCGCAGACAGACGGTGAGAAATGCTTTTCCATTGGCGTCTTGGACGATTTGGTCGGCGATGGCTTTCGAGGTTGCATATGCGTTGCTGTTTCGCGTCTTCAAGGTCTTCATCGGCCAGGTCTCGTCGCCCATGTCGTAGCTATCTCCAACCAAGACGCCAGAGCTGGAGGTGTAGACGAATGCTTTGACGCTTGAGCATGCAGCTGCTACTCGTAGCAAGGTTTTCGTCCCTTCGACGTTGGTGTCGAAGTAGTATTGGTCGCTGCTGGTGTTCCCGGCAGGGACTGGTGATGCGACGTGGAATATGATGACTGGTTGGAGGTCGGCGAGGATCGATGTGACGTCTTGCTCGGAGGTGAAATCTCCTGTGTGGTACTGTGCTTTGGGGACTTGGTTCTTGTTTATGTTGCGGCTCATGACGTGCACTGTGAAGGCAGGTTCCTTCTCAGCGAGGAGTGCTTTGACGACATGGTATCCAATAAATCCGCAGCCTCCTATGACGAGGACTGGAATATCTGACATGATGGTAGTTTGAATCTGACCACAATTGCATGTAAAGCGTGTATCGACGATGACCGGGAGGGTTGAGGGTGGTGTTTTTCTAAGTCAGAACTTCGCCCGTTATTTTGCTGACTTAGGGAGCGGGGTACCCTCGAGCTATAAAGAAGAGTGGGAACTTGGAAGCCTCGCCGTATCCTTAAAATGTCAGCATGTCTTTCCCTAATCTGTAGAGGAATGTCTCGCGGCCAGTGATGGGGTGCTTCAGGTTGTACAGGGGTCGTGTCAGCTTATCTTGGGGCTGAGAGCTGACCAACCCCACGGGTCGAAGCGTCAATCTTCATATCATTGGCGTAGTCGTACCCGAATGCCAGTTACTTTGGGTGTACTTGATTCTTAAATCTTCGGTCCGGATCGTGTGTTGACCCGTGGGAAGATGGGATTGTTTCCAAGCAGAGATGTGGATGTGGTTGATGATTCTGAGCCTCAATTCTTCAAGCGGGGTGGGGGAGGAGGGGCAGTGTTCCGCCTCCTCCCCGAGCTAATTTGCGCCATGAAACAATTCTTAAATGTTCCCTTATGCCTCCCCCCTTTTTCCGAACCACATCTCAAGTAAGTTTGGACTATTTTTTGAATATCTTCTCATGCGAACTCTCTAAATATGACAAAGTGTACGGAAAATCGTAAAGTCTGTGTCCTCCCACCAGCAGTCTTGTCGTCAAATCATTTGGTTCAAGACTGCGGACAAATTCAAATACATACACCACAATATTTTCCCCTTTTTTATGACAGCAATCCTGACCACGGGGATTCAAGAATTCTCAAAGAAAATGAGAGCTATTCTCGAGAACTTCAAGAGATAAAGTCAATCAGCGGAAGTAGACATCTTAGTTCTTCGCGATCGAAAGAGAGCCGAATCTATGGCTCGAGACATGGCCACCCATGGCTGCTGTGGCTTGCAGAACAGGCGCACGCACTTTTGTCGTGATAGACCGCACCCATCCGTCATCGCAACTCAGCCTCATGGCATGGAAGCAGACTCAGGATTAAATCTTGTCTTGAGGTTGTGTGCAAAAGAGCTTCCGTCTCCAAAAGTTCCACAAGCCACACATTATTTCTCTCACACTATCAACCTATCAAGTTGAATCGCGGCCCCATGCGAGGAACTTTTGAAAAGGTGGGGCGATTCTCAGCCTTGTTGGGTAGCACACATGTTGGCGTTGCTGCATGGAACTTTGGTCATGGCCAATCGCTGAGCTGAGACGAAAGCCTCGTTGTGACACGCAACTGCATCCAGATCTCGGCGGCCGGCACGAGGCTCTGGACACGAAAAACTTAAGATGCTGGATCCGCGCCGGTCTAGTCCGTTTGTTCGTTATCGAGAAGTAAGCTTTGCATCAACATGAACTCAGCTACGACAGACGCCAACTTCGGTCCCATTTGGGCATCACCTGACCCCGCCTTGTCGACGCGCGGTGGTGGTGATGAAGAAGCCACGAGCTCGAGCGGCATTCCTCCTTTGTCTGGACCGGAGATGTCAGGAGGAGAGATGAACACAAGACGGCAGATGTATCCGAAGGAGCAGTGGCTCGCTGTGAAGCCCGTCATCCAGCACTTGTACGTCGACGAAGGACACACTTTCCTCCAAGTCGCCGAGTATTTGGATCGACATCATGGTTTCAAGCCTACGAAGAAGCAGTTTTTGACACGAGTGAAGGAGTGGGGATTTCAGAAGAACGTTAAGCAGAGCGAGAGGCGAGCAATTCTGGAGAAATTTCGTGATGGTGTGAGGATCGGTGATTTTGAGGCGAGGAAATTGAGAGGGAGAAGATTGGATAAGGCGAAGATCGAGAGGTGGAGGAAGAGGGAGGCGTTGGAGAAGCAGGGTGGAGTCATACGCTCTTCAGGTAAGCTTGCGCTCCTGAATTCTTGACGAGGTTGCTAATAAATGGTGAAGTGACGTTAGATGGACCATCTATCAGCAATAGGAGTCACTCCTTACCTGCAGTATCAATGGACATGGAACCCTGCAATAAGGATGGTTTTGAAGCAGGCTTACACAGCAATGAATTTCAGCCAAGGTCGATGGCCCTAGATCAAAGACTACCGTTCAATCCGTGGCTCGCAGTCGACACTATCAATTCCCCTCATTTGACTGGATTGATTGGGGCGCTGACCTTGCTGGAGGTATGCGACAACATTCCGGACCTCGACTTGTCAGTCCCATACTCTGAAGGGGCCGAAAATGAACGGGATTTGAACGAGAAAGACGAAGGCGGCTGCATTCTGACGTCTCAAGAAACCCATGCTCTACAACCCTCCGTCTACAAGGCTTCTCCCAGTGGTTTATTCGTCCTTCACGACCCCACAATACACTCTACCATGAAGCGCCATGCGCGTGTGCCAGGACCTCTTGATGAGCTTAGTCCTTTTCCTAGATCTTGGCAGCGAGAGAAAATTCACAAGCATCCAAGGACTGATCATCTAGTACTTGCGACGTCCTTGAACACGAAGGAACTCGAATGCAACATGAAGCTCAAGACGCTGAAGAGTATGGAACGTCCGGAGATTATTGACTTGGTCGAAAATATGCGAGGCATAGCTTACAGGCACTACCAGCTCAACCATTATCGGCTGGCAGAAACTTGGTGGCGTTGTGTGATTACCTGTTCCTTGGGTGTACCAGGATTTCAGCCCATTGAGACTTTGTATGCATGCCTCTGGCTCGTTGTTAGCGTTAGCTGCCAATGCCGGCTCATGGAAGCTCGCAGCCTTCATCAACGCGTGCACAAAACGATACTGAGGCTTGTGGGACCGGAGCACCAACTGGCTATATTTTCGAACGACACAAAAGCCGCTTTACACAACACCTTTGGAGAGTTTGATCTAGAATTACAAACCTACCGAGAGCTTCTCCAGATAAGCCTCCTTCATCTTGGGGCGCGACATGCTCTCACGCTGGAAATAATGTCCTCGCTAGGATGCGCGTTGATAGCAGATGGGCAAAGAGAGGACGCTGAGACAATTCTTCGTATTCGACTAGAACTTGACCGCTGTGGCTCAAGTCGTGCAAACTGTTACACGGTGGGCCAGTCGGTCTTAGCAATGACCAGTTTGGTATTTTGCTTGAACAATCAGCGAAGATATGCAGATAGTGCAACTGTGTTAGAAAGGTTAGAATCGACAAAACGACAGTTCTATGATTTGATAGGAGGCGGCGAAGTTTGCTGGAGACATGAAGTTGAAAAGGCCGAAGCTTTTAGAGCTCGAGGAATGCTGGCTGAAAGCGAGGCAATCCTTCGAACCATACTAAGGCATACCCCTAACCATGCAGATTTCGATATCCTGTATGGGATGAGAATATTTGCAGATGTGTTGACAGAAACGGATCGAAGAATGGAAGCTGCGACATGGTTGGAGAAAATCCTCTTGATAAGAATGCAAATTTACCTGGATGATTATAACCAATATTGGTGGAATTTCTGGACCCTGGGGGAGTGCTATGCCAAATTGGGACGATTCGAAGATGCAATCGCCCTTTACAAACAGATTGAAAGGCAAGTGGCTTCGAGCCAGTTGGGCGATCCCAATTCTCGAAGCAAAGATATTAAAAGGCTCCACCGCTGGATTGATAGGATCGAAGAGATGAGAAGAGATGCAGAGACGGAATTGTCGGAGACTTCAACAATTTCCCAAGGCAAGGGTGATGATGGTAAGTTTGCTCTGCAGGAAATTGAACTTCTAGCTAACAGTTGAAAGAACTTGCCGAGGATGAAGTGACAGCTTGGGATCTGGAAGACTCATCGATGACTGGAATCTGATGCTTGAGTTACTAACGGTCTCGAAAGATACAACGACAAAAGATCCAAAGAAGACAGCCAGCAACATATTTCACTTGAAAGCGGAAGCCAAAGATCTTAATCAGGGTCAGCCCTTTCTCCCCTCACGTCACACAGACCCCGCGCTCGCATCGCAATCCAGGAACCAGATTACCCTTACCCGAAACAGCGCCTAACACACCACCATCGCAAGCCCCTCTGCAAATCACCCGCTCCCGCGCCCCAAAATACGCAAACCCAATCTTCGCTCCACTCGGGCGATCGCTCCTGGGCCAATGGAGGGCGCGCAATTCATTTGGGGCTCGGTTTTTCCGGTGCGGAGAGTTTGGTGGGTGGACTCGCTGCGCGCGCCGGACATCCCCAACGCGATGCGAGGAACCCGAAATGCAGAGTCCGTGACTGCACTACGGTCTACGGAACGATGAAAGAATGGGTGCAAGATATATAAATGCGATGTGTCCGTTTGCGATGGGTTGGTGTGTGTATCTGTTTGAATTTGAAGATTTGACGCTGAAAGAAATTGGGCATCACTTGACGCAAAAGAAGACCAGAATTGAAAAGTGACAAGATGGGTGCACAGAGACTTGCTGAGCCGTTGACGTTCGAGGGTATGTTGTTTTTGGTGTTTAGTTGAGAGGAAAAGAAAGGATTGTGCTGACCAGAAGAACAGAGGTTATGGGCTGCATGTCCGCCTGCTTCGAGTGGGCCGACAGCTACGACTCAAAAGACTGGAACCGCCTCTCGAAATGCATCGCTCCTACTCTGCGCGTAAGTCTTCTTCCCCCCTTCCTACCTTCCTCATTCAATCTAACAACGCACAGATCGACTACCGCTCCTTCCTGAACAAGCTCTGGCCCGCTATGCCGGCTGATGAGTTCATCCTCATGGCCTCAGACCCGAAAGTCCTCGGCAACCCGCTGCTGAAGACGCAGCATTTCATCGGCGGCACCAAGTGGGAGAAGGTGTCGGAGGACGAGATTATCGGGTGGCATCAGCTGCGAGTGCCGCATCAGAAGTACACGGACGAGACGATGACCGAGGTGGCCGTGAAGGGACATGCGCACAGCACGAACCAGCATTGGTATAAGAAGATTGATGGGGAGTGGAAGTTTGCGGGGCTGAACCCGGAGATTAGGTGGAGTGAGTTTGATTTTGATAAGGTGTTTGAGGAGGGGAGGGAGGAGTTGGGGGAGAAAACGGAGGAGAAGATCGATGCGAAGGTTGAGGAGAAGGTTGATACCAAGGTTGATGCCAAGGTCGAGGAGAAATTAAACGAGAAGGCTGAGCAGAAGATTGAAGTGACTGAGTCTGTCCAGGTTGGCGCATAGAAATGATAGATAGTAAGGGGTTCGGGGTATGGAGTATTAACGAATTCTGTAACTTTCTGGGTATTGGAATTCATGGACCTTATGGTCGAAACACGATTCCTCTTTTCCAAAATACAAATGAAGACGTGCGTAACTGCAACCTTTCAAATACGGACGAGCTTTAGCAGGACACTCGTCGAACTTCCATAATGACAGGATGGCCGTGGCTAGTGACATCCAAACACTACATTAGGATAGTCTTCAACACTGCCTCATGAATAACGAGGGCGTATATGTACAACCAAATATCCGAACTTCCAAGCAGAAGCATGTCAAGCTCATAAGCCAGACGGGGCTAGAGTTTTTGCACAAGGTATTTCCACCAACGCCTCGCTAACCGGACTAAGACAGATCTCATAGTAATACAATAATTCGTACGCAGTAACTCCCCTTGGGCTTTTCAAAATGTATGGGTATATCAATCAGTAATCATCATCCCCACCACCCCCTTCTCCCTCGCTGTTATCTTCGCCATTGTCGAAGTACTGCTCAGCGTCATAATCGCCGCCCATAGACTCATCGTCGAAGTTTGAGTCGACTTCTATTCCTCTAATCAGTATTTGGTATATTAAACGGAGGTTAATAGACATACCAGCATCTTGCTCTTGATCTTCGTCAACTTCCTCGGCGTCCTCATCTACAGGGACAGAAAACAGTTTTTCGAGAACTCGAGCATGCTTGTCGTCTGGCTTCTTGTCCTTCACCCCTGCCATCATGGCTGCTTTCTTTTCGTTGGCGCGATCGAGATGCTTTCGGACCTGATTGCCTGCTTCGCCTTCAAGTGCTGGCCATAACTCCTTCGGGAAGAGCTCCTTGTCTGCAGATTATTAGCTCCGGATGAGGAAGTTTCTGACACGGCAGACATACTGAATGGACGCCCAGAAAACTTAGGAATTTCGTTGACTTTTGGCTGCAGCCTCTGCGAGTATGTCTCAACACCAGTGAAGGGGTCAAAATCTGCTTTGGGATTGGTGCTATATTGACGATTGAATTGATCCTCGCCGAAGGTCTTAGCCGGCGCAGTCGCATCCCGCTTTGTGGGCTGGGTGTAGAGGGGCCCCCGGTGGACTTGCCTCTGCAAACGCTTGTAGTGTCCTATTTCTCTCTTCTCTTTGTCGGTGAGGGGTGCAGGACGCTTGAGGTTTGGATGAGGCTGGCAGAGTCAGAAATGTAAATCATTTGCAGGAAAGAATACGCACAGGAAAAAGCTCAATTGGCTTTGACTCGAGTTTGATTGACGGGTCGTACTCCCACGTTACTCCCTTCAGCCCTCCTGGCCTGCCACGCCCACGACCGGCCATCTTGAGTGGTAGTGTCAAAGCTTGCTCTGCTTGCTGCGCAGATTTGACGAGCTTCAGCTTAGATGGTGGCCGATTCTCCTTCTGTGTAACGAGCTCGGGACCGCCAAAATCCTCGTCTAAGCCAGCTGCTGCTCTTTCTGCTCGTTTTGCTCGTTCTGCTTCCTTGTACTCCTCAGCGACCGATGCTGTTCTCTCTGACTCGTCCGAGAAATAATTTGAGTCGGCGGGGTCGCGGCGTTTGCGGGCGGTGCGCGGGTCCTCGGCAGAAAGCGCGTAAAATGGATTGGCGCGGGGCGGCCGCGTTCTGGGAGCGGGCAGCTCAGGGCGGAATTCTACATCTTCTGTAACGCCTGCGAAAAACCGCCCACGCGCATCCTCGCTGGTTGTGTATCTCCGCCAACCGTTGACAAAATTGTCGTGCCAGCGCCGCTCGTACGTGTCTCCTGATGCTACCCTTGCAGCGGTGCGCTCCAGTTGTCCTGCGTACGTCTCCCGACCGTGGCGGACCTTATACATCCAGTTCGAAGTAGGTGCTCTTGCTGGAATCTCGGTCATCTTGCGTGCGTCGGTCCCAGAGAATTGAAGAACACGAGCTGAGAGAAATTCACAAGCTTCGACGGTGGGTAGTCTGCCAATTATCTTGATTTGTTGCTCGCTGGGCACCTGGAGCCATGGAGGGAATACCGGTCCACGGTCTGGAGGAGCTCGAGAGACACGTCCAGCAGCTTGTCGAAGCTCCAGAAACGCCTCTCAATGCCAAGTTGTTTGATGAAGTAGAGTTACAGTTGAATGGTAAGTGATTTACGTCTAAAAACGTCTGGGGGTGTGCTTGAATGGCTGTCTTGGGGAAGAGCGGAGGGGCGTGGGGAGTCCTATTTAGAGATTCGTCAGGAGGAGTCCAAACGTGAACACTGCCACGGACGGCAATGACGTCTTGCCCCTCCTGCTCTATTATTACTCTTCTTATCTCGCTGCTCCAATTATGAACCTGATCGCTAACAACTTCCAGATACTAACATACCCCCCCTGATACCCCGCCTCCTACCGAACCTCACACAAGTACTCCTCACCTACGACAAAGACCCCACAATCTTAGCAAGCCTTTGCATGAAGCTCCTCCGACCTGTGCCCTTCACCCAAGCCCTCACCCTCGCCTCCGAAGATGCCCTCATCCAAGCTCTCCGTAGCCCCGCACCTGCCGCAGCAATACTCGCAATCACAGTCATTGAGAAAGCGGCCAGAAGTCCAAGCGATACCGCAATACTGTCCATCATGAAAGGAGTCGTGGAGGAGTTTCTACGAACATGGCTCAGTACCCCACACGTGGAAGTTGGAGAAAATGCTACGAAAGCTCTGGGTGATTTACTGGAGGTGGACTGTGACCGCAGAATATCAGCTACAATAGACACCAAGATGAGCGGCCTTCAAATCGCGTCCAATATGCCACCAGGGCAGGGTCTTCTTTGGCGGAGAATCTTCCAGGACCGCGAGATATACGACCTTCTCTTCTCCCTCTGCAGTTTCCACACAATCGGTACTGGTCCAGGCCAGCTCGACGAACGACAGAAATCCTTAGCACAAGCACGGTTACTCCGTGTTCTTCCACGGCTCGCAGTTCTCGATTTCAAAACCATAACCCGCAGCTACTTCCCCGATGTCGAAGGACGATACAAGGTAGATGAGCACGGACTGTTGTACTTTGCGGCTGTGGATATGGTGAACAAGGAAGAAGACATGCTGATGCACATCACGGTCATTGACTTCTTTGCCGAGTTTCTAGATGTGATGAGTATGACGGAGCTGACGAAGAGCACGATGGATTATTTGGCTGCATTGATGAAGAAGGTTGCAAGCACGGATGAGACGCTTTACAGGAGCTTAGAGGCTATGGCGCTGAATCCGGAGACGAGCCCCGAGTTGGTGGACTTGCTCGTTAAGCTGAATGAGTATCCGTGATTACCAGCTGAGTTGGTTGGAGTGTCGATATACCTCGACTACCGAGAGTATGAAACTCAAAGGTTGTTCAGGAGATCGCTTGCTAGATCTGAGCAAAATGGGAGATACAAAATCTCTTCGCTTGCCCCAAGCATGCAAAGCCTGCAGGATGGATCGCTCACAAGATATAACATCGAGACAGCCCCTGCTAGAATAGTAGCAGTTGGAATGAGCAGATTTGCAAATTAAGAATCAAAAAGCATATTAACAACATTTGCAGTTTTTCTGGAATGAAATGTCGAGACATTGGCTCGCCTGAATTGCTTCTCCCTCTTCTCTGCACAGTTACGAGATTTCTTCAAATATATTAAGTATCATAATCTGCGCCCTCTAAGCTAATATCCTACCTAGATCAAGGAAAGATCAGAATGCCACCGCAAAGAAGCTGTTAGTGCAAAAGGGCGCTAAGAATTCAGAACGCAGCCACCTCCTCGCCATGCAAGCCGCTGATAGCGCCACTAGAACGGCACCAACCTCTATTCATTTCTGGAAACCTATTTCTAGACCACGGCCCTAGCTCTTGAGAGTCTTGCGATTGCTGCTCTCGGACAATTGAGAAGCTATGCCTATGCTGCCGCTTGATCTGGAAAATTTATAAATCCCCAAAGCTGATCTTCATCATCAAAATCTTGCACAAAGCTGTCCCTGAATCCCCATGGCCGATCATTTTCACCCGGAATTGGGCCAAAATCGTCGACGTCTGCTTCATCCTGATGAAAGGCAAATTGACCATAATCGTCTGCCAAACCACTGCCATCATAATTTTCAAGGGTACTTTGCATTTCCTCAAAATGCAGTCCACCATCCTGGACCTTGTCAAATTCAGGCACAGCAGGGGTAGCATGTTCTACCGCCCCGAGTACATCTTCTGGACTTTGATCTATTCGCGACTCCGCGTCTGTTGAATCTTCATAATCCTCGTCACTATCTTCGTCACCCCAGATGGATGGCCGAGGAGGCGGCGAACGGGACCTATCAAGATCATTTTCAGCCTAGAAATCATGTTAGTTAAATCCGAAAATTGAGTGCAGCTTTACCTCAGCATCACTAAGTCCAAAATGGTCCCTGATCTGATTGTAGATAGCTCGAAACCCACCATCTTTAGCCAAGCTCATCGCGTTGAACCACTTCCCCTCTTGATCATCAAATCCAGGCTCTCCCAGAACAGCTCCAGCATCCAATAATAACTTGACCATGTCTATCCTCCCCCACTCGGCTGCAATTTCCAAAGCTGTCCGCCCACTTTTCTGCGCCCTGGGGGCGTTCACATCAACCCCCATTTCGAGAAACCTTGCTGCTAGTCCCACGAAACCTCTCTTTGCAGCAGCTTGTAGAGCAGTCACGCCACGATATTCCGCTGCTGGGGCATGTATATCTGCACCAGCCGCTAGAAGTATCTCGACAAGCTCTGCACTGTATGCAACGTCATATGCTCCGTCTCCTTCCACGGCTGCTTGTAGTGCAGTCCTTCCCCTATAACCAGACGCTGGGGCATTTACATCTCCGCCAGCAGCTAGAAGTGTCCTCACGAGTTCCATATTGGGATCCTCACAGTATGTAACTGCAAGCAGTAGTGGTCCATTCTCGGCTGGCTCATTGACTTTCGCACCAGCACCAGCATCTAGAAGTATTTTGGTTAACTCTAGGCTGTGGGTGTGATGGCAAACTGCAATTTGAAGTGTATTTCGCAGTTCACTCGAAAAAATATCGCCATCTTGGAAAACAATGTTCACGGGGTGCCCCGGAGGGGCATTAACATTGGCGCCAGCCTGTATGAGAAGTCGGACTAGTTCTGTATCACAGTTGGAACGTGATACTGCTGCTTGAAGAGGAGTTTGTGTTCCGGAGACATCATTGACACTTGCACCAGCATCAATAAGTAGCCGAACTAGTTCAGGGTTGGATCTGGGATGTGAGATTGCCGCTCCTAGAGCAGTTCTCCTTTGATATCCTCTTGCCGGAGAATTTATTTCTGCTCCGGCATCCAGAAGTAGGTGTATCAAATCCATGCTGCAGTCAGGAGCTGAGACTGCTGCTTGCAGTGCTGTTGCTTCGAAATTTTCCCCTTCCATAACTTGAATGCAAGAGGATGTGTTATTGGCGTCGGCCCCAGCATTCAGCAAGTATCGCACCGTAACAACATCGGACTGAAGGCAAGCTCGCTGCAGAGCCATTCCGTAGATACCCGTATTTTCGACTCCGTTAGGGCTATTAGTTTCGAAGACGCACAATAACTGTCGTAGTATAAGGTCGCTATCGTTCTTCCATCGAATCTCCGCTGCTTGAAGTGCTTTTCTGTGTTTGTCCATGGTTACCGGTTGATTGCTGTATTTTTTAAACATATGCAATATCTTAAGAGGATCTTCTCGTTCGTATCTTGCTCCGTTCCATTTCTCTCGAAGTGCGTCGAACTGGATGTGGCGATTTTTCTGGTCTAGTATGGCTTCAAGATCTGCTTCGGTATCCAGAAGAAACCGGGCATCGATTAATATACGAGTTGCAGCATTCGTATTCAAAGCGTAAGAAGGGGAAGCAACTACCAGATCCAAGTAGTACCAATCCTTGACCACCTGATGGAAGAGAGTTGCTTTGCTCTCCCAGTCTTGCTCAGTCAAAATTTCTAGTAATCTTTCGATAACGAGAGTATCGTGATTGTCAATCGCAAAACAAAGAGCTTCTACTAGACCCTTCTGCCCCACAGTGGTAATCATTCCGTAATCAAAAAGCAGGTTGATGATATCGATGTTGCTGTGTCGTATTCGTGCTGCGGCTGCTGTCAAGCAGTTGATCGGAGATCTCGCCACATCAGCGCCAGCGCTCAATAGTATTTGCACAAACTTCGTATTGTTTTCAAACCAGCCGGTAGTCATTCGTTGAAAAAGCATATCTCCATCGATATCTTCATTGATATCTTTCCCTGCAACAAGTGCATCTCTGACCAAAAATTCAATATTGAAAGCGTCATACTTGATTGCGATTTCAAGCATATCTGTCGCTACGTCTGCCCGGGAAAATTTTCCATTTTTACCCGCGTCGAGAAGAAACTCTACAATGGCGAAGTGGCCATTGCTAGCCGCTGCTTGAAGGGCAGTCATCCCATTGGCAGGTGCAGCAGCTGCATGGATATCTGCACCAGCATCGACTAGAAATTTGACCAATTCCATATTCCCCCTCAAGGCTGCCATTTGTAGAGCTGTTTTACCAGTACGCCTGTTTGGTGATCCATTGATATATGCCCCCCCGCCTAATAGAAACTTCACAATATCAATGGATCCTTCCTCTGCAGCTGCTTCCAAGGGTTCCTTGACACCCTCAACTGTACCTAAAGTACCTACTGTAGGGTTCAAAATTGCTCCAGCATCTGCCAAAAGGACAACTAGCTCCCTGTGCCCTTTCTCTATTGCAGCTTGGAGGGCAGTCTTGTAACCGAAACCTGGATCGGGACGAACACCAGCAGAAAGTAAAGCCTTAACAATACTTGTTGCTCCCCTTTCAGTCGCCTTGTAGAGAGCAAATGCTGCATCCTTGCCGAAAGAATAGCTCGTTTTGGCATCGCCTAATAAATGAAATATTTCAGTTTTGCCATCCAGTGCTGCGAATTCGAGCGGAGAAAGACGCAAGAGACGGCTCCTGCCTGCCAGGTAAACCCACTTTTCAAACCTGACATCGACGTCTACTCCAGCATCAATGAGGAGTCGAACCATTCTTTTGTTGTCTCTGGCAATAGCATTCTCAAAGGGGTTTTCGCCAGGGTGACCACCGGCATCGAGAGCTGCTTTAGCAAGTTGCAGATTTTGTGAACTTATAGCAGTCCGGGTAACTAGGTCTAGAATTGCCTGAATCGTAGGATCCTGATTAGAAAAAAGCCTCTTGAAAGTTTGCCTATCCATTTGATGTTCGATAATATTCAGTAAGTCCTCCAGAAGGTCATCGTCATCGCGCAAAAAGTTATTTGATACCAAGTATACAAGGACGCTAAATTGCGGGGCGTTGCCGTTCAGTTTGATGAGACCAGTACCTGGGCACGCCCAAGTCAATGCACCGGTAGGATCTGGACACACCGCACGAAGTCGCTTATAAATTCCGTCGATTTCTCGTTGTTGGTTCCGGATGGAAAGGTTCTTTTGGGGAAGGAGAGAAGTATCTGGCACAGAGAAGGTACTGTCGGAAGATAGCAAGCTTATATGAGGCGATTCGAGTTGCCTAGAATTGGCCCTGAGGAGCTTGGCTGTATAAGTGGCAGCGTCCACCAGTAATAGATCAGGGTTGGCTATTGCCAGGTTAGCAAGCAAATCACCAGAGAACAGTTGCTTGAAGTCTTACAATTCGACTCGATAAGACCATTGAATCGAATCCACGGAAGGTTTGAGAGAAGTGATGTCATGTTGAATGATGAATCCGGAGGCGTAAAGGCATATACTTGATCACAGTCTTTTCCTGCTTCTCGTTAGCAATTGTGTTTGAAGATTACGATGGATTAATATATTTGATTAGTCTTACCATCACTTTGGGATTCTGTCACCAATCTTGGTGGTGTGGTATACCTTGTCAGTTTTCTCTGAGCTTTTGATAGATCAATTAAGTTCCCTGCGATATAGATATTTGTTTGTTTCGACTCCGGGCGCGATTTGATAGCACGACGAGCAGCCCTCCACTCCGCACCTTTCAAGTTCTTGCGAAACCCCCAGCTTTTGAGCTGTCGCTCGTACTGTGGTTTGCTACAAAACATTAGAACTTTTCGCTTGGTTGGAATAGTGCTGAAGATATACCTCCTTTTGAAATTGTGCTCTTCCTCCATGAATTTTATGATCTGACCGACTGTCATGTTTTGCTTGAGATAGAGCTGCTCTATCTTATCCTTGTGGGTATTCCATTGCCCTGCCATCTGGGATATATCATTAGAAACAGGCAGCAAGAAGGGGCGGTGTATTCTACTTTGGTTAATCAGGCTGAGTGGTGTTGTCAGGCAAATGACAAGACAGACGGGCTGCGCTGGCTTTTGTGGTTGTCAACAATCAAGCAAAATGGATGTGCGCTACTGAGATCTCATGCGATATCCGGATCATCATAAAGGAATCAGCGGAAGATATGTTTGAGCGTGAAGGTCGTTCAATTTTGCCGCGGGGCTGAGTCGGGCATCTTGCATGATGCACAAGAATGCGGATTGGCTCATGCCAAAACCATCACCACCCGTCAAGCACCCATCCCATTTGTCAGTTCTGGCATGGGGGTGAGACGGCTGTAAGGCTGCTGGACGCTCTTCGAATGGACGAGGCCAAAACCATCATATTATCTGATCTATTTCGAAGGGCCAAGTGTGGCTAATGTCGCAGACACGAAGCGTGAAAATTTGGAGTGGGCATTGCGAACTACCATACGGCCTGACTGATTGGCTCTCGCCAAAACCCTCACCACAATAGTGGACCAAAGTAAAAAAAATCTGGAAACGCCTCATGGTGAATGAAAATATGAATTGGCTGTTGCCAAAACCATCATTCACACTTGGCCCTCCTAAGCTTGTCGGAAGAAATTTGCGACAATAAGCCTCGTGCTTTTATACAGATCTATCTCCATTCAATTTGCTCCAGAAAACACCAAGAACCTTCACGTTAGCGATCTATGCTCGAAAATTCAGCAACACCAGCAGTATTTGCGAGTTCGTTGGACCTTATTATAGTTGAAGCACTCTACCCTAGAACATTCGCCTTTCACTTCAAATGTCCTCATCGATGACTTCAACGGCTATATCCATAGCCACTTTGATAGTCATGCTTCCTCAATCCTTGCTAGCTATGTGGAAGATCTATAAAGATTTTCGCAGGACGGTCGAACAAGCTGGTAGGTACGTTGTGGACCCTGCTATATATCAATCGACTAAAAATATCAAGCAACCATCGACCCACTTCAAGAAGCACAATCCTCTACCTTGGCGTTGATATGTCGCCATACGTTTTCTCGTGCCGACTTTGACGTTGAGAAGGCTATTGAAATAGCACCGGATTATTAGCCGAAGGAAAGTGAGGATAGCAGAAATCGTGTCTTAGAGAATCTGGTATATAGCTTCAATATTTCAACAACCAATAACTGAGATATCATAACGTATACAAGCATCAAATAACATCAGTCAGTTCTCTCTTCTTTTACAAACATGGGAATGCGGGAACAATGTAATCTTACCATCCTAGTCTGGTTGCCACCACTCGCTTCTATTTTCCCTTCGCCCTTACGAATACCAGATCCATCACTCATCAACCTCTTTCCTAAAATCCACATACCCAGCAAATTTCTCTTCTTTCTTCCTCTTGAGTTGGCGTTCCAGTCACCCTCGTAAACCCCGCGAAGAAGAACTCCGCCTGCGATTTAAATGACTCGGTAGAGGCATGCTTATTGATTCGCCTTTGCTCTGTTTGCCATAGAAACGAAAGAAATCTTTAAGCTGGACCAAAGTTAGAGCAGCGGAGCTTTAGCCGAGCACGCTTCACGATCTTGCTTTCCTTTATTTCTTGCTTTCCTTTATTCTTGATCTTACTCTTCTACCATCTATTCTCTAGTAAGCATCAGGTATAATTGTGTAGAGTAACCTAAAAATACTTAACGTAAAGGCTAGTTATTTGGTCTTGGTCCCTTTTGACTTTCGGAATATGTTTATTGAGGCCCTAAAGATTATTCTGAGCTTCGTAGGCTCTAATTTAGTAGCTGTTTACGGTAGCGAGAGCATACCTCGTCCAAATCTTTCGGCCGCATGATTAATAGTTAAAAGGAAAACTGGAGGAAGGGGAGCCATCCTAGTCTTAAATAGCATGCGCATCTCGCGCACCTTCGTAAGTCTTCCATTTTCTGATTCTCAAAGACGGGAACCTGGAGTTGGTTTTCGAGGAGGACTCACTCAGGCCTTGGGGTGTTGTTCACCTGAGGCGTCACCCTTCGCTTCAGTAAAAGCAGCATGCTCGGGTGAGCCTCGCGAAAGCCGATCGAACATTTTTCATCCAAGGATCCGAAACTAGGGGGTCGGTACCCGCTGTCGATTAAATCCCCCTCATCCACACCGCATCAATCAACCAGACTCATAAGCCAGCAATCACGAGCAGTTTTCAATCTCCATTGTGAGCTATTTCAGCCTGCATGCCTTGGTATTGAGCATGCGGCCTATTGTAGATAAGGCCCGAAGATCACATCACAAGCGTCGAACGGGTTGCAAAGAATGCAAGGCTCGGAAGGTCAAGGTATGTCTTTGCCGGGCTTTGCTATTAATTTCTTCCTGCTCTTATATGCGAGAAAATAATGACAGTATTGGCTAGTGCGATGAATCGAAACCATCCTGTCGAACATGCGTAAAGCGGAAAGCTCAATGCAGCTTTACCAGCTCTACCCTAGACGAACGAGGGAGCAATGATGGAAGCCCCACCAGCAGTGAACCTCCTAGGATACGGGAACTTTCTCCTCTGACCTTGAACCTTGCGAACTTAGAGCTCCTCCACCACTTCACGACTGTCACATGCTTCACGTTCTCCTCAGACCCAATCACCCAAACGATATGGCGCGTCCTCGCTCCCCAAAACGGCCTAAGTCACGAATTCGTCCTGCACTCCCTCCTAGCAGTCGCAGGCCTTCACCTAGCTTTCTTAAATCTAAGCAAGTCAACCTTCTACACCGCCCAAGCAATGCTTCACCACCACGCCTCGTCCACCGTCGCGCGACCCATGGTCTCATCCCTGACCTCCGGGAACAGCTCCTCGCTCTTCCTCTTCTCAGTCCTCACCAGCTACTTCGCACTTGCTAGTCCGCGCCTCACAGCAAACTCTAAGTCCTCTATTCCGAGAAAAGAAGCCAGCATACCGGCCTGGCTATTCCTGATTCAGGGCACACGCTCAATTCTAGAGCGCAAGGCAGACATTATCAGATCTAGTATCTTTAGCACAATGATCCTCAATCAGCAAGATCTCAAGATCTGGGGCGCGGCAGCTATGAAGAATGATGCTTTCCAGTCCCTACGAGAGCTCATTTCTTCTAGCTTTACCGAACATCGCCTTTCTCTCACCGCAACGGCGACTTGCAGCACAGCTCTCGAACAACTGGCAAAGATGTTTACTGTTGCATATGAGCAAGTCGGCAGCAACGATTACACCAGGCAGATTTTACTCTGGATGATGATCATCCCTGATGCCTTCATTACCTTGATGCAAGATCGAAATCCTGAGGCGCTGTGTATTTTTGGGTACTATTGTGTTTTACTGAAGAAGTTAGACTCTCTTTGGTTTATTCATGGCTGGAGTGAGGATTTGATTGAGAATATTTATTGGCTTTTGGATGAGAGGTATCGAGGGTATATTGTCTGGCCGATGCAGGAGATTGGATGGGTGCCTGAATCCGATGTTTAAAGCGTGTTCGTGCTTCGGCAGCTTAACTTCTGAGCAAGTAAAATGTTTTAAGGCAAGTGAGTTTGTCTCTCTTCATCATGTTTCGACATCTTAGAAGTGTTTGGCAAATGAACGGGAAGTCGATTCATGCGCCATAAGTCGTTCTCGCACTGCTCGGCTGCCTGATCCGTAGATATTCGCATCAGGCCGAAATCTCGCATAAAAAGGGGCTCAGATATCCACTAGGAGTTTGACCATTTCACATATAAGTATAGACATGTCCGGCTGATTCTGTTGTAGAATTGCAGCTTTTTGTCCCATATGCATACATTCATCTGCCTCCAACCTCTACCTTAACAATTCGCCAGTTAAAATTCAAATTACAGCCTGTGGACTTTATGTCAAAGATTTCATCTATTGGAATTCCAACTTTCGACCAGATGTCTCAACCACCTAGCCGCAAAGTCCTAGTAATCATCGGCGCCGGTGGAATGGGCCTCCCCCTCGCTCGGCGTCTCGGAAGCGGTCGGCACATTCTCCTCGGCGACTTCTCCCCCACCGTCCTCTCAGCCGCCCTCACCACCCTACACAACGAAGGACACACCGCAACCTCGCAAACCCTCGACATAGCCTCCTACACCTCAGTCTTCTCCCTCGCCGCAACAGCTTCAGCACTCGGCCCCATTGCAGCAATCATCCACACCGCAGGCGTCGCTCCGGGATCCGCGACCGCGAAACAGATATTTGAGATCAATTTACTCGGGACGGCGAATGTCATCCAAGCTTTCCTTCCTGTTGTCGATGCAGGCACTAGTCTAGTGTGCATCGCGAGTATGGCGGGTAGCATGGTGCCTCTCTCTTCTTCGCTTGAAACCCACTTGGCAACAGCATCACTAGACACACTTCTCCAGCACGCTGAAATCAATGTAGAGAATGAAGACCCAGGCATGGCGTATGGGATGTCGAAGCGCGGGAATCAATTAAGAGTGCAGAGCGCGGCGAAGAGTTGGGGGAGAAAGGGTGCGAGGGTTAATAGTGTTAGTCCGGGCATTATCTCGACGGCGTTGGTGCAGGGACAGTTGGCGGCTCCTGGTGGGGATCGGATGAGGGAGATGATTGAGGGGAGTGCGGTGGGGAAGATTGGGACTGTCGGGGATGTTGAGGGTGTGGTTGCGTTTTTGGTTGGTGAGGAGGCGAAGTTTGTTACGGGTGTTGATTTATTGGTTGATGGGGGCGGAAGTGGGGGGATGGGTGTTGTTAGGATGGGGTTTGGGATTTAAAAGCTGAGGGATGAGGGTAAGGGACGAATTCTGTTCTTGAGGAAGTAGAGATATATGATTGGTCCCTGTTTCTAGAGGTATGCTCTGCTTCCTCCGTTGCGAACTGAAATTTTGAAACTTATGGCATCATTTCTGGCAATATCACGAGGCTGTTCGCTAATATAGGAAGTCCGTCTAAAGATATCCTCGAATATCGAAAGAAATCTACCACGTGCTTCACTAGGACTATGTCTGACTAGGTAGAGGCGGTGAAGAAAACAGCATCACGTGACGCCTAGTATCATTCTCCATTGCCATGTAAAAGTGTATGCACTGTCTCCCGGCGAGCCCGGAGACTAAATGTTAGCCTTTGAACTTTGATATGTCCAGCGTTGCATGCCAAGCTTGATGCCAAGCAACATGTGTGTCATTTCCATCCCAAATCGAAACTGAGTCATGGATCTCATAGTTGGGGTTTGGTGACAATTCGTTGCCAGGGGAATTTCTAATAATTTACCTTGCTGTCTATCTACATTCAAAAAATTCTGCAGAACACAAACACGAATTTGGAAGCACAAGGGTAGTTTTCTCTTTATCTGAAGATCCCACTCTTAGTTTTCTTTTTTCCAAGACACTAGAAGAAGTCTATACTTCATACTCCTCCCTTTTTCGTTTATTTTGCACCTATGTCCCTGCACGTGCGGTCTCGACGTTGGGGTTGAGTGGCGATGAGCTGGCGGCTTCTGCAACGCCTGGAGAGGATTTAATCCCAATGACGGTTATGACCGGTGACTTTGCAACTTTTGATGCAAGCACCTTCCAATCCAGCGGTAACAGCTTCATATCCGAAGATGATGTGTTTAGCAAGAGTTTCTTGCAAGGTATTATATTTCCACAAAAGAGGACATTCGCTTATTACGCTGAATAGCTGTATACCTCATCTCAAAGACAGCATCAGAGCTCCATGCCTCTCTCGCTTCTACTCTAGCCGGATATGACAAATACGCTATTTGCAGTATCTTCAGCAGCGACCTCCTCTACCTAACCTACCCAACCCTCATCGCTAAAGAACAATACACGCTCTTCGGTGCCCCTTTCATTGCCGACTATGAGGCTGCACACGATGGTCGACACCCATTCCTGGACCCTAATCCGGCTGTGCGTTGGGCTTTCGCTCAAACCAATGAGACAATTTTTAAAGACTGGTGGAACAGCGAGGTGATCAAAGCTGATCAGGATACTTGCTCTGACAGTCTGTTGCTGTATCCGGGAACACTGGCCACGTCAATTTATAGGTATGTGTATTTGAACCCTCCGGTCATTCCTACCGGGTGGGGAATTTACAATGTGGCTATCTTTGCTGGGGTCCCGGATATGGTGTTTCCCAGTGAGTTCTCTTGTTTTCAACTTTGAGACAATGTACTAACAGATATCTTTAGTTGGTGAAGGATCCTACAACTCGACGATCACGCTACATGAAGAGATGTTACCCATTGCGGTCGGCATTATCGCGGCTCCGGGCTGCGATGCGATTATTTTTGACCTCGCTGTACAGTTGGAGAAGGCAGGGATTGTGAATATCCCCGGGAAGTACTTTGTATCGTCGTGGTCTCGGCATGTACGAGTAAGGGTTACCGAGCATTCGGGATGATTTTCGAGGAAGTCGGACGAATTTGAATGGTCATCTTATGCTCCGTGGACTTAAGAAGGTCGGGGTCATCGCGGTTTTGCATTATCCCGAGCCCGCCCCCCTATCATTGGGCTGGATGCAGCTCTGTGTAACAGCAACATCAAAAGTTCACAACAGTTAGTAAAAATAATAAAAGCATTGCTTCTCTTCTTGGTCTTTTCTTTTTATTCATTTTCTGATTTTTTTCAGCTAAACGGCAATCTTGTCTTCTTGCATCGTCTTAAAAGCAAAACTCAAAATCCCACACAACTTTTGCACCTTTTTGACGAGTAAGCAAAACAACCATGCCTTCAATATCCACACGAGCTGGAGATGTCTCCTACTCTAACAGGGGATCTGGGCCTCCTATCATCCTCCTTCACGCAACTCTTCACACTTCCCATGATTTTGATAGCATAATTCCTCAGCTTTCACTGCGTCACCAAGTTATTGCCGTCGACTGGCCTTGGCACGGCGCATCTTCACACCCCAAAGACCTGCACCCAACAGCTCCCTTGTTCGCGGACGTTCTAGAAGACATCGTCAATTCTCTCAACCTCCCTCCAGCAGTCTTCATTGGCAACTCGGTAGGCGGCTTCGCGTCCGCTCGTCTTGCAATCACTCATCCTGAGAAAGTCAAAGGGCTCGTCCTTGTGAACTCTGGTGGCTTCGTCCCTTGGACTTTCTTTTTAAGGACCCTGACTCGACCACTCGGTATCCCATGGGTCAACAAATTGATCACGCCATCCATGGTGTGGAAGTACATGCTGCCTCAGAACGACGTCGACAAGGCGATTTCTGAAGAGGTATCTGCTCTAGCAAAGACAGCGGAAGGATCGAAAATCGCGGCTAGTATTTGGGCAAGTTTTCTGAGTCCGGAACATGACTTGAGAAGTCAAGCAAAAGATGTGAAGGCTCCGACGCTGGTGGTTTGGGGAAAGAATGATCCGGTTAATCCGTTGAATGTTGGCGTTGCTACGCAGAAGTCTATTGAAGGATCCAGGTTGGAGGTGTTGGATACCGGACATGTAGTTTTTGCTTCGAAGCCAGATGAGTTTCTTGAGATTGTGGTGCCTTTTATTGATGAGTGTTTTGGAAAGAATCGTGCTTGAGAAATCCAGAGGGGTTTTGAGTTAGAACTTTGTTTTTTCGGATGTACCTAATTTAATGCAAGGAGACTAGATCTATGGATAGCCTGACCATTCTAACATCAAAGCATCCCACATAAATCCCCCTAACCTAGAGCTCTTCATTACTTTAAAAGTCGCCTCATTTTTGCCTGCCTGCAGAGTCCCATCTCCAACCCCAAACTCAAAATAATGCCACTCTCCTGCAGTCGTAGCACTTCTGTACAGACTAGGATCTGCAAGAATACTTGAACCACCAAGCATCCCCACCACCCTTTCGTTCACAGAAACATCACTCGTTCCACCTGAATAACCCGCCAAGCTCACAGACAGGACTGCACTCGAGTTCTTCGGGACTTCAGAAGCAGTCAAATTAAATGAAACTGTCCAGCTTCCCACGGAAGATTGCGCAGAATACCTGTTTTCCACCTTCGATACACCAACAACGAAAGTCAAGTTCGCAGGACACTTCTCAACAAGCGCATGTTCTCTCGGTGCACCGCCATACCGAAACCCCAACGCTTTTCGATCAAAGTCTCCAATTTTCCGGACCACTGTCCGCGCTGAAGTTACAAAATCTTGAGAACTCAGATCTGTGCTTTCGTTTCGATTGACCTGGATATTGTTTTGCAAGTATGTGGCGCTGAGATCACCGATCGGAGGGCCGTTGGACCAGGCTTGTATGGCATAAACTCCTGTTCTCATGTTGTCGAATCGAAAATAGCCGGTGGAGTCTGCGTACGTAGTGTAGTAGTTGAAACGTCCCATGTCGAGCGTTGTCTCGTTTGGGTTGTTGTCGCCGAGGAAGACGGCTGCGTTGGCTGCTACGCGACCGTCTGGTATGTTGAGTGTCCCGAAGACGCTGCCTCGGGATTGATACGCTGAGGAGTTAAACAAGGTATATGGCCAGTTCTGATTTTCTTGCTTCGCACGGTTTGATGCGTCTTCTGTTGAGCCATTGTTCTGGATATTCTTCAGTCCCGGATGACCCTTGGTGAAGAAAGACTCACGAGATACCATAGCCAAGGTCCCCAAGTCTTACCAACTTCAAAACAATCGTTGCTGCTTGCCATGAAGTAGGTCCTGTGCAACACATTCAGCAGGACCACATCGCCTGTTCTGCTCTTTCGATGCACTAGAAGTTCTTGCTTCAAGTGATCGCCATTATACTCATCTTTCCCTGGGTATATATACCAGCTTCCAAACTCATTACCATAGACACCGTAGTACTCTTGATCACGTATAAAATCTGCCCAGTCATATTCTGATATGTATGTCCCGTTTGGGAGCTGCCAAGTCTCATCCTGAACCTTTGTCCCGCTAGCGATTTCCGCTAAAGTAGGCAACGGACCTACGAAGTGGGATTAATTATTCTCAGAGTCGGTGCAGACCGTGCAGAAGAATATCTTGCCTTCTTTGCTGGTAGTATTTCCATTAAAGAAAGTCGTGTTGTCAAGTCTCACTAGTGATCTGAATTCTCCCAAAACTGGAAGCGCTTTGTTGACAAAATACTGATATGCACCGGCCAAGTCGTGATAGATAACCCAATGAAAGTCGCCTTCTGGTGCTTCAAAAACTACATCCAGAGAATCATCAGTTTGTGAATAGATGCGTGCAGATGTCCAGTTGAGGAACGATCCTCCATCTACGTCTATCAGGGCGGGCCACGGAAGAAGATTGGAAGCAACCTTACTATAGCTAAGGTAATGACCTTGTGCATTTACAATGAGGTCCTTGTTCTTGTAGAATAATTTCGTTGCGTAGGTAGGGCCAATTGTGATATTCAAGAGGTCGTTGCCAATCACGTGTTCTGTAGTATTCAACTGGAGGAAGAAGGGCCCAGCTGCCGAGATACACTTGATACTTGCTAGACAAATGATGCACTTGACTATGTGGAGCCTCATGTTTAAATCCGGTATGTGGTATTGCGGGCCAGTTATGCTACTTATATCTTGCTCGATGCGGTTGTGGTCCGGCTGTGTTTACGGCTCCTGGCAAAACTCGATCCTGGGTATATTAACTTGCACCTGGACTGCCAGCCTTTTATGGAAATGAGAAATAATTGACTTAACTACTAGTCATGACATGATTTTTCTAATCGTGCTTTGCCATTCTTTTGCATCAGACTAGAATTGCTCTAAATGGATTGCCCTCAGTTGTACAGGACACAGTAGCGGGGTAAATTTATAGGGGCTTCAGGGGCTCTTTAATCAGTTAGGCTATATGATTAAAGGGCGTGGGTGCTATCAGATCCCACTCCTCTCCAACATGACTGTAGCACTATTTCAAAATCACGACTTTTTCTAGGGGAATTTTGCACTGCTTGATTGCCCTCGGTCTCGTCGAGCATGAAGTGAATTCTTTTTGGATAGTTAGGAGAACCCTTAGACTCAACGGCCACGTGCCCAAGTCCCGGATTCACGCCTCAATGTTGCATCCATCTTCATTGGATGGCGAGCGCTCGCGTTCCTATTACGAATGTAGGGATTTGCCGGCAACCATACGCAGATCAAGTCCGCGACCTGCCTTTTTGGGTGTTATCGGCAGTCTTTTTAGCCAAGAAGCTAAAATCTCACCGAGACTTCAAGTTGCAAAATCGAACTCTAGCATTATATTTGACTCGACATCACCAAGATCTTTCTTTGAGTAAGCAAAAGCCCTTCAGTCCGAAATGAAGAAAGACATCGAAGCTGTCATCTCGTACTGGAAAGACCCGGGTGATGGTTCCCGACCCGACCCTGAGAACGATGCCGAAATATTCCTCGGCCACCATGACGAAGATAATCGGAAGATGCATATAACAGATATGCGAGATGCGGAGCCAAATTACTCCTTGGACACTAATGGATTTGAAGTCCATTCTATTCCAGTGAAGGAGCGGGATTGGGAAAACGAGGAGATTGTGAGGACCGAGTATTTTGGGGAAATATCTGATCTGATCAAAAGAGTGTTGGTTCCCTCAGGTGTCCCACTTTCCCTTCGACTTGAATTGACTCATTTCTGGCAGAACCGGAGCTAAGGACGTGATTGTATTCACCAGTGCGCTGCGGGGGCTCGCTCGAGGATCGTTGAAACCGAGAGAATTCGGAGGGAAGAAAGTCCAAGCACCTTCTCCGAGACCCCACGTCGACTTTTCACCCGAGAACGCTGAAGAGTTCGTTCGAAGTCGGATTCCTGGAAGTGCAGGTCCGGGAGCTCTTGGATCAGCTGAGGTTCTGGCACTCATCAGAAATGCACCGCGTTGGCAAGTTCTCGGCATATGGAAACCGCTCGAAACTGTTGAACGAGATCCCCTCGTTCTTATAGATTCCCGGAGTGTCCCAGACTCGGACTATTGTGATCTTGTTCGAGATAAGACTGCGAAGTTGATGGGAAGAGAGATGAAGTGGGTTTTGTCGATGTTAAAACATGGGAGTAAAGAGGAGCAACACCGATGGCATTATTTGAGCGACATGAAGCCCGAGGAGGTGCTGGTTTTCAAACATTTTGATTCGAAAAGAGATATTCCGGCCTGGAGGTGTGCTCACACTTCTATCGAAATCCCCGGAACTGAGAATCTTCCCCCAAGACGGAGCATTGACGTTAGAGCCTTAGTATGCTACTAAGTTGAGCGAAATGGGTTTGATCTTAACCGGGTCAAGATAACGTATGCACGGCGGAGAAAAATGTAGAAAGTGTTCTCTTTACATGACATTTAGTTCTCACACATTATGTTTATCAGTGTTCTGGGAGTGTTGCGGTAGAGATGCTGCGTACACGGATATATGAGATATTTTCTGGTCAGAGAGGTTCAAAGTAATTACCCAGGCGGATGCTGTTCTTCTCCTATGACCGAACTGACTCGACGTTGCAGCTCCCTTGTGACCCGGTTACAATTCCCTCGCAGTATAATAGTATAATATTATAAAAAATTATAAGTGTAAGAATGCAGAAACAAATTTCAACAAAGCCTTAGGTCCTATCATGTAATAACCGCCCTCTGTCGCCTCGCTAAAGGCTGCTGCGGCCAATTGGCTGTCTTGGACAATATGAAGTACAAATACATAAAGGCCATTGGAAACTAGATGAAGCCTTGATGTTATATCGAGAATTTCGGGGACTTTCTCCTAGGGAATATGATGCTTATGGCTGGCTAAAGCGAATATTATTCGCATTTATTTGCTGGAGAGATTCAAACTGCTTGCTTCTGGAGTTCACGGATATCAGGCTGTCTACTAATGTATTGCTGTGGTCGTCACCAAAAAGATCAACTCGGTTGAGAAACAAGTGAGGCAAGTAGACAAAAGCAGGAACCGAATGAAAATATTCTCCAGCCAAGTGAACCTACTATCTCAGACACGCGCTCCATGCACCCTTGAAGCAAGCAGAGAAGACGACCCGACTGTTATCCACACTCATTTTGACAAGAACTTTGTCTTCAAAGTCTTCTGTCTTTCGTCGCACGAATGTTTCCACAGCTCGTCCCGCAGGAACGCGTCAGTATCCACAGGGATTTTCACAGCCGCGACGGACAGGAGTGACTTAACCGCTGAGTTGTATCTGAAAATGTCTCTAAAAGACGCACGGATTCCTACAGAAATATTGCTATAAATAGACAAAGAAGGGCTCGTAGAGGTGTTATATGGTGAGTCGACGGGTTTAGGTTTTCTTTCTTTCCATAGCACCAGGTAGCCACTGGTGTAGCGGCATGTTCTGATGACGTAAGCAAAGGCAGCCGCGCACAGTGCGCACTACAGCACGAAACCAAGGCAGACCCAACTCGCCCAACTGTTTTCCCATCCACCACGCTCTCCATCTCCACCTACCTTTTGTCTATTCACCCTCAGCCAGTCACTCGCTTCCATACCATACAAACAGACGCCAGGCCAGCAACACCCGATCCTGACGCAGTGCCAACATCTTGAGACCTACGACCGGCCCCACCGAATCACACCCTAACCATGGCCGACTACGGCGACTTGGTAGACTCTGATAACGAGGAAGAGGTCGATGACCTCGAGGAGAATGCTGAAGATCTTTTTTCTTACTTTGAGCCGCCATTCTACTATCCGATCTGCATTGGATACCTCCTGGCTCAGAGATATCGCATAGTGCATAAACTTGGCCACGGTGGCTTCTCTACGGTCTGGATGGCCCTTGATATCGTAACAAAGAAGGACGTCGCCGTCAAGGTCACTATTCCTGCCAGAGATGCGACTGACCATGAAAGCACTATGCATAACGAAATCCGCCAGCGTGTCCAGGACACGTCCAAACTTCTCCTTTCTAGCGAAACCTTCTCGCTTCCTGGCCCCAACGGTCACCATAGAGTCCTGGTATTTCCCCTGCGAGGCCCCAATCTTCACTCCTGCTTCGCCAGCATGTCCATGGCCAATCGAATGTCTGCGGCGAAGCAGGTGCTACAAGCTTTGAAATGCCTGCACGACGCCAACATCGTCCATAGAGGTCAGTTTATTACGTTCCCCCTCCTTATCTCATTTGGGCTTACAATCTATAGATCTGAACGACAAAAACATCGTGTGCGGCATCGTACCGCTTGACGACTATGATATTAAGATGAAATACCAGTATCTCGGCCGTCCTAGAAAGATGGCCTTTCAAACCCCGGCAGGGATGCTGGGAGAGCTCGTTAGGCCAGTAGTGGTCCCTCCCAGCTTACTCACTCAATCAGTCTATCTCAGCGATTTTGGCTTAGCAATAAATGCAGGCACTTCAGTAAACTACAAGCCACAATCGCCTAGCGCTTGGTGTGCCCCGGAAAGGCTTCATAACGTAGACCCAAGCGCTGCCGGCGACATGTGGAGCTACATGGTTATTTTCACAGAGCTCTATCTTGGCAGTCTCCCTTGGTCCATCTACGGTGATGCGGTGCGCAGTATAGTCAAAGTCCTTGGTCCACTACCCCAAACTTGGTACGGCCAATACCACCAACCCGGCGGACGTGACGTTTCATGGTACGATCCGAGCAGGCAGCCTGAATTCACCCTTGAAGAAATGATTAAAAACGCCCGCCCTGACGTCAGTCCGACCGAGCGTACTCACGTACTGTCCTTTATGCTAAAAGGATTCTCTTATGATCCTCAGGATCGGATGACCGCTGCGCAACTTTTGGACAATGCTTCATTTCAAGCTGTCATGGGAGTTTATGGGGCCTAATACTCTGTTCTTCGGCTTCTCCGTATCTAAGTTCCCCCTATATTGCATAGCTAAAATCCAAGAAGGCAATATTTTATTTCTAGGAATTCAATCAGTCTTTAATTCATGTGCCACAAAAGTTGAGGCTAACGCAGTTAATGCTACATTTGACAGGGTCTAGGATCACAAGTACGGAAGGCATAAGGAGACACAAGCGCTTATACTACTAGTTTTATATTATTCTTTGGTTGTTTCTCTATAAGGATTCGGTTTATAGTAAGAAAGTACTATAGTTGTAGTCATGTTATCGACGAGATCAGGGCCGCTTCGCTAAGACCGACGATCTTTGGCCAATCTATACCGCTGTCTTCCAAGAATTTAAACACTCAACTTTTGCAACTTGCTTAGAATCTCCTCAAAGAACATTTGTTGCATCTCCACTTCCATCTCTACGTTCTTCTTCAACTCGGTCCCTCTAGCACCGCCAACTATCCCAATAGCCTCGCCTCCCTGCACACATCTCCTCACCACCTTCGCATACACCTCGCCAACCTGCCCTTCAAGATTTGCCATAGTGCTCTGTTTCCCAGCCGTGCTTCGATTACTCCTATCGAGAATTCTCTCCTGAATCTTGTAGATCGAGCTCCGCGCGCTCTTCTGGGCCATCGGAATCTCCATGACTTCCTCGATAGGCTTCCAAAAGGCAATCTCAAGCAAGATTATGCCTAGGCTATAGACGTCATGCGACTTTTTCGACCTCGGGGTGCTAGTACTAGCGTCCTTGAGGCGTTCAGGGTGGCGGTATAAATCATCGTAGATGTTGGAAGGGTGCCGGACGGTAATCTCTTCGGGGAGGTCTGGGCGTGAGAAATCAAAGCCTGATACCATGGGGGACGAAAGGTCCGTCTGCTGCTGTTCAGCGGCTATGAAGAAAACGATGCTCTTGCTGCGGAGTCCTTTGTGCAGCCAGCTCACGGCATGGAGGTAGAATAGCGATTCGGCTATCATCACAGCGAGCCTCATCCTTTGCGTCAGCGACGGACACGGAGTCGTCACGAACATTTCGCGCAGATTGCTCATCCGTTGCTCAGAAGAAGACTTTCCCTCCTGCGCGCTTGGCACCTCGTAGACGAAGCCGTAACGAGGCTCGTCTGCCTCGTCAGCATCGCACAGATAGCCCAGACAGCAAGGAGCGCGAAACTCTTTTGGCTTGTCTGGCTGGCTGAGCAGCTTCGCGAGCTTCCTGACCCGATCTTCCATGACCAGGAGAATGGTTGGGCTTAGATCTTCCTCTATTGGCTCTCTCCACTCCACCCAGGCTTGCCTACCATTATACGCGAACAACGTGGAGGATTCAAACTTGTCAGACGGCTGCAACAGGTCAAGGTTGTATATCCGCAATTCGTCCAAGGCCGGTTCGGAATCCTCTATAGACAGCTGGTGTGCCTTGAAGGTCGCAAGGGCCGCCAGAGTTGAGTGGTGCTGTTGTTGCTCCTCAACAAGGGTTTCACTCCGTGAAAGACTAGGAATCTTCGCTCCCGCAGGTCGAATAGCCATGGCTGCAGTGATATTGTACAGCTCGCTGACCTTTTCAGTTAACTGCAACATGATCAAATTCGATTGCTGTTGCATGAGGTGCAGTTCCTGCACGGCGTGTCTGTCGAGAAGTGACCATACTGCATCGTTGTAGCCAATGAGTTTGCCAATGAGACCTTCAAATTCACTTTCCTTGATCATCTACCAATGTATTGATGCTGAAATTCGAGCCGGGTTCTCCAGGACAGCTAGAGTTTTGCGCAGAAACGATCTCTTTGGCTTGGATTTTGATGCCTCTCCTTTGCCAGCGTTGCCCCCAACAATTTCGCTAAACTTCGTATCTATTTTAAGGCAGGCTTTAAAAGCGGACTGAACTTGAACTAGAATGTCCAAGATCAGGTTTCGGTTGAGCTGTAACGCCTGACTGGGACGGTCTAGCAATTCCTCCACCAATCCGACGTTCTCGCCCCAGTTGAGTAGACGGGCTTCCTCGATGTTTAAGCGGGTGCGAAGATGCTCAAACTTCTTGGGCATATCCACTGTTTGGACGAACATCTGGTATCCTATTAAGCCTTTAGTTACGTCTGCTGTCTATATCGCGTAGAATAGTTCTACCTTGGATACAGCCAGCGAATACTTGCAAGGCGAGCGAGACGATGCTCAATGCGATACCGGCGGCGCTTATAGGATCCATTGACGTTTCAAGACAATGGAATTGCAATGAGATTGCTATTTAATAGCTCAAATCGGCCATAACGAGTGGCTGTGTGTTCAGTGGACTGATGTTGCTGGGCCATAGTCACACGAAACATCTTGTTCGTTAGCTGCCGGCAGCACTACACTTCCGTGATCAAATATCAGCGCCTCGGTATTTCTTGGAACCTCTGAGCACCAATTGGGTATTCAAATGGAATCGAGGGCGAGGATTTGTCAGGTCTCCGGTTACTGGTCGGGAAGGTTCAGGGCATCTGGCAAATGATAACGCAAGGATTTTGGCTTCCCGGGTGCTTTGGGTCACAGGGACACAATTTCTTATCTCATCTCAACTATGCCCAATCACGCCTTACTAACAGCAGTGGTTGTCACGATCGGATTGGCTTGAAATTGGGCCAGCGCCGTGCCGGCTGCTACGCTGCATGAGAGCTGAAAAGCGAGCTTTTCGGTAGCAGAATCAACAAATCAGAAGGATTCTGCTACGAGCGGGCTTTGAAGACAACTTGCAACGATTTAGATAGAAAATTCGGTACAAGGATTCAATTAGAATTGCTGAAGATTACTTTCCAGTTGAGTTCAAAGAAATCAAATCCATTTGGGGTTTTAATCGCTTTTCGTGAAGTTGTGATGTTTTCAACTACCCCGCGCACCCTTATGCAGACCTCGCCAGGCTGTGCAGTGAGTTGAGGTCCACAGAAGAGTGAGGCGGCCAATAGAGGCATCCCAATCTGTACGCACACCTGTATTTACCTGCCGGCTTAGCCGAAAAGACAAAACAGGTGAAACCTGCATAGAGACGAATGCCGTGCGGAATACGGCCTACCCCCATGGAGGCTCTAAGAGTGAGGGTCCTTATCAAATTCCTATATAACATTTATGCATATCCTCGTATAAGTTCTTGACGTTCTATATGTCTTTCCCAAAATGGCGACTTCATCCGCCAGCAAAGATGTAAAAATGGCATGTCGGGCAGCTCTTGGACAAGTTGCAAGCCATGCGCTCAATTTCGTAGCCGCCAAATCCCCCGATGGCGCCCCAAAAAGTTTTCTCTTAGATGCAGCAGAATTCATCAAGGGGCTGAACAGAATTGCACCACCTCCAAAGTGTGATGACCAACAAGTCCCGAAGCGTCTTCGGGATGCCGAGTTTGATCTCGTTGCCCGATGGTGCGCAATGTACGGCAAAGAACAATGGAGTCTGAGACCTAGGACATTCATCGTTCTCCATATGATCGGCTGTCGGGAGGTGGTTGAGGAATTTGTGCAGCAAGGTTACTCTGACCTGGCGCTTCCGTACACGGCAGCAAACTTGCCCGAGGCTGTAAAGGGCGAGAAAGCTCGCAGGCAATTCCTGGATTTGCAGTATTATGTCCTTACGCCGCACGCCCAAAATCTCGAGAAAGAAGGAGAACCTCATCAGAATATCGAAGGTAGTGCAGACGACTATTTCCTTACCATTAAAGAGCTGGGGCATGGGAGCTTTGGACAAGTCGATCATGTTGTTGGTCGGTTGAGTTTAGAACATTTTGCTCGCAAGAGGATACCTCGAGGAAAAACTCTCAAACGAGACCAACAGGCAATGAGAAGTTTCCAAAATGAACTGAAAGCACTCAAATCGCTTTCGCACAGGCATCTCGTCAAGCTAGTCAGTTCTTATAGCGATCGCAGTTGGGTCGGGTTGATCATGCAACCAGTGGCGGAATGCAATTTCGAACTATTCTTGTCGGCCGAGGATATCAACGAGATAGATCGACAAACCTGTATTCGAAGATTCTTTGGATGCTTGGCGACAGCTGTGGATTACCTTCATCAACATCAGATCCGGCACAAGGACATCAAGCCTGCCAACATACTCGTCAATAATCGGGCCGTTCTACTGACCGACTTTGGCACTTCTCATAATTGGAGCGACGACACAAGAAGCACCTCCAATGGAACTTCAATGGGATTCACAAAGAGATATTGTGCGCCGGAAGTAGCTGGCTGTGGTGTAAGTGGCATGACTTCAGTATTCCATTTTCTACTTGTGTCATTGGCTGATATGCGCGAAGTCCAGAAACCAATCCGGCGACGTCTGGTCTCTAGGATGTGTGTTCCTGGAAATGGGTACAGTTCTGAACAACAGAACAGTTTCTGAGATGCGGAGTTATTTCGAAACTCATGGCACTCGTGGTCCATGGGTCCGTGGTAACAAAGATGCATTAATCACGTGGTTGGAGGAGTTGCGCCAGAGCTCTAAATGTGGCGATGACATGCAACCATTGAACTTGATCCTGGGCCTGGGCATGTGCAGCGAAAATCAAGATGACCGGCCGTCAGCAGCACTGGTTGTCTCTAAAATCCTGGACTTTCAAGGAGAAGCACCCTACTGTGGTTACTGCTGCGATAGCGAGAATGGTTTTCTGAGGCTGACCGATAACGAGCTGACCGAGAGAGGTTATTTTCTGGATAACAAGGAAGCTGATGACTCATTTGAATCGCTATCTATCATGGGGCCTGCCTCTGATACATCTTCTACTCTCGTTCAGGCAGCTTTTGGCAAGGATGACGAAGTTCCTACCCCAGATTTACCTTCTACGCTCGTGCAGGCAGCTTCCGACAAGAACGACGAGGTGCCTGCCCCTGATTTACCTGCTACTCTCTTGCAGACCACTCTGGACAAGAACAACGGCTTGCCTGACTCTGATTCGTCTTCTACTCTCGCGCAGACAACTCTGGACAAGAACGATGAAGTGCCTACCTCTGATTTATCTTCTACTCCCACGCAGGCGCCTCTCGACGAGAACAACGAGGTGCCTGCCTCCGATTCATCTTCTACCCTCGTGCAGATAGCTTCTGACAAGATTGACGGGTTGCCAATACCACGAGATATTACACCAGATGAAAAGCAGAAGTCGATAGGTTTTAAATCGAACTGGAAGCCGCCGACAGTTGAGGATTACGAAGGGACTGTGACAGCATTCTATCCCAGCACTCTGTTGGATAGTGACTATGATGTCGAACAGGACGGAGACAAGGACGAAATAGGACTGAAGACTTCTGGCCCAGGGATTCTTGACAATTCGCAATTCAGTTGCGAGTGGCCAGGTTGCCACAATATTACAAACCCACAATTGATGTCAATATTCAATACCCATGAAGAACTTGAACACCATTATCGAGAGCAGCATCTAGTGCATGAGTTTGGCAGCAGTCAAATGTTAGCTACTAGGGAATCAGCTACACGTATCGCAAGCCTTCCAACACAAGCAGATGCTAAAATCTGCTTGAAATTCGTGCTGAAGAATTTTCCTCCGCCTCCTGCGACCGACGAAGGTAGTCCATTCCAGCTCAGGCCACCGGCAGATTCAGCTCAGAAAACATCAAGCACTAGGTCAGACCAGCAAGGCACCAGCACAAAGGCTTCCGAGAAACCTGGGAAGCGTGTTCGATTCAGTATGCTACCTGATAGCAAACAGCCAGAAACAACGATCCCAATTCGAGAAGCTGAAGGTGTGCGCTCTAAATACAGCTTTATCATCCCAGAACCATTAGAAGAACCAAGCGTTCCCACAGATAGCGGATCGAAGGAAGAAAAAGAGAAGAGCGGGGCTAGCACAGGTGTGAAGATTCCAAAGTCAAGCATGGTTCCATCATATGTCCTCGCCGCATCGAATCGATTTACACGTCAGGAGATCCAAACGCTGCTTCCTCCTGCCAGGCTCTTCGCGCTCGTGCCTCCGCCTCTGTTTGTCTATGGATCGCTGATGTTTCCAAGTATCCTAAGAGCCAGGGCCGAGCAATTTACTGGAGTCGAAGGAATCTATTCTCAGAGGTACCAACGTCGTTTGAAAACTGAAGCCAGCGACTGGTCGCGAATCAATTTTTCTTTGCAGCGTACTGCTGAGCAGATGACACCGGCGCGATTAGAAGGGTATGAGCGCTTCAAGCCCTATGGTTTAGACAATGCAGCCATAGCAGACAAAATTGGAAGCTCAGTGCAAGGGTTCCTTCTCTTCGGGCTCTCAGAAGAAGCATTGAAATGTCTGGATCATCTTTTGTCAGGGGAACAGCTAGAAGAACAATATGGGGATCATAACCTCGAGGGAGATCGTGTCAAGTCCGACTTCTTTCGGCGTCGCGTTAACGCAGTTATCTCAGTGCAAGGCGGAGAAATCATGACTGTCGATGCTGTCACATATGTCACGCGAAAAAAAGCTTATTTGCTCGACAAGGAGTGGGATATCAACAAATTCGTGAGAAGCAAGACATTCACTAAGCTTTCCGGTGCCGGGCAGGGTTCTTTTTGGATGGACGAGGAAACCCGTCTTGCATCCAGCATGGGAATGACTCTGGTCCTTTCAGGCGATATGATCTGCAGTGCAGTCCTGCGGAAAGACAAAGACACACTACTGGAGCTTCTTGAAAATGGCTACGACGTCAATGCTCCGTGTACGTACCACGGCTCAACATTGGCAGCTGCAGCATATACCGGACAAGAAGACCTGGTGGAACTGCTCATTCGTCATGGTGCAAACGTCAATGCGACCGGGGGCGAATATCATACTGCATTGATTGCTGCCACTACGCAAGGTCACGATGAGTGCGTCCGGGCCTTAATCAAAGCCGGTGCTGATGTTCTGGCGCATGGAGGGAAATACATATCGGCGATATACCAGGCAGTTGACTTTAGCGATGCTCACCTTGCCAAAATACTTTTAGAAAAAGGAGCGTGGTTGACGCAGGAGTATCGCGAATTATTGGATTTGGCTGCCGAACGTGGAAATAGGAGTATTACCCGAATGATCGAGGACTACGATGTGCGCCAATTGTACTTATTGCAAGAGCCACCGCCTAGGCGTCGTTCCAGGATCTCCGACTCAAGTTCATCTGAAAGAATAGAAGGAGATCAAAACGACAGTGATGCTGAAAGTGAACTGGCCCGCAGGAGTTCAAAGGATGAGCTGGATAAACGCCGGCCTGCTCCCACGCCACTAGCTGTGGTTAGAGCAGTGGGACTTCAGGCTTTGTATCTCAAAGGTCAACGGGGGAAGTGGACGGGCATAAAAGGGGTGAAGGTACTTCGCGCGGCCTTTGATGCCGGGATATCAGAAAAAATACTTGACACAATCCGCCCTCATTTGTCTCATTACCAAGCTTTGGTCGACTATCTTGGAAGAGCGTTGGTCGAATATGAGGAAGAGCAAGAAGATCAGGGACGAAGTCAGCGTACTCTATCGTCCGGATCAGAAGGCGACTTGCCGTCAACCTCAAAAAGCCCAATGGAGCGGCGAGGTCATACCAGCAGAACTAGAAATGATCAGGAGGTAAGTGAAGCCGCGTCTGCATATACGGGAGTTTAGCCCCTAACTATCTTAGTACTCAAAAGAAGCCAGCAGTACGTCGCGAAGTGTGCGAGATGTCAGTGATGACTCAACGGATGACGTTTTCTGTCTCACTTGTGATGGACGTGGAGGACGGCGAGGAACTGGGAGAAACTGCATTAATTGTCGAGGAGCTGGAACCTTTCCAACAGGAAGCGGCAAAAGACTCAAGAAATGCAAGGCATGCAACGGGTCAGGGTTGATTTTTGCGCATAGAGATCGGTGTCGCGCTTGTAATGGGCAACCAAGCGTTGATCGAGAGGTCGATGACCCACCTCCGCCATACTCTCCTCCGGCATCTTCTGCGTATAACCCAGCGATATCCTCACGCAGATAGAGCGACGACTGACAGACAATTTGTTGTAGTATATCTTTTCTAAGTTGTTTGTTCGATTTGTTTACCTTTCAAAATTTTTATAGCAAAATTCTTCCACCTCAATTTGTACTTAGTCGATTCCTATATTTGTAACAGGGGTTTGGGGTTTTACAGGCTCTCAATTATAATCTAGGGTGTGTAATTCGTGCGATGAGCGAAATGCAATTTCCAACAGCGCCACCAATCAATCGGGGGCTCACGGTGACCAAATGATGTCGTCGGAGGCTGATACCGCTTTCATGTACCAGCCAACGCCACAAACAGCTTCCTATAATACTGATATCTTACCGGAAGCAGGAGACGAACTTTCGTTTCGACCTAATGCTCACCCAATGATGTGAAACAGCGGCTTAGAGCTAGACCTCAACCTTGAATACGACTTGTATGGCATTGAAGGACTTGTGTCCAATGAAGGCTTGGATTGGTTCACTGGCGCTGTTCTACAATTTCCATGCGCCGACGATCAGAGCGTCGCAGCTCGCGAAGGAAGTAAAGTTCCGGCAACAAACTCAATTAAGGTGGATCTCAAATATATTTTGAGTAAAGATGATGCACATTGACGGGAGTCAATCGACTTGAAGATCTTGTTTCCTCTCGTGTAATCTACCCTACTAAGTGAACAACTGAGATGTGCCTCTTTATATTAATGTCTGATTTCCGATCAGTTCTTAGGCGGTAGTACAATTCCAAATGAAGGAGTGCCTCGTTCTAAGTAACAAAAACACCAGTTCCATCGAAGTGAAACGCCGACCCCAGGCCCCCAAAGCAGAGAGGGCTAACAATATATTGCCCGACATAAGATATCTCCCTAATTAGAGAGTTTGAAAACGCCCCCAAGACTACGAGATTCGAATTGACCTCGGAAAAAGCCACATCAGATAACAGTACTCGTGATCAAAAGTCTCGACCCATACCAGATAGCGGATGGTTGTTTTGATAGCGAGTATGGGGACCATTCATCTCATCATACGAGACAGTCTACACAAACAGAGGTTAGTTACAGGCTACTCAATCGCCAAATCATATCGAGGGCAAAGGCGCAGCACTTACGATATCGTTCTTGACTGTGATGGCATGCGTGTCGTCCGGCCTGGCTAACTTCTCTTGCGATTCGCTGCCATAGGTGTGCGACCCAGTGACAGAGTTCTTGTCGTTCGAGAACGAGTCAAGCGGGATACTTGCCTTGCGAATCCTGCTATTGACTTTCGAATTGCCAGGCGCGCTGTCGTTATTGGTACGTCTTGCGGCTGCGCGGTTGGCGATGAGAGACTTGAAGGCTGGGAGGCAGCCTACTATCACAGCTGGATACGAAAATGATTAGCTGCCGAGATCTCTTAAAAGTAGTGGTGGATCCATGTAGCGCAAAACAACGGCGTGGAGACTCACATATCGATGCTGCGAGCGTAGACCATATTTCAAGAAGGACGAGATTCACAAAATAATCCTGCTCCAAAACCTGTTTTGCTCGAATGATTGCGAAAACGATCATGACAAAGCACAGGCTGAAGACACACACGAGTCCTGCTTTCTGCTTTATGGAGATCTGCAAATTGTAGATCAACTTGATGGGCATGGCCATCACTGGTCAATTGGTCAGCACCCTTCTCCGCTGAATTGGGAAGTGAACTCACTGCACAGGTCGGTAAAGATGTCGACAGCAGTGCTGTAGTAAATACTAAATCTCGATGCCCAGATATCCTTGCTTGAATTGCATTGTTCGAACTTGAAGAAGTTCGAAAGCGGATGACATGAAGTCGCGAGCGTGATCCAGCATCCGACATACGCAACAAATGTGAATACGGCGAGACAATACCACACGCGTCGATAGATCGGCAATTCTCGGAAGAGCTTGAAGTACAGTGCCAGGAAGCTGGCCTTCACAGACCAAAGAACAGTCCAGAAGAGTAAATTGAGGGGAAACTCGAACCTCAGGTACTGCTCGACGGAAGATATCAGATTGTCGGATATGGGGATAATGCCAGCTATGGTTGCCAGCATGAAATACAGATTCGGCTGCTGGATTGTCTGAAGGATACAAATCGTGAGTAAAGTTGTCAAGGCGACGAATATCCAGTAGTCCTCCATCGTGAGTCGTGGCATATACTTCAGACGGATCGCAGTACGCAGGATGACGAGGAGGCATGCGACGCTGAAACTTGTCCATACCACGGCCAGGAGGGCCTGAGGCGGCAGTGAACCCACAGACTTAGCGTTCTCCATGTCTTTCGCTTCGCAAGTGTCGTTGCTGTTGAGGTGCTCCGGTTGTCTTATGTTGCTCGGACGTGAAGGTTCATGTACGTGCCCAGACAACAACGGATGCTTAGAATAAGAAACGGAGTATTGGATTGTGGCTCATCAGCACCTTAAAGCTTGGACGGTGCTTCTGCGAGAGGAGACTTGGAACGTGCATCGTGCAGTCGTTGGCCCCCACTGGTTGTATTTATTAGCGTAGTCACTTTGTGCTAACTTGATAAAGAGTTGCCTCTGGCAGGGGAATCTGGGGTTCTGGGAACTGGGGGATGAGGCGTAGTCTACTCCTGTTGAGGTGGAGTCGTTGGTGATCAAAATGTGAGCTGAAATTCCGTGGCACCCGTGAAATGCCAATTGAGAAGAATGACTCGCTCGATACCATGTCACGAGCGGCCGAAAATTCACATTGTTGAGTCTGGCCCAAAAAGGGGGCCGGAAAGCAGGGGTTCTTATGGATATATTTCCGTATCACACCCAGGGCTTTCACCAGTCAGGCACAACGCGTATTCGAATATCAGAGCAGCGAACTCTATAGGCCGTCGGCATGAGAACCCTGTTGGCCACTCAGGGATCAACTTGGACTTCTGTGATGCCACTGGATCACCGGGAACTGGGCAAGTTCCAGTGGCGCAATGCGGGTGCAGGCGTCGGCGCGTGCTCTGCGGGCCGGCAACAACGACATCGAATGAAGGAGGCTCTGACTAATTCACCAACTGTGAATGTTATCAGAACTTACAAGGAGGCACAAACTTGATAAGAAAGAACAGGGGCAGATAGAAACTGACTTATGGAGTCCTGACACCAACATCGGCAGTTATATTATGCTGTAGCCTTTATCTTGACCGACGAGAGAAAAGGGGCTGACGTGCGACTGCAAAAAGTCTTCCTGAACATTTTTGCCACCATGGCATGGCGACTTGAGGCTCTTGGCCTATGGGATAACGTAAAGTAATTGTGCTGATGAGGAGGTTTGCTTTATATTTTCATTGGCGCATCATTGACCACTCGGCAGTTCTTCCACAAGCGCAACCAATAACACCTTCCATTCCCGCATGTTGGGTGCACGAATGAAACTTCCAAGAAATAATCCATGAAAACCAATCGTCCACGTCTGCGGAACCCGCGTCCCGCTATGCAACAGGCTTGCGTGATAGGGCAGATATCTCAAGTCACTGCAGGTGGTCATCCGGACAACATCCCTTTGGCTGTCAGGTACGCAAGAGCCTCTGTGCGAGCTCTTGCTATGTGTTACACCGCACTGCCGTAGTATATCAGGAAGTCCAATCCCCACTGCTCTCGCAACCTCATCCGTTAAGAGATGACGCCGACCTGAAAATCTCGTCCAGTCCTTCAACCGTCGAGTCGATATCACGTGCTCTAGAAGACGATTTCCACCAACTTTTTACCCCTTTTTGCTTGTCGAAAACTCCTCCGCATGAGAAGTTTCAGACCCATATCACCCTCATCTCTTATTCACAAACATCACGATGTTTCATCTGCCTTCACTCCGCACTTCAACTGTCGCAAACGACATGCTTCCAGCCAGAGGTTCAGCCCAATGGATGTCACGTTCAGGGGAAGTGTTCAGAAATTCTCAACACCCTTGAGAGGCCTCTCACTTCAAGTGTTCGAACGGTTACAGGTGAGTCCTCAAAACCAAGATTGGAATCGATAGCTAATGATTGATAATAGTCCAGTCACGTGCATCGGTGCAACCCCAAATTATCACATGATCGTCCGTCCTCCCAGAAGCGAGGTTTGCCTGAGGCTCAAAATATGTGCTGGCGTCTGCTAAGGTAAGCCAACAGGGCGAAGTGGTGTGCTGTTACCCGACCGTTCGGACACCGGGACAACTCACGAACACGTCACATTACATGTCTTTCAGCAAAGCCTTGCTTTGTAGTGCGATGCAGCCGAAGGGCAGTGCGGGGTCAATCCAAGTATTTCGAAGATTTGGAGATCGTTCATCTCGATTCGGACCCTGCCACCGAGCAGCGAGGTGCAGGAAAAACTTTCTTGCGGTGAGCTGAGCCGTCATGGACGTCACTCACCGCCCTGAAATACCCATGAGCGCCCACAGAAGAAAGTCTTTGGGCCGCGCGGGGGTTGCCCTACCTCGGGCCCGTGGCCCCTTTGGTCACGATCGTGCAGGAAGGCACTATTCAAACGTTGTCGAGCCGCCACGTCGCGAGCATTGACGCTATACTCGTATACAGGCAGTTCTGATAAGCATTGCTGCATTGCTGGCTCATAACAAGGCATAGTCTGCCCTTCTGCTGTGAAAAGGTTTCTTTCATTGTTCCGATTTCTTATCGTTTCTGCTAGAAGTCATTGTGAGTTCTAGCCATGTATCTATTTCACAGGCATTTTGTGTGCATCTCTCTGAATTTTCTCATATCCTCAACGTGGGGTGCGCCACTCGTTGAGAAAGGGCAACCGCCACCACCACCGCCGCAACCAGCCTGGGCGCAGCGGAATTTCAACACCATTAAGAGCATATACGAACTCACAATTTATCCCAATCAACTCCCAATTTTGAACGAAGGAGCAGCGGGTGTTCCTTCTGGACTTTTCAATGAGGATGCTACTGGTCGCGTCGATCCTGTGGGCAATTTTACCGGCTTTGACGACTCAATCGAGTACTTCTTCGCCCTCGCACCAGTGCCATCAACAAATGCTGCTTCAACAGCCATAACAAGCATTCAAATCACCGAATTCAGCTCGGCGTGCGCAGATGTTGCAGCTTCAGTAGTCTATCTATACTGTAACGTGTATGCTCCGGGAGCGGAAAATGATGGCCAAGCCCTTTCACCGTTGAAAGAGGTGAGTGAAATATCAAATTTCCGCATATAGCCACGATCATCCCACTAATTATATACAATCTCAGGTAGCATTTTGGAAATTTGATGATTGTGGGGCGGTTCTCAAATATGACGCCTGGATACCGAATCTCAACGACTGGATCGTAGCTGGTCTGGGCATCCAAATTTCTAATCCCCAGGTCGAAGAGCAATCAATCGAGCAGCTTTGTGGTGGCACCCAGCAGAGGTGCACGGGAGCAAACAGTCAGTGGACCAGCGTCGACCAGTGCGTCGAGGTCTTATCTCAAAAAACGTACGGAAACTATGACGAGGCTTGGGGAGACAACATCGTCTGCCGGATCATCCATCTTGTTCTCACCCAAGTACGGCCAGATGTAAGTTTTTCCTTCTCACAAATCACATTCTCATAACAATGAATGGATTCTAATTGCTATTGAACAGGTACATTGCCCTCACGTGGGACCCACGGGAGGCGGCAAATGTGTGGATTATGCCTATCCACTTGAATACTTCGCCGACCAAGCTCTTTACGGCGATCCGGTCGGAAAGACGTTCACCTGCGATGATTGCGAATAAATGTTCAGTTCAAGTTATGTACAGTTTCTTTCAAGTCAATTAGAACCAAAATCATGTGACCGTCTCACGTTGTATATGCATTAGCCTCCAGCAGCACTTAGCTTAATAAGACATTCATATTTCTCATCCATTCTAATTATGACTCACATATGCTCTTTGTGAATGAATGTTGAACGATATGAGATGATTGCACAAAATATGTATTCAGTCTCCACGTGACGCTGCGGCATTTCGGTAATAAAAAATGGCCTGGTGGCCTCCCTCGGTGCTTTTCTTTTTGCCGACGGGCTTCATCAAGACCCCGAAGAAGGTTCATCGTGCTCGGGCTCCTGGTTCCCCGTTTTCCCTTTCCGGATATTTATATACAGCATACTAGCATATCAGCCTCGGCCTTAAATAGACCTCATTCCCCACTCTTGTGCCATACCAGTGTCCATCTTTTCCATGGCAGTACTACCACATAAAATATATATCTTCAAGAAATACGGAGTATTGTACCGATGACCTCCACAAACCCCATACACATCGCCTCACTCGGCAGCTCCTTTGCCGCCGGGCCCAGCATCCCACCACGCATCACCCCTCGCGCTGCCCGCCGCTCCGGCGCAAACTACGCACACATCGTGGCCTCCCATTTCCACGCCCAGCTAACCGACCTCTCCGTCTCCGGCGCAACACTCAAAAACATCACCTCGGAGCCACAGACCACAAAATGGCCCTCGGAAACCTTCCCACCGCAGATAGAAGGCCTGAATCCAGACACCAATCTCGTGCTGCTGCTGGGCGGAGGCAATGATCTGGGGTATATCGGTGGGATTATGTCTGATACGCTGCAGATGACGTTTCTTGGGAGACTGCTGGCGTGGTTTCTCCCGTCGCGGGAACCGGTGACGCTTGAGGCGGAGGATATCAAGGAGCGGTTTGTGGAGATTGTTGATTTGGCGAGGGAGAAGGCGCCGGGGTGTAAGGTTTTATTGGTGGAGTATTTGACGCTGTTTGGAGGGAATGCTGCACCGGGGGTGGGACTGGGATCGGGGTGGAGTGAAGAGGGGGTTGAGAAGCATAGGGTGGTGGCGAAGAGGTTGTCTGAGGGGTATAGGCTTGCTGCTAAGGCTAGAGAAGAGTGTTGTGCTGTTGTGGGAGTTGCGGAGAAGAGCTGGGAGCATGATATTGGGAGTGAAGAGCCTTGGGTTGAAGGCTTTGGTTGGAGTACTTTGTTTAAGCGAAGTGCTCCATATCATCCTAATGCGGAGGGGATGAAGGCCGTAGCTGGTATGATTCTTACCGAGTTAAAAGCACTTGGTTGGTATTGAACAAGGATATTTTTTTGTAATCCAGTGTCGATCTTCCAAATAGATAGACTAGCTTGTCTTAACATGTAAAATTTTCTATATTCCTATGCCCTTTAGGCAAATATGAACTTATCGAAACCTTGAAGTCCATTGGTGAGATAATGCAAGTACGCGGTGTGGTATGAAACAGCTTGTTGCTTAGACTATTCTCAGATCCCATCTCTTGATTTCATGTCGTTTCGATTTCTGTCTGATAGGTATAGCTCTAAATCACGCGGGCACCTGTACTTGAGAACTGCCTCCACCGTCTGTAAAACTACACTTTTCTTGGCAAGACCTTGAATTCTCTGCCTACTTTATCGTAACTAGAGTTTAGTTTTCTATTATATGATTACGAAATGCGGTAAGAAGGTAGTTTAGATTAGCTACGATTGCGATTGCCAGAGGGGTGAGATTGCCACGTGCTAACTACGTTATCTAAAGACGTTCTTCTTGATACTTCAAGCTGCGGGCAGTGGATGGGGTTCGCTTCGACCATAGAAGCTGTAGTGACTGTCTCCACTGCGCACTTGAATTACTAAAACATTGATTAGAAATAGGATCTATACGATTTTACGAAGAAGGGATGTAAGCGATATGCGAGTTGTCAAACCTTAATATTATTGGGCAGCTATCAGATCTTAAACGAACTGTGGTTAGCGTGAACCCGCCTGCAGCTTGTGCAACCCAAAATACTCTTTGTAGATCTTAATTTTTTATGATATCTATGAATTGATAGGCTACAGCTAGGAAGGTGGACCTTGGTCTTTCGGTGATAAAAGCCGCAGGCTTTCCGTCAAGGTTTGGTTAAGCAGATTTGTAAGAATGAAGCGACTGGACCTCTTTTAGTGCTTCGGCATCAGTGTATAAAACCACACATGTGCAGTTGTTTTCAATTTACTCCTCAACAAAAGACTTGATCCCCTCAGCACCCTCTTCTTTAATCTTTCACTACCTGCAGTGATTTCACCTTGATCAACGGTTCGCAAAGGCGATCCACGTGATTGAAGGAACAGTTACACTCTCATCAATACCTTAATTTGTATACATCATGTCTAAACAGATCAATCTGATCTACGGCGCAGTGAGACTTGGCTTCTCAGACTCAGGACTCTTGAATCCCGAAGATGCCACCGACGAAAACTACAAGTTGATCTTCGAGCTGCTGAAAAAGCACGGCGTCAACCACCTCGACACAGGGCGACTTCACGGCAACGCAGAAGAAAGACTAGGCCTCCTTACAGCCGATACAGACTATGGCTTCAGTATCGACACTAAATGGGTTGGCGGCTTCTTTGACCCAACAAGCATCACGAAGGAACGAATCATCGCCGATGCAAAGGACTCCCTGTCCAAGCTTGGAGTCAAGAAGATCCATACTTTCTACTTGCACTCGCCTTTCAGAAATGCGGAGATCGAGGACACCCTGGTTGGTGTCAATGAAGCATATAAGATGGGAATCTTCAAGCATTTTGGACTGAGCAACTTCTCGCCTGCGCAAGTGCAGCAGGTCTACGATGTATGCAAAGCAAACAGGCTTGTTTTGCCCACGGTGTATGAGGGACTCTACAATCCTGTGAATCGGAAGACGGAAGAGGAGCTTCTCCCCCTACTTCGCAAGCTTGGCATTCGCTTCAACGCATACGGCGTTCTTGCTGCAGGATTTCTGACGAAGACCCGAGAGCATGTGGTCAACCATGAAGGTCGATTTTCCAAGGATCAGTTTCGCGGTATCTACGCAAAAATGTACAACAATTCGCCATTTTTGGATGCCCATGACGAATGGGGACGGATTGCTAATGAAGAGGGCGTGACGCGATTGGAGCTTACGTATAGGTGGATGAGCTATCACAGTAGCTTGAGAGCCGAGCTTGGGGATGGAATTTTGCTTGGTGGACGACTCGGCCAACTGGAGGAAACGTTTCATGCCATTGCTCAGGGTGCATTGTCTGAGGAGGCGGTCGAGAAGATTCAGAAACTCTGGGTGAAGTTGGAGCCTCATGTCAACTATATTGATAATCTTGGAGCTATGATGCAGTAGAGAGCTACTCGCGAAAATAAATTCTTTTATTTCACTAGTAGTTGTGGGAATTTAGCACATTACTAATTTTCAATATACGACAACTTCGGAGAGATTTAAATTCTAACAATTCGTCCGCTTTGTTGAATGCCCACTGAGTTGAGTGCTACCATCCCTCTCCCTCTTTCTTGATTATTCCTTGAGCTGCGCTACATGGGGGAACATCGTTGCGCCACGAATCCTGACAACCTCTAGAGGTTTAGGCATGTATTTGCTTTTCTACACACGAGAAACTCATAAATGTATTACCCTGTCACTTCAAAAATTCATTACTTTCAAAGCAGATAGACAGGATTGATAATATTTATAAACTCTCCTATATTCTCATGATTATGATTGCTGGTCTTGAAAAGGGGGCGTGTCGGCTAACCCCTAATGAACTTAGTAACCCCGTCTTGGCCTAGATCCCGCATCGCATCACCCACACCCAACCCCGCATTTTGAGTTCGGGCGTGCGGCGAACGCGGCTACTCGATACCCACGACAGACGACAGAGGAAACATCTTAGAAACATCTTAGGAGTGCAATTCTCTTCCTATTCAACACAGAAAGTAGACACACCAGGGCAAGAGAAGACAACACGACACACCACAGCAGCAGCAGCCAGCATGCGTCGGCCTCACAGGAAGACAAGGACGGGCTGTCTTCCATGCAAGCAGCGGAAGATCAAGGTGTGTCTGAAGAACCTTATATATTGGCCTGAGATCTCCAGTACTTAATGCGGTTCGCGAGTAGCTTCATATTTACTGTGGTAAGGAATTTGTGGAAGCTGACAATTTCATGTCCTGCCCTGTAGTGCGATGAAGAAAAGCCATCCTGTCGTTACTGCGTAAGACACTCAACCGAATGCTCTTACAATTTTGCAGCGCGATCTCCACCTCGAATACCTTTTTCATCCTCTCAAGCTGTTACGATGTCAATTCGGAGCCCTCCTAATCCACCAACACCGAATTCGGTAACAACCACTACAACAGACAAGCCTTCTTTTCCAAACGTACCATGGAATAGTCTGGAACTGCTGTATCATTTCACCATATCAACTTCAAGAACCATCGCTCGTGATCAAGCAGAGGAATCCGTCTGGCAAGTCTCGGTTCCTCGACTGGCGTTAGACCACCCCTTCCTCATGCAAGGAATCTTCGCCATTGCAGCTCTGCACCTTGCTCATCTCCGACCCGGAGAACGAGACAAGTACTCTGTCTTAGCTGCGGATCATTTGCAAACAGCGTTGCAAAGCTACAGAGTAGCCCTCCTGAAGATTGACCGAGAAAATTGTCACGCCGTACTTGCGTGCTCAGCTCTGATCGTTGCTCTTTCCCTCGGCTCTTCACTATCAACTACGTCAGGCAGCGTGAACAGCGAAGGATCAGAAGAGGCCTCAGAGGGCATATTCCCTATTCCAGATTGGTTCCATTTCATCCGTGGAGCGAGCAAGATCGTGTTCTCAAGCTGGCCGTTATTGCAAGATGGTTTCATGCTTCACACTCTCCATCAACCTGCTCACCCCGAAGCCTCTTCTATCGCCACAGAAGACGATGCCCAATTGACGAAATTGGCTCCGTTGTTTGAGGACGGGGCACGAGCTCCCTCTCACGTGCAAGAGCGCAACCAAGCGTGCAGAGAGGCGTTGAAAGAATTGAGAACGGCGTTTGATCTTGCACGTGAGCCGAGGAGTGGTGGCTACAATAGACGGTCAGCATTCAGATGGCCGGGCAAGATCTCGGATGATTTCATTGCGCTTCTGAGTGGAAAGGAACCTGGGGCTCTCATTCTCTTTGCTCATCAGTGTGTGCTTTTGAAGCGGGAGGAACCTTGTTGGTATATGGATGGACATGCGGCGAGGCTGATATCAATGGTGAAGGATAATTTGTCGGAAGAGTGGTGGTGTTTTATTCAATGGCCTCTCGATCAGATACATAAGAAGTGAGGATTCAAGAGACGTGGATGGAATTATCTCCCGAAGCAAATGCTCTGTTTCTTTGACATAGAATTCTATTCTCAACTAACACTGGCCTGTGAGTCCCGCTCGTACCATTTGCAGTTTTCAAAGTCCGATTGTGCCTCTGCAAGAGGGCCGAGGGGCCATGGACATTGTTCAAATTCAAAGACAGTATTCACGACGTACTAACAGAGACCTAACCATATCAAACTTGATTTATCTAAAGTATGAATAAAAATTGCGACAAGAGTTCTGCACTTTTACATCCTCGTCTCCTTGAATGTTCCGAACCTATCAACGATTCACTTGTCCATCTCGCAAAATGTTTCTCTAAGCATTCTCCTCCCACAACCCAATACCGGACAATTGCGTTGTCTGGCTACCAAGAACAAGAGATCCCGCGACGGTCCCGATCCACCGCTTGTAGGTCGGGGCAACGAATACCGTATTGGTCACTGTAGCAGTCACGGACAATGTCCCAGCGCTACCCAGATTCAACTCGATCGTGAATCCCGTCGGCCATTCACCGTTCAGGGAAGGAGGATATGATGTTCCAATAGGCCGCACAACTGCAGATTTGGGGACGCAGGTCGCTGCTACAATCTCGCCATTCAAAGAAGCGTATGCGCTCACGTTTTCCTCGCCGGTATTGTCGATAACGTCGAACCAGACAATTCCATAATTGCCAACATGAGCGTGGCCCCAATACCAAGATTCAAAGCTGTCTAAGAAAATCTTGTTGCCCCAGTTCTAATTCCTGACAGTCAGCATAGAACTATCATTGTTCGGGGTAGTGGAAGTGTGGAGGAGGGCTAACCTTGTCATGATATCCTACACCTTGAAACTGGAGAAGCGTATCTTCGATTTGGATATCAACATGACCGACAGCATCAGGGACTGCATTTGCCCATCCGATGTTAGGCGTAACCTCCAAGTCTGAGCCAGCGGCCTTTGGTCCGCAAGGGTAGTGTGGAGGGGCGAGCGAATTCAATATCACGCTACCATTGATCTAAATAATATCGAAGGGGTGTTAACATATTTATAAAATTGCAGTTCGAGAGGTGCCTCGAGGTCAAAATGTTCAACTACGTCAAAGTGAATGGTATGTCGAACCACGAGTTCCATGGGAGGGGAGGGGGGCTTACGTTCAACGCTGGAATGTCAATCAGGATAGTATATTGGGTTAAGTCTGACGTTCCTGACCAGCCTAATCCAGTACCACTCCATGATCCAGACGAGCCATCGTCATCAGTGATCACGACAGCTGGAGACGTTGCTGCAAAGTAATACTGGAAAGCCGTGCCATTGGGAAATGTCCCGACCAGGAATGCCCATGGTACGGTGGTGCCGAAGGGGTTGGTAATTGCGGATCCTCCAGCAGTGAAGAACGTGAGAATGACAGACGACTGCAGGTCGGGAGAGGCAACATCAAAGTACCACCAGTCATAGGAAGTGGAGTTGACAGCTGATAATTTGGGGCCATCGAATCCACTCGCCTCGGAGACAAATTGGGCGGTGATAGGGCCGGTGACGGGGGCAAGAGGGATACTTTCAAGGCTGATGGATCTGGCAGATACTGGATTCTGTAGGGAATAAGAAGGAAACAAAGAGATGGCGGCGATGAAGCCAAGGATCCTATTAAAATTCAAGTAAAAAACGGGCATGTTGAACAGTAAAGTCCGAGTACCGCAGAATAGTTGATTCCAAAGGAGTAATGTTCTCGTCGTGTCCTCGTTAAGTAAAGAAGTATTGCAGGTGGGAGACTTCTAGATTCATACATCTGAATGTATTCATATATATAGAACACAAATCGTGTAATTTGCTTTCTTTCTGCACGTTTCCCGATGTACCCCACAACCCCGCAATCTAGATGTTTTCCCCTTGCAGGTCCTCTTGCTGCTTTGTAATAATAAGCAATAGGTCCTGCTGGTAGCGAGAGAGTTCTTCGTATCCTGCAGCCGAAGTATTATTGTGTACAACTCGCTGGCTTCTTTCCTGTACTCGTAAGCCACATGTCCTGATCTGAACCCGGTGATTGTGACGGGCTGAGTCAACCGGCTGACAAGTGGCCTCCCTATGCTCCGAATTGGGGACTACCGATCAGATCTATGAAGACTCCCCAGTTCGTGTTTCCTCCTGCACTAGTCCGCATCCCTCGGTGCGGGGTAGTCAAATCTCGCATACTTCGTACCGGTATGTCGATCAGGAGCAGAAGTCCGAGTGCGGGGTATACTATGACAGAAGCGGACAGTGCTTTCGTATTTCGTAAGCTAGCATCGTATAGTTTCGATGATCTCGCCCGGGCTGGCCATAAGGCTGAACGAGGAACGAAGGGACGGCCTCGGCATAATCGCCGGCTCGCCTGAGGGGGTTCCCGGCGGCCGCTACACTATGGATGTTCGTAAGTCTTTCAAGCAGGGAAAGACCTCAACGTTTCTATGGTATTGAAGGAAGAGGAAATCGACAACCAGTCACAGAAGTCACAGTCGATTTGCACAAACGTGACGAGGCCAGAAAGCATGCCCTACAAGACTTCACAACCCGAAATTGTAGGTGAGTGTTTACACCCTTCGATTTATGCAATGGACGGTGCTGAAATAGGCATAAAGTACCGGAAAAAGAGACGCTTTGGTCATGGCTCTTTGAGTCTGACCATTGGAAGTCTCGCCGAAATGAACAGAGAAAGAGCTTTCGGGATGGGGAGACAGGCGAGGTCATCAGCTACGAAGACATGAAGGGCCTCTCTACATGCTTATCTACTGCTTTTGTGAGAAGGTTCTTCCTCCGGCCTGGCGATCATGTAACGATTCTCTGCGAAAACTCGGTATGGTACCCTGTAGCTATGTTCGCAGGACTCCGTATTGGTTTGTCTCCAACTTTTACGCGTCTGCAAAAACTGAACGAAATGCAGGTGTTATTGTCTCTGCAGCTGCTCCCACATATCTCGTTGATGAAATGGTCCATGCTATGGAGTCCACCCGTCCGAAGCTTCTCGTTGTTGATTCGGCGTCATACAAGGAAGCAATCAGAGCTACCAAGAAGTTAGGACTTCGAGAAACGAATATTATATGCACCGAGAGTGTAGGAGGGCTACCAAGCATACCAGACTTGATCACAGAAATTATGAATAGCGGAGCAAAGCAAGTAGCAAGATGGGAGCTGTCAAAGGCTCAGACAAGTCAGAATACTTGTGCCTTGATTTGCTTCAGCTCAGGTACAACTGGTCTTCCAAAAGCTGTAGGTACCTCATGGAACAATCCCTTCCAGTTGTTGATTTGTGCTCAGGTAATGATTTCAAACGCCAATCTTATAGCACAAAGCTGCCAAGTCAAAACCAATCGTGGTAATCTCGTTCGCGGACCTTTGTTCTCACCATTGCCTCTATATCACAGTAGGTCATACCCATGCCTTCTTCAGAATCGTCTCGATACTCAACATTAATTATAGTTACTGGCTTGCTGCAGATAATGATTGTTCCTATTTTCCTGAATCAGGATGTGGTGATCATTCGCAAATTCGAGCTCCGAAAAATGCTGGCTATTGTGACCAGACACCAATGCGAGGAGTTATGGCTTGTCCCTCGTACGCCTCGAACTCATTACCCGCCCCTGTCCTCAAAAAGTAACAATCCTCTAGCAATTCTTATCAGATTGGTCAACGATCCAATAGTCAAGAAGTTTGACTCGAGCAAAGTGAAACAGTTCAACACCGGTGCAGCGCCTCTATCGCCCCAAGTCATCGAAAAGCTGAGCCAGCAGTTTCCAGCGTCCGTCATCAAGCAGCACTGGGGTATGACTGAGAGCACTTCGTGCATTACGGCAACCCCAGTGAGTCTGCTTCACAATCGGAATGCCCACACTGTAGGGACGATTGTTTCCAACACTACGATCAAGATCGTAAGTCCTGAGACTGGTGAGGAGCAGGGCTGTCGGCGATACCTGAGGCATCGATTAAGGTATTAATACCTGTCAGGTATCGATAGTATCAATAAGGTATCGATTCCTTAACTACTTTTTAGCCTATATAAATCATTTTACTCTTTACCCCACTATATTATACGATGAATATACCCTTAAAATGTCTTCTTTAATTAACCTTAGCTCCTCTTTTACTTAGTTATCGACTAATAATAACTTAGGATTAGTTATCTAAAGCTTTTAAGGGAAAAGCTTACTTACTTAGGCCCACTGCCGATACCCTAGGCTTGACCTAGTCGAGCTAGGAGAGAAAGAGAACTAGCTCTATTATGCCACCTGCCCCCTTAATAGACTTAAGAAGCCGTACGATACTAATATCTCTTTAAATATAGTAACGTATCTTAGATTACACGGGATTTTTATAAAGTAAAAGAAAAGGAGTAAGGTCCACGATAAGGTAACTAAGTAGCTTACGTAGCTCTACTATAAAGTTAAAAAGAAGGCCGATATTAACGACTTTAAGCTTAAAGTCCTTGAGTCCTATCTAGATAAGATAGTACTTACTAAAGCTCTCCTCTCCCTAATCGTCGTATAAAACTAGCCCTTTACTCTTATAGAGTGGCCTAAGTTCTACGCCTTATACTAAGCTCTTAATCTAGTATATAAAGGTAAGATTACTATAGCTTACTCTTAAGTCTAAGCCTATCTTCATATTATATAGCCTAAATATAAGAATATTATATAGCGTGAGCTTTAAGTAGCCCTCTTATAAATTCATATCTCTTATAATATCTGGACCTTACTAAATTAGCTACTTCTCCTCGTAATTATCGCTTACTTTATTACCTATAATTCATAGAAGTAAAAGGCCCTAATCGCCCTTCTATAAGTCTTTAGCTATAGTAAAGAGGAGTAGTTAGGGAAGCTCCTTCTAGTCCTTAAAGACTATAGTATTATACGACGGCTAGGGGTAATAATTACTAATAATACCCCTCTAAATAACGTCCTTTATTAACTTATCTAAGCTTACTTTTTAACCGAGCTCGGGCTTAACTAGGCCGCGAATAACTAGTATATCCGTTATATTAGCTATATTATTAATCTCGTAGTCTAAGCCTTCCTATTCACGAACGTATTTATAGAAGAGGAGCTTAAGTCGTATAATAGTTAGGAATAAAGGGAAGGGGTTAATAAGGAGGCTAAGAGGGCTAAGTTCTAGCTCCTTAGTCTACTTAGTAAAGCTTATAATATCGTCGTCTTTATCCGTGGTTCCTTACTTTATATTACTAAGTTTAAAGCTAGCGCTAGGAGGCTTATTCTAATAGATAATAATACGAGGTGGAATAGCTAGTTTTATATACTTATAGTTCTCCTTAATATACGACTAGCTATTAATACTTTTACTCTTAATTATAAGAAGGAGCTTATAAAGGACGCTTTAGACTTTTAAGATTAGGTAAAGCTTTATACGATTAAGGAGTTCCTTAGACCCTTTTACTAGGCTATACTTACTACTAAGGGAGACTCTTTATTAATTAATATAACCCTCTTTATAATAGATATCTTAATTAAGTATATAACTATTAAGATTATAAGCTCGCCCCTACCCTCCTCCCTTCTTTAAGAGCTAACCGCTATATAATAGGGCATATATAGAGGAAAGAGGGATAAGAAGAGTAAGAATATAGTAAAGTAGCTCGATATTATAAAGCAGGTCCTTAATAAGTACTATTATAATACTAAGATATCTCTATTTTACACTACCGCCTTAATCCTTAACCCTACTTATTATACGAGGTATATTAAAGTCTACTAGCTAAAGGAGTTAGCTTAAAGGGCCTTAGTGAAAGTAAGAGAGCTTTAGGAGAAGTACTAAGAGGAGGTTAAGGTATTATAGTAAGACCCTTTTACTTTTAAGTATAGTAGTTCTAAGAAGAAGAAGAAGGAAAGAGAGCCTAATACCTTTAATAAGATTATAATATCCCTTTCTCTTATTGCCTAGCTATTAAGTTAAGATGAGTATAATAACTATAATACCTTAGAGCTATATAATCTAGGTAAGTAAGGAGCTCTTAAGTAGTAGTTATAAGACTACTAAAGATAGCGCTAGCCACGACTCTCTCTTATAATAATCGAGATCCTCTTAATCCTACTAATAAGCGATGAACTAGAGTATATATTTTTAGGGGCTCGTTATACAATAATATAGGAAAGGGTAGTAATAACGGTAGAGACACTTAAGATAAGAGAGTACCTTAAGTACTAGAAGAGGAGTAGGATTTTAAATTCTCTTATAGATAAGGCTAATCTAGTAGAGGATAGGGCTAATCTAGCTAAGGATAGCTAGCTAATCTATTATATAAGATAATTAAAGCCTTTCTCCCTTCTTACTTTAAGTAAATCGTGTCTACTTAGCTTTACTACTTAGCTACTAGTCCTAGAATACTACGTAGAGGTATAGACACATGTCCTAGGTACTACCCTTATATTACTATAAGGGTAATACTTATAAATAAGCCTTATAAGTAACTCTTAAAAGGGGGGGACCGCTATATAGGGATAATATACCTCCTTTACTCTAGTGAAGTCATTAAGTAAAGACTACTACTATAAGGTTTTAACCCGGAGGGATCGCTACTTACTTCTTAGCTATATTACTAGGCCCCTCTTTACCTTCTTCCGCTATACGATAGCTATTATTAGATTTAGAGGGAGGAGGGGAGTCTAATTAATCTCGTGGCCAGGGATATTACCGTGCGTGTTCACGCTACTTATAATTACTATAGTATCTACTAAAGTATCCTTACGTACGATAATACTCTATAAACGGGCATAGGCCTCGCCGCTAGTAATTAAGATAATCGCCTTACGGATAAACTACTCTAGCCCTCTAGATTAATACCTTATTTATATATAACGGCCGATTACTCGTAATTTAGGCCTATATAATACTACTAGGCACATATAGCATATCACGCCCGGGTAATATAAGAATAGCCTATTAAAGGCGATTTAAGGGCTAAGTAGTAAAGATAGTAGTATTAGTAACTCTTAAGACTAAGGGGTTAATACTACTAATTACCGCGCTAGTAGGTTAATTAAAAAGGACTATAGCTCTAAGAGAATATATTAGAAAGCGTCGTATAGTAGTAGTAGACGCGTACTTACTATTATTAATTAATAGCTATAGTAAACGAGAGAAGAAGATCTACGTAATAGTAAGTAAATAAATATTAAATACGAATAGGGCACGTATAGGGAGTTAAATTAATTATAGAATAGGAAGCTTATTTATTATAAGTTAGTAATTATTAAGATCTATTATACGGGGCTCCTACTAAATGGATTTAAGAACTTAAATAATTAATAAAGAGGAAAGGTCGTTGTATAATAATTATAAAGTTTTAGTAGGGTACGCGCTACCCCTCACTAGGCTAAATTAATACTAGTAGGTATTAATACGTATTAATACCTGACGATTCTAGCATCGATACCTTATCGATACGTATCGCCGACAGCCCTGGTGAGGAGGTTGGTTTGGATATGCCTGGCGAGGTGAGTTCCTCTTCCCGCTGAGTGAACACACATAACGATAAATTTTGAACAGATTCTAGCCCGAGGACCGCAGATCTTCATGGGATATTTGGGAAATGATGAAGCCACTCGCCAAGCTATCGATAAAGAGGGATACTTGCACACAGGTGATCTCGGCTCAATCGATGCCAATGGCCTCGTTACTATTCATGACCGCATCAAGGAGTTGATAAAGGTAATAACCCGGCTCTACTCCTGATTTTAGATGGCATAACGCTGACTTTATTATTCAAGGTCAAAGGAGTTGGTGTGGCACCGGCCGAGCTCGAAGACATCCTGCTTGGCAATGATTTGGTAAAGGATGTTGCGATTGTTGGAATTCGAGATAGTTATTTAGGCGAAGTACCGAAGGCGTTCGTCGTTCTACGGCCGGGTGTTCCTCGTGACACGTCGACTGCAGATGAGTTGATGCAATATGTCAAGTCAAAAGCTAGCCGTGCAAAGTGGATCGAGGGTGGGGTCGAATTTCTTGATGAGATACCGAAGAGTGCTTCGGGAAAGATATTGAGGAGGGTTTTAAGAGATAGAGTGAAGAGGAGTGATACAACTCTAACAAGAGCTTCGCGCTTGTGATCCCTAGAGCATCTTGTGAATATATCAAGAACTTCAGTAACTGATCTCGGTGTTCTCGGCCCTTTGATTTGGGTGAGGCAATCGTGGACTATCGTATGCGTATAGCTCTGTTATGCGACTATTAATACGTTTTGCCGAAGAATCACTTGTTACCTCTCTAACTAAGCTGAAGTGGACTGGAGACTCCTGGCTGCCAGATGCTCCTCGTCTCACGAGGTACCTAATCATTCAAGAATTCATCTGATTTTGTTTTATCGAAAATAAATTGACCCAATTATTCAAACAATCCCATCAATAATTGTCCTCTAGCAAGTTGCCAAAGAGTGTTGAGTACGCGAAAACATTACCAGCCTTGCCTGCATCTCCACTAATACTACAATCACCTGCGAACGAACTGTTGGAGCACGTTGTGCTATCTGTATCTGCACCCTCTGTCCCTTCACTATTTTCTTGATACGAACGCGTATCAACATTAGAACTTGAGTTTGAGAAGCTGTCTAGAGGATATTCGGTGACTGCGAGTGGTTGCTGCTCCATCCGGTTGGGGAAGACTGACTGTAGCTTGAAGTTGGGCTCGCATGGCAGCCGGATATATAGATTTTTTGCTGTCTTGCAAAAGACGACGCAGAATCCGAATGAATTGGAAAGTCTCCGGATGACTGGTAACAGGACATCCTATCGGACCTCCAACATAGAGTCGCTTTCTCAATGCACAGCAGAGCGTTCTGTCGCACTTTCATGCTGTCAAGTCCCTGATCCTCATCCACATATCCATCATCCAAATCGAAATCTTCTAGCGATAGCATCTCGACGTCAGAGTCTTCGTGTTTGATTCTCCACGATCTTGAGAGGAGGGTATCTGGACTTGGGGAAAGCGTTCTGTCAAGTACTACCGCCATCCACCAGACCCGCCTTTCGACAGCATTCTGGTGGCGGTTCCTTGGATGCGCCTTCTTGCGATATAGACCCATTTGGTATGAAAATGAGATGGCTAAGTCAAGCCAGTGTGAGGCACCTTTGTTGTCATGGTAGGGCGGAAGGTTGGCGAGTGTCATTAGAAGAAGAGACTGGATGACAGAGAGTCGATCTGTGTAAGAGTCGAAATTGTAGAGAATCTTTCAAAGACTCGTTAGCAGCCGTTTGGAAAGTATAATATCACTTCGAAACTGTTGGAAATACCTTTACTCTTGAGAAAAATATTCTAATCGCACTCTCGCGACTCGTAAAGCCCGCTTCCCGCAAGGCCTTCGTGCTCACAAATCTCACACCTGCAAGCATGATAGCTTGGAAGAGCAGCAGCTGAATCCTCTTATTGGCTATCTGTCCGTTCTGCATGCTTTGGTATCTCATCTCTTCTCCATACTCAAACCCAAATTTGACGGTAAAGAGTGTGCTTTCGATATCGATGACTGGGAAGCTCGGGTTCACCAACTCAAGATAGGCTTTCAGGATCTCAGACTGGAGCGGTTCGGGTGGTAAGGTGCATGCATCGTGTTGCTGAAGATACGCGAGGTCGGACTCATCGAGATGGACAGGAAAGTCCGCGAATATCTGAGGAAGTGGGAGAAACGAGAAAGTTTGAGGCCGATGCTGTGGAGCCGATGCGAGAGGCGAGTTGGTCAAGAGTGTGAGCCTGGATAGTAACGATGTGGTGTTCTCTAATGTGCTATATTTCAAAGCATCACAGCTATGGTGACTTGCAGTACTAGGTATCTCAGGATCTGAAGAGATTGGAGGATGCTGTGAAGGAGAGTGTTGTAATGGAGGGCTCTCTGAGTCACTCTCTCTATAATCTGGCATACTGTTAGCAGAATTCTCGTGCAATGACTCGCTATATTATGGGATTGAGTTTGGTGGTGGATATTCTCAGTTATATTTGTGTACTTGAAGGCTCGAGTTCGAAAACTTATCAACTCACCAGATAAAACAGCGAACTTAGTGGCGTGCTTCTGCCTCTTTTGTGCCTTTGCAAAAGCATTTCTGAACTAGGTCAGTGAATGAGCAACGCGAATTTGCCAGCTCAGCGTTGAACTCGACTTACTTCTCCATCCGAGTTATCGGCAGGGTGCACTCGATTTCGGCATGTTCACAATTACCACATGGGTGGCCGTACAGCTGCACGTTGCATCTGACCTTTCTCGCTCTACATGTTATGCACGCATATGATGCTCTTCTCCGTTTTTGCTGTATCGTTGGTTCCTCTTCCACGGGGTCAGGTGAGAGGTACGTCCTCGTTTGCACGAAACTCGTCAGGACGTTGTATTGTTGGTTGTCCATGATGATGCAAAGGTTGATTCTGTCCAAAAATGGCCAAAAAACACGTGTAGACTTGCTTAGACTAAACTGGCAAATCCGAAAGTATGCACAGGTATGTGTGTGTGTATGGTGTCTTTGTTATTCTCGGTTGTAAAGAAAGAATCAACATCGGGTCCGGCGCATAATGACTACAGTAGTACCACGAGTTCGGCCAGGTACAGGGGCATCAGCCAATCTCGGTCTTCCGGAAGCTTATGAACTAAAAAGTGGTAGGTTACGGAGTCATGGAGACATGAACAATCTGATAGATGTGGAGGCCGAACTTTGTAAGGCGGCATGAAGATCGCAGACTTGAAACCCCTTTGAAGAATCGGGTCACGGCACGATGATGAGCCGAGGCCACTCACATACCTAGTCACGCCATTAAGCTTTGTTCATTTCCGAAGAGGGACGGTTCTGTTCCTGAGCTAATCCAAACAGCCATCCGTAGTGCCGTACGCCAGACATCTCGGGCTGAATATCCGAGCCGTTTTTCCGAAGGACCGGAAAGCAGATCGCCTAGCCCTTTCCATTCTCCAAGACATCATGTTTCAAGAATATATAGAAAACGAAGAGCGAAATATTACTTGCAGGGAATAAAGCAGGCATGGTGATGGGCCTGAGGTGACAGGAAGGGCGTCCGTGGGACAAGCTGGTGTCATTTTGGACTTCGTGAAGTAATTCAGAGGGCATCTCAGTATTGGCAGAAAGCGTACGCTGAAATTCATGAACGAATTTTTTTTCATTTAGATAACAGCTTCGATCTGATGTTTATGCTTTGTTTATGCTTTTTTTACTTCCTGCAAAGCTCACAATTGATACCACAGGAGCATCCGCTATCCTCGTACCCAACACCTTTGACGATTCTGCATGCCCTTAGGTCTCCCCTACAAAATTAAAAGCTCTGCAAAGCTCTAATGCGATTTTCCATCACCCCCTTCAAGACTTTGGTTCCAACTCCAACCCCTTCAAATCCATGTGGAAGACCAGGGTACAGGTGAAATTCTGTATACACTTGCGCGGCAGCTAGTCGACGAGCAAACTCAATATCCTGGTCTCTGAACAAGTCAAGTCCCCCGACTTCAATGTATGTTGATGGTAGATTCGAAAGGTCCTTCGCACGGGACGGAGCAGCATACTCGGATACATTTTCCGTGCCTACATTCTCTTTCCCCACCAAAGCACCCCAGCCAGTGATATTGTCTTGGTAGTCCCAGAAGATCAGAAACTGTGTGAGTTCCTTGTCTTCAACTATTGGCCGATCATCGACCATAGGGTATATCAGGATTTGTTTTGCGATAGGTGGAGTGAACGATCGGTCTCGAGCCAACAGATTCAGACCAGCGGCTAGGCCTCCCCCCGCGCTGTCTCCATAGACCGCGATGCGGTGCGCGTCAACATTGAGCTCTTGAGCATGGTCTCGGAGCCAAGTAAGAGCGATGTAGGCATCCTCTACCATTGTGGGATGAGGATGTTCCGGAGCAAGACGATAGTCAACAGCTAGAAACGGGACACCACTCCTGGAAACATAAGCTGAAATGGAGGCATGGAACTCTGACACTTTCCCTATAATCATGCCCCCTCCATGAAAGTATAGCACAGCTGGGCCAGCTCTGGGAGTCGAGCCTTGTCTGGCATACCAGTGCAGTGGGAGGGCATATCCATCTGATGTTTCTGTCGTGTATTTCACCACCGTTACATCTGAAGCTCCTGATCGGTCGCCACCCAGTGCATGAAAAGCAGCAAAGTTTCGTCGACGAGATTCCACATCGTGAAGGGCCGGACGAGGTTGATCCTTCGTCAACTCGGAGAAGAGTCGAGTGGTTGTTTCAATCTCTGGATGGAGCTGGTAAGGCATAGCTCAAGAAGGCTCTCGACAAGAAGACAGTGGCGTGTTCGTTGTGGAACGTTTGAAAACGTGTTGAGAGTGAGCTGGAACAAATTCCGCAGCAAGAGTAAGATGTTGTGAACGTGTGCGGTGGCGGTTCGAGGTTCGTGAGCATGCAGATGCGGTCCGCGGGAATGTGACACCAGGACTTAGCTCCCGTGTAACTCATCCCACTTCCGAGCGTCGCACCGGTACTAGGAACGAAGCTCCTACGGAGTGCGAAGCTCAACCCACGAATCACATACATCACAAGGCAACGCAAATGAAACAACCGATGAGAACCGTACCCGTTCTTCGTATGCAACCCCGCACCCTTCCTTTGAGGTCTCCACCTAACGATATTTACCGACAGGCTCTGCGGAAGTTCGTGCTTCAGTTTCCCGTGAGCGAGTACAATGACAAGATCATAGCGACTTTGGCAAGCTTTCGTGGCTGCACCCTACCAAAGCAGATGTATTCACAGTATCGAAATAAATTGATGTCTGAACGAAATTTCTCTACTGATTCTATCTACAGACAAACATGGAAGACCGAAGTGAAATTTGCTATCGTTCAAAAAAAATCGAAATGGCTTCAGTCCATGTTCCACGGAGTATCCGAATTCCTAACATATGGTGCCAATTTCTCTGGATCAACATTGATCTGTGCCTCAATGAACCCATTGCCCAAGAAATCCCACATATTCTTTGCATTATACTTGAAATCGTAGTGCTCCCATCTAACAGTTTTCATGGTTTTCAGGAAATGGAGGCCCTGAGAGTGTCAGCATGCTTCTTACTTGCAATGGAGGACGGAGAAGTAGGTACAGATCCACCCCAAACCCAGACCTTCCCGTCAGCAACGTTGTTCTTGTACCAACTGTGCTATATATCAGAGCGCCGAGCTTGTGGCTTTGTAGCAAGGTCAAGGAGACTTACCTCTTGCATTTGTCGCTGTAGATGCTTCCCTCGTGATACTTGTCTGGAATCGATGTCAGCAAACGAAACCTGTCTCACGCGGTCGGGGATGAGTTGGTCTTACCAATGTGGTCGTTGAGTTGGACCGTCGGCTCCATTTTCACTTCGAGAGATTTGAGGTCCTCTTGTTGGATTCGTTTGACACATTCTACAATATAGTCAACTTGGACTTCATGCTGTGAGACAGATTAGCGAATTCTCTGACTATGGTGTGGAAAAGTTCTCACGCTATTAAGAACTACACCAGAGCCCCAATTTCCTTTACTTCATCAGCATATCCCATCATTTGAATGGATTTTGCACGGGGAATCACCTCTGACACCGTTCATAATGAAGTAGTTTGGGAAACCGGGAGTTGCGATTGCGAGATAGACAATTGGTTCCGGGTCGTAGAATTCTGCTATATCGATACCGCCCCTACCTTTGAGAGTGCTTTGTCTATGTGAGTAGCAAGAACAAGTAGCGAGTTTATGAGCAAAACTTACAATGGTGGTGCGAAAGCAATATTGAATCCCGTTGCACAGATCAAGACATCGTTCTTATGCAGCACACCTTCGGCATCGATGAGTCCCTCGGGGACAATACTGGTGACTTCGCTGTGAATTGGTGTGACATCTGCAGCCTTGTTAGAAATTGTTCTCAAGCTCTATGTGCCACCTACTTGGCTTCACCAACGCTTCGAGATAGCCATCTCCAGGTGTCATACGTCTACCTGTTGGCGACCATCAGCTAGCTGAGCCTAGATTGTGTGTCCCAATAACTTACATCCTGGCGACCACTCTGGAATCAATTTCTTCTTCAACTCTTCATGACCAGGACCAATTCTTCGTATCATTTCGGCAGTCATCTGTTTTTTGACCGCCTTGGATACTTCTGAGCCTTTGATGTAAAGACTGGTAGTTTTGTTCATTTCAATCTCCTGGTTTCTGCGGTACTCGAGATGGTGCTCTGGATCCTCACGGAATCGCTTCTTCTCGGCCTCTGTGAAGATATATTGCGCGTCGGGTATTGTCTCTGCCGTACTACCATCTAGGTTCTTTCTCGCCCGCTTGAGAGCCGATTCTCCGATAGGAGGTGAGATCCAGGTTACAGAACGCATGAAGGCATCTACATGCTTGGCCGTCTTCTGCACTTGAGGCAGAATCTGGATGGCAGAAGACCCTGTTCCGATGAGAGCAACTCTTTTGTCAGTGAAATCTGTTGTATCGTCCCAATTGGCGCTATGAAGGAGTTTGCCTTGGAAATCGTGAAGTCCTGGTATGGCTGGCCACTTCCAGTTGTTGAGAAAGCCAGTTGCATTGATCAGAACATGGCACCAGTCTTTGATCACGACCCCATTCTGGCCTATTTCCACGTCGTATAGACCTTTGTCCTCATCCCAGACGGCTGTGACAACCTTTGAGTTCAGCTCGACGTATTTGTGTAAATCGTACTTTGTAGCAAAGTCTTCAAAATACTGTCTGATCTCTGCAGAAAAGGCATAGAAGCTGGACCAATTTGGGTTTGGCTCGAATGGGTACACGTATTGATGAGCTGGTCTAAGAACATGAGCATGCATGCATGTTGGCTATGGAAATGGAAAGAATGTATACTTACATATCACATGCACATCCTGGATATCGATTCTCGTACCTTTCTGTAGTGTTAGTCCGAACTAGTGCTCTTCCACAATGAGACGAAGATACCATGTTCCAGAGATGTGCGGATTCCTGCTTCTACGTTAGATTTTGAGCTATTGAGGGGACTTGGGGACTCTACTTCTCGTAGAGCACGAGCTCGAAATTCTTCAGGGCCTTTTGCATCTTGTATGCAATCAAGAGACCCGCTGAACCCGCCCCAACGCAAATCACCCGTCTGAATTTTGGCTTTGAATGCCATTCGTCAGTAACCACTGGAGGTGCAGGTTCGGCACCCAAAGGCGTCAAAGATTCAGGATCGAGTGATCCCATTGATGCGAAATGAGTTTCGAGCTGTGTGTTATGGAGATTGTTTTGATCAAGATAGAGGTTTTAGAAATGATAAAAGGTATGAAGATATCAAGAAAAAAACAGCACAGGCCCCACGGAGAGATATTTTGCGTCTTATGGAAATTGTACGAGAAACGTGTCGGAAACTACGCAGATGGTCAAAAGTATCTTTCCTCGGATAAGGTGGGTCCGCGATATGCCGCCGTATTTATGCAACCCATACGATGACTTCTGTAGAGACATGGAGCCACGAGCTTCCGTCGAGGAGAAGCTATCCCCCTGGCCACCTGAGCCGGACTTGTGGACCCACGCTTCTGAGAACCCAACAGCCTTACCGAGGTTAATCATAAATAGAACTCTAAACAGCAAGGATCATGCTATCGTTAGCCTTCTTCACATTACATCCTCTCTGAACAGAATACCAAGAGATACTTGTCTCACGTCCAGATATTTTTGTTGCCATTTCTAGACATACCAGATCAAATCATGGCAGCTCTTGGAGGAAAAGTTGTGAGTTTCATTGATTGCCACATCCAAGATTTATACTTAAGACAACAAACAGATTGCCGTTACTGGTGCTGCAAGCGGCATTGGCCGTTCGACTGCCCTTCTCCTGGCAGAACGAGGTGCCGTCCTCTCGCTCGCAGACACAGATCAATCTGGACTGGATCAGACCGTCAAACTTATTCTCGAAAATAATGACACAAAAGTCAAGACTTTTGTTGTTGACGTCCGCAAGAGCTCTGAAGTCGCTCGCTGGATTGAAGATACTGTTGCAGCATTCGGCAAGCTCTATGGTGCTGCCAATGTGGCGGGAGTATATCGCCCCATTACTCTTGCCAAATGCACCGATGATGATTGGGATTTCTCATTCGACATCAATGCTAGAGGAGTTTTCAACTGCCTTCGTGCTCAAATAGCAAATATTGAGCAAGGTGGCAGCATTGTGAGCACCCTATCGACTCGTATACACCCCCCATATAACAGATAGCTAATATTATGTCATCTCAACAGGTAAACGTTGCTTCGATCGCTGGTATCGAGGGACTGGGTTTTGCACCCATCTACGCTGCATCTAAGCACGCTGTCGTCGGCTTGTCGAAATCGGTTGCACGTGAGCAAGCACCCAGAAACATCCGTGTGAACATTGTAGCCACCGGAAGTATCCACACACCACTGCTAGAGGAGGCTATGAAGGATAGAGGCGGTGCAAAGAACGCGACCCACAAAGGGAATGGAATGGAACGGGTAGCAGACCCGATGGAGATCGCAAACGTGATAGGATTTCTTTTGAGCAGTGAGTCTAGTTTTGTCACGGGCGCTGTCTTTACAGCGGATGGTGGTCTTACAGCTGGGCAGTAAAATACACTATATTTGCGCACTCAGACGCTGCCCATACTGAATCGCCCCTCGGAGTGAAGGAAGATTTGAAGTTATCTCACTACACCTTCGGACATTCCTTCCTGGGGAGACGCTACGCACGTTACCGTGTAGGCTCATATGAGCTATCGGACCACTTTCGTGACTGAAAGCGACTGGTTGCTGTGGCCTGGCTGTTGTGGTCATGTGTGGCAGGAAATGAGAATGGGTTTGGCGTCAAGATTTCGTGACCTCTCGTTCTTCGTTCTTCGGACAAGCCCCTTTCCCACTAGCCAGCTTCTTCGCTTAACCCCCCTTAGCACTGCGTATTCGTATTCGTATCTCCACACACCCCACCCATCTACCTACCCCGCTTCCCCAGCTCGGGGGACGAAGCCAGGCAGGCTAAGACCCCAGAAGTCATGAATCTTCTAATCCGAGCTAAAAAATAATATGCCGAGCCTATGTTTCTACATATCCCCTGGCTGCAGACGCCTAGCTCGATTGTTTGAACTTGCTTCGCTCACCCCCTGAGCCCTTCGTACCGCCCAGCCGTCTCGGTTATTTCGCTCAAAAGTCAACACTCCTTACATTTAGCATTTCGTACATCGTAAACCTTAGCATTCCAGTCCTATCCATTCTCCCCGCATCCTGTACCTTAGGCTTGTTTCCCCCACACGTGGGTGGATTTTTCGTATCCACTCCTGCTGTACTACATGAAGGGACAGCATCCGACACGCTCTTGATAGCTTCCACAAAGCCGCAGCGATAGAGATCAATGAACTTCTCACGAGATAGGCACCGTAGCTGGGAGGTATACTGTGCAGCTTCATTATACCTCTTTAAATCAGCGTGCTTTTAGGCATCATTTACATCCCAGAGTTGTTACGTGAAGAAATCTAGAACTACAAATGATCGATAAAGAGTATTGTATTGCGCAACAACCAAGTCTATCGAAAAGCAACTACTCGATATCCCATTCCTCCTCGTCTTTGTTTCGAATGAAATCCACAGGCAAATCTTTCCCGTATTTCTGTTCCGAAATGGTAAACCCATTCCCAAGGAATGCAAAAACGTTGGAAGGATCCTTGTATCCAATCTCATAATGCTCCCAACGAGGCCGCTTCATGTACTTCATATGGTGCATCATGCTGCCAGGCCAGATATAGATTCGACCATCTGGCTTGTTGTCCTATAATTCGGTCAGGTTGCTTGTTGAGCCTAAGTTTCCGTGGGATGCTCACCTTGTACCAACTCCTACAATCTTCAGCCCAGATTGAATTCTTCTTGTGCCAGGCGTCCATATACAAATTCAATTGATTGGTTAGTCGTAGCTTGGGCTCGATCCATTTGATCCGGTCCTCCTGCATCTTCTTGCAAAGTTGCATGATGTAGTCGATCTGGACGTCGTGGGTAGCCAACGCACATCCTTGACCCCAATTTCCTCGAGGACCATTCACAATGAAGTAGTTTGGAAAGCCTGGCGCGGCAACGGATGCATAGACGTTAGGGGTGACTTGATCTTGCATGACCTGACCGCCCGTGCCCGTGATCTTGAAGTGCGGCAGGAACTGGGTCGCAAAACCGGTGGCGCAGGCGAGGATATCAACCTCATGTTCCGTGCCATCAGCAGTCAGGACTCCGCCAGCAGTGACTTTGATGATCTCATCGAGGCAAGGATTGACGTTGTCCTGAAGCAAAGCCTCGAGGTAGCCTTGGCCAGGCGACAATCTTCTGCACCCAGGGCTCCAGCTGGGGACAAAGAAATCACGGAGCTTTGGGTTGCTGCTCAGCTTCTCAAGCATGTAGTACTGCATGCCCTTCCTTGACTTCTCGTTGTACTCGGTGCCGCGAATGAAGGCTGGAAAACCAAGGTTGACACCCCGCTCAATGGTCTTGCGGTACTTGAGTAGGTATTCTGGGTCTTCTCTGAACCTTTGCTTCTCTTTTTCAGTGTACTTGTGAAGACCAGCCGCGGCAGGATCCTGTGCCTCCGGATCCGCCTCTTTGTTGTCAGCCATGACCGACCGAACAGGGCCAACGTATGTACAATTGCGAATGAAAACAGTCAAGTGTTTGGCGGTTGCCGCCATCGGTGGTACCATCTGGATTGAACTGCTTCCGCTGCCGATGATGGCAACTTTCTTGCCCGCCCAATCGATAGTAGTATCCCAAGCTGCGGAGTGGGCCAGAACACCCTTGAAATCGTGCAATCCCTCAACGGCTGGCCATTTCCACTTGTTCACTACCCCAGATCCATTCACGAGCACGTTGCACTTCTCTTTGGAAATCTTGCCGTCGTGGCTCAACTCAACCTCCCACATGGCTTCGTCTCCCAGCCATGTAGCTGCAACAACCTCCGTATTGAACCGGGTGAATTCGTCTACATTCCACTTCTTCGCTGTTCGCAGCATGTAATCTTGGATCTCGTCGGCATAACTGTAGAATCCGCTCCATTCTGGGTTCGGCTCGAAAGGAAAGGTGTAAGTATGAGCTGGGATATCACAGGCACAGCCTGGATAACGGTTCTCATACCAAGTCCCGCCGATTGTCGGGTTCTTCTCGTAGATTGTGAGTTGGTAGTTTTTCAGCCATCGACGGCTTTTGTAGGCGAAGAGCATTCCAGCCGCGCCGCATCCAACATGAATGATCTTGAGCGGGTTGGGCGTACATTGCGGAGTTTCCGGTACGGCGGAGGGAGGATAAGGTGCCTCGGTTATTTGAGGCATGGTTATTGAGTCTAAAGGCTCAAAGCTCAGTCAGCTCCTATCTTGCAAGACGTGAGATGAGAATGCTTATAACACGAAGATTTCCAAGAGAGTCGACTCTCGAAGATCGATAGTGTGAAAATGAGAAGCAAATTGTGGGTAGTGAGGTATAGTTATGTTTCCAGTCACAAAGTTGAATGCTTAGAGCAACTTAAAATCGAATTACTCTAGATTGACCTAGTGCGTTGCATGTATTATCAACAGAGAAGCTCGGGAAACCAATTCATCTGCATTGTCGTATCGTCTTCATAAAACTTGCATAACTTCCGGCTGACTTTTCGGTTTCGTTAACTAGAACGAAGAAGCTGTCGGAAGGAAATGATACCCAGGATCCGAGAACACAAGGCCTCCCGGCATACGAAGTCGAATGGCTTTACTGTCATGTGCGTCTGGATCTTTGAGGGGCTTGTGTTGTGGCGTTCAAGCCAGCATGCTCTGCTCCGCCCGGAGCAAAAAAGAAACTACTACAATATCGTAAAGGCGGCCTAGAGCATCTACCCCGCTCCCGCCCCCAACCCCCGGACTTATATTTCGATGGGGCGCGGGGTTGAAGAGCGAAGAACGAAAAGCGGAACGCGAAGACGAGGATTGAAATTCGGAAATGCGAAGTTACTTGACACTAGGGATTCTACCGGTGTTCCTTACGCCCGCCTCTCAGTTCTTGAGTTCGATACGACATACGAGAGAAGTTACCTTCTCTTCAATATCTGCAGTCCATGTGAATTGAGTTCTGAGCCAAATGGAGCCTCGGATCTGGGAAGGAGTCTGTGCCGAATCAAGAGGCCCATTTTGATTCAAGGCCCAAGGCAGGATAATTAGCAGTTTGCGCAACAAAAAACGAAAGAAATAATTATACTTCCTCATTTTAACTTTGTAAGATTGTGCGCAAACAGGAAATCAACTCCAAGATGTCGACCCCAGCCAAGCTCACGTCGTTGAAGTCCAAAGTCGCAATTGTAACTGGCGCTGGTGGAGGGCTTGGGCGAGAGTACGCGCTCCTTCTCGCATCCTACGGAGCTACAATCGTGGTCAATGACTATGGAGGAAGCATCGGAGGAGATCGTGGCACTATCGACCGTGCCCAATTAGTTGTGGACGAGATTACGGCTGCAGGTGGCAAGGCCTCCGCAGATGCTCACGATGTATCAATCCCCGAAGAAGTCGAGGCAATGGTCCAGGAGACTGTGATGAAATACGGAACCATCCATATCCTCATCAACAACGCAGGGATCGCTGGTAAAGCAAGCTCCCACGACAATCTCAACGTAGACTCGTACCTCAGACACCTGCAGATCTCTACATTCGGCACCATACTCTGCATTAGCAAGGTGTACTCGATCATGGAGAAGCAGGGTTATGGACGCATCATCAACACATCTTCCGACTCGATCTACGGTATGGGGATTGGAGGAGATACTGGGTACTGCTCATCGAAAGGAGGTGTCTTTGCCATGACGCGAGACCTGGGACGATTTTCTCCAAGACACGGCATCAAAATCAACAGCATAGCTCCCTCTGCCGTGTCAAGAATGTCCGACCTTTCGCCTTTGATCAAGAAGATCAGCCACGAACACTTTGCAACCAATTTGGTAGCGTACTTTGTGGTGGCTTTGGCGTCAGAGGAATGCCCTGTCTCGGGAGAACAGTTTAGTGTTGGTGGTGGAAGAGCTGCCAGAACAACTCTTGCAACTGTCCCCGGATATTGTGGTGGCGAGAGTGTTGAGGATTACCTGCAGAACTTCGACGCCGTGCTTGGAAAGGGCAATGACGTATATATACCTGTAGATTGTCTGGACCAGGTGTCTTACTCCATTCGACATGCAACGGGTATCGATCTTGGAAAGATTGAACCAATGTAGGTAAATATAGAATTGCATCAATCAAATCCTCGTTTCTTCAGATCATTTCCTGGTCGCTTTCATGTACCCAATTTCATGCCTCATACATAGTTACTAATCTTACACCTCCATTTGAGAGGATCTTGCTTGTGAGAAAGTCCGGTAATGTTTCAACAGTAGGCCATCATTTATGATTCTAGTACTATTTCAATTATTCGTCCATAGGAAATACCATGGAAGTAATGACAACATCTCTTGAGTGTATCGCTGCACCGGAACAAGTTAGTAGTAACTTAGAGGTATGGCGATGACAATTTAGTAGATACTGAGAATAGGAGATCCGCATTATGTTCGATTTGACAAGGTGATCTCATTGAAGTAAACTAAGAACACATTGATAGCCGGGGCCCTACTCAAGATCAAACAAAAGGAAGAAAGTAACAAGCAACACCATGCAGTCTTCCATTCTTGGCTTCGTCGGCCACCACCTAGTCCCGCACCCTCCGAATGCTAACTTTTGCCCTGAAGTTGGGCATCCTTGCTGTACCAAATATCATATCAGCTGGCCGTTCAATTTCCTTGTATTCGTAATTCGTAAGGAACTCAATGACGATCAACTTCAGCACAACCAGTGCCAAATTACGCCCTGGGCACGCATGTCGACCTAGATTCCACATCAGTGAAAGACAATGGAAAGCCATCGGGATTACTCACCATGTCCAAAACTCATAAACTTATCGCTTGGCTGACTGGATGGTACAGGATCGTCTGCAAATCGAAAGCCATTGAACTTTTCCGGGTCTGTATATAGCTGGGGGTCAAAGTGAACTCCCTGCAAAGGCATTGTTACCCTGGCTCCCGCGGGAATGAACAACGTCTCCGAGCCTGGAGATTCCGGGGACGACGAGAACGTATACCCAGCCTTTGGCATGACCTTCCGAGCACCAAGAACCAATCCGACGGCGTGCATACGTTGAGACTCTTTGATGAAGCTGTCCAGGTGCTTCAGCTCCCCCAGGGCTAATACAGTCCAGACACCATTGTGTTTTGCCAAGGCTTCCTGGTATTCCTTCTTGATGGCATCGACATACATGCTTCGCGGGTTGCTGATGAGGTCATACAAGATATGTGTAGTTGTCATAGCTGTCAATGGTGTTAGAATCCTCAAAGCCTGCAAATGATTCGTTGACTAGCTTACTGGTGGTATCAATTGCTGCAAACATGAGGCCAACCAATCTTCCAATGACACCGGAGAGAATCTGCTCTTTGCCTTTTCCTTCATATTCAGGTGTCTTCTGCACATATTTGACGAGCATAGGGAGAAGGATGGTCTCTCCGTCAACTATTGCCTCGTCGCCTTTCTTTTCCGGGGCAGGAGTGTCGATGTACTTGAAAACATCTTCGCGAACCATGTCCTTCAGCGTTTGCACACGCTTTACTGCTGGCATGAACTTCGTCACAATCGGCAATAGGAACCTGGGCACCCTTTTGAGAAACCAGGATGAAATGATGACGTTGTTTGCCCAAGCTGCTGCTGTTCCAGTCCATTCAATGTCCTCAGCGTACTTCTTTCCGGCAAACATTCTGCTTGCTATGCAACCCACTCCCCCTAGAACGGTATTGTACAGTGGTGTTTCATACCAAGTTACTCCATCTTCATCGAACGCGGTCGCATCTGTTGGAGGAAATCCTTTCTTGAACATCTTCTGTATTTCGTCGGCGAGGAATGGGAGCATTGCGGAAATTGACCTTGAGACATCCTGCCGAACGAAATTGACCACGTCGGCATGATCGCGTCCTAAGAAGTAGTTTAGGAATATGGTATCGTCGATGGCGTGGCTGGAAGACAGTGTTTCATGATGAACCTTGCGTGCTTCGGCAAAAGCTGAAGGAGGAAGTACGTAAATCCCGTCTTCAACTCGGAATAACTGCGACTTTTTCGAGTACTAGAAAGATGGTCAGTTCCACTTTTGGGACGAGCGAAACCATCGCCACCTCACAGGAGTATTCCTTGTCTCTTAAAAGAAATGTGAGACAACTTACACGATAGTAGGCATCAGTGATAGCAGCCACAGTCGACTTGGGCTCACCAATATATTTATCAGCCCATGTTGATGACACCACTGGGTTGCTTGAGCAAAAATGACGGAAGAGACTGGCCAGTTGGCCGTATAAGATCCACACAATTGTAAGAATGAAGAAGTTGATAGCCAGAGAGGTGAACTCTAAGGTGAATCTTGGAAGTATTTCCATTGTCTCAGATTTGCACAGATGATCGGAATTTGACAAGATAGCAAGCAGACTTTGGTATGGCGAGGATCAGCTTTGTAGTCGATACTTAAAAGCCACTGGCCAACTTGTGCGTCCATACTTGGTCAGTGCAAGCCGGGGCGGCACTTGCGTACCTGCACTTTCCGAGGGCTGTTTGGAATACAATTTGATGGCTACATGGATCACACTAGAAACTGAAGCTTAAAGGCCATTTACCCGTTCGATCTCGAAAATTGGAGAATATGCACGTCAAGAGACCTCGGCTTTCAATATATTTCGTATGCGCATCGGAAAAGAGAGGTTCAGAAAGGTACCTGGCATGCAGGACATCATATCCCTCGGACCAAGACCGAATGCCTACTAGGGACCAAACAGCTTCCCCGCAATACGCAGCAGGCCAGAGCTCATAGTAGCTTGGAAAGGAGAGGGGTTCTGGTGGCGTTTCGTTGTTCGGTTTTGACTCGTGATGCAGGTTCGGTGCTTCTTTTCCGCCTTCGTTCTTCGCTTTCGTTCTTCGTTCCCCGCACCTAAGGTTACTGGCTGCAGCGTTCTCTACCCCCGCCTTTCTCTTTAGTAAAGCCACGGGTCGTAGCTTACCCGGCCTACTCATGCCCCGCGAATGCTTATCATAGCCTCGAACAACTAAGGTCAGCGTTGTTGGCTGCAGTTTGTCTCAGAGGATGCAAATTGCGTTTGCACGGAGTACGAATTACGAAGTCCGCAAATCTATTCCACAAAGTCACGAACAGGAAAAGAAAATCTTACTAGCGACCAGCCGTATCCGACCCGATCCGACCCCGTACGTTATGACCGGCTGACGGGTGTGCGGCTTTCACTATCCCGTATTCAGACGTGTACAGATCCAATGACGTTCCCGATATCTCGAGGAGAGACATTTTGTGTGTTGAGCGGGAGCATACAGTGTGGTAATTATTCTCAGTCTCCTATCCTTTCTATAGCAGGGAGTTGCAGTATCTGTCGTACAACAGATCCCTCACTTCATACTTCATACTCATCCTCCAGCGACACGCAGTCTGGCTTTGCACCAAAGTTATCGCTCCATATGGAAAATTTTGAATACATGAACGCAAGAGGCGAGCCAGCTTTCGGTCCACTCGTGCTGTTGATCATTCCAAGATGGACTATCAGGGTTACGGCGACGAGAATGAAAGGCGAAGACGGAAACGAGAAAACGACCGAGTAGCCCAACAACAACATCGCAGACGACAGCGGGAGAGATTAGAGGTAACTGGAGCCCTCTTGGAGCTACGCGAACAGGAAATCAATCGTCTAAAGAGTGATGTTTTGTCTGAAGAATCTCGGAGATTATGGGACGAGAATGAGATGCTGAGGAAGAAGGTAAGAAAGAATCTTCGGCTGCAGATCTTGACATGGCGAACAACACTTTGCTTTGCTCTCTGGATTTCCTACCTGTTCTGTAATATTGGCTTGCTAACGAGGAAATTTAGATCTACGAGCTTCTGCATTTCATCAAGGTGTGGTCGCATGATTTGACCCCTTTCATGGCTCCAGTGGACCACAGCGGTCAACAGAATGGCCAAGCGCAACGTGGTGGGGCGTCAGATCGTCAGAAGTCCACATCGCCATTTGCTTCAACATGGTTTCCAACCTCAATTGGTCAAAGTCCATCTGAGAGGTCTTCATCCGACTCAAGGAATACGATATCGGACACGAGGAATCCTGAAGGACGCAGGAATGAGTCAAATGTCGAAAACAAAATGAGGGGCCGGCGGCCTGAGAATGTAATGGAAGAGCAGAGGCAAAATCAAGACATGACGAACCCGAATATGGATTTTTCTTCTATGCCTGGCAGTTTTCCTCTGTCAAGTCAGGAGTGGGATCCATCCAGTGAAAATACAGATCTCGAAACTTTATGGCAGAATAACGATATCATGTCGGCAATATGGCCAGAACTATGCTTGCTGAATAGCCCCATGGATCAGCGCTCTAATACCTTGGGCTGATCAAGGGAGTCGACGATTGCCGAGGAAGAATGTCTTCGGACCAGACAGCGGTCAGCTGGCCTCTTGACATTCCCATTTGCAACTTCATTGAGTGTCGGGATTGCCTATAAGGCGCATAGCGCATAGCGCCTTTAGGTGGAATCAGTAAAGGGAGTTTGGGTTTGAATGAGCAAGGGCAACTAGTTTCTACGAAACGTTTTCAATCTATACCCTTTTCAATGCTGCTTGATTTGTTCGTCAAGAAACACCTGACTTCTTTGCAACGGAGCTTCGAAATGACATGAGGATAAGAATAGAAACTGATAAGCATTTATGTGAGAACCAAGCGCGCAAGGGTTGCACAGCTGACTCAAATATATGAAAGCCTAACAGTGATCTCTGTGCTGAATTTCCAGGTATTCAACTCAAGATCACTGAGACCCCACCTGGTGCAAAAGCCACCTCAACCCATCTACTGATTTCTCCCTGTAGTCTTTGGCAAAATTAGCCTCCGGAAAAGTGGACCAAAATCCATGGGGTAGTCCGGCAAAGATATCCATGCGTGTCTTGACCCCTGTATCGGACAACGCCTGGTTGTAGATGATGCCTTCATCTCTGATTGGATCAAGTCCGCAGACTAGGATATATGTTGGCGGTTGGCCATGGTGCTGGTATAGAATGGGGTTTCGAAGCTTAGACTTTGGTTCAGGGTTGTACATCTCTAGCTTCAGGTAAGAATCTTGAATATCAAGGATAAGGTATGAGACAAATCTCATAGTATCCTACCTTCAAACAACGCGACAGCGGTACCAGATAGTATAGGAGCATTTCGTAGTTGTTCTCTGCTCAGATACATATCCTTGTACTCAGGTGGTACTGCTTCGGGGTTCGCTGTTGCCGGGATCTGCAGGAATACACCCGTCAACGATGGTGTAATGTTGTCCATTTGAGCGAGGTGTGAAGCAATGGCAGCAAGATTTGCACCAGCTGATGTGCCTCCTATCAAGAAGCCTTTGGATGGATTGGCTCCTAAAACGTCTGTGTGTGAAGCCACCTGGTTACAAATGAATAACGAGTCATTGAAATTCAAGCAAGAAGAAGGCACAACATACCCATTTCAATGCATCATAAGCATCGTTGACAGGAGTCGGGAACGGGTGTTCCGGTGTGGTTCTATAGTCGACATTGACAGCAACACCTCCAAGCTCTGTCCACTTTCGACAGAGCCATTGCTCATCATTCAGCCCACCAAGACAGAACCCCCCACCGTGATACACGACAAATAAAGGACTTCCGTCTTGAGGAGGATGAATTGGCTTATGGACTCGTACTGTGATCTCGGTACCATCACGCACTGGAATCCTGCGATCCTCTTCTATAAATTTTGCATCTGCGGGAATGACGTGTGGCAGAGACCTTAAGTATGCTTTCAGCTGCAGGATGGCCTCCTTTGAGTCAAGCGAAATATTTAGAGGCGAAGTGGTAACAAGCTGTCCTTGATTAATACATGATACAGCCCTATTAAGGAAGACAGACCTCGTGGAATTCTGGATTAATATCTGAGAGAGCGAGGATTTCTTCTCGTGAGAGGCGTGACGATGGCATGATTGACGTAAATATGCGACCGATTCGAGTTGCTTCTATTGCAATATTTGAAATGTTTGCGTCCGCCAAATCAATCGGCCTTTCCATTTCATACACGGTGGTCATATGGAACTGCGGCCTTTCAGCGGCGTAGATGCTACTGCTGCAGGCACCACACGCTGTGTCTACCCCGCGCTCGGCGTCCCCACCTCCACGCAAGCCTATACCCCGCAGTTTTTGTTGATCTCCAAGCGCTTGGTTCGGTCTACGAAGGTAGTTGATCACACCTGCACGGTTAGTGGTTGTGCTGGAGCGCCACAGACATTGTCCTAGCGTCTCGTGTGCTGCGTCTGGACTAGTAAAGCATGTCAGAAAACTGACTCAGTTCACTAACGTTCACCCGGGTCGTAGTCAAGTTTGACCGCGCAACAACGAACGCCAATACTGCCAACATGACCAATAGAACCATCCAGTAAGCACATCGGGTTATGGACTCGTTGCCCGGTTGCAGGGGTTTCGTCCGAACTCAAGACTTCCGATCGACCGTACGAACAACCTGGTAGACGTTCTCGACCGAATTTTGACTCCACTACATGTGATGGTAGGGCTGGCTTGCATATGCCGTCTCACGTCAAAATATTGCGGAGTAAGTGCGTACTTAAGTCAAAGCAAAGCTTTTGTTACAATGCAGCAATTCCACACTCTCATTGTATCGCCACTAATAACTCACAAATCATGGCTCAAAATACGACTGCCAACGACTTTGGCATCGACATATCAAGTCCATTTGATACTACCGACCACGACAAACCCTTGGATGAAAAAGCCGATGGGCAAGGTCATACCCAGCTCGAAGAACTCGAATATGTCTCAACGCGGACGAATCCAGATCGAGAGGACTTCGCTTGGGACTACGATGTTATCACGAACCTGCTTGGTGTCTACTGCACCTACTTCTCTACCAACTGGGCACAATTTCTGCTCCCCTTTGGCCTTACCTTCGTCGAAGAAGCTTTCCCCGACCATCCCGACATCACACCATGGGTCGCGTCGGTTCCCAGTGTATGCACGGCCGTGATCAGTCTTTTCATCGGAGAGCTGTCTGATATCTTCGGTCGTCGCTTTTTTATGTTACTTGCGAACGCATTTGTCGTCGTGGGAATGTGTGTTGCTTGTAAGGTTCCATTCCACAGAGCTATACCCCCTTTACATCTCGATATTTACAAAATTAGTATGCTGACTCCAAGGTTTTGATAAACAGCACGAGCTCCTAATGTCACTGTTCTGGTTGGTGGCCAGGTTCTCAACGGTTTAGGAGCCGGACTCGGATTGTTATCTCTTCCTGCTCTCTCCGAAATCGTTCTCAAGAGGTCAAGATCCTGGGTTGTTGCTGCTGGAGGAGTCTTCCTTGCAGTTCTGACATCCGCTGGCGGCATCTCTGAAGGTGTATTTGTGACGGATAACACCGGTGGTTACAAGCAAGGGTGGAGGATGGGTGTCTATCTAGGCATCGGGTTCGCTGTCATCGGCTTGGCTCTTACTCTCATATTCTATCACCCTGGACCGCGACCCAATCCTGGAAACCTATACGTACGGACTCGGCTGGGCAAGATTGACTGGTTTGGACTATTCATCGGTACGCTTGGCCTTACACTTGCTCTTGTCGGCCTCCAGAGTGGAGGTACTTTTTGCATGGGACTCCCCGAGGGTGCTCGTTCTGATCATCGTGGGATTCTTTCTGGTCGGCATATTCGTCATCTGGGAATGGAAGTTTGTCGAGTTCGGCCTTTTCCCCCGTGTCATCTTCAGGGATCGAAACTACCGCGTTATCGTCATACTTCAATTTGTCGAAGGCATGTCACTTTTGAGTGGACAGGCTTTCCTCCCTCAAATGATCACAACGATATTTGATAAGGCCGCTGTTGTTACCACGGTCAGGAATTTTCCCTTCGCTGCAGGTCTCATGGGAGGATCCGCCTTCGCTGCCGTCATTCTGTACAAGACAAGGGAGGTCAAAGTCCTCACCATTTCTTCCGTGGTGATGATTGCTGCCGGAGCCGGAATGTTCGCAGCTTTGACTCCAGATATCAACTATGCGGTGTGCTTCTTTGGATGGACTTTGTATGGGTTTGGAGTTGCTCAGATGACGGTCATCGTCCCCGTGGTTGCCAGTATCACGACGCCCGACGAATTCATCGCGACAGCACTTTCTCTTACCAACGCTGTGAGAGATCTCGGCGGTGCCATCGGAATTGTTATGTTCTCACAGATTCTACAATCGAAAATAACCAAGAAATTGCCCGTAGATGTCGGAACAGCGGCGTTCGAAGCTGGGATACCACTTCAAGATTTGGCGACATCGGTCGAGGCATTCTTGAGTGGAGATGCTGCTGCAATAGAAGCTGCTGGCCTTACCCCCACAGCTTTAGATTTAATGACGAAGGCATCCCAAACTGCCTATGCAGAGAGTTGGCGCTGGGTCTGGATTGCTCTTCTGCCATTCTGTGCCGTGACTTTCTTATTGGCGTTCTTGCTCCGCACAACAGAGAAAAATTTCACTATGGAGGTCGCAGCTGCCGTTCAGCATCGGCATGCGCATCACAAAGAAAACGAGAAGAAGGTAGCACAGGAAGAAGCTTGATAGTCTCTGTAGTGGTGTGCTGTACTTTCTTTGTTGGATTGAGTCTTCGGGACCTTAACGCAGCGACGGTGGTGCTGCGCTCTATGTATTGGAATTAAAATCTGACATCATTCTTCTTCATTTGACTCAATGAAAGTCCCAGCTTATGCAACTCCAATTTGTTTCGAAGTGAGAAATTATAACGACGAAGAATCCCATGATTATGTAAGAGAAGGGGCAATCAGGTTGCTTGAACCATGATGCTGAGTACTGTGTACTCCACCCTCCTCACCTGGCTTGGCCCCCGGCAAGGTGCACTGGTGTAGCTCCAGCTGAGTTCGTAAAGTCAGGTCTTGGTAAGAAGTCCCCCACCCTCTATCTCGGAACAACTTGACAGGGAATAAGGATACTTCCCGGGCCTCTTCACGCCACTAACTTCCCTGGCCCAAACAGCTCATCTTGTGTCTCGATGATAATATTTGAATAATGTCAACCTTCAGTGAACGATTTCGAGCGCAGATGCAACATTGCCAAGGTACGATAGCGATGGAGATAGGATCACTTATGGCTGAGTATTTTTTGCCGAATTTGTTTGGCAATAAGGCAAGGTACATAGGGAAGCTTCAATCCTTCCCATGGCAACCGCGGGCAAAACACAGGAAGAGAGGCACAGTTCAGATGCCAGAATAAGCCCGAAACTTGAGTAATCACTCACCTGTGGTTCAAATTCCCCTCTTGGCTGGTTATTTAATGAGTAAGCTAGCCTTTACTCGCCTTTACGAAGTATTTGGGGTATACACAGGTATGCGTGGCGTTGTTAATCTAATCAAAACAGTGTCCTCCGCAGAAGCCGCGCCACCCTTTTTCTATTGGACAAGACGTATATTAGAAACGCTATCTACTCCCGAGTTTAAATTATTACGTTCAGCTCATAGGACCAGTTCGGGTTAAAATGCGGAACGATCAATCTGGGGTACGGGGTTGGTTGTACCTCTGACGAATGCGGCCCACGTGGGAATTGATACATGTTCTGTTTTCTTATTCGGAACGGAACTTGAAACCAGAAGCGACGGAAAGAGAATATTATATTGTTTTCATTAAGCTCTTGCGCGAAGAAACTCAGGTCACCGTCATGGTCAAGTCGATAGACGGTAGGAAGATGGCTGGAGTGCGAGTACAAAAAGGGTGAAGTACACTCTCAAAATTCTCCTTCCTCAACAACCATTTTCACCTCTTCAATCTAGCCTTTCTATACCAAATTCGTCCACAATGAAGACTTTCCTCCCGCTTATGGCACTTGCTACTGCAGCACAGGCCCATTACAACTTCCCCTCGATGAACGGTGCCGCCGATTGGTCTAACGTCCGTCAATGGGCAGATTATTACTCTTTTACACCAGTCACCGACGTCGCATCAGATGATATTCGGTGCAACAAGAACGCGACATTCGCTGCAAACACGCTTTCAATCGCAGCTGGCTCCAAGCTTGGATGGGCTGCAAATCCGGATATCTACCATCCCGGACCATTACTCGGATACATGGCCAAGGTTCCTGCTGGAAGCACTGCAGCAACTTGGGACGGAGCAGGAAGTGTCTGGTTCAAAATCTATGAGGACCACCCAACGGTCGGACCGTCCGCCCTTGTATGGCCTTCTAATGGTATGAATCCCACTGAATATCATCCCAGCAATAATCCAACATGAAGGCAGGTGATACCAACGTGTCCTTCACAATTCCATCATCTCTTGCAGCAGGCGACTATCTCATGCGAATCGAGCACATCGGTCTACATGTAGCTCAGAGCGTGGGCGGCGCTCAATTTTACATCTCTTGCGGCCAATTGACAGTCACTGGAGGAGGATCAGGTAGTCCAACACCTTTGGTCGCATTCCCAGGTGCTTATGTGGCTACTGATCCATCAATTCTGATTGATATATACTCTCCAGTCGTGAGTGGTCCTTACAAAGATTATGGTGTTATTTGCGGAGAGATGAGATTACTAACTTGAGTAATAGCCAACGAATTATACACCTCCGGGACCAGCGGTCTGGACTGGTTAGGAAGTGAAAGTTTGATACACGCTGTAGAGGATTGTAATTATAATGGAAGACCTCATAGACCTATCTCTAGGGAATGGCAGCTATGTACACCGGCAGAGTGTTTTCATGGGCGATTTAGAATGAAATGACTCAAATTAGAGAACTTTTCGGTATTTAAGGTTTATTTGTCTATCGTGAGGAATGATAATGCTACATAAATTTCGTTTCGAGTAATTTGCGACTATAATTCCAGGCCTCTCCTTGAAGCTTTTAATCCGCTACCATGTCAGGTTCTGTTATGAACTGTTCTTTGTAAGAGTAGGGGCCACCACACGTGGTCCACTTAAGCGAAACCTATTATTTGACCCTCCCTCTTCCACTCTCAATATCTCTTTACTTTTTTTATAAAATCGGCTCAGATTTGAATTATATATTAATAGATAGTGGCTAATCCACGCACCGCGATCACGTCTTCTAATTTACAAGTCAATTACTCGGTATAGTGCCGGAAGTCACGTGGATCCACCTGATCCCAGAGCTTTTATAGCTCTCTCTTCAAATCCTCTATACTTTTAGGCACATAGCCTAATTTCTTTAACTCTTCTTTCATCTATCGCCAGACCTTCTTAATTGGATTCAGATTAAGTAAAGAAGGAGGCTACTTAAACCCGCGAATACTATAAGAAAGCCGGGGTAGTCGGGCGCTTCTAGCGTATACCTTTAATCCATCTTCTATAAAGATATATTCTAGGCCGAGTCAATCGAAAAGCGGAAAGATAATAGGTTATAAAACCTATTATAAGTAGGCTTTAGAGTAAATACCCCTACGCCCGGGGAGCTTCTTTATAAATACTAATTCTAACTTATAGTCCTAGCCTAAACCCCCCTAAATTATCACCGATACCCTACCCGATTAGTATACACTTCGCATATAACTTATATACCGCTTTTCGTCTATACGACGAGTTACCCAGATCCTTCCACACTTCCCTATCTCAAACGTAGCTTCGTCCGACTATATAACCTTCCTCCAGTCGCCTCTAACTCTCCCATCTTACCTAAAAGTAGTATAGTCGGATATTCCCCACCACCGGTACTTAAGCGCAAAGCCTAATCTCTTCTTAGCTTATTTATGTAATATATAGGGCCGGGGGCACGTAATACAGCGTTGGTAGCCTACGCGGCGTAGTTCTCGTCGGATAGTTCTCGCAGATACTTTAATACCGAGCTACGTACGGACTTACTCAAAGGTAAGGCGACGCGTGGACTAGTCTTTTAAGATATGCCGAATATATTAGCGGATCTGCCTCACAGATATTAAGTGAGGCTTCGGGGCTTTCTTTCTACGCTCTCGGCGGCTATATTCTTAGAGTAGAATACGTCGTACGGTGCGTCGTGGAATAGAGGTATTAGAAACGATCTCGCGCTGCGATTTTCCTTATCTTTTAAGATTACGTATCATTTACCGTATAGGCGTGGGCTATTCGCCCTTATCTTTCTATAGGGGGGAACTAAATATAAGACCATCACTCATCTTAAATTATAGGCCAAAATAATAGTTGGTTGATTTAATAACGCGGTTATAAAAGGGAGTGTAGAAAATCGACGCGTCGAGCAATTTCGCTAAAGTGGGCCACGTGTGGTGGCCCCTACTCTTACCTTTACTATTTGAACACAATCGCTGCAACTGGAGGATGTAATATTTCAGATCTCTTAGTCATTGCAAGTTATGTGTAAGACCAAGTTGAATATGAGACATATGCAAGTAGAGCCAAACTGACTCGTTTCTGCGCCATTGCTTGGCATTTATAAACCTCTCGCGGGGTACTTTACCGTGTGGGGTCGGCTCGGTCCCAAATTCCCACCAATGGAATAGAAGCACCCCACGTACCTATCCGATTCTTCTATCGGATCCAACTTCCCGGAACTTGCTCTGGTCTGCGTAAAAACTCTAACCTTACCGAAGGTTCAGCCTTCGCGGTATCAAAGGCCGAGAAGGCAGTGGCGCAGAAGCCTCTTACCCCACATTCAGCCTCGTCGGTGTATCGATACCAGGAACGACCGTGGAAATGTTGAGAGTATACCCTGATCGTCTACAAGCTATGAGATACTTGAGAAATGACGAATGATGAGCAATGTATTCTTTGAGTGCTTTGCTTGGCGCTCTCGTATAAGAGAAAGTCATCAGCAGATCTGAACGCCGGCGGTCTTCTGCAAGACAACTTGTTTTGGGGTCAAAATGGCTTCTTCATCACCTCTCCTCACGTGCTCCAGAAACTTTCTCCAATTCACCTTCCTCCTCTCCATATTTTCTTTCGGGGTCCGCGGCTTTCTCAATGCCACACAAGACAACAAGCAGTTGATTCTCGAGAACGACCGCTTCCATGCAGCTGTCAACAAGTCAACTGGAGCAATTTACGCCCTGTCATTGGATGGACAAGATCTTCTTGGAACAATCAACTATGTCACCCCTACACCAGGTGGAGCAACAGGATCTGGGAATAGCGGCATCGGCCCCTATCTCGACTGTTACTGCATTCCTTCTGGAAGCTACACTCCAGGCTCGATTAATCCAAAGTATCAACTCATCAGTGGCATTGACTCAACAAATACATCATACGGCGGAATTGTGATGAGTGAAACCTATCCTCCAACAGGTCAGACTCTAGAGCAATACTGGTTCTTGCGAGACGGGGAGACAGGCTTGCATACATTCAGTCGACTTGCATATTACAACAAAACGACTCCATTTCTACGGAATCTCCAAGAATTCAGGACTCTGTTTCGACCCAACACTCCTCTCTGGACGCATCTACTCACCAATTCTGAGCAGTACGCTCCATTGCCTTCCAAGAATGCTACGAGTCATGAAATTACCGTTCAAGATGCGACCTGGTATCTTGGAAATACCCCCAATGACCCTTATGTTCTTGAAGAAGCCGATTATTTCACCAAGTACACTTTCCAAGATACGTGGAGAGATCACGATGTGCACGGAATGTATTCTGATGGGACAACAAGTGATGACAATTCTACCTTTGGATCCTGGTTGGTGATGAACACGAAGGATACATATTTTGGCGGACCTCTCCACTCAGATCTTATTGTGGACGGCATTGTGTATAACTACATCGGTATGTTAAAATTTCCATTGCCAGAAGATTGCTGATAATGGTTTCAGTCTCTAACCACCATGGCGATGGAACACCAAACATCACAGATGGTTTTGACCGCACATTTGGACCAGTAAGCTACACGCGACATCATCTGCAGTTTACTACTCTAACCAATCCTAGCAATATTACTACTTCAACAAGGGAAGCAAAACAACCTCCATGGAAGAGCTCCGTCAAGACGCGCTCCAATTCTACTCTCCCACCTGGAACTCGGCCTTCTACGACTCCATTGCCCAACACGTCCCCAACTATGTGCCGTCCTCAGGCCGCACCACTTGGAAAGGCCACATCGATCTGCCAGCTGGGGCAATCAAGCCTCTCGCTGTACTCGCCCAAAACGGCGTCGACTTCCAAGACAACGTCCTCGACACAACTGCCTACCAATACTGGGCCGACATCGACCCCTCCACGGGCGACGTCTCCATCCCCGCTGTGAAAGCCGGCATATACCGACTGACCGTGTACGCGGAAGGGGTATTCGGCCAATATGTGCAAGACGATGTTGAAGTGATCGCAGGGGAGGTGCACACCACGCACGCACGATGGAGAGAAGAGAATGCCGGGACGGAGATCTGGAGGATCGGCACGCCGGATAAGAGCAGTGGGGAGTACCGACATGGCTACGCACCTGATGAGACGCACCCTCTTCATCCCTCACAGTATCGCATCTACTGGGCCGTCTACGACTTCCCTTCTGATTTCCCGGATGGTGTTGTGTTTCGCGTTGGTGAGAGTAACGAGGCGGAGGATCTCAATTATGTGCATTGGAGTGTGTTTGGTGGGTACGCGAACTCGCTGCGTCCGGAGCCGTATTATGAGAATGTTAATAATTGGACGATTCTTTGGGACATGGATGGAGCTGTGTTTGAGGGGAAGAGAGAGGCGACGTTCACGGTGCAGCTTGCGGGAGCGAAGACCGCGGCGGGGAATACGGATGTTTATAATGCCTCGGAACCATTTTCGAATTTGCCGTATACAGTTGTTGTTAATGGCCATGAGCTAGAGCCTTGGGTTATTCCGTAAGTTTGTTCTCGTATTAGAAGTCAAGAAACTGATAATGGGTCCCAGGTATTATCACAGCAGCTCCTGTGCTGTGAGGTCGGCGGTTATTTGCTACAACATTGCGAATAAGTTCACGTTTGATCCGAAGTTCTTTGTCAATGGGACAAACGAGATTGTTTTGAGTCTTCCGGCGAATGCTACGGATTATGAGAGTGCCGTTCTACCTCAGACGACGTATGTGCAATACGATGCATTGAGATTGGAGATTGAGTAGTGGGCGTCTTGGCTGGAAGGTGAAAAGTTCCGAGAGAGAGGTTTCTGTAGATTCTGATGTCGACAGAGATTGAATTGATATCTAGAAGCAACTGAGAGCAAATTGAAAAGCAAGTTGAGTATCGACGCGGGGTTTGCAATTGTTAATTTTATAATCTACCCTCAGATGAACTTCCTCAAAAACTCTCCAAGAGCCATGATTGCCATTGCTTGACCGTACGGCATGCTCGTTCTAGGGATATCTTTGTAGAATTGCAAGGAATCGCCCATACCAGTACCGAAACTTGTATTCTGAAGCTCGCCCTTCTCATCAATCTGCTTCATCACCGCTTTGAGAGCTTTGATGGCCATTGCCTCAAATTCCTTCCCAATATATCTTTTCCTCAACGCCATGAGAACCCCAAAAGCAAATCCGGCTGTAGCAGATGCCTCTACGTATGATCCTTCATCGTCGTGGTCAAGCAATGTCCGCCACAACCCTGACTCATCCTGATATTTCTTCAATGCCCGACATTGTGCTTCCAAGGTATCAATCAAGTGTATTCGTATTGGGTCTCGCTCATGCAAATCGAGGAGCTCGATAAATTCAGGGATAACAATCGTGAGCCAAGAGTTTCCCCTCGCCCACCTTGCTCGTGCAAAGTTGTGCCCTCCATTCTCAAAAGTCCAGCCGTGGAAGAACAGCCCTGTTTGTGGATCAAACAAATATTTGATATGTAGTAAGAACTGTCTTTTGGCTTCTTCAACATAGTGTGGTCTCCCAAGGACCTTCCCAATCTTCGCCAATGGTAGCACGGTCATCATCAAGGTGTCGTCCCACAACTGTTGCGTATTCGGCGTCAAGTACGTAACATGCTGCATACCTCCATATTCGGTTCTCTCCAAATCATACATTGCCCACTCGGCCCAGGAGTCTAGCCATGGCAGATATGTTTTGTCTCCGGTCTCCTCGTACACATATGCGAGCGTCAAGAATGCGGCCATAGTGTTGATATTCTTTGTTGTTCCGCCGGCTGCAAATCGGTCCCGAAACCAATCTTCCACAATCTTCAGTGTGCTAGTATCTCCTGTTAGGGAGTAATACTTGTAGAGTCCGTACAATCCAACGCCATGTGTCCATTCCCAGTCGTTCCATCCCTTTGTATCGATGACCCGGCCATCGGGGAGAGTGAGGAGAAACTCGCCGGTCGTGTCGGTGATGTTGACAAGGTTACTCGTGAGGAGTTTGATGGCCTCATGCACGGATGCGGCAGCGATGCCTTCAAAGGTAGTGGGCATACTGAATGCTTGTATCGTGATTGGGAAAACGAGGCGTATTTTCGGACCCAAGGAGAAGCTGCTGAAGAAGATTGAAAACTGAAAGAAGAAAAAAAGAAGGCCGGGAAAAGAATCTCCCCTTCTTGTCGGGCCAAGACAAGGCTGACGAGGCCGTGTTGTTGTTGGGAGAGAAAACTCGTTGTTCGGGTCAGCATCGACCGAAAACACCCCACGGGGGCCCCACAAACCCCCCTTTCCGGGGTCAAAGCTTAAGTGAGAAGCCGATGTGGCTTGTAGATCCCACCCCCAGCACCAATTGCACAGAATCCCAAAGCAGGGTTTTACGAGAGGCGCTGCGCCTCCATTCTCACTAACGATAAGGCGTTTGACGGCCATTCTTCCACCAACTGGTATCTGGCTTGGCGTCGGATTTTCGGTGCAGAGTTGTAACTATCATGTGCGCCTTCGCCCTTTGCAAGCAATTGACCCCGAACCGTCTTTGCCGCTCAACGCCAAGTGAGAGACTGAAGACAAGCTAAAGAGCGCGCACTCTCTTCCCAAAGCAAAGCACTCTTGAATTATTATATCCCACTTTGAAGAAGTCTGCGTTGTGAAACTTCGTTGCAATTGAAGTATAGCTCCTTTCATTATGGCGACAGAAATCAGCTCCACACCGGAGGTCCACTACGATGACCAAAAGAAATCATCGGACAAGACAGTAGATACCGAGAAGGTTGAAATCGAGCGAATGGAGACTGGTGGAAACATTGGTAAAGACCATACTGACTTCGCCCAAGTCGATGGAGAGGTTGCCAAGTATACCAGCGAGGCCAGAATTGTGATTGACGAAGTCACCAACAAGCGACTTCGAAAGCTGATCGATCGCCGAGTGTTGGTTGTCATGATCTTCACTTACTTCCTTCAAGCATTGGACAAAGGCACTTTGTCGTTTGCATCCATCATGGGGATCCAGAAATACACCCACTTAGTTGGCCAAGAGGTAAGTTTTCCCCGGAGCTTAACTTTGCATAAATACTTACATACTCTAGTATTCTTGGTTGACGACTTGTATTTACATTGCCATCCTTATCGTTGAATTTCCCACAAACTGGATCATTCAGCGAGTCCCAATCGCAAAATACCTCTCAATCAATATCATGCTCTGGGGTGCGACCTTGATGTGCCATGCCGCTGTGAAGAACTTCACTCATCTTGTGGTTGTCCGGACGCTTCTCGGCATCTTCGAAGCATGCTGCCAGCCATCATTCGTTGTTCTGTCCAGCATGTGGTATCTCAGAAGCGAGCAAGCTGCCACCGTCTCATACTGGTACGTTCATCTCGTGGTCGAGTTGGGCATGTAGCTGACATATTTCTAGGTATATGATGAACGGCGCTCAGCAGATTGTAGGAGGTCTCCTCGCATACTGCTTCACACTTCTTCAACACGGACCCCTCAAGAACTGGCAGGCTCTCTTCATCACCTACGGCGGGATTGCAGTCCTCTGGGGCGTCTTCGTCTTATTCTGGATGCCCGACTCCCCCATGCGAGCCAAGTGCTTCACTGAAGAAGATAAACACCTCATGGTCGAACGAGTCCGCTCCAATCAGACGGGCATGCAGAACAAGCAGTTCAAGAAAGAGCAAATGATCGAGGCTTTCAAAGATCCCCAGACTTGGTGCTACTGCGGCATCGCAATCTTCACCACTTTGCCGACGAGCGGCTTAGGATCTTTTGCCAATATCATCATCACCAGCTTCCACTTCTCGGTCCTCCAAACTCAACTTCTTGCCATGGTACTCGGTGCATACATCATTATTGTGTTACTTGGTTCTGTATGGCTTGTCAAGAAGACTGGTCAGAACTTGCTTGTGATGCTTGCATTCGTCGTTCCGTAAGTTCACTTACCATTATACATAACTCCAGCTAACGGTTCATCAGATCTTTCATTGGAACCATCGTTCTCATGACAGTAGAGAGCACTGATAAGTCGAAACAAATTGGCTTGCTCATCAGCTACTACATCACGTTATCCTTCTGGTCCGCGCAAACGTTGTCGCTCTCCATGATCTCCCGAAACATCGCTGGGCAAACCAAGAAAGCAACGGTCGTTGCTACCAACTTCGTTGCATGGGCCGTGGGCAACGCAATTGGTAAGTCATCCACGCTCAAAATTTGTCTCAACCCTCTGCTGACGAAAATTACTAGGTCCGCAGGTATTTTTAAAGTGGAACGCACCACGTTACCTCATCGCCTTCACCGTGCATCTTGTCTGCTATAGTCTTCTAGTCCTTGTCATACTTTTTCTCCGTTGGCATTTACTTCGCCAGAACAGGAAGAAGGATGAGCTGGCTCAGGCAGGCATTCAGGAGGCGAGGGATGAGCAGTATATCCACGCGTTTGAGGATTTGACGGACAGAGAAAATCCCAATTTCCGCTATGTCTTCTAGATGTGCGAAGACGTTGGGCTTGGTCTTGCTATTTCATGCACTCGAAGCGGTCATTAACCCGAGGCTGGAATGAGTATTTTAGGGCTGGCAAGGAACTGAGCTTAGCCTGGATGAGTGTGCCAGCTTTATGTCCGAAATACGATAAAAATAAAGAAATCTGATTGGTGTTGTTTGCCGATCACTTGGCAGCTGAGTGTGCCGTGCATTGGTGCTAATTTCGTACCTTGAAACCAATGGTTTCGATGCTAGCGCTGTAACTAGCTTAACCCCTAACGGTTAATAAGCTATGGGTGCCTCTGTATTCTAACGCCACAATCAAATCTGCAAGAATCACAATATCAGTGACACAAACAACAGCAGGATGAGCAGCGAGTATTTCACCGTTAAAGAGCACATAGTGCCATGCCAACATATCCGCGAAGGTTTTATGACGACTTCCCCAGATAATCCGGGTTGGCGAATGCAAGTCAAACAATACACACCCCGCGATAACCCCTCACCAAAAGAAGGCGACATCACAATCCTCAGCTCGCATGCGAATGGATTCCCAGTGGTGAAACCTCCGCATCTATACCTTCATTTAACCCCCCTATTAATCATTAACAGGAGCTCTACGAACCCTTCTGGGACGACCTCCTCTCAACCCTAACACCCAGGAACCTGAAAATCCGCAACATATTCATCATCACACATCCCCATCTTTCCTCCTACTCCCTCAACCCAGGTCTCACCGAAGATGGATCCCAAATCCCCGACTCAAGCCGCGATCTGCTTCTCCTCGTCAACCACTTCCGAGACACGATTTTGCATCCCATCATCGGTATCGGGCATTCAGTTGGCGCGAGCCAGCTCTTGACGCTTTCGTTGATGCATCCATCGCTCTTCACTTCACTAGTCTTAATTGAGCCTATTATCTCGGATAATGGATCGGAGGCAGGTGTTGAGAGGCTGGCTTTAGCTGCGATTAGGAGGCGGAGGGAGTGGAAGACTCGTGCTGAAGCCGAGGCGTACTTCGGGAAAGCGTGGGGAGGGTGGGATCCAAGGGTTAGGGAAAAGTGGAATTCGAGTGCCTTGATCCCTTCTGATGTAAATAATGTTGATGGAAAGACGGAATTGGCGTGGGCAAGGGTGCAGGAGTTGCATTCGTATATGAATCCATCTGAATTGCGAGATTTAGCTGCTGGAGAAAATGCGGAAGGGGGGAAAGGGAGGCCGGCTTGGACACCGTATCCATTGCAGATCTGGGAGAGGATTAGGGATCTCGGGGTTCATGCGCTTTTTGTTTGTGGTGCTGGGAGTGCTCAGAATAGCGAGAGAATCAGGAAACATTGGAAGGAATTCACGGGGACTAATGAGAAGTTCTGGTCGAGAGGCTTTCAGAGACGAATTGAGCTGAAAATTATTGGGGAAGGGGGACATCTTGTGCCATTGGAGGCGCCGACAAAGTGTGCGGATAGTGCTGGAGTTTGGATAGAGGAAGAGATGAAAGTATGGTGGAAGGAATGGGCTAAGGATAGAAGATGGAGGCAGACGAGTGAGAAGGACAAAGGCGAATCTATTGAGAAGTGGATGGCTGGGCTGAAGTCGAGGATATGATGGAATTATGAAAAATCTGCGTAATAGGCAGTTTCTAGCTATATGAAACGATCCCTTGAAGTTCAGTCTCTACCCGACTAACGTAGCTACCTGTCCCTTAATATATTAACACATGAAACCTGAGAAAAGCAGTGAACCTGATATCAACTTTCCTATTTGTGGCCCAATGCTTAATCTAGACCCTCCAAGAGTTTTGGTAAGACAGTGTCTGTGAAAGCCCAAACATTACTCGAGTAGTCTGGGCACCAGAGGCCTCCCGTGTACCACGTACCCTTGTGACCTTGTAGAGCATACAGATCCTGGACAAACCCAGCTTTAAGTTGCTCGACAGATTGGCCCCATACGACGCTGGAGTGGTTGGAAATTGCAACAACCTCGGAACTAGGGGCACTGCTTCCAATGGGTGGGAACGAGCCACCATTGTAGAGAGTGTTCATCTCTGCAATAATGGCCTCCTTTGCTTCGGTCTCACTCAAGTCCTCCGTGGAGCTAAAGATAATCCAGAAGTAGCCCGGTGCTCCGTTCCATGTAATTCCGAAGCTGTATGGTTTCTGTGCGCTCGTCGAATTGGCAGGAGTTACGAACGACACGGAAGTGTTGTCGGGAATCAGATTTGTCTTCAAAACGGCTGTGTATACAGTCCCATAAGACCAGGTGCTAAATACGGCCTTTTCCTGCTCGTCAAGTCCCAATACTGCTAGGTTGTTGATTGATGGTTGGGAGGCTACGAGCAAGCGCTTTGCGGAGACCAGTGTTCTCGTTCCGGTCTGGACGTCCTCCACGACAAGGCTGATGCCGTTGTAGGATCGATTTGCTTCTACGATAGTGCTGGTGAGCACTACGTCGTCACCTAAAAACCGCTCTGCATCACCATAGAGCAAGCTATTGTTAAAAGGGACAGGGTCGAAGAAGGTGTTATTGAGGAAACCTTCTACAACTGTTGCGCCAAAGTTCTTAACCACGAATAAAGTTGGATTGGGCGTGTTGATATCTTGTCCAGAGACAACAGATATGATGGGCGCCATGTCTCCTAAGTCATATTTCGCAACAAAGTCCGAGAAGGGCAGGAGGAGATCCGCCGGGATTTGATCTCCAGGAGGGAAGTTCCAGTATCCTGGAAGCATAAGGTCATTCCAGGGCACGATCAAGTCGTAATATTTCTCGAGCGCGGCGATCACGCCGTTCAGCGGTGGAGGAACCGTGGCATTAGGAACAATGTTACCGGTGTTTGGGTCAACATCAACTGTAGTGGACGAGAAGAGAACATTAGGTTGCAGAGGGATCTCAAAGCGCTCGAAGAACTCTTTGGCACCCTCGTAATCGATATAGGATTGGACCCCATAGTTGAATGCTTCGCCGGTCTCGGGGTCGGTGTAGGTATTAACGTGACCTCCCTATTCAACGATATCATCAGATATTTTGACCACTCGCTATATCGATTAAAAAACCTACCAAGACCGCCTCCATCTCGATAAGGAGGACCTTTTTTCCATAATCCTCACGAAGACGGACTGCTGCGTAGGTTCCGCTAGCACCTCCTCCCAAAATTGCTACATCCGTGTTTACGATTGGGAGAGGGTAGTTTTCGGTAATTACCACTCTGGAAAGAGCCAAAACAGTAAGGAGAGTACTCAGAGAGCTTCTCCATATCCAGGATTTTGAGACAGACATCCCTAGATATTTATGCTTCGTATTCCAAGTCTACCGATAGAAGTCGGAGATAATACAACCCAAACAAGATGCTCGAGCACGAGGTTATATATGTATAATCCTATGTCGTTAGAAGCCAATTGAGCAGCCACTACAGGTGATCGCACTCATAGTCACAATCTCGGCTGGAAATTGGAGCGGTGAGCCTTTTCTGGGCTTTACTGGAGCCGAAGCTGAGTATGCAGTATTCTCATATGCTGGCAAGGGTGCATTATAAGCGCTAATCCACATCACTACGTTGTCAGCCCGAACGAGTCCTTTTCAAGGTACCGCTGCCCTTGATAGTGCATGCGATTGCTCTCGCTTCCTTGTTTTACTCATCATTACTAACCCTTTCGCCCTATTTTAAGGACCCCAACTGTTGCGGGGTTTCCTTCAATGCCTTGAGGTCTCACCTCGTGCTCCCCGCTGGATAAAGGCACCGGCTGAACTACGAAGTAATATAGATACTGTAGAGCGGCCGAAAGGTCTACCTTCACACGTAATCATAGTGGCAATTTCGCTTCCTCACTATGGTCCCCCAACAGGATTCTTTCTTGTGTTACAACTTGAGAACCGCTACCAAGATTAAGACTCAAACAATCCAGATCACTTCCTTCTTCTCTTGCCATTCAGGACTCGTAGCTTCATTGTTCATGAAGCCATGAAGATAACAGTCCCCAATGATTTCCCAGTTATCTACTTCACGCGCAGCGGTGATCGAGTCGTCCCTTTGAACCGATTCATGCTTTGTGCTTTTTCGAAGGACGCATGGAGCCGTTGCACCGTTGAAAACACAGACCCACTTCGGCACTGGGAGGTCCCATGCCAATATACCCAGACTTAGTAGCCAAGAATGCGCAATCTGAAGTTATGCTAGATATTGCCTTAAAGTAGACGGAATTTCCTAGCGCTTTCCGAATATATCCAGAATCCTGATCCAAACTTGCACGTGAAGTTACGTTGCAGTCGGAGAGTAAATTGTTCCACTCGTACCACATCTGGAGCATTACCTAGGTATTGAGGTCAGGTCCCAAATGTTTCTGAGTGCCAACCAGCTTGTTGTCAAGTAGCAAGCATCTCGCAAAAGCTATTCTTGGATCCTCGCCAGTTGGATATGGTCGTCTCGCGATCTTTTGGTCGAACATAGCCTTCAATGCTCTCAATCCCGCCACAACTTGCAAATACCAAACGTCCAAGTCTTTTCCGTCTGGTGATTTATCTAGCCTAGTAGGGCTATGGTCCTCTATGATATCTATTCTCACTCCCTCCATGCCCAAATTATTGGGAGATGAGGTATTGAAGGCGATATAAGGCGCCAACTTCGTCCCCGCTTGTAGTTCGGTTGGAGCATGAAACAATGAAGCAAAGCTCGGAGGTCGCCCTATCCCTTTAGATTAGTATCTTTTGAAAGGGTTTCTTCTTAGACATATGATCATCCGCTGCGAAAGGGTTTAACAATATTGTGTTCCTTTAGGAACTAGTAGCAATAGGCAGGCATAAAAGATTTATTCTCGCTTACAATCTGGGACCCAAGAAGGAAGCGCCAGTCGGTCTTCTTCTTTAGCAGAAGTGGATTGCGAATAGTCTCTGTCTCTCTTTGGACTGTGAACATAGTGAAGGATTTCGAGGTCGTTCTCTTTGAAATGAGCTATGGCTAGCTGTGTATAAACCTCTTCAACACTCAGCTTGTAGTCTATATCGAGATCCGTTCCGGAACCTGTGGACGCCAAAGCCAGTAGTCCATAGATGCGGTCTTGATCGAGTTTGCACTGTCGGCCGCTATGTTCAAACAGCAAATGCAACAGGCGATCCGTTTTGAGATCACGATGGACAGGTCTTTGTAACACGGTGCTCCACGCTTCCACAAATCCGCGCTTGTTCACTATCTCGGAGACTGCGTCTGAAAGCCTTGAAAGCAGGAAGAGGGCAGCCATGGCCAGAAATAGTTCTTCATGTGACAAGATGTTATATCCGTTAATTATTTGGACCTTTGGCGCTAGAGCAAATTCTTGGATAACCCAAAGCCTCGTGAACCAGTTTTGCTTTGTGAATGCAGTGATCGATGTAAAGTCCTTTTCTGTGGACAGTCGAAACAAGGCAACCGTTATTCCATTTTCATGATCATGTATTTTCAATTGAAGATTTTGAAGTCTCCACATCAGGAAATCATCATACTTCAGGCCATACCTCCACGCCTCATGGGCAAGTTCGCGAATGAGCTCGATTCCAGCATCAATCGTCTCGTTGCTTTCACCCAGCCACACTAAAACGCACTCGGCATTCCTGTATATCTCAGCCATGAGCGCTACTTGATGCCCCTTTTCTTTATCATCTCGCTGATTGATGCACACAGCATCGGCCCAAAGCCGTCGCGGTTGATCGTGCAATCGAAAGCGCCTCAGACCACTCGCAAGATTCTCCGTGACAGCCAAAGTACCGTTAGGGAGATATAGCGTCTCCGGAAACACGTCAGCTCCCCAACAGTAAGAGATTGCTTCATATGATAGATTATCGGAGAACTTCGCAGTCGTGATCTCGCAATGGAGTTCAGCCTCGTCGGGCGAGGATGGCGGCTGGAGGATGAGAATTCTGATCTCGCCTGTCGGATCGATGGGATTATACTTGTAGTGGTTGGGGATTTCGGTCTCATGTTCAACGACGTTGAGGGGATCCATGGTGATATTTGATAGTGTCTTGATGGCAATGATGGATGAAGGTGATTGATGAATGTGACAGCGAGAGCAAGCGAACGGTGGCATTCTGCACAGCCACCAGTTGGGCAGGACAGGGGTCTAGGCACGTGATACGCGTATATCTGACCTTCAGATTCGTTATCCCCTCGTCCGGTGAGACATTGCTAGCGTTGCAGGTGGCGCGTGCATAGATAGCACAGTATAAAATTATGTATGGAAGGTACCTTCGCATATAAATTTATTAGTAAGCTACGTTATTTGAATGGTGCGCGTCTTCTAGTTGCGCGATCACTAATGGACGATATTTCCAGGTCATATACACAGTCTAAGAAGTAAAAAGCTCAACCCCTTGAGGATATACTCTTTCAGCTTGGACTAATCACGTGATATGGTGTTGTGTAGATAGGGGGACTGCTAGATACGATACTACGTAAATGATACCTCTTACTAATAAATTTGTATGCGAAGGTACATAATTTTATACTGTGCTGTCTATGCACGCGCCACCTGCAACGCTAGCAATGTCTCACCGGACGAGGGGATAACGTAAGAATGCTTAGAAAGTGAGAGATGGGTGAGGACACCGTATAAAGAGAGTTTAGAGCGAAGGAACAGGAATCTAGGATAAAGGAGGAAATCGAATCTTTAGCTTAGCACATGAAGAAATCCCGTCTAGCTCAACGTCGAAGACTCAAATGTGACATCTACATTTCATCGTGGTCAAAGATAGTTCTCAATTCCAAAATCTTTGAATTAGTCAACAAGACGAAATATTGAATTTTCAAGCGATCAAAACAGAGCCAGTGAACGCCAAACATTTCCAAAATGACTACTTCGTAAACCAAACACCTCCTACTCCAGCGCTCAAAGGAAAGTCACTTGTATTCCAAATGATCATCAAATTGTTGTTGCTTCAGGCCAAACCGTCAGGTGCAAGAAGCCTATGAATCTAGGATAAAAGTGCTGAATTGACTGCTGTTCTACGGTGGTAGGTAGCCTGTACTTATAGGCCCTTAGAGGCAGCTATACAGGGCCCTAGGGCCTATGAGTACAGGCTACCTACCACCGTAGAACAGCAGTCAATTCAGCACTTTTATCCTAGATTCATAGGCTTCTTGCACGTGACGATTTAGCCTGAAGCAACACAAATCAGTGACCTATCCCCTCGTCCGGTGAGACATGTCCAGCGCCAGGCATTACAGCTAAAGTAGTCAGGCATGCACGTACCGCTTAGCGGTGATGCCTGGCGCTGGACATGTCTCACCGGACGAGGGGATACTCACATCCAAGTCGGTCAAAGCCAACGGATAGCCATCCCCAGACGTGTTTTCACCAGCCCAAGCGCCAATATCCGTTGTAGGATCAATATTCCAACTCACAACACCTATGTCATTTCCAGATTTCTGCATACTCATCATATGGCTCCGGTTGCTGTGATTCGGTAATTGGTCGTCACTCGTTAAAGAGTGTGTTCTGGTATCAGGATCTTGTATGCTCGTGTTCCTCTTAGATAGTGAAGCCACCTTCATCGAGTGCTCAAGGCCGTAATGTTTTCTCATTAGACTGTGAAATTTCATGTGCTGCCATATCACGAGTCCCCAGAGCAGTCCACTGGCGAGTGCCCCAAAGATATTCAAGGCGAGAAGAGCTGTGTCGCTGAATAGAACATCCCTGTCGACGAAGGTAAACGGGATCACAATTGCAATTGCGACAAATAGCCGCAAAGGTTTCTGATACCGAGAATTGCGTAGATTGATGCCCGCCAGCGCCGCCGAACCGATTATGAATCTCCACCGCCATGTATTGTTGACAGAAAGGCAGATTTTGATCATCTCGTTGGCATCAGGCGTGTCAAAGCCACACCAGGCCATGATGGATGTTGTCCAATTCAAGCTTATAGATCGTGGGATCATAAAACCAAGGATCGGAGAAACAAGGGGGAGTAGTTGCCCGCCACTCGAGGTTGCATCTGAGAGACGTTTCAGTATGCTGCGCGGTTGGCAAAAGATATGATGTGGCGGCTCTGTGGTACTCGCCGGCAAGGGAAAGATGTTATCGTCGTCGCTCTCTGTCGCAAGGTCTCCGGATCGGGGCACTCTCGACGCCATACGTTCACGAGGATTAGCCTCGTACATATCATTAAGGGTCCTGTCATTAATAGTCTTGACTTGATAAGGAATGCGTGCGAGAGCTGCCGCCCGTGTCCAGAGAAAGTCAATCGGATTTGGCAAAAGATGAACGATGTATTGCCAAGTCAAGCCCAAGTTCGTCAATCTGCAAGAATATTCGGTTTTCGAAGGGACGAACGAAGATTCTACAGGCAAAGTCTGCGCGCTGGCTATCTTAGCTTCGAACTGGGCTTTCGACATTCGAGGAATCTAAATCTTTGCGTCAGTATGATGTTTAAGTCTGTAGTGAGTGTAATTGCGGCTTCTTACGGTCAGGCAAAACACCACTGCTGGCAAGACAAAAGCGCAAACTGGTTGAGCCCACTGAGTCGCAAAAATTGGCAGTACGATGGCCCAGATTCTATAACTTGAAGTTAGTCCAAGGTTCTTGAGCGGCCTACATCGTTGAGTGACTTACAGTTGTGACAAAATCAATAAACCTGGAGTGTACGCCACCCATTTTCCAAGATATTTCATGCGATAGGTTCTGAGCCCGAAAGCAATGAAGATTCTGCCGGCGGTGAGAACGAGATATTCCCCGATGTTCCATTCCGACGAAAGACGAAGATTAGCCATGTACCAAATCGGCAATGCTATCGTGATAATCAGCTCAAGCAGATTGAGTGTCGTTGTAGTAAAGAGACCCGGCAAAAAGGTGTCTCCAAAGCAGAATATTTCAATGGCACAGGACATAACATTCAGACATAAAACCGTAAGAAATATGAAGGCACAACTATAGCTGAGATTAGCTCAAGTCCCCGAACCTGTATTGTTTGTTGTCGAAATTGGGGCTACTTACAGAATGCTGCCTGGGCCTGGGATGGCGCTCCAGCCGGAATCGAGGTTTTGAGCTAGGCAGCTTGGATACGATGATGACCCTGCTGCGCATTGTCCTAGAAAACAAGTCAAAAAGTGACGCTGGAATAGTTTAGAGTTACTTGCCCGAATCACTCTGTACCGAGTCTTCCTGCCTAGCGTCACGGGACTTGACCATGATCACAGTTTCGTTGCCATTATCTGCCATGTCAGTTGTTTTGAAGGGCCATCGAATGGCTGTCCCAGAAGCAATATCCAGCCAGAAAAATGAAAATGTCGTAGTGGTAAAATCTCCTGCATCATCGGAAGTAAGCGTCTCAACCAAGAGCGCTGAAAGATCCCCCAGGAAACAGCCAGTCGAGCAGTTCCACAGAGCACCTGTTGAGATAACTGATCCAGGATGTGCCGAGAATAATAAAGCCCCATCGTTGCTTGACAAAACAGTAGCCTGCAGCCCCAGGAGATCCAAAAGGGCGGAAATATCGCCAGGTTCCAATGATTTCATGCTGTCTTCGGTCCTCCACTGAGGTGCCTTAACATCGGAATCCTTCCACTTACTTGCGCTGAAGATAATGTCCATGTAAACCCTTTCATACAACGCAACGAGGTAAGTCTGCATTAAAACTTCGAGAACCTCGCTCTCCTCATTCGACCTCCACCACCTTGACGAACCAGTTCCCATACCTATACTTCCATCTCTCCACCCACTGTCGCGGTAGTCGTCAAGACCGAAGCTAGCTAGAAGCTCGTGGCCAAGATCTTTATAGTCAAGCCAAGGAGTTGTCTCGTACAACCAAGTTGGGCGTGAAAGTTGAGATTGTGGATCTGTGGGCATCTTCTGGTCCGCCGATGGTGTGGATTGCCAGGTGTCGCTGGAAGACTTATGCTCATCTTGCAGTTCTGACCAAGTGACTTTGAAAAGCTCCAGGGCGGGGATGGAGGGAATATGATTATTCTTGACAAAGTACATGCTACGGTAGATCAGTACTGTTCTTTTCAAGAATTTGGAGCTTAACGGAAATAGAGAGAAGTCTTACATGGTACTATCAAGCCAATCAAGCACTACCGAGTCAAGCGCTGGTAACTCAAACATCGGTGATGGAGTGTCAGACATTGAGTCCGCGTCTGAGAAGTAATTCACACTCAAAACCTCCGTATCTCCAATGCGTGACTCTGGGACGGACATGACTGGTGACTGGGGTAGGCTGGACGGCGTGGACAGACCAGAATACTCATTGCTCCACGTTTCATACGCAGCCACAGTAGAACCAGACCTAAGCATCATACGCGTCGACATACCACCAATAAATAATGTGATACAGAGCATTAAGAAAATAATCATGATCCAGCTGATTCTGTGATTCTGCGAAGAGCTGGAGTGCTTCTTATCGTGAAATGCAGCGGTTCCGCAGGCAGTAATCGAGTCGTAGACTTTGTCCGATAGAGGATCATTTGGGACAGCATTCTCTTCCCGGCTCGGTGCTGGAAGTTTCTCATCCGAACACATAGGCTGTGGTAAATCTTCAAGAGGTTCTTGCGTCGCATCAAGAGTTCTAGATTGCGGCTTCAAAGCTGGCCGTGCGATGGATGGCCGAGCATGTTGAGGAGTTTGGAGGGGATCAAGAGACCTTTCGACGGTGTACTAAGAAGGTTAGCGGTAGCTCAAGGAGACGGAGACATTAATACTCACGAGGGGCGTCAATCTCCTAGGAGCCGCTATGGTGAGGGGGCGTGAAATGGATAGAACTGAATATCCTGGCGAGATTTCTGGGCGGGGTCTTCGCAATGGATATGGCTTGTCTTCTTCCTGCTGTATGTGAAGACCAGATTGTATACTACAATGGTTGTAGTTCGCGGCAGTGGTGCTAGACTTTCCCTTAGAGCGAGAGCCTCTTGCTTGAACTTTCTTCTTTGGAGCAGAGCGTGGTGGCAAATCATCCGAATCATCATCATCCGAATCCGAAGCATCATCAGGATTTCTATCGTCATCATTATCGCCCTTATCATCTCTTTGATTTCCGCTTCCATCATCGGCTTCAGTACGATCATTCCATTGAGTCATATCCTTCCCTTCGTCATGGAAGTGGACACCGATATGCTCAACCCGATCTTTCCAATGAATGAATCTGTGACTGCAGAAACCACATCGTCGAGGAAAGTTACTATCCACTGAGAAATGCGAGCTCCTCACGTAGTCGTCGCATGGAACATGGGGATGAAGATTATCGAAATGCTGCAAGAAGTGTTGCTTTCGGTGGTGGAGCCTCCCACGCGCTGTGAAAAGCTTGTTGCTGCAAATTGCTTTCTTGTGTGTCTTGAAATGGTCCATCTCAGGGTTGGGTATTCCGCAGTGTGTGCAGATCTGGATGCCAGCGACGACTACGGAGGCTGGAAGGTCGCAGACCCATCCTTCTTGTGGCCAGTTCACTTCTTCGTGTTTTCGCCAATCGTCCCGGTCTCTGAATTTCTTTCCGCACTTTCGGGTGCACTGGAATGGTTTGTTGTCGTCTCTCAACAGTAGGCTTTGGTCTTGAGATGCTTCGCATTTTGGCTCCCTTTCTTCTTTGACCCAGGAAGCAGCTCTCTGCAAGATCGAAGGCTGCTGGGGAGTGGCCATGGCAGGGAATGCAGCAAAGCGAGATACGGCAGGTTCGTATCCCAAGCTTCCAGTTGCAGACAGCGGATCGGACGACAGCGTGGTTGAGGCTTTGCATCGAAGCTTCTGCGCAAACCACAACCTCACAGTATCTAGACTGAGTCTGGTCAAACCAGCCAAGCTTCTGAACTCTTCATCCCCAGGATAAACCAATGGGTAGCTATCAAGCCAATCCTCGAACATAGAATTAGCACGATCCATGCGGTGGGCTCTCAGCCTAGCCACAAACCAGGACTTGACGACCCTAGCATCGATTTTCGTTAGTGCTGCAAGATTGCTGAATTCTGAGTCTTCGGGGTAGATGGATGGGCATGCAGAGAGCCAACTTTCGAAGATGGAGATTGCTGTTTGATTTGGTTCCAGTCTAAGCATATCTTCGGGGTAGACGAGTTGAACTTGAGCAGCTTGAGGAACAGGGTCATCCATTGCTCGCTCACAGTATCGTCTCTTATTTGGTTTTGATGTATTGAAGGAATCTCCTTCTTGGTTTTGCGAAAAGGAGCTGGAGTTTGTAGAGTATGTAGCGAGGCTGGAAGTTGAAGAATGTTTCTCGAAACCCGAAGAGTGGCCATCGAAGCTGGAAGCGGTAGACTCTGTCTCCGAACTAGGCCAATTATGTTGAGACAACAGAGTAGGGTCCACAGTTCCTTGCTGGGAGATTGAAGGTTGGGTAGGAATAGAGAAGTCGCCGAAGGAATATGGAGCAGACGAGGCTCCGAAGTTCAGGTCAAAAGACTCGAATCCTTGAACATGATTGTTTTGAGAATTCGGCGTGAAATCCATAGACTGTCCGAGAGCGAAGTCCAATGGCAGCTCCCAATTATTCTGTCCGTCGGCAATTGGCATCTGGGAACCTTCCCCGGATGCCTGCTGACACCCACGATTCCAGTCCATCGTAGCCGAGATTCCGCGAATTCAAAGCCTGTCAATGTACTCTGAAGTTGGAATCGTGTCCCGATCAATCTTCTAGAATTGAAGAGTCATACGGCGTGGAGTCGACGTTTAAGGGAGAATTGTGAGATTGGCAACATCTTGAGGTTTTGCTCAGCCGTCGAAGAAGGCGGCGCCCTGATAGCTCAGCCACCGCCCTTTTCGTCTCAGACCGGACCACTGAGCCACTTCACGTGACCTATCCCTTTCAATCCTCCACAAAAAAACAGAAAAGTATCTAGATCAACATCAACGAGTGAGCTGAGTGGAAAGATGACAAGCTATGCATTAGAATATGAGTGGCGCTTGCCCGTGAATATCCCTATTAGACACGGAAATTCAATAATATCAATCAGGTTTCCTAGTACTACCGAATCAACGCTGTTAGCTCAAGCCCCGGCTGCGTGAAAATCTTCGAATTATGGCAATAAATGCTTATTATGTACCAACTACCTCTACACCATTTTTCCAAAAGATGCAATCCGCGAGATATCCCATCCCTCCCTATGCAAGCAACCACCCTCCTCCTAGCAGCGCAAACCCTGCTGAAATACCTAGCACAAGTAGTCCCCTTCCATCAAAAGCAGGCACCGCTCGCACAGCCGCATTCTTACTCGTGGTGCCAGTCGCCGTACTACTAGTTCCCGTCCCAGTACCCGCGCTCGTCGCCCCCGCCGTAACCGTAACCGTCCTCTGTCCGCCTCCATCATTCCCAATCACGCCCGTGGCCGTCTGCGCTATGCTGGCGCTTGCCGCCGCACCGCTCACATTCGGGATACTCGTCTCGCTGGCTGTGAAATCGACGATCTTGCTAGTGGTGGAGTTGAAGTTTGTTTGCGCGATGGCGATCAGGTTGTTGGAGAGGTCGTAGACGACGTAGGCGGAGCGCAGGAAGGTATCGCCTAGGATGAAGGGCCCCGTGTCCCCTGGGAGAATGCCGAATGCGCAAGCGGAGGCGAAGGGGAGGTCGGGGAGGGTGGTGCCGGTGGAGAAGGCGGAGGAGAGGGAGAAGACGAGCTCGGAGACGGGGACGGTGATTTTTATGCCTGTGGGGCCGCCGAAGCCGAAGTTGAAGGTCATGGCGGTGTTGTCGGCGATGCTGCAGTCGACGTAGATGTTGCCGGAGTTTTCCGAGTCGTCGACGCCGTTGATGGCTGTGAGGAGCTGGGTGATGATGTCGTCGGATAGGTAGGTGGCTGTTGTGCCTGAGTCGAGGATCACGGCTTCTTCGTAGGAGGAGCTGGTGAAGTTTGTTGTTGAACCGCTTTGGTCTGTGATACCGAAGCCGGTGAGTGCTACGTCGAGATCGGCGTAGACGTTGGTCCCGTTCCTATATGTGTCGGGCACAACGGGCATCTGGAGCAAATCTCCATGGTACTTGTCTGAATCGAGACCGCCGAAGATGATGGATCCGGTCGACGCCTCAAGATCGTTGAGGTACAGGCTATATGCCTTGGATGCAATCAAGCCCTGGCTTACCATCGTATCAATGATACTCGGGTATATGAAGCCGGCTGCGTGATAGGCCGTAGCGGATTCGCCCGTGTCGGAGGCTTCATTGACATCATAACCAATTCCCATCACTCCTATCGAACTTGAAGACCTGGTTGCGTAGCCCATCTCGAGTGCTTTGATCGTGGCCCCGCCGACTGAAAAGGTGTCCGTGATGTAATCACCCGTTGCCCCACTTTCGTCCTCATACTCAATATCAAACCCATTCGCGTCGACTATCTTGAAAGTGGACGATTTAGATGAGTCGACTACAGGGCGGAATAATTAGCAACTGCAAAGAAGAGCGGGCGTTCCTGGGTAAGGACTCACAAGTACTCTCACATCCTCCCACTCCATAGTAAGATTGCACTTCAGGATCAGTGCATAAGTCTGCAGTCGAGGACAGCACCCAAACATCACTACTTCCCGTGTCGAGTAGCAGAAGTTGTGTCTGTGCAGGTGTGCCCACGCTGACTTGCGCAACGTAATCTCCTCCAGTGACGTTGTTTTGCAGAGTCTCTGTGATCACTGCCCGTGAGCTCAGACGTCTGTCTCGTCTTCGGAGTTTTGGCTGAGCTTCAGGACTCTTGGCAATAGGTATTACAACCGCTGCGAATGCGCAGGAGCTCAGCGCTACAGCTGAGAGGAGTGTAAATGTCTTCATTTCGCTGTTTTGGTGCCGGCGCAAAGCGGGCAGCCTCGCCGTTTGCTTGCTTTTGCAAGTGGCGGGACACGATGTTGCACGTGGAGCTCACTGAAATGGTGGAGCTGAACCCACAGACAGATATGCACGAGATCGAAGTAGATGGCACGAAGATAGAGCTCAGGGCGGGAGATGGTAAGGCGAAGGCAGAGTCATCGTGGCTCAGCTTCCTTTTCTTTAGAGGCGCCGCTGGTGAGGTTAGCTTTGTGGTGGAAAAGAGAGCTTGTGGTGACGTGCGCTGCATCTGAGCTGCGGGTCCCTGCAGGATCCCTGACACGCAAGCCGCGTCCATTGGTCAGATGTCGCATTAACGTCTGTTCGTAGCCAATCAAGCTGAATCAAGCTCAGATCAACGCCAAGCTTGCGCGGCTGCTGAAAGAATCCGGGGCGCGGAGGCAAACTCACCTCGGTAGGGAACAACCTTCCGGGACAGGACGAGATGAAATAAGGCATCACGTGGAGTAAGTCAGCTTGCAGACATCCTGCCGTTCTACGAAGTACTTGGTATTTGGACTTCCTCAGGCATCATTAGTCTTACGGCACTACTATGTTACACGTACCTAATTCAAATCAGATATCACGTGATATGAGAATATTGCTGCTTAAAAGGGGGTCACTAAGCGGTCCAGGCGTATAAGTAGCTCCAGCTCTCCAACTTAAGTTTGACCAAGTTAAGACCACCTTGGGCTTATTGAGAACTTGCATGAATATATCATTAGGCATTCCAACTGAGTGGACTGGACTTACTTTTCCATTTGGTTATTTTGGAGGCAAATTTTCTGGCATACGTTCAACAAAAATCTTCACGAAGCTCGGATTTCTGTAGACAAGTTTGCTTCTCGAATTTGTCCCTCTCTTTGACAGTGCACAGACTTTGTCGCCTCTGATCTAATTCTTGATCATTCCTCTACTTAATGCATCTGAACACGATCCACTCTGCTGTAAGCCCGACTAAAGGTACCTCTGCTTCCGAATTGAATCACCCAGCTTCTTACTTCTTACTTTCTAGCTTATCTTCGACCACGAGATAATTTCTATCTGGCCGAGTATGCCTGTATTGATTGGTTTGATTATATCCGTTCGAAGGCTCAAGAACGGTCTGTGAAGCCAGCTCCATGAGCATTTGGTGCGGGAAATGATCTGGGTGGGCATTTGCCCACGAGCTTGAGGTGCTGTAAAGACTGGTATCAATAGCGAGATGCCTCAGCGGGCTGTCTGGTGTTGTCCGCTCATCGGCATAGATATATGGAATCCAATGGGTGCTCCGATATGCACCCTTATGTTTGATTTTTTGATTCTGGAGAATCTTGAGGAAATAGTTCATTGCATAATTTTGGAGACGCGGTATGATGAACTTTTCAGCGAAAAGCCATACTTGGATGATGTTTAGATCTCGCTCCTGGCATAGCTTCATAGTTGTCACTGCCATCTCGCTGGTTGGCTCCTTGCCGTCAAGGCTTATCTCGTCTAAAGTATAGAATTTCTGCGTGTAGAGCCATTGCACGAAGAGACGAAACGCGTCTGGTCGGATATCATCGAGGTTGTAGCTTTGAGTCTGGCCTTCGACGAAGGAGCTATTGAACGCTCTATTCAGGACGGGACAATAGTGGGAAACGTGTTCTTCATTAATCCATCAGCACTCGGTATAATCAGGGCAGTTTGTGTTTCAAGGCTGACGAACCTTTGTGGACCATAAATTTCTCCTCGTCTCCATCCTTTCTAACTTGAAACATGACCATATCAAATGGATTTCTGAACCAGATTGGCAAATTAGTCTCTCTACTGCCCAACCAAATGCTCAGCAATTTTCTGGGACATTCCGAAGAGAAAATAGTTCACATGCCGCTGTTGGACAGAGGGGGGGATTCAAAGGCACTTGCTTCAAATTTTTATTACTCCCCCGTACATTAAAGGAACTGAGGGCCAAATGCCAAGTGCGTTGAAGGGGCTTACAAGAACACGGGTTCGTTCATGTTGTGCAGTGGCCACGAGTCGATATTCTCGAGTATGCTAGGTATCTCAACAAGTCGCAGACAGTATGGCAATATGAGTGAATGCGATACTCGAGTTTGGAAGTGTGAACTCGAAGGGGTTGGATCTTAAGCCAGAGGGTTTGACGCCGTCAAAGCTCAAATAACGCTATAGGGGGGGTTCCGGTCTCTCGTTCGCTGCGTTTTAGAATTACGTCTGGGATAACTGCAAGGAGTAAACCAAACGGTTGTGCTAAATTAAGAGAGAAGGTTGTTGAAAAGGTGTGTTGGCGCGCGCTTCGTTCGAGGCTGCCTTGAACCCCTGCTGTCAAGATTTAGCGTGCTTCGGGGGCTTAGGTAAGCCCGATTAGGCATATGTGCGCTGAGCGCATCAGCATAAACCATCCATCCTAATTTAATTAGGCTGATACCAAATCCATCGATTCCATCGTGTATTTACGTCTTTCCACCTTCCATTTTAGTCGTAAGCCTGACACCTGCAACACCACATTTGAACACGCCACAACGCTTCTTGCACTTCGCGCCGGCTACACACTTGATACCGCTCAGCGGTTTATGTCGCACCGACGCCAGATACTGTTCTAGCGCACTCTGATTCTTGAAAGTCCTTTTGCATTTCTTATACTTCGTTCCCTGATACCCTCCTCTTATTATTTTTGTTTCTTCTTCTTGTTGCCCCCCTTCCCCGGTCCGTGTACCTTGCTACAACGAAGATGATCTGCGAGTGCCCCTTTATTTCTGAAATCGCGCTCGTAGTCGCAGCACCGAAATTATGTCGCGGAAGATGGCGTTATTACTAGGATAGGCGCGTACGGTTGCATGTGCAGTGCGTATAGTAGTCTCGTAGGAGAGAGGATGCCGCAGTTATAGTAGTAGGCATGCAGGTTCTCTCGCTAGAGGGCTTCGAGGGATGGTTTCTATACGAAGCGCCGCCTGTATTCGGGACAGGAGTATTTGTAGATAGGGGATAGGCGGGCTTCGAGGAGCGCTTTGTGGCTGCCAGAGGGATCGCAGCGAGGGCAGGGGCAGTGCTTAGTGGATTTTTAGTGTTAGATCGGAGAAGGCATGGTGGCAGTGGATGCGATATTAACGTAGTAGTCACAATGAGGTAAAGAAAAGGCGCTACATTCAATGGGGGAGGAAGTAGGGAAAGAGATTGAGTAATTTATATACAGGACAGGCCATGGCAGGATTTGCGGGGTAGCGGCCTCTGTGTTTGTCATTGGCGGAGTTCCTATCTCAGGTTAATTTCCTAACATAATACAGCTGGACAGTGCCGTACACTGGATGAATATTGCCTAACTTGAAATATGATCGAGTAGTGTGTGGCTACGAAAATAAGACGAGAGTAACCCTGTAATAAACCCCACGCCCAACAATGCTTTCATTTTATCTTCTGGTTCGGATAACAAAAAGATCCTCGCTAATACTCCTTATGGCTTCCCAATGGCATTTACTCCGCAAGCACATATTCCAGCACCGCCTCTCGCAGATTTTCCTCCACCCCCAATGCCAGCAAGCTGCTGACTTTCCTTGTAGTGGGAACTTTTGCTACAACGATCTGCCATATCTGCTCCTTCAGCTGGAACTTGATCTGTGCATCTGCTAGAATTGGTCGGATGAAAGCTTCCAGATCATTCTGGCGAAGGTTGGGATTGGAACCCAGCGAGATGGTTGCCTGGGAGCTTGGCGAGACCTTGCCAACTTTCACAACCAGCCCCTTTCTTTCATTCTCCGGCTGGACAAGCTTCTTTGTCTTTCCCGAGTCAACCGAAACATGTATCTCGCTTGGTTTATCAAGTGCCAGAAACCTCACACTCCACCCGCGAGGTTTAGCAACAGGACCCGTGCTTGGGCCGATAGTGACTGTTCCATCTGCCTGCGAGTATTTGATCGGCGTTCTCGTCCATTTGACTTCCTCCGACGAGCTCCCGCGCCCGTCGTCTTCGAGCAGCTCGAATTCCCCGTCTGCACCAACGACGATGAGAATTTCAATGTTCTCGGGGTTGCTCTCGCCATTCTCGGGTTCGGAGGCAGCATCCAATGTGATGATCGATCCTTCCTTCGCGAAAACTGGAAATTCCTCAAGCGTCCGAGATATCCAGAGGTTGCGATCGCCGTTGTAAACTGCGCCGGTGAAGATATCGACGTACCGTCCTGGAGGAAGCCATCCCTTGGTCTTTGCTAGTCTAAGTACCGGGTCCTGGGGTGCGGTGATCGGCATAACGAGGAGTCCAGAGTGACCAAACAGATACTGATTCGGGACCTCGTAAGCTTCATCGAGTTCCGGATAGCTCCAATACATTGGCCTGACCAGTGGCAGCCCCTCTGTCGCACTTTGGGCATTCATTGTGTACAGATATGGCAGCAATCTATGCCGATACCTGAGAAACTTCGTCATGACCTTTTCAGCCTCGGGTCCATATGTCCACGGCTCTTTTCTTGTCCACTGGCTGTTGGATGAATGTAATCTCAAGATCGGACTGAAACAACCGAGTTGTACCCATCTTGTGCTCAGCTCATCATCTTTTCCACCGAACATATGGCCACCGATATCGTGACTCCACCATCCATATCCGATATTGCTCGCAGTAGCAGTAAACTCTGGCTGGAAAGCAAGCGAGTCCCAAGTCACGATTGTATCTCCTGAAAATCCGACGGGATAGCGATGCGAACCAGGACCAGCATAGCGACTGAAAGTCAGGGGCCGCTTGTGGTGTAATTTGTTGTCCACGAAATGAAAGTGGTTGAGTACCCAGAGCGGATCGATACCCGGAATACGTGAGTGTGAACCTTGCTGCCAGTCGACCCACCAGAAATCTACGCCCTGGTCCTCGAGTGGTCTGTGAAGGACGTCAAAGAACGCATTCAGAAAGCTTCGGTCGGTGATATCGAAATGGATTGGATCCTTGTGCTCGGTGGAATGGGACATCGCTTCCGCCATCGCCGGATACAAGTCCTCGTAGTTCTGCACCCCGTCCGCAGGATGATCATTCAAACTCACCTTCAACTTCCGCTCATGCAACGCCTCCAAGAATTTTTCCGGCTCCGGGAACAGGTCTTTGTTCCATGTATATCCAGTCCAGCCAGTCTTCCCAGTAGCCTTCACCATCGGATCATCCACCACATGCCAATCCATATCCAGGACCGCGACACTAAACGGGATCTTCTCCGCCTCAAACCGATCCATCAACTGCAAATACTCCTTATCACTATACGCATAGTATCTCGACCACCAATTCCCCAACGCCCACCTCGGAAGCAATGGTTGGTTTCCCGACAGCGCATAAAGCGCCTTCACAGCCCCCGCATAATCATGTCCATAAGTAAAAAGATACCCATCAACACGCTCCGACCCCGATTTCCTCGTAGCCACGAACCCCTCAGCATCAAACAACATACTACTCGAATCATCGATCGTCGTGTAACCTTTCTTACTCACCACTCCAGGCCCTAGAGGAATCCTCCCATCCGCCTCATCGAGCGTCCTCGCCGTCCCCCCTAGATTTTCGCACGCCTCTCCGTACCGCCACACCGAACTATGGCACCCAAACGTCCCTTTCACCCCCGCACTTAGACTCGACGAGCTGAATTGTGCTCCTTCCTCGTAAGTCAGATGGAAAAGATCCGTGATTATCTCCAGAGTTCCATTCTTGCTGACCTGCCTGAACGCCGGCACGGGGAGCTCCCGATTGATGGCGAAGACGCTCGCGCGGTCTTCGAATTGTGAGTCTATCGCCCATTCATAGCGTAGTAGTCCGGGTGTCAGGACTGTGAAGCGGAATTTGCTCGATCCGCCGCCGACTATGGCCTCTGGGTTTGCAACAGGCCTGGTAGGGAAATCTGAGCGGTGGGAAGTTGGTTGTGGTGAAGGCTCCCCCATGGTTGCGATTTTATTTTTATTTTTCGCTTATGCAATGATTTCCTGATTTTTGGGTTAAGGGATGAGTGATGCGGAGATTTAAATCTGAGGAGAGGAAAGAGAATTGAGGAAGTGAAAGTGGTGTTCGTGAGATACATACATATAAGGGATGCGATGTCGGCTAGGGACGTCATGCCAGGCAGCAGCCCACTTTTGTTTGTAATGCGAGACTGCATATCCCGCCCCGCAGCTTATATTTCTCGCTCAATATCTCGCTGAATTACTATATTTCGCTACAATGTCCATCTCATTGGTTTGCGGAGGCTTTGAACGCTGTATTGGACAATCGGCGATTCTGAGTGGGGTTCCCGGCTACTGATTCTTAAATTTCTCCGTCTATCGGCCCTGTTGTTGATTTTCAGGGGGATCGCTCGCTTAACTTTTTAGTTGAAGGCCGTCAAGACTACCTGAAAGTCGAACTAGATAAGTTGTGTAGCTTAAATAGCAAAGGATTTTATACTTAGTAACATATATTAGCCTAGGAGAAGGGGAGGTAGCGTTTAGGGCTGTGGTATAATTTATAGGAAATAAGGCTTATGGGTTAGTTAAAGAGATAAATATAAGGAAGAGTAATAGGAAGATAGAGTAGATTGTGACTAATTGGGGTTTGTAGGTTTTAAAACCCTAGAAAAAGGGAAAGAGTAAGGGAAATAAAGAAGAGGAATTTCTAGAAGACGTATATGTACTTGGCGACGCCGCTGATACTAGTAAATATGCCTTTTTATTAATGGTTAAGGCTACGGTATAAAAGGTAAAATAGCTTGCTTAATTGTTTCCAAAAAAACGACCTTTTCCGCCCACTCATTTCTTCGTACTAGGAGTTTTGAACACCAAACGTAATATTCAACACAAGAGCTTCGGGTTAGTTGATCTCTAACTCAAGAAGACGTCGGTGGTTTCGTCAAGTTCGTGATATACTGCGTGTCTTTATCTTCAGCATCCTGCAGTACCGTAGCGGCTTCCCCGGCATTGCTCTTCAAGTCTCCGCTCGGTTTTAGCAATGCCCACAACGCCATGATAATTGACAGAACATGAATGACAACAGTTCCGATTGCCAGGGCATAGGCAAGGTACTGCAAAGATCGATCGTTAGTCATGAAATCTTGAACAGGGCACAAGGCAGACATGACATACATTACTGTTGCAAACCGTAGACTGATCATTGTTGACTATCGTGTTGGGCCCCGTTGGAGCATTGCAGGAAGACCCCCAGAGATCCGAACCCGATGACTTTGCGCTCTGCAAGTATCCAGCGCCAGCTGCTGTTGCAATCGCTTGGAGGAATCCCACAATGACCCGTATACGCGCAACCGTCTTTGTCATCGTGGTGACCCATTTTCCACTGCAGGCATGCATGAACAATGTTATGAGATCGGCTATGCAGCTCAGCGTGGCCATAGTGAGCAGCACTATGGTAGGAGCGAGAATTGGGTTTGAGGGCCATGCTCCAGTAGAGCTTTTGGAGTTGAAGTATATGATGAGCGTGAGAGCCATGACTATGATTATGACGATGGAAAATAATGCTGTGAGGGACTGTTGAATGATGATGTAGATCTGCATTCTGCGTGCCTTTTTGGCAGTCTGTTTTATGGTTAACGTTGGTCATAATGGTGATCTTACTCGCGCGGTGCTTTGTGCAACTCACCTCTTCTGCACTTAGGCCTTTGCCTGCTTCCATGTCATCGACATCCTCTTCCTTTGCCCCTGGCATAACGATTCGTACTTCTTGATGATTTGGGGCTGTTACTGAGGTTGGTGAGAGCATAATCTCGTTCGTCGAGCCATCGTTGTTTTGAATAGTAATCTTCCATTCGGTTTCTGTTGAAAACGTTGGACTTAGGGGCGTATCTGCTCCTTTAGAGCTTCGGTCTACCACAGCCGCTGCTGTTTTGACGTCTGCTTGAGTTTTCGACTGATCGTTCAGTGGCGTTTTCTCGTCCACGGGTGCTGCAGTAACCGTCGTTTGAGTCTTGGTATCCATTGCGAAAGGTATTCAGGGTGGGAAGTTATAGATGAGATGGAAGGGTTCAAAAATAAACAACTCATTTACGCTTTCCCTTCTTATCTATTGCAATCATCGCACAACTAAATATCCTTCCGACTTGACGCGAGTTGGGACACCCAGTTTCAGCCCGCCCTATTCAGCTTGCGCCAGCTACACCACACCCAAGTCAATTGCCAATGAACATGCAGAACAGGTTGCCAAACTGTGCAACTATGCACCACCTCAAGCCTCAAAGCCACATAGAGACTGGCCTAGGCGAAGTCCATCTAAGGACCGCAGTGAAGGGTGCCAGCTCCAGTCCGCCCCACCCTCTCGAAGCCACAGCCAAGCTTCCAGCCAGATCATATGAACGCCTTTCCGGGTTCTAGGCCAGTCGCGATCAGCATTCTCCGCCTTTTCAGTCTACAGCTGTGCTGCGGATTCCCAACAGTTCCCGTGTCTAGGCTAAGCTGAGGTTGTCTCGCGAATTTCTCGCAAAATGAAATTGTTGATAAGGCTGAGCGGGGAATATCCACAATGAGGGGGCAGGTTCGGAGCTTTTCGAGTGCCGCCCTGATAGGGCCATGTAAAACAATCTTTAAATCGCGATTTTAAGCGAGGCGTGCGGGAGGGACGCGCGAGGCTAGAAAATCGTAATTGAGCCCGACTCCAAATATTACTATAAGAATAGCTCTAGGGTATACCCTAAATAGCTTAATATATTATCCTAAGTGACCCTATCTTATATGCGCAAAATCTAAGTATTCTATTAAGAGTTGATAACATAGTCCGGAGGGGTAATGATCGTGCGTTGGTGTTCTGGCACTCCCGCGCCCCTCGCTTAAAATCGCGATTTAAAGATTGTTTTACATGGGCCTATATCAGTCCGCTTGCAGCCAGCCACATGGGCCATCCTGTGGCGAATAGGCAATAAGTTCCATGCAGCTTCACCTTTTGGTCTATGATCTAGATCGAACTATGGCGTGATGGCAGCTGACTAGTACAGCTTGAATTTGGCTTAAACTTTTAGCTTAAATTCAGCATCACTTCACTGAATATCAACTTACCAATAAGATGAAGCAGGAGATGCACAATGCCGTCAGTCTCAATCTCTCTTCCCAAGGCTCCGAGGAGGCCACCAGGACAGGTTTGAGACAGTAGATTATAGGTACAAGTTGCAAAACATCTTTTATTAGCGGTAAAGGGCTATAATAGGCCCTAATCAAGAGGCTCTCGAAGGAGAAATACATTATCAGGAGAGTTTATAGTTCAATGTGGTTTTCGAAACTTGTAGCGCAGTTGTGGTCTTTAATGTACCGTGACTTTAGGGAGATGCGAAATATTTCCTTCATCCCATATCCTTATTCTAGTCAGAAGGGAAAACTCTAACAGCGGCTTTAAATATAAATTATAATAGCACAAGTAATCACTAGCTAGTAAGGGGCATATAGTAGTACGTTTAGTAGACTAAAAGGATTTACTTATAGGCCTACTATAAAGGAGAATCTAAAGATAAAGAAGAAAGTAAAAGGTTCTCTTATAAGCCCTTATTTAAGTTATAATAAGATTGCCCTCTATATCTAGTCCGACCCTTAGCCTAGGTGGGTATAGGGGCTCGGTTCAGCTATGCACGTGACCCTCGTCGTCACAACCTAGATCGATCCAAGGTTGATTTAGTAGTAATCTAAGGCTATATACCTTATATACTAATTTTATATAAGAGGTACTTCTATAGGCGAAGCGAGCCTCACCAAAACTCTCTCCCCTCTTAAACTACTATATCGAGACGAAAAATAGACTAAATCTTCTAGAAATATTATATAAAGAAAGGTAAAGGTAAGTAGAGTAATTACGTAACTTAAAGTTTTATTAAATTATTAGTAGTTATATAATTAATCGTAGAGCTAAGGTAAAGGACCCTATAAGCCCTTATATTTATAAGGCCTTTAGGCTCTCGCTTGCTTCCGAGCTATAGACTAGTCCAGGGTTAACCTTGGATCGATCTTAACCAATCTAATCCGATCCTAGATCATCTACCCTAGGATCGATCCGGGATCGATCCGGCCAGGATCATCGCCAAGCCTAACGCCAAGCATTGCGAAATTGCTATTTTGAGTCTACCAGCACTAACTTGCCGTGAAGCCCTACAGCCTTATCCCAGAGGTTCAAGTGCTGACTTCTTCGTTGACCCTTTTGCTTTTTAAGAAACATTCTAATCACGGAGAATCGCTAATTGGGGAAGGCGGATGGGTGCAATGAGTCTAAGCCTTTGGAGATCTTCCAATTTGCTCTCATTTCCTGGCTGAGTAATTTGGGGGCTCAGTTTGACCCTTGTTTATTGGACCCCAATGACAGGCTGATTCCGAACTGCATTGGTGAATTGTACGAGGGCCAGTAAGGTGCGACCAAACCTTTCCCGCATGTCGGGTGCCACAACATATCAGCCGCTTAGATGGCTGGGGGCGGGCCGGGCTGCAGCTTCGCGACTCTGGCCCCTACGGGAACAGATCTCATAAATATCTAGCATATCCTCGAGTTGAAATTGATTGCCTTCGTCTTCCAATTTCTTTTATTTCTTTTTACAGTCGCATCTACTGATTCAAAATGACAAGCGAATCTTGCAATCAACCACATCCAGGGGAAGAGTTCACGAGGGACTCGGATTTTACAATCGAGCCTGACCGAGGCCAATGCCATGTTTACATGATCCACCAGAGTGGAAAAATTTACTGGAAACCTAATCAGCAATGGGAAGGAAATTCAACTAATGCTGAGGGCGACACGATCTCTCTGGATAACAGGTTAACGTTGATGTCCGTCTCGAGGTGCTTGTTCTTGCAACACGTGCACTAACATCGTACCAGATATTGCAGCCCCAAGGAGAAATCGGCGCCAAAAGAGAAATCTAGCCTCAAGGAGTACTCTAATCCCAAGGAGAAACCACATCCGAGTGAGCCTTGGGATAACACTGATGAAATCCCAACATTCTTTGCGAGGTTACTAAATCACCTTTGTGAGCATTGCAAATGTAAGAAGGACAAAGTTTGGCGCAATCTTCGTAGGTCCGAGCAGCACTTCGATTCATGTGTTAGATACTTCGAGGCAAGCGAAAACAAGAAGACCGTTGTGGCCTCACAGAAAAGATGCTTTCTCAAGCGTAAGACCCCACTATCTGCCGAAGGAGAGTCCTTTGCTAACCTCTATGTAGTACACGCTTTCAAGGTTCCTTGCATTTCGACCGAGAAGATAACATTTTCAATGGTCTATCACATTAGATCAGATGGGGATTGCTTTGTAGCTACTGAGAACTCCAAGACGAATAATAAAGAGCACATGTTTGCCTTTATTGAAGGAATAACAAGTGAACAGATCGGTCAGCTTCTTCTTGGCCAACTAAATCATTGGCAAGACGATGTTACAGATTGCCTCGACAGAAGTTCTGGAATCACCCCCAGGCTGTTAACAGCAGCTGTGCTTGCATACCATGGATATGTGGTAGCGCGAGAGATCACTGGTTTATTTACAGAACTGCAAAAATTCGACGATACCTTGAGCAAGACCATTGGCGAATTGGAAAATGATACCAACAGGTCTGGTGATGCTGCAACCATCAAGATCCAGGTCCTGAATCGAAGGTTGATAGAGATCAACCGAAAGCTTACTGGCACTCGGTCCATCATGCACTTCCTCGCTGAAAGTGCTGATTTGTTGGTGAATGGAATCATTCCTTTCGACGACTATGTCACTGGCCGCTTCCAGACTTTGGAGAAAAGCTTCCACGAGTTGGACAGCTACAAAGAGAGGATCAGAGACCATGACAAATTGATGATGGTCTCAAAGTCTATGTTCCAGTATAAGACAGATATCGAGAGTCTACAACAGCATATTAACATAAATGTCGGGATGGTAAGTCGTCACAGAAAGCTATTTTGGCGCCACGATGGGTTATCTCTAATATACTCTTTCTAGATAAGTAATTTGATAGCAGGCAGGGACCGGTCGATCCAGCTTAAAATCTCTGGCTTTATAGAAAAAGACAGCCAGGCCTTAATTGCTATTTCTAACAAGGTAGAACGTGATGGCCATAGCATGTTTGTTATTGCTGTCTTGACCACCTTGTTCCTGCCGGGGACTTTCATGGCGGTAAGGTCACAGTTGAGCGACGATTCCGGAGTCAATTTTACTGAACGTTTGGCAGATACTGCTAACCACGCCAATGTTTGACTGGCTCAATCCAGATGGGAAGCTCATCGTCAAGCTTCCCTTCGAGATTTATTTCGGAGCTACTATCCTCCTCATGATCATCTTGATCCTGTTCATGAGTCTGCGGAAATGGCTTTGCAGAGCAGTAGATTTGTTGCCTCATGGTACTCTACAGTTGCGACTCAGAACTTCTAGATTTTACCAAGATGCAAAGAAGGATAATGAGTGTGAGGAGATAAGTGATAGTGGGACCTCGGCTAAAGCGGGTGCTACAAACAACGTGGGCACGAGAGGTGAAACGACAGGGCGAAATTCAGCGACGAACGGGACTTTTCAGAAAGTTGCCGAATCACGAACACGATCAGCAATATCTCTAAGCATAGCTGAGCAGGGCGTGTATGGAGTGCATGGAGGAGGTTGAAGTGACCTAACTAGCGTTTAGTTGACTAGGCAGAAGAGAAATGGTTCGAAATTAATGATACCGGCGCTTGCATTGTGTTATTTTCAGTGGGTTCTTACTATTTCTGCTTTCTTCGAGGTTAACCTAGATAGCTTAGCTTTGAATTTGCTGATAGCCAACGAGCCGTATTTATTCATTAAGGGAGTTCAACTAGCAAAATACTAGTTGAGGTCTACACTTATCACAATTCTGCGCTTGCCTACTAATACTTGACACCACAACAAGCCATACTCGGTGAGCTTTCACGTGATTGTTTGTGTCACTTGATCAGCCGCATCCAATAGGGAGGAATACTGCACGTGGACCGACCCAAAGGAAATTTCTGCTTCGATCAGATTCAGCCTTGTAGAACATCAACTTACCAAGGCTGTCAACGATTCTCATTTCATCATCAAATATAAACAACAGCTCAAGAAGATTGAAAGTACGCAAGGTGAGAATAGGGCTAAAGAGAGGAAATCTGCCACTTCAGGTATCATGTCTACAAGCTACCAATATGAGGAGCTTCCCGGCCCGACTTCATTCGATTATGCAGATTCCGCACAGGAAAAGAGGAGAATACACTCTCCGTCGCAATACAGGTAATATTTAATAAGTTATAAAGTTAAATAATATGATTATATATAACTAGGTCAAAAGAGATTAAAATTAGCTCTAATAGGGATCTTTAACAAATTTGGTAAAGGAGTAATAATATATACTATTACGACATTATAATAAGTTTATATAAGTAGCTATGCCCTAGACTAACAGGCATCGGCAAGATTTGTATTTAGATAAAATAGAAACTGTAACCGATTTGCAAGGGGCTAGAAGAAGGTCTCCCTCCGAACATAACCTAGCCGACTTAGTAGAGCGCTCAGGGCACCAGGGCTCCGGTCTCAGGTTAGGACAGCGAATACTCAGGGCCAAAGACGGAAATGGGCTTTAGTAGGGTGACTTGTCGTCTGAGATTATAGTACTAATCTGCGCTGAATCTTAACCTATGTAACGCGGTTAGTCAGCGTCACCGCTCTGCTCAGGCACTCCGGTACTCACCTTCGCCTCACCCTGTGCTCGGGTTGCTCAGTCATGTTCCTCTCCTCCCTGTGCTTAGCCACGTTCCTGCTCTGGGATCCCAATACGCTGATCACCCGTGGTCAGCACCAGCTCATTCGGTTCTATCTTGTAAATTTCACCAACTCTACACGACTATACCCAGGGAGATCTAGTTGGCTCCCTAGGGATCACATGCGCAGTTACATAAATTTCGCTATCTTCCGGATTGTTAAAAAAAAAGCAAAACGAAAGAAAGAGTTAAGAGTACTCAATTTTCATAAAAATTTATTCTGTAGACACGTGAATAGAAGCCAAGTGCTGTCCGCATTTGAGTATTGCATAAATTGGCCAACTTTAGTTTCCGTGGCTTCAATGTAAACAGGAGGATTGAGAGAGTTTGCTATATACATAAAACACCTCTCCTAATCGCGAATGATCCCTCGATTCCTCAACCCAAGTAATGGCTAGCGAGTCGTCTTGTGTGCACAAGGCTAGCGACAATCGGGAAACATCTTTCATTTGAGCATATTACTTTTATTAATAATATAAAAGGATATAAGAGGCTCTTAATATTATCACAATCCTTAGTAGCTAATAGCGTTCGACGTTTATCTTATTACTTTTAAGCTTTCGACATAATTATAACTATAGACGTTAACTAATATTTTAATTATAGTTACTTTAATATATATTAGATTAATAAGATATATAAATTATAGTATTTACCTTATAATTAATAATAGACTCGCCTATAAGCCCGTGGCCTAGATATAAGTGTTTTAAATAAAGTAATATCTTCGCTTAAAAGGCTTCGCGCTATTAATATTATATAGGATTTTAGCGATTAATATAGAGATATATTTTAAATATTAGATCTTTATTATTACGCGATTTTATATATTCTCCACTTGGATAAAGGCTTTTTAAGGCTATTATAAGCGCTATTTCCGACTTATAAATTAGTATTAAAGTTCTTTAACTTATATATATATTAAAGATAATAACGTTTTAAAGATATGAGTTTTTAATATAAACTTAACCGTTTATATTAACCTCTTATAACTAGTATAATATACGGATTTACTATTATAAGACGTAGATTATATTAATAAGCTTTTTAGAGATTAAGGTAACTAAGAATTAGATTACTATTAAAAGTTATTAGTTTAAATTATAATAGGCTATTAATATTTATCTAATTAGTATAATTACTCGAAGAGTTATAATTCTAATTTAATTATTAAGGCGAGTAAGCTCTTATATTAAATTTCCTAAGGTCTCTTAAATTATCTCGCTTACAGATTCTTAGATTAGACTTAGTACTAATTAAAGATTCGTTTTACTTAATTAACTTCCTTAGTAAATATACTATTAGCCTAAAAATAATTAGTTTCTAAGAGCTTAAACTTAAAATAAGCTCTTAGGAAACTGTCTTTATTAAGATAAAGAAGCTTTTAACCTTAAGCTTAATATATATAAGGGGAGATTTTAATACTAGAAGAGTTATAGAGATGTGACGAGCAGGACTTAGGATCACGTGAAAGCGTGGTCTAGGCGTGTCAAGCTATTCTAGGATAGCGCCTATATAGTCCCTATATTACGCTAGAGGATATAAGACGTGTCCTATAAGCTCTTAAGAAGGGCATTAATTAGTTTAAATACTAAAATTAAGTATTAAGAGCTAAAGACTCTATTATATTAGATATACTTCTTTAGCCTTACTTAAAGCTTATATAATATACTACTATTAAGCCTTATATTCTAATTAATCTAATCTTTAAGAGGTAGTTTATTATAAAATAGTTAAGTAATTTATTACTATAGTACTAGGAGGATTAAGAAGTACTAGAAGCACCCCTAGGAATATACCTATAAATAGTAGTAGGACCCTTAGAGGATAACTAAGCTAGGAATTAACGAATACGGGGCTAGTAGATAAATTAGTAGCGACTCACTACTATATTACTAAATTAGAAGAGGAAGTATAAATTAAGGCCGAATTAGAGGTAATAGAAGCCTAGATCCGCTAGCTTAAGAGCGTGAATACGTCTATAAGTATAGCTATAGTAATATAGTATATACCTATTACCTAGCTTATAATATATCCTATCCGCTATATATTAAAGATAAGGGAGTTACTAAATTATAAGAGAAGGATTATTAAGAAAGCCTAGGACTTCTTCTATTAGGCGGAGCTAAAGTAGAGAGAAGATAGGGATATAATATAGAATATAGATGCTATTAAGGTTACATATTACATGTCCTATTTTAAAGGCGTTACGTGAGATATATAGAAATAGAAGGAGCGAATAATAGATATAGATAATACTAGCTAAGAGGAATTTATAGAATTTATAAAGAATATTATCTCTAACTTAGAGAATTGTAGTATTAACGTAATTACTAAATATTAGGAGGCTATATAGTGCCTAAACTAGAGTGTCTAGAGTTTTATATCTTACTTAAATAGCTTAGAGGATAACTTAAGGTATAATAGGGGACTATAGAGTAGGAATAATCTCTTAAGTAAACTAAAGCCGGAAATACGTATAGAGATTAACTATTAAAGGAATATTCTAATAAGCTAAGAATAGTTAATTACTATAATAATACAAGTAGAAAACTACTTAAGTCTATTTAGTAATAAGCTAGGGTATTATAAGGAGACCTTAGGACATAGGAGGTATAAAGGCGCAAGTTCTAATAAGAGGGAATATTAATAGAAGAGAGGAAGATCTTAGTTACTATAATAGGATTTAGGAAGAAGGCGTTTTAATAGCGTGGCCATAGGCTTAAATAGTATATTAACTATAAGAGTTAGGGATAAGAGTAGCGTAACTTATTATAAATATAAGAAGGAAGGGTACTATACTAGCACTTATACTATATAAGCTTATTTTAACTATAATAAGGAGGGCTATAAAGTATATACCTACCTAGAACCGAAGAAGTAGGGAAAAGAAGGCGCCTTATAATAGTTATACTTATTTATATTATACTAAGTGAGATTTAAGGAATAAGACTCGTAATTAATATTACCTTTAAGATAAAGAATAGTAGCTAATAGGTAAAAGCACTAGTAGACTTAGGGGTAGAGGTAAATTATATAAAAAGGAGACTTACTTTAGAGATAGATATTCTATTATTAAATAAAGGAGTAATACTATTAGTATTACTAAATAGGAAAAGGATTTACTTATATAGAGACTATATTTTTAAAATAGCTACTAAGGACTTACTTAAGGACTATAAGGAGTATAATATACGCTTTACGTTATATAATTTTAATCTTAATAATATTAACGTGATACTCGAGTACCCTTAGCTAACTATTATAGACCCCTTAATCTCCTTTAAGGAGGTAATATAGAGATACTAGATCTAGCTAAAGGGGCTAGAGGTTATAAGTATAAAAGAATTTACTAAGAAACTAAAGTATAGATTATATATTTATCTTTTAACTATAATACTAGTACTAGGAGGCTAATATATTATTATAGTATTAGTAAAGGGGGTTATTTATATTCTAGAGAAGTATTAAGACCTTTCTAAGGTATTTTCTACTAATATTATAAGTATCCTTCCTAATTATTATATAATAGAGTACTATATTAATCTAGAATCTAGCTTATAATTACTATATAGTCCTATCTATATTCTATCTAAAAAGGAGCTTAATATTCTATATAAATATCTTAATATAAGCTTAGTAAAAGGTTAGATTCGTTATTCTACTAGTCTAGTAAGTACTCTAATTATATTTATTCTAAAGAAGGAAGGTGGACTTTATCTTTATATTAACTACTAGGGGTTAAACCGGATTATAATTAAGAATAGAATGCCCCTACTACTTATTAGTAAGACTATAAATAGGCTTAGGGGAGTAAAGATCTTTATAAAGCTAGATCTAAAGGATACTTACTACTAGTTATAAATCTAGGAGGGCAATAAGTAGAAGACTACGTTTTATATATACTATAAGTACTTTAAGTATTATATTATACTATTTAGACTTTCTAATACCTCTATAACCTTTTAGGCGTATATTAACTATACGCTCGTGGGACTTATAGATATTACTTATATAATATATCTAGATAATATCTTAATCTACTCTAAGAACCTAGAGGACTATATAAAGGTAGTCTAAGAGGTGCTTAAATAGTTAGAGTAATATTAGCTCTTTATAAACCTAGAGAAATACGAGTTTAATATAGAGAAGGTTAAGTTCTTAGGGTTTATTTTAAGTCCTAATAATATAGTAATAGAGGCTAGTAAGGTTATTACTATTTGTAATTAGCTAGCTCTAAAGAGTATTAGAGAAGTTTAAGTATTTCTAGGGTTTACTAACTTTTACTAGAGGTTTATCTATAAATACTCTAGGGTAGTAAAAGGCTTATCTAACCTATTAAGAGGTAATAGTAAGATTAAAGACCTATTTATCTAAATAAGGGAAGTAGTATAAGCTTTTAAAGAGTTAAAAACCGTATTTATAATAGCACTTATCCTTTATTATTTCAATCTAATATTAAGAATTATAATAGAGACTAATACTTTAGGATTTACTCTTATAAGTATTATATCTTAATTATTTAGTAAGGGTATAGATATATAGTAGTACCCTATTACCTTCTATTTAAAGAAGATATTAGAAGTTAAATATAGATATAAAATATATAATTCTAAGCTATTAGCTATTATTTTAGTATTCTATATTTAGTAATACTACTTAGTATATATATAGCATATTATTATTATAAAGATAGACTATAATAACCTTAAATACTTTATAACTAAGAGAAAATTAAATAGTAGATAAGTTAAGTAGGCTAAAGAGTTAGCTACTTTTAACTTTATACTCAAGTATTAAATAGGGAGTAGTAATCCTACTAATAGGCTATTAAGAAGGCTAGACCTAGTAGAAAGAGCTTTAGAAGGCTTATTATTACTTATATTATATAATAAACTAAAAAATATAGAATAGAAAGCCCTATAAGTAGTGGCTATACGCTATTACGCTAACCCTATAATACTAAAGAATAAGGCCTAGGAGAGAGGAAATAAGTACTCCTTAATTAGTAAGACGCTAAGGAATTCTAAAGAAAAGGAAGACTACCTTAGCAATAGAGTAGAGGGTATAGAGCCCCTACTTAAGCCTATTACTAATATAGCTAATTATAAATAGTACGTGCTATAGGTTATTACTATAGTAATAATAGAACCTAAAATAGTATACTAGGAGAGTAGAGAGATACTAATTAAACTATTATTAAAGCTATAAGGGAGTAATCCTTTTATATAATAATAGTAGTATAAGAGGTTCCTAAAACCTATTATAGCTAGAGCTATTAAGACTTAAGAACTTAATATAACTAGGTTATTAAGATATTATAATACTGTGTATATACTAGATGAGCTAGTAGTAAAAGCTAAGCTATTATAAGTAAATTATAATAATCCTTTAGGAGGCTACTTTAGCGTAAGTAAGACGCTAGAAATCCTCTAAAGAAAGTACTTTTAGTATAATATAAGAAAGGACGTATGAGACTATATAAGAATATATTAAATATACTAAAGGATAAAGGTAAAGAGATATCTACCTTATAGTATACTTAGTTTATTCCCTATCTTATCTAAACTATAGTAAGAGATTATACTAGACTTTATTATAAGGTTACTACTATTAAGATTTAAAGGTAAGGTTTATAACTCAATCCTTATTATTATTAATAAATATATAAAGATAGTATAATATATTCTAATAATAAAAGAAATTATAGCCTTAGAGCTAGTAGACTTATTTATACTATATATAATTAAAGACTTTAATATCCTAGTAGGTATAATAAGTAATAGAGGCTCTATTTTTATAAGTAAGTTTTAGGCAAGTCTCTACTTTTATTTAAAGATCTAAAGACGACTAAGTACTATATTCTACTTATAGACTAATAAATAAATAGAAAATTTAAATTAAATATTAGAGTAATACCTTAAGTATTATATTAGCTACTAGTAAGACGACTAGGCTATAAAGCTAGTACTTACTAAGTTTATATATAATAATTTATAGTATTTAATAATAGGAATATCTCTATTCTATACTTTATATAGTTTCTATCTAAATATTAAGCTATATATTAAGGACAACGTTCTAGAAGAGGAGGCGCTAGTAGTAATAGAAAGAATTAAGAGAATTTAAGAAGAGTAAGAAGTTTTAGAGAAGCACTAGTAAGAAGTAGTAGATATATAGAAGAGGTACTATAATAAGAAATATATTACTAGAGAATTTAAAATTAGAGATAAGGTCATACTTTATATAAAGAATATTTAATAGCTTTAGCTTAGTATAAAGCTTATAGATAGATACCTAGGACTATTCTAAGTAATCGAGATTATAAGGGCTTATAAATAAGTATATTATTTAAAATTACTACCTTCTTATAAGATTTATAATATCTTCTATATTTCCCTATTAGAGCTATAGTACTACTAGGTAGGCGCCATCTTAGAATTAGAGCTAGTTAAGATTAATAGAGAAGAGGAATATAATATAGAGTCGGTTTTAGTATATTAAGAGAGTAAGAAGGGGAGAGAATATCTTATTTATTAGAAGGGCTATATACTTATAAATAATATATAGGAACTACTAAAGAACCTTACTTATATACTAGAAGTATTATAAGAGTATTTAGATTAAGGGAATATTATTATACTAGTAGTAAAGTAGAGGCGTAAAGGATAAATACTTTTATTATAAAAACCTATCTAAAAACTATATAGAAGTATTAAGAGACCCTATTATTATATATTACACTAATCTAGCTTTAATCCTTACTTAGGCTTACTAGACCCTTACCTCTATTATTATTAGTATTATTATTATTATTATTTAGAGTATTATAAGAGATTAGTAGAAGGTTAGCCTTAAGGGGATTAGCTATTAATATAGTTATAAGAAGAAAATACTTACTTAGTACTAGAGAATATTAATAATACTATTAAGAGAAGTTTATATTTAAGCTAAGCTTATAAGAATAGCTTAACTTATATCTTAGATTATTATAAGAACACGGGCGTCGCGTATAGTAGCTTTAATATAAGAGGTATAAGTAGCCTATTAAGCCGTGATAGTAGTAATAGTGGCTTAGCACTAATTAGAGTTAGCTAGCGTTGCTAAAGTAGCGTTAACCTTATAGAGTAAGTAATTAAGGCGAGGGATATAGGATTATAGAACCTTTAAAATTAGTATAAGGAAGGCTAAAGAGGGGTAAGTACTCATAACGTAATATAGCTTATTTATTAACTAATAGTAATTATAAACTAAGTAGTTACTCTACTTAATATAGTAGATATTAGGATTCTACGTAAGGTTTTTAGAATATTATAAGTAGTATTATTAAATTAGTACTTTAGGAGTACTAGCTAAATAAGGAGTAATATTATAATAAGTAGGAGGAGCATTTATAATAAATAATAGGGAAAGAGAAGAGAAGAAGGATAAGAGTAAAGGTAAGGCTTAGGGATACTTAAAGAGGAGATAGAGAGATGAAGGAGGGCTAAGGTAGTTATAAAAGATAATATTAATAGAAGAAAGAAAGGAGGCTAAGAGGGCTAAGAAAGGGGGTTTTATATTACCCTTCTCTACTTAGTTCCTATACTTACTATATTACCTTATTAAGGAACTATATAAGAAGATATAATTCACGAACTACTTAGAAGATTAGATTAATAGTAAGTAAATATTAGATTAATAATATAATCCTTATTCTATACTAGGAAAATGAAGTTATAATTTATAAGCTAATTAAAAGACGGGATTAATAATAAGTAAATATTAGATTAACTATAATATACTTCTAGGAAGCTAGGAAGACGAAGATACGATTTATGAACTAATAAGGAGATAGGATTAATAGTAATTAGAGATCGGATCAATTATAGGGCCCTAGGTTAATAATAGAGGGACGAAATAGGTATATTACTCACTTATAGGGTAGATTAAAATATAAGAAGATATTATAGGAAAGGATAGGATTAAGAAGTAGGAAATATAGGTCTACGTAATAGTAACGACCTCTTAGGGATAAGAGTCTAGGAGGGGGGTTAATATAATAAGTAGGACTTAGGATCACGTAGAAGCGTAGTCTAAGCGTGTTAAGCTATTCTAGGATAGCGCCTACGTAGTCCCTATATTATACTAGAGGATATAAGACATATCCTATAAGCCCTTAAGAAGGGTATTAATTAGTTTAAATACTAAAATTAAGTATTAAGAGCTAAAGACTCTATTATGTTAGATATACTTCTTTAGCCTTACTTAAAGCTTACGTAGTACACTGCCATTAAGCCTTATAAGAGATTAAGTCTAAATTAATAGAATATAGCCGTAGAGTACTTAGTAATAAAGTAATTAAGGACTTTATTTAATATAAAATAGATAATAACTTATTTAATCTATTATCGTCTACTTATAAGGACTTTTTATTATATTTAAGCGGAGACTAGTAATATATAAATAAGTGCTTATACTAGTAAGTAGTTAAGATATCTAATAGAAAGAACTTATTAGTCTATGTATATATTAGTACTAGATTTTCTTTTACTTTATATCTTTAAAGCTTTAAGGCATTATTCTTTCTTAATAGAAGCTTTGGGTTATAGTCCCGAAATTTAAATATAGGCTAATATTTAAGGTAAAGTAAGGGGTAGTAACTAAAACGGCTTTTAATACTATCAACGAGACAATTAATAGTATAACTAAAACTATAGTATTTTCTTACTATAAATCGAATCTTTATAAAGAAATAACTAAAGAATAATAGTATAAAAACTATAACTTTATATACTTAAAAAGGCGAAATTTAAGACCTTTAAATAATAAGGTCTTTTCAGCACGTAAGGATAGATATTAATAATAGTTTATAATAAATACGTTAATAAAATTTATTTTAGTTAAAGATCCTTCTCTCTTATAGTACTAGAAGTATTAGCCTCCGCTTCTAGATCCCCCTCTAGTTTAATTTATATTAGAAGTTCCTCTAGCCTAGACAAATATATAGTAGTAGCTATTTTAATAATAGTAATAGTAAAGTATTAAGACTAATATATTATAAATAAAGGAGAACTATCTCCCCCTTTCCTAGCTCCCTTTCTACGTGAACCCTTCGTCCCCCTTATTATTATTAGAGTAAATCTAGTAGTCTTTTTATAGTAAAGTTCACCCTTACCCTTCTTTAATATAAAGGTGAATCGGAAAATTATATTAATTAATTTTATCTTTAAAGTTAGTAGTTTTGGGAGGTTAAGACGAGAGTAGATTCGGATCTAGAAATATTAATAAATTAAAATCGTCTTTATATACCCGAAGGGAGGCTCCGGGCTAGGACTTGGGGTCGATAGGAAACTATATTTAGACGGAGCCTAAATAGGCTCTAGGGGTCCCGGTTTAGAGCAAGAATACTAGCAAATTTAGATACTTAGGATCTTTGCTTATATGCTATATAGACGCCCTACGATTATAGTCTTTGCTTTGCTAAAACTATATAACATAGATGCCACCTCTAGTTAAGAAGCTGCCCTAACTCCCAACTAGCAATTTAATTTATAAGAGCTAGTAGACTTCTCTATTAACGACCTGCTTAAGAGAGTCGAGGAATTTCAAAAGCGATAGTAGCTAGAGACGCTAGAGAGAATTACCACGGAGAATTCGTGGCTGGAATTCCATATCGTAAGATATTAGTAAAATTCTACCCGAATAATTAATCTACTATAAGAGATATATAATACTATAATACTAATATAGGAGGTACTCGAGAAATATCGTCTTAAGGAGGTAAACGCGGATTAAGCCTAGCTTACCTTCTAGGGAATACGTGAGCGTCCTAATATTACTCCTAGAACTCACTAAGCTAGCTGAATTTGATTTGAGCGAGGTACTTACTAATTTAAAGAGTTCAAAATTGTTAATTATTTGCTATAACCTAATATAAATGATACGAGGAATATATCACGACTTTAGGGACATCCAAAATTCGAAGACCTCTTTACCTTTCTAAATATTCTTTGAGATATAGGTACATTAGAAATCACAAATATCGACTAGTACTAGTGATCTAGGAAGACTACCTCATAATCTCTATGAACCTCAAGATCTCCCCAGACCGAGGGATCCCTAGCCATTACTGCACTCGCACTCATATATACCCTGAGGGCTACTAGTATTATATCTTCAACTGCTCCCCTCGCTTATTCCCTTATTAATCTTATTTTCTTAAGACTATAGCACATTATACTACGGTTTATATACTAGGGATAATAGAATAAAAGCCACTCCACATATCGTGGTTAATGAGCTCCTCTATCTACTCAGCGCCATGGTATAAGCGCCTAAACCTACTTTCTTGCGCCTCTACTAGAAGTCTTGGATTTCCTTTCTCAACAACAACACCCTTATCTAGCACCACCACAGTATCAAAGTCCAAGAGACTTCCTAAGCGATGCGCAACCATAATGATAGTATGCTTCGCGAAGTCTTCTCTAATAATCTCCTGCATCTTGGCGTCAGTTTTGGTGTCCACGCTGCTGGTTGGCTCGTCCAGTATCAAAACACTGCTCTTCCTCAAAAGCGCTCTCGCAAGACAGAATAGCTGCTTTTGTCCCATGGAAAGAAAATTCACATCCATGACCACATCTAGAGCTGCTGCCCCTGCACTTCCTGCTTTCAAGGAGATTTTATCCCAGAGGGAGACGCGCCGCAGTGCAGAGATAATTTCGGCGTCGGTTGCAAGTAGAAGGGGATCAGCGTTCAGACAGATGGTACCAGTGAAGAGGAATGGTTCTTGTGTGAGGCAGGTAATCTTTTGGCGAATTAGGTTACGGGGAATGGTAGACAAGTCGTGGGAATCGAGGATTATGCGTCCAGAGCTTAGATCGAGGAGACGAAGAATAGACAAAATGAATGAACTCTTTCCGCTGTTATATTGTTAATTACGTATACAAACACTGGGCTACTGGAGTGGATAATACATACCTACCCGTCCGCCCACATATCCCGATCTTTTCTCCAGGCCTGATTATGAGATTGATGTCGTTGAGAATGCGTGGGCCGTTGGCATTATTGGATAAACCTATTAACAAGCAGTTTTGTGCGAAGTACGGAATAAATACCTGTATTGAGCCGAGACGCCCTCAAATCTCAACTCGCCATTAGCAGGCCATTCAAACGATGGAACCGCTTTCTCTCCATCTAAATTTTCACAAGGTGTATTTTCGGAGAATTCCTTGATTCTAGCAATAGCACCCAGTGAAGTTTCTAGAGATGTCCAGGATTGGATCAAGGATGCGAGGCTCTGGCTAAGGTCCATCATGTTTACCAATGCCAAACCCAGCAAACCTGAGTTGATTTTAGTTCGGAGAACCACAGCAAGGGTAACGAGCAAGATAGCCATGCCAGCAACAACGAGATCTAGGACGAGAACTAGCCAACGCTGAATACAGAGAAGGAGGTAAAATGGCTTCTGAGATGTGTCGAGAAGGCGAAAGTTTTTGCGTTTATAGGCTTCGGTCCAGCCAAAGGCGCGGATGGTAACAAGTCCGTGCAGAGATTCAATGAAGTGTGCATAGATGGGGGCTTTTGTTTCGAGTCTAAACTAGTGTTAACTTAGTGGCCAGCGGCGGGGCTAAGACCAGAAGGACTTACTCGAGCAGTCGTAGTTGCCGGGAAGTTCTCAGGTAAAAGCGTTGTATTCCCACGAGAATAGCTAGAATAAATGGAATCGATGCGGCGAAGAATCCAACAGCTGAGCTTACAAGACAAGTAATGGCGATACAAAGCGCTAGTTCTAGAAATCAAAGTTAAATTACGGTTTCCGGACATAAAAAAGATACGCACGAAAAGAAGTGTTGACTAAAACTGCTGGTAAAGTCATATCAACCAGTCTCATATCCTGACTGAATCTATTAACCAGGAATCCGGTCTCAGTCGATACAAAAAAGCTCATGGGAGCGCTATTCTTTTGTGAGTAAATTGCGATACTGAAGGAAATTCCTGCTGTGCTTACCTCATGGCAGCCTTCAAGACCTTCCAGTGAAGAGTTTTCGCTGATTTTGGAACAACAACAACGTAGATCCAGCTAGGGCAGTCATTAAAACAACTGGAACTAGAACAGAATGAATATTAACTCACAATATGGCAGCTATTAAGCAACTACCTGCGATGACAGCAAGAAGGGCATAAATGCCCAGCCAGTATCTGAGCTGTAAGTTCATATTGCTGTCCTTGCTCTCCGACCACCAATTCAGCCATAATACTTTCAAACTGTTAGAGACAAGATTTCTAGAGTGTGGTGGGGATTGAACATACATTGCACCATGGTGACTGCATTCTTAGTTGCGACGAAGGAGCCGAACATAAAAAGGCCCAACCAACCCATCGAGGAAGCATAGTACTTATACATGCTTAAGTCACCAGCTTGTCTACTTTGGTCTGGCAAACTCGGTAGTCGAGCTGCCTCGGGAGTTAATTTCAAACTCTCGAACTGTTCGTATTGGGCGCTGGTATTCTCCTTAATTTTTAGATTCAGAGCAAGGCTACGAATGTAATCACCCGATTTCGACAATGTGGAGAAGCTACCCTGCTCTAGAACTCTTCCTTCCATACCGAGGACAATGATGTGATCGGCCTCTTGAAGCCGATTTACTGTAAAGGGTCAGCTACAGTGCCACAAGGATACTCTTGTACATACCACCATGTGTTGCAAGAATGATGGAGGTGTTCGTCTTCCGGAGTAACCCAGTTTGACCAAAGACACGGCTAAATACAAGATGTTCAGTAATAGTATCGAGTCCGCTCAAAACATCGTCAAACATTGCGATAAGTTTGCGTGCATATACTGCTCTTGCGATGGCCAAGCGTTGCTTCTGCCCACCAGAGAGAATCACTCCTTTACTCCCAAGAATCGTTTCGTCACCATTTGGCATACGCTGTATATCTGTATCCTAAGTGTCTGAGTGTCAGCAATTACGAGACTATATAGTGCGATAGGAACATACCAGTGCACATGCCCAGACAACTTGATTATACCATGCATCATCAAACATTGATTCTCCAACAATATTCTCCCGAATTGAGGCATTAGCAATCCAAGGACTCTGGTCACAGAAAGCTATCTCTGGAGTTTCAACATGCACTGAGCCTCCAAAGACCGGAGTCTCCCCAAGCAACCCCTTGAGAAACGTCGATTTTCCACAGCCGACGCTGCCGACCACGATAGTAAGTGTTAGTTGGTATCACGTGTGTGGCTTCCACTTACTCTCCTACTTGAGACTAGCTCCGATCGACAGCATATAAGGCATCTCTTTAGTCGACCACTCTTAGTTCTTTAGACATCAGAATCAGTATTATTATTACCCTCAAATCTAACTTATCCTATAATTTACGTAACTTCGGGACGTAACCGATAGTTATAAGCCCGGCTTAGTATACACCTTCTACTATAAACTACGAACCGCACCGATTCCACGATTAGGAAGTCTCAAAACCCCTTTATATTAACTACGAATTTATCTCCGTGTAAAAAGCACTCGATTATATAATATCCGCTATATAATAAACTATTAGTTAATCTATAAACTAAGCCGTAGATCCTAGGAAATTAGCACTATAGCTAAATCGAGTTCATATATAAAACTAACCTACTTATTTAAAACCAAAGGATCTAAAAGATATCTACCGTCGTCATATAGACTCTAGTTATTCTAGACGAAGACTTAGACTATATTCCATAGCTCGAGGTTATCTAAACTATAGCTAATAAGTTCTAGCTTTAGGACTACGTTAATCCTAAGATCTAACTAGGGGAGCTAAAGGTTCTTAAGATATTAGTTAAACTAATACCAAAATTACTTAGAATACTAGTAACACTAGTAGCTAAAGGAGATTAAGCCCTAATAGCTGAAATATCGTATTTAGACTTAATAGTAGCTAAGCGAACATAACTCTAGCTTAAATAGAATATCTACCTTCACGACTTACGAATGTATAATAAAAAGATAGAAGTAATAGGCGACCTTTGGGCCTATATCTAGTCTATAATCTCACGCCGAAATTTCTAGTATATGAGGAATTATAAATTAGTAGCTGAAATGCTTCGGAGCCTACACGTACAATTTGCCTCTTCTAATTAAGTAAGACGTAATAAAGTCACTAAGGCCTAGTATCTGGCTATTTAGCGTCTAAAGAGGGGAACTACTATTACTAAGTAGCTTTATAATTTAGAATTAGCTTATAACGAAGTAGTCGACTTCGACTTACTAGAAGTTAAGAGGCTCTACTTATATTTCGCCCTTACCTTAGTATTACTTAAAATCGACTCTAGCTTCGTAAACGATTAGGACTGAAAACTACTAAAGATTAATGAAAAGGGTCTAAATAAGCCGGATTTTAGGGAGATGGTTAAGGAGCTTAGGGATCTTAGGAGACTAAGGGAGTCACGAATATCACCTGCTCCACGCTATAGCGTATTTCAAGTAACCTTCTAAGGGATGGATTCTAAAGGAATACCTACTTAATATTCGTGCCTTTATAGAATACTTTATAAACTATTAACTTACTATTATATTATCCCTAAAAAGCGTCTAAGTAGGTAGAGGCTAAACTATACTATCTAATAGAAAGTTAATAATACTATCTTAAAGCTTTATCCGAAATCGTATAAGCTTATAAAGATATAAAGGTTCTAGGAAAAAGTAAAAATAACTATAAGGCTAAATCCTATAGTAACTCCTTCCTACTAATTAGGAAGTATAAATACTAATTCTAGTATAGTAAAGTAGAATAGTAGATTAGGTAGTCCGTCTAGCTTTATAATACACGGAACCTTAGTTTAACTAATTAAGTTAGGTACCTTTAGTATTCTAGGAGAGGCTTACGCCTCTAACTACTCTCTTTAGAATAGTATTATTCTAGACTCCGGATCTACTTATAATATTAGGAACTAAAGAGATTACTTTAATAGCCTTTAGCTACCCCGAAACTATAAGGATAATTTTATCTTTATAAGGGATATACTAGTACTTATTAAGGCTTATAGAATACTTAGTCTTATTATCTAAATAGATAGTTTTCTAAATAGCCGGGTTATAATATTTAGTAATACCCCCTTTATACTAATATTCTATACTTTAGTAATCTCACTAAAGTTTCTAAACTATCACGGGATATACTAGGATAACCGGTTAAATATACTTGTCTATGGGGATGAACGTGAATACTAGGCTAATATACTAATTCTATTTAACTAGTAGGTTCTAGAATATTAAGAGATAATAAAGTTAGAAGGCTAACTTATAGAACTTTATACAAGCTTTAAAGCTCACTCCACGTATAAGCCGAGACTATAAAATATGGCTATATTCGATTAGTAGTATAAGATAATAGGTTACTTATATCCTAAAGCCCTTAGGTATCTCAAAAGTTAGTACTAAGGGGTAGTATTTTTATTAGATACTCTATTAGAACTGAAGTATAAAGAGTGTTATCTAAATAATGCTAAAAGAGTACTATATAAGCACTCCACGTTACGTTATCTAATTCCATTTTAGCGTCTATGTTAGGATCTAATCTTAATACTTAATAGCTTAGGAGGCGAGAACCACGTACTTTATTTTATATACCTAACTTCTTATATATACTTTATATACTACCTTTTAGGTACTAGTAAAGCTTATATTTTACCCTACTTTAAATACGTAACTAAATACGTTAAACGGCGTTATAGTCTTAAAGTACGGATTCTATATAGAGATAGCGAAACAGCTATTAGAATAGGTAATGGCTTTACTAGCTAGATTAGTTAAAAGGGCTTCTTAATAGAGTCGTCTATACCTGATATATAAGCCTAAAATAGTAATATAGAGAGATTTAGGGGGGTCCTAATTAGTAAGGTATAAAATATACGTAATTCTATAAATTTACCTAAAAAGCTCTAGCTAGAAGTATACTCCTACGCTGCCTACTTACTAAATAGATCTCCTATAAGATCACTAAAATAGCTCACGCTAATCGGTTTTATAGAATAGTATCTCAGTAATCTAGTGCTAAAACTATCTCTAAACTATCTAGTACTATATAGATATTAAGCTTATATATATATTAAAAAGTAGTTGAAACTCGAGGCATGACTAAACCACCGAGCCTATATTAGATATTTAGTTAGATACGATTCTACTAATATCTTCTAAATATAGTACCCTAAGGTAAATACTATTATTTTAATAAGAGACGTTATTTTTAATATAACTAAAAGGTATAGTCCTACTAAGAACCAATTAGAGGCTACGCTAGAAATCGTCTAGACGCTATAAAAGCTTTCTTTAGAAGTTAGTAATATAGTTAATAAATAGGAGACTCTTACACTATTACTTATATACGAAACTACGATTAAGAAGTATAGAGATACTATTATTATTAAAGATTAAGATAATAATTAGCTAGTAGCTCGGACGCTTCCGACTCTAAGAAATAGCCTAGAACTAAGTTAAGTAGTAACTACTTTGCCTATAACTAGGCTCTAACTAATGGAAGAAAGTTCTTCCACCCTAACTAAGCTAGAAAGCATAGATATACTCGACTAAATCAATATAGTTAAGGAACTAATATCACGTAAACTAGCCTTAATATTAATATTAATACTAACACTTCTAAATATTAAACGTCTTATAAACCCATTTGCTTATCCTAATTAGGAATTAAAGATAGGTATAATAAAGGGTGCCTCGACGTCTAATATTATCTAAGGAAAGTAGACTTATAAGCTAGTGGCTTTTATATTCGAAAGGCTATTCTAGGAGCCTATAAACTAGTAGTTTACCTATTACCACTCCTTATTCCTAGCTAGTATAACCTTTATAATTCTAAAAATATATATTAAAGACCTCCTACTACCTCTTAAAAAGTAAAGGGAACTTGATATATATCTATATAGTGCCCTTTTTAAGTAAGATTAAAAGTTAGAATACGCGACTCTATAGGATAAAGGTATATTTAAGTTAGTTCTAATTAAAGGACTAACTATATTTATTCTACTACTTATATAGGTCTATATATATAAAACTAACGAAGATAGATACCTTATAAGATATAAATCGAGGTTAGTAATACGCGGGAATCTATAAAAAGCGTCTTTATAAGATACGTATATGGCTACTTTAATTATATGAGTTTTTTATATACTAATAGTAATTATAGTGTATTTTAACCTAGATATTTATTAATTTAATATAGTAAACGCGTTCTATAATACCTTCCTTAATAAACTAGTTTATATTTAATATCCTAATAGATTCTAAGTTAACGGCTACTACCTTTAACTAATCCGTGCCCTATATAGTCTCCCTAAGTCCCTATTATTATAGTATAACCTTATATATAAATATCTTAATAAACTCGGCCTAAAACTAGTACCTAACTGCCCTTATTTATATACTAATAGTAAGTTAGTTATCTTCTTCTATATTAACGATTTTATAGTCTTATATTACCTTAATAACTAGTTAGTCTACTAGGAATTTTATACTAAATTCCTAAAGGCCTTTAAGATATAAGAGATAAGGGAACTAAAGTAGTTCCTTGGAATTCGAGTTATATAAGACCGAAAAGTACGAAAACTCTAGTTATGCTAAGACTTATATATTACCAAAATTAGTAAAAGGTTCTAATATACTAGTTTAGCTATTTAATTATTAAAAACCCTAATAGCGATTCTACTACTATTACTATATACTAGAATAGCTATTAATAACGAAATCTAGCTATACTCTTAAGTTATTAGTTCCTTAACTTACCTAGCGTTTATTACTAGGCTAGATATTGCTTTTTATACTAAATACTTAGCCTAAAACCTCAAAAATCTAGGGCCTAGGTACCTTAAGGCCGCTTACTAATATATTAACTATCTAGAAGATACTAAGTTCTTAGCCCTTAAGTATAGTAAGGATATTATATTAAAACTAGTCTTCTTAGCTTTAATTAATAAATATTAAAAGGATCACAATTAAGACTCACTACTAGTATTTATAGCTATAAGTAATACTACTTTTATAAATAATAAACTTACTAGAAAGAGCTTAGAAGGATATATACTTAAGCTCTTTAATAGTCTCTTTAACTAGGTTAGCTATCTTTAGTTAATAGTTATAATATTGACTATAGAAGCTAAACTATTAGTAATCGCTTATCTAATCTCCTAGATACTTTAGTAGGCACGATTTTTCGATAATATTAATCTCGATATCGATTAGTTACTTATAACCTACTATAATAACCTCTAGACTATAGGCCTGCTTCTAAAAGACTTACTAAAACTAGTGACTAAGCTTAAGCACGTGAACATCCAATAGCACTAGTTACGCCAGGAAACTATAAAAGGAAACATCTAGATCGAATAGTAATCTATGACTAAAATAGTAATAGACAGACTAACGAAACTACTTACTATCCAATATTATAATATCTTTATTAAAATAATTAATATAGTCGATATTAGCTCTTACGTTAACCGACTAACTACGCCTAAACTAGGGGGTTAGAACGAGAGTAATAAAGACGATAAAGGGGAAAGAGAAGCATAAATAAGCTAAGAGCTCTCATATAGTTTTAGAGCCAGCTCTAAAGTAATAAAACCGTCCCTAAATGGCAGGAGCCGTTACGTGGAAAAGCTATTATTTTTAGCCACTATCTTTTACCCCTATTTTTTCCTATATATACTCTCCCTTCTACTAGTTTCGTAACCTATAAAGCTTTTTATAGAATAATCTCCGGACTAAATAGTCGGTAATAACCATATAGAACTTCTATTCTTTTAATTATTATTCCTACGATTTTTATAAACTAAACTAGAACGATAGATAGCACTTCTAAGTCCTTATAAATATTAAAAAGCCCGTGAACTTAGGCTAATCGAAGCTTGATAATAATAAGAGAGTTAATAAAAAGAGGCTCGATTTCGATTCTAAGCTAGTAAATAGGCTAAAACCTTAAAGGAAAAAGGGACGTTATTAATAGAGAAGTTACTATTACGTAGGCTATATTCTTATTATTTCCTTAAAGATATACTCTATACTCACTTAGATTTTATCTATTATCTAAGGGTATTTAATAAAATAGATATAGGATAAGAGCCACTAAATTTTATAGCTTGAAAGGAAGACTAGGCGTTATGATTCTTACTAAAGCCTAGGGGGGTCTGTTAGTTAGTATCACGTGTATGGCTTCCACTTACTCTCCTACTTAAGACTAGCTCCGATTAATAGCATATAAGGCATCTCTTTGGTCGACTACTCTTAGTTCTTTAGATATTAGAATTAGTATTATTATTACCCTCAAATCTGACTTATCCTATGATTTACGTGACTTCGGGACGCAACCGACAGTAAGCAACACGTCTTTACGCAAATGTAGATCAACTCCATTGATTGTAGGTGTACGAAGCTCAGACCATCCAAACTCTCCTCGTCGAACCTCAATCGTGTCTAGCAATGAGTTACTGATAGATCTGCGATAGCCGTGCAAGCTGGCAAGCTCGATATCTGCTCCTGTTTGATCATGGCCCCTGGCACCCACTGCAGTGATGAATTGTTCAGATCCAATTTGTCTTTGTTCTGAGCGATCTTCCATCAGCAGAAACTCTTGTATTCGCTGGAAGCAACCCAGAGCAGCATACGCCTGCGGAATGGCATAAAGCAGCTCGCTGAGAGGATTACCCAGCAAATCCAAAATCGCCAGCGAAGTGATGACGAGAGATGTGTTGATGGAATTACTCCCTTTAATTTTTGCTACGATAGCAAAAGCTGCGAATGTAGCAAGCCTTGTGAGTATTGAAGGCAGATTAACTAAGATTGTGTTAGGAAGGTAAGTGGCGCGAGTGGAATTACTGACCAATGCACACACTGAGACTCGAGAGTCTACGAAAGCGCTTCGAAAGGTTCATCTCTTTGACTCGCATGCCTTGGATGATGGTAGTCATTCGATCCGTCAATCCCAGCATTTTGACACTCATCATCGATCCGAGAATCTCGGACGTGAAGTTGAGTCGACTCTGGACCGCCTCCAGCCAGATTTTCTGTCGGCCTGCTACAAAAGTTGCCAGTTTGGATGAACTTCCTGTTGCAACTGTAATGATGTCAGTTCATTGCGGCTTGAAACTTTGTGGGTGAAGCAATACCGAGTGCAATAACAATAGGCGCGATGCAGACAGCACCCAGCTGGCGTTCGAGGAGAAAAACGGCAATCCCGAGTTGGAGTATACTAGCCCATATGTTGACGACTAAAAGATACCATGTTTCGACAATCCTTTCAACTTCAGTCCCCATCAAATTCATTGCGGCAGACTCATTCGCGTTGGCACTCTTTAAGTTCATCATCTTCTGATAGATAATAGATATTAAACTGCCACGGATCATAGTCATGAGCCGAAACGACAGATGTTGATACCATCCGGTCGTGATCTGTTTTAGTTTAGCCACTTTCTCTAAACAGATCTGAATTGGGGGATTTACTGCTGAGCCAATATACACAAAAGCATAACCCCCAATCAACCCATATCCAATGTTGGTAGGTTTATCTGTCTGGATAAAGGCAACAGTCTCGGTGATCAAGAATGGCTGTGTGATACTGAGTGCCACAAGACTCAGTCTAGGTAGAACAATCTGGAGGACCTCCCAACGGAGACTATGGAATGATTCTATGGCCAGTGCATGTTTTCTCTTCTGGTCACCTATCGAGTATCAGCTCCGATATCTAGGCTCCCTCTCACCACTCAACAACCATCTCTAGATGCACTGAGCGGAATATGAAAAGATCAACTTACACCCATCCCACCTCCTCTGCAACTTCTCCGCCAACCTCTCGCTCCCCAACCGCTCACTAATAGAAAACAAATCATCCACACCCAAGACCCTCCTGAACCCCTGAACCAACAACCCATTAAGCCACCAAAACAAGCTGCGCCCAAAAGCTCCACTCGTGCTCTCCCTCGACGCTCCACGCCACGCATCTAACAGAATACTCCTCTTCCCCAGTCCCTCCAGCACAATCACCACGACCTTAACACCCACCGCCGCCGTGAAGATCCCTGCAACGGCCTCCCGCGCCGGATACTCAGGAAGCAGCCACTGGGTCCTCGCGCGCGCGACATCGAAAACCAGGGAGGCGAGGAGGTAGAAAGAGATAAGGAACGAGGGGCGGATGGACTTCACGTGCTCGAGATGGGAGAGTAGCACCAGTGCTGCACTCACAAGGACATTGATCGTTGCTGAAGTAATTCCCAGCGCGGTTCTTGTGAGCGGGTCTGTTGCCCAGAGGAGAAGGAGCGTGAGTTGGAGGAGGGCGTAGATGGCGATAGAGAGGAGCTTAAGAGTATAGAGAGCGTTGCGACGGGCTTTTATGCGTTTGTGGAGGAGGTTGATGATGCGCAGGGGGACGAGGAGGAGGAAACATGTTGCGGGGAGGAGGGAGAGGATGCTCTCTTCGAAGACAACTGTGTCGGCGAGGTTTCAATTAGCTGAATCCCGCAGCTGAACTTAAATCTGTCTCTTTCTCTCTTCTTTTCCTCTCTTCTTTCTCTTCTTTCTACGGTTACAACATACCGGTAAAATCAAAGCCACCACGACAATCCGCCTGGACTCGAGGTCCGAACGAAGTATCTCCACATTGATCTAAGACCGCCATTCTTAAAAGTCAAGAGTAATTTTTCAAAAGCGTAAAAACATTACGCAGACGGAGAGCGGGGAACAGGATTAGCACTCGTCGCTTTTTATATGATTCACACTTTATACTCAAGCCGCGTTATCGTGCTTAGGCTCCCACATCTAGGGATTGGGAATACTTCGTCATCGACAATCAAAATCGAGTGATAGACACGCCGCACACATACTTGAAGGGTAATTGGAGCGGTGAACCAATGGAACGAAGCTAGATGGGGAGTATCAATATAGCACCTTCCTGATCAAGCGATTTGGATTAGATAGGTAGTTTATGGGAGATCAGTTATTGGGCTGTAAGCTCGGGGTCAGGATCTACCGCTTCGTTTAAACAGTGGTGTATGGTACTTGCTAGGAAACGTCGGTACAGCCTTACTATCTTGATTTAGTATTAAAGATAGAAGGACATCCACAGCCAGTCATTCAAGTTTATAAAAGCAGGAGTTAGGCCTTAGCGCGCATGAACAAGACCAACAACTGGGCTAGAACAACGGCTGGGGAGAAGACGAATTGCTCGGCATTAAATGGTATATTCAGACGTTTTCTACAATACTTGTACAAGGAAGAACCGCTAATGCAGCATGTTCACGTCTATCCTGATATGAGGACCCAGAGTCTGTTCAAATTAGCACTCATCCGAGGCTGGGAATATGGGGGGAGTACTCACAAAAAGAAAATCATGAGCACGCCGAACATCTTGGCAACCAGCCAGCGATTGCCAGACACGCGCGACCAGTACTTTAGCAGCTCTCTCTGAGCGCCTTGCACATTGTCTACCACATCCTCCGTATTCGCGTCGATTCTTTGGATCATCTCGCTTTGTTCTGATACCATAGATGCTAGTTGACCGAAGATTCCACCCAGCTCGCTGATTGTTCGTTCTATCGCCTCAATTGCTTCGCCTCTTTGTTGGATATATGCGTTTTGTGGTTGTGCTTCTTCCATCATCAAGAGTTGCTGGTCTCCTACTGGATTCAAGGATAATAAATCTTGGCCGGGACCAGGTGATCCCCTGTTTGGTGTACTGTATAGTGGTGACGCGGATTGGGATATCGATGGGGCGACGTGGGCTGATACTGAGGAGACAAAGTTCTCTGTGCGTGCCCGTGAGGCTTGAATATTCTTCGTTCGTACTTCTAGGACATCTTTGAAATTCGCGGATACGTCTGTCAGCTTTCCTTGGAGGAGGAAGACGACGTTCTTGTTGTGTTCTCCTTCTTGATCGGCCTTCGGGTGCTGTGCTCGGGAAAGGGTTTGTAATGAGGATATTTGCTGGTTTAGGGACGAGAGATCTTGCTTGATGATGGAGGTTAGTTCGTTGATTTCCACGGGCCGGTCATCAAAGAGTGTTTTCCGCTTGGCCACTATACACTGTCAGCATTTGCTGCGCTTCAGTCTGCCTACAAGAGACCGTACGTTGTGCCAATTTCTCCAGCTTCCCCATTGTCACTGAGATGCCTCGGCCTATCTCTGCCGCCCTCCTCGCAAACTCGGACCTCCTTGGCTTTCCATCTCCAGTTGCGCTTCCGTTTGCTGCCGCCTTCTGCGAATCTGTGAGGAGTGACTGTCTTTGTGCACCCACTTTCGAAGGCGCCTGTCGCCTTTGTACTTGGGTCAAGACCGACCTGAACTCGTTGGTCCGGTCTTGGATGGAAGAGACGGCCATTTGGGAAGTGTGCTGCGATAGGGAAAGAGGGCGGTGATGTCAATGTAGAGAGGGTCGTTGGCTGATTTGGGTCGGAGGCGCAATATTGGTGGGCCTTCTTGTCTCCAACTCTGCCTTCCCGGAGGCTCGGATCGCGATGAATTATTTACAAGTCGCCTTGTGATTTGTGTAGATCGAGGACAAAGAAACGGGTCAAAGAGTGAATGAGGCGGGCTCTAATTATTATCGAAAAGGGATCGCGGTTTATCGAAGAGAAGAAGTGAAGTGAAGCCGCAAGAGAAGTGTATGGTCGTGGTCTGCTGCGACAGGACAGCTGGTGTTTCGTTGAACCTCGTCAGTCCTTTCGCTGCTGACAGGAACAACGGAGAGAACAAGGAGAAGGCACTAAGGCACTAAGGCAGCAACAGCTAAAATTGGACCTTCACGTGCTGACCAAATCTAGCTGTGGCAATCGTGTTTGCAGCGAATCAACAGCAACTTGGCGCGTGGCTGAGCAGCACTGATCTTCTAGCGGGGCCAAACGCGCGAATCAGCAGCGGGAGGAGGCTCGTAGAGCAGGGAAAAGGTCATTATTACGGAGCAGCAGGCGTGGAATTTCAAGAGAAGCCTCATCATCCAGACGAACGGAGCGAGCAAGGATAAACACCGAGTCCTCCTGTCGTGCGAATTGACCACATACCCCGATTGCTCTCGTGCTTGACACTTCTGCGACAGCTTCACTTCCTGCACTCTTCCCTCCCCTCGTCCTCTCTGCAGCATTGCGCCTGCAGTCGACCGAGGAAAGCTGCACATTGGTCGCCGTGATCTGACTTAGCTGAGCTCCTATCCGGCCCCCAGCGACGATCAGCAACACACGCAATCTTTTTCTTGCCCCTTCTCCCACCCTGAGTTCCCACGATCGCACCCTCAATGCATTCATGGTCGCAACAATAGATGTCTGGTGAGCCTCGAGTCTGCCACGGCTGCCCACGATGGCGCACCCAAATCAGGGCGATGCAATGTGAGTAGGAGAACGCGCAACGCAGAGCCGCGCTTTGCTGACACCAACCTCCAGGAGTCCCCTTTCAGCGGGTGGATCGAATATCTCGTACGCTGCAAATGTCAATCGACAGAAGACCAGGAAATGGGCTGAAGCAAAACCTGCCAACTATGGAGGTGATGATTGGGGAGATGACGACGACTATGATTATGATCCTGCCCCCGCACCAGTAGCAAAGCCAACGGGACTGCGACAGCAAGGCCAGGCATTACAGAATCCCGCGAAGGCAGATTCACCAAGCATCGACAGCAAGAAATACGGTGATCTGCCGGCGCTGCCAGCAGCAAGCAACAGCAATACCCACAACCGATCGCATTCCTTCGATCCAGAGGACGAGAAGCGCAACTTTTCCTCGAACACCGTCCGCCAACCCTCTCCTCCAACGACACAATCACCCTCCAATCCCCCGCCAGCGACTCGATTCTCACAGACAACTGGCGTCGTGGGTGCTCGAAGTAGCAGCGGTCCTCCTCTGCAGATCTCGACCCAGTCAGTCATACAGCCTCCGACGGGTCTGCGAAAGTCGAGCCAAGTGGTCTCTCCTGTCTCTGGGTCCCCGCATCCGGATACATTTAAGGCTACGCGAGGGAATACTGGGGAAGACAGTCCGGCAGGGAAGTCTTCTATCGTCTCGCCTACGTCAGATACACGAACACCGTCAAGCGACTACCAAGCCCGGCGAGACTATTCGCCTTCTGCTGTTCCCCCACCTCTTACGACTCGTTCTCCAGCTCCTCAGAGTGCAACTGATTCGTCAGCTACGAGATTTCCTCCACGGAAGAGTAGCATGAGTCAATCTGCTGGACCTGACTTGGCAGACATTACTGGGCCTCCTCAAGCACAACCTGCCCCAAAGCCATGGACTGCACCCAGGCCATCTTCGCCTGGTGGCGGCCCTCGATCCTTCTCTCCAGGTGCTGCTGCTCGATCGCCTGCGGCTCCGGCTAGCAAAGCTCTCCCATTCATTCGGCCAGCCGACATCTATCGTCGGATGGAAGAAGAACGTGAGAGGGAGCGTCAATCTCTAGACTCCGGAAGACCAAGCATGGACTCGATCATGGGTACTAAAGCGACCGAAAGAGCCGAATCCCCTGCGAAGTCCAACATTCGAGACTCGAGTTCTGACAGCCTGGGTCAACGACGGAGCAGAACAAGCTTAGACTCCCACGATGGGTCCGAATCAGGACGGCAGAGGCCAACAACGCTAGAACCCGTGAAAGAGAGAAAGAGTGAATACGGCTTCGAGGGATTCAATGCGCAGGATCACATCCCGCAGGAAGAGACCGAACCGACTACATCCGAGCAAGATCGCCTGGACGTCGAGGAAGCACGTCGGTTCTCAACAAGCCCTAAACTGCCTGATCTAAACAGAATTTCTGGCTTTGGAATGGATTTGTTCTCCCAATCAAAACCGGAGGACGATTATTCTTCGCCAGCCAAGGACAAAGAAATCACTCCCACAGCACCCCCAACATCTAATCCCACTTCAGCTCCTACGGACGAGTTCAATCTCCAGCACCAACCCACGTTTGGATTTAGATCTGTTGTCAATCAAGCCTTTGATAGGACAGATGACTCGTCTGTCCCTAATACTCCTGCCTCGCTACCAACTAGCGGCGTTAGCCGGAGTGTCAGCGAGAGTACTGGTACTGATGGCATTAGCCCAATCATGAGCCGTGTGCCTAGTGCGGCTGTCCGAGGCGGAAATCGAGACCCATCCAACCCTTCGATGCTCGAGGTTGTCAATGAGCCAGATTCGCCGGAGGAACCGCAAGATCACGATGAAGCGCACCAAGAAGATGTGCAAGCAGGTCCCCAACCGGGCTTCAAACCTGGCTACCGTCGTGAGATTAGTACGCCAAGTCGCGAGAATAGCCCAGCAAGACATCCAGATGTGGCAAAAACAAACATCATAACTAGTGGCCAGCACGCTGTGGTGTCGGAGACCTCACCAGATGAGGAGCCACTTCAAGCTCCACGTCCAATAGCCGATCGAGAGCAAAGTTTTCGTCCTGCGCTCCCCGGGGGATGGACTTCATATGCTACTACGAACAGTGACGCCCCAATCCAAGCTCCAATTGAGAGGAAACAAACACCTGTTATTGAACGAAAGCAGACGCCTGTGATTGAAGCACCTCCTGTTCATCAGAGCCGCAAGGATGATGACTATGATATCACACCAACTACCACCAGGAACCAGTTGCCACAATCTGCGTCTGGCGCTGCTCTGGTTGGAGCACTTGGCAGTAGTGCAGCTGGCGCAGCTTTGGGTAAGCATGACAAAACTAGTCGCAGCGGAACACCCGTTTCAGAGAGCTCACGAGTATTTTCGAGTGGTGAAAAAGTCTCCACACCCAGTCAGTCCACGGCTCCTGCTGGCAACTTATATTCAACCCCAAATGTGGACCCCAGAGCTCTGCCGAAATTGGAACAAGCTCCCCAAGAGACTCAATTACGTCCAGATGTAGTCAACAGGCCTGAGTCGGATGAGTCCGGTGTAGCTCCACCTCCTCTGCCCAAGGACACGCCTAAGCAAGAGTCTTCTGACAACGACTCTGATTACTTTCCTAAGCCTACTGTCCCCTTAAAGCAAAGGACCATTGGTGAAGTTGAACCCCTCGAGCCTCCGCATAGACCAGATATGATTCCAACCTTAAGCTCGGATACCAGATCATACGATGAGGAGAACGACAAGCTTCGAAAGGAAATCGTCAAGAGCCTCAGTCGACCAACAACGGCTGATAAGCATCGTGGGAGCATGCTGGTTCCAGGCTTCGATGACAATTTGAAGGGTAATCAAGGCCGTGAAAGCACCTATCTTCCGTCGGAATATGATAACTATTGGGCGTCTACTGGCGAGGACGAAGAGCCGGTTCCAGCAGTTGCTGGTTCTGAATTGAAACAAGGAGACCTAGATCAGTCTGAAAACGTCTCACCAGTGGTAACAGAACGTTCAGCTGCACCTGAACTCGATTCACCTGTCATTCCTCCTCTCAGCCCTCGTCGTCCGGAGCCAAGCTCTGAGACACTTCAACGACCTTCTCTTCCTCAACGTTTTTCGTGGGAAGAGGGCTCAGAAGAGGTTGTTATCGCCCCGACCACTACCGATATTGGTCCGGATCATGGTCTAAGCGAACCGACCAGAGCTCCAGAACCACCAATTGTGGCACAACCAATCACGGGTACAGGGCAGGGTACTCAACGTCAACCTTCTCCTGCAAGCTCAGGCCGAGAGCTCGAGGGTGTAGACAATAGAGTGGAACAAAAGACGTTGTCCGACCTCCATGTTGGAAGAGATGCTGCATTAGTAGCTGGCGGCACTGGCGCAGCTGCTCTTGCTGGTGCTGCCGTCGCCAATCGTGGCCCCACGTCACCACCACATGAGCGGCGACTCTCTTTGGCCGAGGAGAAAGATCCTCGAATATCGTCTTACCCGGTGTCCCCTACTCCTCCTGAAGAAGAACACCCGGCGAATTCTCCGACTCCGTACCTGTCACCATTCGCAACTCAATTTTCACAGCCCCCAAGTAGTGTGTCAGCGGTCAGTTCGCCGATCAAAGCACCGACGTCTCCCAGTGGTGGTAAGCTGTTTGCATTCAAAGACATCGTATCCATACAATCATCTCAGCAGCGAATTCAAACTTTTGATGAAACTAGACATCGGTGGGCCAACATGGATTCTGGTCTCAATGACTGGATGGCGAAGTTGCAAAGCCAATACCCTGAGCACGCCAACGCTTCTGGATCTTGGGCCGGATCAAGAACTAGTGCTCCTGTTGGATCTGCCAGATCCAAGTTCGGAAAGGCAGCTGGCAGCGCTGCACAACCACTTCAGGAACCTTATTACCGACAATATCTAAATGCTTCGCCAACCACTCCTTCCACACCTACAACCAGAGGTCCATCGCCTGGGGCCCCGAGCCTGCAGCAGTCCGGATCTCAACTGGGGTTCTCTCCTGCTGGCAACAAACTGTCCACCCAACAGGTTCAAGCCAAAGGAAAGGAGTTCCTTCATTCTGCTGGAGTATTTGGAGGCAAGGCTGGGAAAGCCGGAAAGGGTTTACTTGCAAAGGGCAAGAACAAACTTCGAGGAGCCGGTGGCGGAGACAAGGTAGATTGAATCTCCTTCTTGGCCGGACCGCGTATGGCGACGGGGCGTTTTTGCAGTACGAAATTGTTGTGCATTTCCAAGACTAATCGCGCGAATGATTTTTTCTTCTTTGTCAGCTGTCGTCCTGCTTAGCAGGCTGTGTACGACTAGGGGAAATTGCAGTCATCTCAACATGTTATCTCCTTTGCCATCATGCCCTGCGCTTGATTGAACAAATTACTAAGTTTTGCTCCCCCATACAGGAAACCCCACCTCCTAAGCCCAAAGCGGAGAAACCAGAGAAACCGGAGAAGGAGAGACGGTCATCATGGGGTCTTCCACTCAGCCTTCCTCGGTCCTCAGGTCGACCTGACTCTCGCCCCTCGAAAGACAGCACGCCGAACGCAACTCCTGAACGCAGCCGGGTTCAGCCTGATATGATCCTAGATCGCTCCTTGACCGCACCGCAGCTCCCGCCACTCGCTTCTGACCCCTCGCTTGGATCAATGAGTGGAGCACTTCCTGCGGTGGACTCGCCCCTTCGTGGTGAGCCCTCATTATCACAGGAAGTACTCGGCGTGGACGATGCTGCTGTTGAGGAAGAAAGCAGAGATACGCTCAATGTGCCTGCTCCCATTGGTAAGTACCAACCAAGTTGGGATCCATTCAATGCCACCCCTATCGCCGAAGAAGAGGGATTCCAATATGAAGAACGCCCCAACCCTCCTCGTCAACTATCTTCAGAGTCTGCGCCTAGACAGACCTCCTTGACCGTGCCTCGTGATAGCATTTCGAAGAGTGATCGATCGAATAGTAGTGATGCACATTTCTATGATGCCCACGAGGAGCAGGCTGAGAACGACTGGGTCATGGTCCCGGACAAAGATGTCGTTGTCAAGGACCAGACGAAAGCAGGCGAGGAAGTGAGGCCTGACGTTGAAGCAGATCCCAAAGAAAGTTCGGATGCCCCTGTGACGAGCATCTTGAATCGACCTCGAGGGAGCTCATATGGTGTTCCTTCGCCGCCGCCTTCAGCTCGATCCGCAACCTTTGCTACAAGCTCATCGCCAGCTCCAACTTCACCTCCTGCACGACAGACTTCTCCAGCACAAGTCCAGACTGCACCGTTGGCCAGCACTGCTCTGGCTACTGTCACAGCGCCCGTTCAACCTCAACCTGATGTGACTCCAACAGTCCAACCCGAACAGCAGGCGCCTGGTATCCTTCCACCCATCCGACGTACTTCAACCTTCGGCCTATCACTTGCTTCCAAGAAAGTAAGGCAAAAACGATTCCCAATCGAAGAAGATGATGATGATGAGCGTGAACCTGTTCCACAGCAAAAAGCTCTTGAACACCACGAAGCCGAGATTGCGGTGGGTGCTGGGGCAGCTGCTGGGATTGCTGCCGCTGCACATCATGAGCAGAAAAAGGATATTGAGGTCCCGGCTCCGAAGCCATCTGAGATACTGGCATCAAAGCCGGCTAAGCCTCAAGTGTATTTGCCAACACAGCCGTCTCAACCGACTACGACTGCGATCAAGTCAGCTTTAGATATTCCAGTCCAAACACCACAGTCCCCAGTGGCAAAATCGCCTCGCCAACCTGTTCCACCCATTGACACAACGGTGCAACATCAAGCTCCAGTTTCACAGGCATCCACAATAGCGCGGCCACCGCTCATGCAAGCTGGCTCATCAGAATACAGTTCGCCATCTACCAGACCACCACTTGATCAGGCTGGCTCGTCCGAGTACAGTCAGCGTACCGTGACCTCTATCCCACTGCCACAGCAACAACCACAACAGCAACCACCAAGGTTTGGTCCTTCACGGCCGGGAGATGTAGCGTTCAGACCCCAGAACGTCGAATCGTCACACGTGGAGTGGAAGCCCAACCGGCCGAAGGCAGCTCCTGCACCAGCGCCCGTCTCTGCTTCTTCGACTTGGGGAAAGGAGCAAGATATGGGACCGCCACCTCGAAATTCTATGGATGCTCAAAGTCATCGACGACAAAATTCATACGACGGCCAACGAACGCGTGGTTATTCTGGATCGAGCCAAAGCTACGGGAAGAACTTGGAGGATTACGGCGACAAGACGCCTTATGTTGCATCTCCAATACAGCAGAAACCATTTGAGCAACCTCCTTCTGCAGCACAGAGATATCCTGAGCTATTTAGACCAGAGAATCAATCGCCGAGCCTTCCTCGCGACAGCGAAGACCTACCAGCTCATTACTACCAAGAACCTCTCGGTCGCGCTGCGTTCCTTCCAAGACACCAGACGAACGAGTATCAGCTGCCGGGCGTCGGCCCACCAGAAGAGACCCTTCCCACTCCTACCAAACGTGGTTCTGGCTTCTTTAGAGATATTGGCGGACGACTCTCGCGAGGATCATCTAGAGAGCGAGGTGGTTCAATATCTCGAGATACACCAATTCAGTCTCCATCACGACCTTTCCAAGACCGCGCGACCGAATACGCCGAGTCGGAAATTTCTGACGCGGCCGTGGAGCAGAAGAAACGTCGCTCGGGATTCTTTTCGGGCATGAAGCGTAACTCAACGAGTGGCCTTGGTGCTCCTGTCAGCCAAGAGAGTGTGATTGCCCATCCTCCCAGCTCTCAAATGGCCTCTCGGACGGATCTTTTGGCAACGCCGCAACAGTCGCCGGTTACGCAGCATGAGAGGAAACGATCCATATTTGGCAGCCATTCCGCGGAGCCGAAGACAAAGACCAATAGGCTCGTCAGGGTTTCCACTGGAAATTCTGGCTCAAATTCTGGAGCCCCGAACTCTGCTCCAGTGGATAAGTCTGAGAAGAAACAGCGATTCTCGGGATTGAGTGGGAAGTTGTTTGGGAAATCTAGTCCCGCAAGCAAAGAACAGGTTCAGGAGCGTCCACAAGCTACGAGAGAGCTGCCATATGCTGACCGTCAGCCACTTGAGTCGCCAGGGCTTTCCCCTGGTATGAGTCTTCAGATTCCTGCTCAAGCCCAGACGCCATCCCCGCAGGCACCGCCAAGTCAGCCGCGCACTATTTTGTCTAGATTCAACAGCAGCAGCCCGTCACCAAGTCCTCGCCAAGAGGCGAAGCAAGAGTCCAAGAGTCGAAAAGCATCTACATCAGGGATCCTCGGTGGGCTTATGGGACGTCGGCCGCAGCAGCAGGAGAGAATGGGGAGTGATAGCTCTCGCTCTGGGGGTGGAAGCCAGTCAAACTTGGTACCTCATGCTTTGCCTGCTGCACAAACCTACAGTGATTTACAGCAGCAGGAGCAGCAACAACTGCAAGCACAGCAACAATACCAGACGCTGCCTCCCCAAGTCCGACCACCTCAGCAAAAGAGAGCACAACCACCTAGAGACATACAATTTCAAGATCCATCTATTCCAACCCCAGATCGTGGTCGTCGTGTAAGCCGAGAGCCTCAATACGATCAAGTGCCAATTCCAGGTGGATACGATCTCGTCCGCGGTCAAGGTGCTATGGTTGCCCCATCAGGATACGACCCACGCGGTTACAATGTTCAGCAAGCTGACCCTCGCTACACCCAACAAGTTGATCCACGCTATGCTCAACCTCGTGCCCAAGGTTTCTACAACCAACCCCAAGGCTACCCACAGCAAGACATCCATCAATACCAAAACGGTCCGCCTGGCGGTCCAGTTAGACAACCCAAGCCCAACCTCAGCCCGATCGAGACTTACAACTCAGCCACTCGGCGTCTCAGCCGCGAAGACCTACTCGCACGCTCGCCACCAAAAAGCCCCGAAGGTCAACAACGACCATACCAGCTCTCGCTCCCCGACGAGGACGAGGCCCGTCCAGCCCCCCTCCCCAAAGACATCCCTATATTCCCCACCCCGCCATCAGCACTAAAACACGACGCCATCCAACGTCTCCAACAGCCCACTCTCCGCCACCCCGAATCCCCAGCCGGCTACCCTCTCCCCGACGACACAGTCTTCAGTCCCATCAACCCCATAGCCTCGCAACTCCCTCCACCACCAGCACCACGCTGGCCCGGACCGCAATCCTCCGTCCACACACCGCGCCATGAACGCGTTGATTCATTGACGCAATCACTCTCAACAATGGACATCGACCTCCAGCGCTCCAACACGCGTCGCACCGCCGTTTCCGCCGTCTCAGGCATCTCCGACCCCCAGCACCCGCTGTCCATCCACTCGGCGCGCGGCTCCCTCAACGTCCCTGGTCGGAACGGGCATTCGCATTTGCTTGACGAGGAGACTGTCACTGGTGGGGTAGACAGACACACAAGTGTCCTGCGCAGCTCGCCGAGTCCGCCAAGTCCGATGGGGAGTCGAGAGGTGAGTCCGGAGCCGAGTGAGAACGGACATGTTGGCGAGAGAGAAGAGGGAGGAGATAGGATCAAGAACACGACGTTGGAGGTGAAGAATCCGAATGGCAGCGGAGAGGATCTGTATTCCGCGAGTCCGCGATTGCCGAAGGTAGAGCGCTTCCCGAGCGATGCGTCGAAGGATACAGACCGTGCTGCTACTTCTTCGAAAGGGGTTGCTTTGGATAGCATCGACACGAGCGATGGATTAGGTCTCCGTGGAGCGGAGGAGGAGACGCAGCCTGTGACGAGCGGTCTGGGCAGAGGCCAGGGCAGCACGATTCGCAGGGAGGTGTTGCGCCAGGCGCAGGGAGAGAAGATCCCGGTTGATGAGGAGGGGCAGGAGATTGATGTGCCGGTTGATGAGAATGCACCGCCGAGTATGAGCGCTACGAGCTATCCGGGGCAGGAATGGTGAGTTCTGATTTATTTTCCCAAGAGAAGAGAAGAACGGACAGGGGCTAATTCGAAGCAGGAATCCGTATGCGGCTGGTGGGTGGGAGGAGTATGACTGATTGATTTTCGAGATGAGATGATAGGGGATAAGCGATGGTGGAATGAAGGGGAGGAAAGGGTGGGAGGAGAGGAGGGGAGAGGTGTATATATGTGACGTCCTGTTTGATTGTGTGGATTAATGAGTCGATGATATACCCAGCGCTGACTTAATAAAACCCTAATTTCTTGCTCCTACCTCATACAATCGCAACATGCCAAGATCTCTATTAAAATCCTAGATCTTACAATCTATTTCTCTCCTCTCTGACTAGAAGGAGTGAAGAACTCCCTAGTAGCTGTCGGACTTCGTAATGGAATAGTGGGTTTAACATACCATAGCTCAAGGAATAATCAAAATTAGAACGAACTTACGGCTAGCTAGATTCTGCCCTAAATCAGAAAACGTAAAACGAAGCAGAGCGGTAGTAGATTTATATTCTCCTTAAGTCCTATGTTAAGGATAGCATTGTCCCACAAATGCCAAAAAGAGGCAAATTGGGCTGGATATAGGTTTTGTGTGTGATGGGTGGACATTTAGTGTTTCTAGGTATAGGCTTGCGGTTAAGAAATACTCCTCTCTTCTTGATAGTTTGTGAAGAATTTAAGTAGGATTCAATCTCAAGGTCAAATCCTCATCAGTGTAAGAGATCGGCTAAGATACTCGTTTCACAATCAATTAAGGTTATTGCACCAAAAAGGATGTCTACAAATACCACAGCTTACACAGGATTTTGGAAGAATTTCTCTAAAGAAGAAGTCGTGGGATCGACTCTTGCGCTATCTAACCGCAATGAAGCTGTCCTAATCACAGCTCTTGCAATGTTTATCCAGGTCTGGATTCTCTATCACAATTATCAAGTTCCTAGATCCGAATTCTATCTTTTACCTCCCCTTTCCTTCATCTCGACTCCTTTTCGCCCTCGAAGACATTGATCCTGACTTAAGAGCAGCTGATAAGGATAGGCTGGCGTGGCGTGGTCGTTCAGTGAAAAGCAAGAGGAAATCTCTCGAGCCCGTATTATTGGCCATCATACATTTTTTGCTCTTTGCTACTGCTGGAATCTTGGCTTCGCGTAAGTTCAACCGACTCTGACTTTCATTGGTTCACGAGTAGGCGGCCCTGCATTTCTAATATAGAAAAAATTCTAAGCCTAAAACTATCTTGCAGAAACTTCGTAATCTATTATTCATAAGTAACAACAAAAGTAAAAAATATATATAAAATAAAAGGGGGCTCCGAATAGTGTATCACGGGTTGCAAGCTATTGATATATGTATTTATACAGCAATGTTGGTGATCAATGAATTTCAAACCATTCTGGAGACCGAGGCTTCTTGAACCACATTTTGGGGTGGAATAACCTCCGGAAAGCAACTTCCATCTCGTCGATTGCCCTCCCTTCCATGTATCCGTCACTCATATAAACCTCTCCAATCAAAATATAGACTTCCCCCTTTCTCCGCAACAAAAACGGGATTTTCGCTCCAAAAAGGACACAAATGAGGTCGCCAGGTTGGACATGAGGAGGTGCCATCCCCATCAATCCAGTCGGGGATATGAAAAACAGCCGACCGCCTTGGATGGCATCGAGCTTCGCACTGTGTTTTCCATTTGGCGAATATCTGGGATCGGAGTTTTTTAGACTGCCATAATTGTCAACTATAAGCGTCCTATGCACCTCCCTTTTCAATTCCTCAGTCAGAGTCCTCCTCTTGCTCACAATTCTAGAGCAGGATTCGAGCAGCTCTTGATATACAGCGTCTGAATATTGATGTACCACTGGGTTTTCGTTGACTTCTTCAACTATGTCGATATGCAAGCCCTCGACAACAAGAGCGAAGCTTTGAAATCCCGTATCTTTGTCGTTTACTGATTCCATTCGGCAAGAAGATGGAATATTTTTTGACGCTTGGAATCTGGTTCGACTTGCCGCGAAAGTTGGTTGCAGGCGATAGTCACTCCTTCGATCGCTGAGCGGATGTCGTGTCTCGCGGGATTTCGTCGACCAGTCTGGGCACCAGCTAGGGAGAACCAGAGTACTTTGAACTGTCGGATGGCCACAAAAGGTAAGGAGATCTAACGAGCGGTCCCGTGAGATCATAGACCAAGCTGTACGACAGTATACTGTGGCTGGGGTACTGGTGTAATCAGGAATGATCTGATAGTTGGGTGAGATGAGGCCAGAAATAGCGTAGACCCTGTCTCTCACGTCACTCGATTGTGCTTGCCGGACCTTTCTCAAGAGATATTTGTGATCGAGAGGAGACTCGGGATCCCAGTGGCGTCGCAGTATAAAGATTGCACATATTAAGCGGCATGTGCTTATTTTGAATACTGCTGTGGTAGATTTGGGAAGTTGGTCGAAAGAAATGGTTGTTGCCATTTTAACTATCATCTCGGCAGTAGTGAAGAAAGGCTCCGAGTCCATAGACTTGGTATCCCAGACAAGCTCCACGGATTTCGCGACAATGATCTCTTGCCATATCCACACACGAGTCCAGAATTCAGAATGAATCAACTTCCCTAATGCTTTGGCCTTGACGAGGAGTTCATTATTTTTCTTCTGGCTGGCCACTTCGAGGTCTTTCATGTATTCATTTGCGATTTCCCACACAACTCCTCTTCTCTCCGGGTGGATGTGTGACTGATTGAGTAAGTCATTCTTGCGAAGATAGTCGTGGTAGAAACTGTGAATAGTATTGAAAGCTAGCTCTCCGCCAGACAGTGGACCTAGCCAAGCGATGACTCGCTCAGCTCTTTCGTACACCTTTCTCATCTTTGGAACTTGGCTGCTGCGCTCCGTGAGATCACTTTGATTTATGCATATCTGATCGATCCAAACTAGTCGGCTTTTGTCTGGATATCGCAGTCTCTTAATTGCGGCAAAGAGTGTTGCGAAGGCATTGAAGAGTTGGCCGTTGACTGTGATCTCTCCAATATCCCTCGGATCTCCAGCGCGATATGAGAGAGCCTCGTAGCTAGTATCGAGGTAGAAGGGCTGGATGATATTGCATATGATGTTGTCGCTATCGTTGCCTGGAAGGATCTCGAGGATTCGGAAATTATCGACATCCGGCTCGAGAGGCTGGTACAAGTTTGCGGCGTAGAAGTGTGCATTCTCCGGAGTGTAGAAGTTTTTACTGCCTGTTATCTCAGGAGTGATCGAGGCCATGGCTTAGGTTCCTTGCCGTGATAGCAGTTGTTGGATAATGAATCCAGGACGAGAAATGGACGGTTGGAGCTGAGGCTGTCTTTTTTGAGATGGGCGGCTAGCGTTGTGGCTGTGCCTTTTCCAACACACCAATAATAAGCCACTAGACAACGAGGCTAATGAGAAAATTTATTAGTTTCGAACATTTTGGACTACCTAATCACTTGAGGAAAAATAAGAGAAATGACAGGTACCAATTTTCAGTTAAGGGAACCGGCGCAGCTTTTAATGCGGCCCAGTTAAGGGAAAGGAAAATTTCGCAATGCTCAATCCCGGACATCAACTACTGTCTGAAGCCTAGAATACTGCATATATGTTAAATAACTTCACCACTCTATTAAATCTTATCTTAAAAAGTCTGCATCTCCAAAGAATCAAGCCTCTAATTCTCCATGGATCTTGGAACGTGGACTACTAAGCTCGTGAAGACAGTGCTCACTACTAGATATATCAAAGAAGGATTGACGCAGTGTTCTGCTTAGTATATATAATAATAATGAGGTGCCCTATAGCGTGTTTGTTATACTTAAAACTTATATACATAGTCTATCATATGTACGATATCGGGTCATGCTACTGCTCATACTGTGGCGCATCGAATGGGATTACCTCCCGGAAACGTGGAGTTAGTACGCACCGATCACATGAGCAATAGAGTGCGCAAGTGGAAATATTACGTGGAACAACAATGACTTTCTAACAAGTAAAATCGGAGCCAGGTAGACATCACATTCACCATGCAGCATCCCTGGTCTCGAATCATATCCTGTATCCTCCCGAACCCTGCCATTTTCCTTCCACTATAACCTTGTCAACTGGAAACTGTTACAATCACAGGACCCGCCCTCGAAATGAACCAACAAGACAAAGACAAGCAAACCGTATTCAACTACTGGTGGGGCTTCACACTCGGCAATCAGGAAAGCCCAAGGTACGATCCGTAAATGCTGAAAGCGATGGGAGCTTTCTATGATCTGAAGAAGCGGGAAGAGCCTGATCGCTCGGTCAAAGATATGTGCAAGCTCTTGCCGGCGGCGGAAAGAAGATGTCGTTGATGGCAGCACGGGAGAGGGCCTAAGATGATATTTCAACGGCTGTGCGGTAGGGCCTTACATCTTTAGTGTTGAAGACAGCTGCTACAAGTGTGTATGAGAGGAGCAGTGCGGGAGGAGAGTCACTTGACGTTGATCACAATTAGTTTATAGAGAAAAAGAATCTAAGCTCACATGCTAAGAAACGATAATATTTTCAACAGCAAAGAGCTCACATTGGGACAAATTTAAGACCAATAATAATAGTCGGTACGCCTCTCCTGCTCGCTTCGCTCACAGTCGGGAAAAGCAAGTGTCCCGCCGAGATCTGGAAACAAAAGCAGAAAAGCGGTCCCGATCCCTGTCAACGCCACGAAACCTTTCCCAAACCAGGATTCCCCTCCTAGATACGGCTAGTCCGGTGCGCACTTCGTATTAACTCTTATTAGTATATCTTCTAGTAATCGAGAATGCTCGATTACTAGAGGGGTTAGGTTATAGGGTTCCTTAGCTTTCCCTTACCCCCTTTCTTAAGGCGACTAGTTTTACGACTTTTATTATAAAGTTCGGCTTTCTTTATCGGCTATATTTAAGCCCTTAGCGCACGCACGCGCTACACGCCTAAGTGCACGGTCTAAAGCTACTAGCTAGTACTCTACCTTAGAGTATATCCTTAATCCTAAGGGTCACGTGAATTAGGGCTCTTGCTCTCTCTCTCTCTCTCTCTCTCTCTCTTAACGCCTTCCCCCCCCGTCCCCCCTATCCCTAATATCGCGCGCGTACACACGTACGTAAGACTAGAACGCCCGCCCCCCCGCGAGTCGCGATTACTTAAAAGTATATCCTCAAAATTAAAAAGCTAAGGACGAGGCCCGGAGTCAGCCCCAAGGGCCGACTCAGGGCCAAGCCCCTAATCCCTAGAACGGCCCCTAACCCCTAGAAGGCCCACGATCCCCTAGGACGCCCCTTAATCCCTAGAACACCCCCTAATCCCTAGAACGCCGCCTTCGCTTAAAACTGTCCCCAGAACGCCCAGGTCGACGCGTCAACCTAGTTCCCGTTCCAAGCCGCAAAGCGAACATTTTTTGAACTGATCACTTGCAGTTGACCTCCTTAATCGTTTCCTCTGTTCCGCTATCTTTTACAAAGATCTGATATTACCTGCGAATGGCGTGCTCAGGTCTAAGATAGGGTCACCGACGGGTCTGGATGGAGCGGGAAGATCGGCAACTAATTCTCTCAGCCGCATAACATTCTGGAACTCCTTTGCTTGATTGGATTACGATATTAAGATGGTGTAGCGGGTCTGGTGGTGGTGCAAGACAAGCTTTTCTTGCATAGTAACAAAGCGCCATGCTTCCATGTGGACTCTCCACCGTGCCACCGTGCCCCTCATTGACCACTAGGCAGAATCACACTAATCTCGACGGGCAGCTACCCTGTGTAGAAGCAATCACTAGCAACCGCTCAAATATAATTTCATCGCAACAACCGCATTAAATCAAAATTATGAATCGATATTCGTGATTAGGAACCTCAATATAGTAATCCTAGGAGGTCTGGGAGATTTTCTGAGCACTTTCGAAGCTACCCAAATTTTTGGTGCTCTGATAGGGGTGAAAGTTGGCCGATGAGTAGTTGGGCCTGGGCGGGCGGTTAGGCACCCACGTGGCAGTGAACCCTTCTAACCAAGGGTTCCCTTGTGACTCGCGCTTAGAACTACCCCTGGCTGAATAGCCCCGCCGAGTCATGTGCGACTTGACTACACTTCACTAGAGGGGAGGGGATCTAAATCGGTTCGGCAAGGACCCTCAATAAGTGTGATAGGAGGCGAGAACGGATACTGTCGCAATATCTTGATAGGTTGGAAGAGGTGGCCGGCCGTTTTCCGGACAGCACGCATTTATAGAGTTTGTTTATAGACAGACCGTGGAAATAATACCCGAACCTTCGAGTGTTGAAATAGAGTCCCCCTACGCAAGCTTCGGCTGACTCAGAGGCATACTCAGGCCTGATGGGGGCTCAGGGCACAGCTCAGGTTATAGCAGCAACTGCTCAGGTCCAAAGACAGAAATGGAAATCACTTATGTTAGCATTCTGATGTGAGATTGCCTATAACAGCATTATCTAATCAAGTAGTAAATCGAAGGCACTGTGCCCTCACTACAAGAGTCTTTTAGTCACGCTTGCGTAAGGATCCCGCTGGTAGTTTACCTTCTCTAGATTAAACGTTTCCTTCCGATATAACCTGTCAATTAAACGACAATGAATGTTTTCCGGGTAGTTTTGAGCATTAATAAAGATAAGACCGCAACCGAATAATTGAGGTTCTTGTAGTGGATGATTGATCTTCTGTTTGCAACGCAGTTAGAGGACATATGCAAAGTAATCTGGAATCGGAAGTACTACTATATGATAACGTATTTGGGAATTACCAGTCGCATTGAGGTTGATTAGGCGGTGTACGATTATTCCTGCGTTTTTAGATGATTTTGGGGCTGGTTCTACGTCTGGTTCTACGTCTAGTTCTGGTTCTACGTCTAGTTCTGGTTCTACGTTGGGTTCTGGTTCTGCGTCGGGTTCTGCGTATAGTTTTGCGTCGGGTTTCGCGTCGAGGTCGACGCTGTCTCTTTTCGTCGGGCGCACTTGTCACGTGATATTCTACACGTGACCTCGGCTACTCCTTGGGTGCTCTCTTTTGTCTCCTTCCGGGCCTTTTGCCCTTAGATCCTCACCTTTATCATTATCAAAACCATTAACACCGCATTTACTGCAACAGGTAATATGCCCGCGTACGCCACGCCGCAAGCTAAGATCCCCTAGCTCAGGGGTAAACCCCTGAGCTACACGTGACCTGGCGACTCGTCGTTACACTAGGGCCCCCTATATATATTGCTCAGCTCTCACTCTCTTCCTCTCTTCCTTCTTTCTTTAGCTTTAGATTCTAAATGATTAAGATTTCCACGTTCAATCTACCTCTGCTAGTCTTTTTGCCCTGCGCGGCCACAAGAGCTATTTTGCTGTTGATAAATAGTAGATTAATTTTCAGCACCATATAACTATATTATTATCGCCTTAACAGGCTGCTTTCTTAAGTCCCACAGGTAGGTAACGTGAAGCAGGGGTTCCCTCCTATCATCAGTACTCTATCCGCAGTGCATGAATATGAAGAAAGCCATTCCCGGTATATCATCACGCACGCGTGTCGTACCTCTACGTACCGTTGGCAAGAGGGTCTCTATCTGATCTGCATGTGACACGGCGGTGTGGAGTGGCAGAATATGAGGTCCCCCTGGGTCGCGTATCACTTCGGCAGCACGTCTAAAAAACAACGCGTCGCGTCACGCTGGAGATTTCTTTTAGCCCGTCGCGGCACGTTGCTCCATAGCGCACCACACTACACTCTATACTCGTCTCGAATTTCAAACCCGGATAGACTAACCTGATTGCCTCATTCCGTCCGAGATCCAACTTTGGTGGGGCACCTACTACCTTGATGTCCGACAGTGTACATTATGCCTCCTCGTACTCGAACGGGGATTCGGCCTCCAACAACCTCTGCTATTAATGGAATTGAGAACACCATCCAAAAGACTCACGATCTGGTAGCTTCTACAGACCCAGCGAGCATTAAGCAACTTTGGAAGGAATTATGTCAGAAGTACCTCGATGCTCGTCGCATTGGTCTCACTCAGGAAACTTTCCCATATTGGATTCTCCATAACATCCCTGATGAAGCAATCCAACAAATGATCGACGTGGTGTATGGGAAAGGCGCTAGAAAGATTGAAAGCTATGCTCCTGCTCTCTGCAAGCGATTCGGTAGACCTCAGTGGCAATTCGTCCTTTTCTTTGGCCACCTGCCTCAAAACAAGGTTGTAGCTTTAAACGCTGTTACAAGAGAACGAACAGACATTACATTCGACAGCCTGTACCGCGAACTCTGTCGAATCCGATCCAAAAAAGAGACATTACCAGATGGCCCGTTCAATTTCACACCAGCTGAAATTAAATCTTGTTGTGGGTTAACGTCCAGATAATGCTATCTTTCTAAAATCTAATATGAATTAGTCCAAGACAGCAACTCCGGAGATGAACATGAAGGCATCTCGGATGACGACTACCAAAGTGGTGATGAGACCGATTACGAATACGAAATTGGAATTATCCACGTGACGAGCAGCAGTGAGGGCGACTACGACCGCGATAGTGAGCACAACAATGAGGATGACTTCGATGACGTCTTAGACAGTCCTGTCAACGACCACCTATCACCAGAGTCGAGCAGGAGTGAGGACGACTACGACCGCGATAGTGAGCACAACAATGAGGATGACTTCGATGACGTCTTCGGTAGTCCTGTCAACGACAACTTATCACCAGAGTCGAGCAGCTCTGTCACCGATGTCCCGGATAAACATGTCGCTTCTCCAATCCACGCAAACTCGTCAACATCAATGGCAAATCCAGCCGCTCATACAACCAATACGCGAAGGAGTGCTACGGATGATACAGTGAACCTTATTGCGCGGCAGCTGGACCAAGGCCGGGGGAGACAAGCACTTGCGTCAGAAGTACTTGGAGCGGGCAGGCTCCCGGACCACGAGCCGATAGCGGACACAATCGTGACTTCAGACCGTACTGTGGTCGACACACAAGGGGAAACCACTTGCACAAACAGCATCACAAATCAGCGCCTAGTCGACCTTCGCAATACTGCGAACTTGCTTCTCAATACTATAGACTCACTCTGGACAATAGATGAGGAGCTCAAGAAAGATCAAGTTGCCATTCTACGAGAAGAGGCAGAGATCCTGGAGGATAGGAAAGCTGAAGCCCAATCGTTCAAACTGCTCGTTGACTCTAAGTTGACTCCAGAAGTAGACGAGGCTGGAAAGGCGAAGTGGTCAAGATTGGTCGCTCTAGACAAGAAACACGACATTGTGGAAAAAACGCGTCAGGAGTACCAGGCAAAGCGATTGAAATTGGACACCGACGTCAAGGAATTCAGCATCGAGGGATTTATGAAAACTCGAGAACGTGTGTTGGAGTGAGCCCGATTGAGGCTTCGGCAACCCTGGGCTCCATGTTTAGCTCTGCAACGCCCGTCCTTATAGCCGCGGGTCTAAAGACCAGCGTCGGCAGCTCTCTGGTCCCTTTGAGCCTCTGTGGCGCTCTTCTTTTTTTTCTTCTTGCCCTTTACCGTTGTAATTTTTCGTATAAATTGAAGTTGCATATGCTAAAGCTTGCCAGCTGAAGCCTTGGATAGTTCGCATGACCTTTGAATTTCAACATATCTATGACTCATTTCCACCAAAGCTCGCTCGTTAAACCATTGAATAACCTCATACTCAGCTAGTTTCCGTACGATTTGCTGCCTATAGTACTGTGGAGTTAGGGGAGCCAGTATAGCAAATTTGAATATAAGTTATGTATCTAGGAAAAGCCACAGGCGGGGCGATCTCTTAATCCCAATTGTTCCCCATATTCCTCTCAAAGATGGTGTTATAGTTCTCTTGCAACATCTCACGGTCACTGTCATCATCACCGTAATCTCCAAGATAGTCCCACCTGTCTTTTTCGGGCTCTTGTTGACTTTCTCGATCTAATGTCTATTAGAAAACTACGTATGTTCAAACCAGAAAACTTGCCTATCTCGACTTCTATTGGAGTTCTCTTCTCAACAATTGCTGTCGGAGGAATGTGATAGAGACAAACAAAGGCCCCGTGAATGTGTTACTTTGCACCCTCAGGAATCTCCGAATCAAACTTTTCCATCAAGTCGCTAAGTTTGAAGAAGCTCATGCTATCAAGGTCGATTATACTAACGGTATAAAGAGCCTAAACCAATTGGGGGGGGGGGGGTTCCCCTCGATCCACCAGTAGAGTGTTCTCTAGAACCGGAATCGATGGAGGAGGTCAAATGCTTGTATGTGTTGCAAGATAGCGGGCTGGTGCTGGTTTTGAGGCGAACCAGAAATTCCAAGGAATATGAGCGAATTGGCCTTGCTTTTGTTGATCCCTAATGGTTTCATTTAGGAGGGGCTCGAAAGGAATCCATTACAATTATTTGAGGATTTTAAGAAAAATATTACACAACCTTCACCGGAGACCTTATGGGTGAGCTGAAGAGATTTGAGAGTGTACTTCCCGGATCAGAGCCTTGATAAAGTTGTCAGATACCTGCACAAGTGGCTGTTCTTGTAAAGAAGTCTTCGGCAGGGAATAAAGACCGGGAAGAGTTGATCCTTGGGAAGCGCTGCCTTGCACAATTCTACGGACGGCTAGGTGTGGGCATGATGGACTGCTATTTTAAACTCGCAAATATTCTAAAGCAAGAGTATGTGGCATATCAGGAAGAAGTGAAGTTTTTACCATAGCCTCACCTTGTGCGTGCCAATGCAGACATACAGCCAGTAGACGGCGAAAGCGTAAAGATCGACTTCAATTGGCTCGAATCACAGCTTACGCTCATACGCCCAGCTGCAGCTACAGCTGGTTGATCCGCCCCAACACCCACTGGATATGCCTATAGCTAGTCCTTGGCTGATACTCCGGCTCCATATGTCCCGATAGATACGTCTCCGCCCACATCAAGCCTCTCTCATAATGCTGCACGCCGACTGTCCCCTGCGGATTATCCACACCATTCAAACCGTTCTCATCAAACCTCATACTGTAGGTCTGGCTCCGTAATAATGATCGGAGCACTCGGCTTCTCTTGAAACCCCAATTTGCCATTCCAAGTCATATTCTGGATCGCCAGCAACGTTCCGTTCGTGATAATGACAAAGTCAAGATCGCCATTGGCAACAAGCACTCGATTTGTATGTTCGATGACTTGAGGAAGGGACTTTCTGGATCGAGTCGAGACCAGTATCTTGCTGGAAATTATCGCCCGGTCCAATCTGCGTGCCGACGAAAACAGATCCGACGGAGCAATCATACCAGGTGATGTCGGGAGCATGGAGCGCTGCCTTACATCCGCGCGATCAAAGTATATCGGGAGACCAGGTGTGGTAATTTCCACTGAGCCTGGAAATCCCAAAACATCGGGCGGTATAGGGCAGGTGTCCACGATAAGGTACATGTTGAAGCACGGGTTGACGGCGGATGCGGCATAGTAGATATCATCCCAAACATCACATTCGGCTTCGTGGGGGATGCTATAGTTGTAGAATTCCGCAGCTTGAATGCCGGGGGGTGGAAATGTAAAGTGTTTTTCGCGGTACTCGGCGTATCCACAGGACTTGTCGAGGGCAGTGATTTGCTCGATGAAGCTTTCGTTCAGGCCAAAAACATTACTATTCTCGAGCACGAAAGGCACGGCCACTGCCTCTTGTTGGGTGTAATCAGTAGCGCCAATGCAAGGGTCGTAGGTCAGAACGCCTGCGTCAAATTAGCATAATTCCATTACTTGACGCTATTTATATACCTGATAAGTCGAAGTGCGTTTTGTCATTGCGGTCAATCATAGCAGTGGATATATAAGGAACATAGCGTCCAGCATATGACTCCCCAGTTACATAGATCTTGAAGTTTTGGATGCTGAAGAGATTTTGGAAGTTTAAGAAGAAATTGACAAAGTCTTGAGCGTTGTCTTTTTCGCTCGTGGCAGTGATTTCCCCAATTGAGAAACCAGTGCCCACAGGCTGCTCGACCCTTAAAAGAGCGTTATTATAAATTGCTGGCCAGTTTAGCATATGCAGCTCACCAGAGCATGTTGGTTAAACTGGGAACTCGGTCAGCTCGGACTTCTTGAAATGATTAAGACATGACTTACTTGACCCATGAATATGGATTGAGCTCGGGAGCAAATTGACCACTCTGCCAAAGAAATCTACCATTCTCTTGAAAGAACCCTTCAAGCGAGCTGCAACCTGCAGACAATCAGTTACCATCGACAGACTCATAGTGAAAGTTTGCAACAGACCAGGTCCTCCATTTAACCAAATTGTTGATCTCGTCCACTGGTGGCCCAATGGTAGGTTGGAAAACGAAAAACAGTGCCCTAGATTTGTTTCTCTCGTCGACTGGGACTAAGCCAGAGTACATCTCTCCAATATCGTAAGCTACACCTAGGAGAGAGGTAACCTGGTAGGCTGGGAGAGAATCAGTATAGATCGGCATAGGAGCTACTGACGCCTACGTTTTGTAGCAGAGTCAAGGAATCGGAAGTTTTCCAGAGGAGATCGATTTTTAATGACAGGTGTTTCGGCCCTAGCTTTCACTGCCTGTCGATTTGGTTGGCCTCTCCATTGCGCTTTGTTGCTTACTTGGCCAGAGGCTCCCACGAGGAAAGCGAACCAAGCTAGAGAAGCTAACGGCGAGGGCGAGCAAAACATCTGCATTATGGCAGGTCGGAGATGCTCTCTGAATCATCCCAATCCGAGATGGGAAGCAATCTGCTTTTGAGCATCCTGAAGAGCGGGTTTGCATCGCGGGCGTGGGGCGTTGGCGAACGTCATTGTACCGTGGTTGACGTGTATCGTGTGCATGCACGTTCTCTAACTTCTTTACTCGTATATGCTTGGTATGATGGTGTTGGACAGGGCATAGACGACTGAAGCGGAAGGTGGAATAGATTTCATCATAGATGCTAGCAAGATGGCGCCGCGAAAGACCAGGCCGCTGCAGCCTTGCAGCACCAGTGCACATCGATGGCTGAGTTTTCTCCAATAAACTGCGAGGCTGCTGGCGTGATGCTTCCACCTTTGGTCGTTCAGGAAGGTGGGAGGAAAAGAGATAAGCTTTTGCCAAGGATTAGGGCTTTGCAGCGGCCCTCAATGGGTTCCGTCAATCCAACGTCAGCGGGTAATGTCTGTGCGTGCCCTGACTCTCGAATCCCAATCACCTTGACGATGCTGTACACCAAGGTTCTGACATAAGCTGCCACTTGAAGATACCGAACAGTGGATTCTCGTTACTAATACGAATAATACTGAAAACCCACACTTCGTATCTTGATGAGATCTAGGGCGCCGAAACCCCGCTCCCCACGCTGATATCAAAACTGCACAAAGGCCTGTCCGGTTGGTAGTTGGCCTCGAAGGCTTGTTGAGCGATGTTAGGCTTTGCAAGATAGTAGATCTCGCCATGCTAATAATTCATGCTTGTAGAAACCAATTGGCATCCACTTTACGAACAAGTTCGTATGTGAATAAGAGTGAGATAAGAGCGCTACTATCACAGAGTAAGCCCTGTCGAATCATGGATCTCGACCATTCCCAACGTTCAACAACACAACTGCGGCTTGCTAAGAGAGTGTTACACTTCACTTCCAATCCGATATTCTCCAAATGCCGTTCGAGCCGGGCCGCCGAAAATCTCTCTCCTATCTGTACAAAATCTAAGGGACATGCCTGCTAAGAGCTTAAGAGAGACTTTACAAATGCACTTGACAGCGTATCTAAGACTCCGCCCTAGAATCGACGGAAATTTTGTCAAGAACAAGTATTAGGTGAGCAATAAATATTTGAGCAATATGATCCTTTCGAGCAGAATCCTCGATAGCATTAAATCTCATTTAACAGCCAAACTGATATCAAAACCAACCATCTATTTTCTTCCAAACTTGAGCTATTGACGATTGCTGATAAGCTTTTAGGTACTTGGAAAACGTTATTGGATCTATTTAGTGGTTGTTACTTAGACTGTGCAATAAGCCGCTAACTTGAGTCAGCGCTGGTTAGTTTTTTTGGCTAATCAGTCATCAGCGAGTCGGCTGAGAGTATAAAATCGACTAAGCTAGTTAGCTGGGAGAGTGCCTAGCGAATCAGCAAAGGCTAGAAAAAAAGTTATAGTTTCTAGGCTATTTTATAAGCTTAAAAGCTAGATTTTCAGTGAAGTTTAATATTATTAAGAGATTTTAGTACAATTTATAAGTATAAAGATCTTAAGGTAGCCTTCCTAATTATCTTATCGGCGAGGCCAGCAACCGCTACACATTTACCATCATATAACTAAGAGCACGAAAACCGCGGAGACCCATGAGCTGGAATTTAATTTTGTCTTTCTCCCACTCATTCTCTCGGGCAAAGGTTTTGCACTATACCAGTCACTAGTACTCCAAGCACCCATCAACTTGCTCTCTGCAGAACTGAAGCATCACCCCAAATAGAGAGCTATTTCAAATTAATTTCCTGTAACCATTCTACATGAATAATTTCAGTTGTTGCAGCACGATTTTAAAAGTAAATATGGGAAAGGGGAAATAGGAGGCAGAGTGAACTTAAGCGAGTCGGTGAAAAACTCCTCCGGCTTCAAATTAAATTATATTCTTTTTTTATTTATATGATTGTTTTTAGATTGATTTGCACATTAAGTGTGGCGCTATGCTATCCGTCGCATGATCACTAACCACATCGAAACCAACGAGGTACTGTGCGGGGTGTGCGTGTAGCTCCCACCCTCGTAAGAAATTTTGTCAGACGGAACAATATCAAGATCGACAATATGCACGCAACCAATTACCATACCCAATAATCTCAATTAACCGTAAAGCAGGAGCTTAATGCTAGTACTCCATCTGCGCCGCGTCGGACGTTGTGTCACACCCCGCCCAGCTTTTGATATTATCCGGCATCGATTTTCTTCAATCCAAATCCATGAATTGATTTAACGTTACTTTAAGGGTTTGCTGTTGCTACCAAGCTTGACTAGGAACATGCTCCTATAGCTTCAGGTGGGAAAATATGTTTGATTTAGCGACGCAGTGGGCTAGTAACATTCCCCGAATTTCGGAACTGGTGGGCTCACTCGGCTGGATATTTATTGTTATATTGAGAAATGAATAATCCTTGAAGATGGAAATTAAGCAGTGGAGTAGAATTGGTAGTTTAACTGCAAGTCAAAATGGCTGGTTGTCATCCAACGTAGCTTCTTCTCCAGCTTTGCCGACGCTGAGTGGTGGGTCCATATTCCGTATTCAAACACGAGTTGTAATTGTTGGTAGCAACCCATTTGAATAACTTGGGTACACTTGCTTAATTCAAAAAAATCGAGCTACATATGCTTTTATGCCTTCTCGTTTGCTCTACTAGCAACCATGACACCCCGATATCAAACTCCTTGAGCCATCCATTCAAAAGTAAGAGAGAAAGGCCAGGATTTGCTTTATATTCCCTCTTCACAAATTTTCTATCTCCATCAATCAATCAATCTCAGTAATACAACACTACTCCCAGTAAGCACAGTTCATCTCTATTTCCATTTCAACTTGCCTCATAATTATTCGGTCCCGGACAAAGGCCCGCCTGCAAATACCCCCCCGTCGACGCACAATTATACTCGGAAGTATCCACACACTTCCCATTATAATAGTCTTCATTATAACATATAGGGTAGATGCAACATCGGACGGAATCCGGGTCGCTGGGGCAATATCCAGAAGGACTCTCACCGCCGCGGGGCTTGCACCATGAAGTTGTCTCTTCGCAAGTGCCGTAGCCCCCCGCGGAGGGCCCTCCGCAAATTTCGCCGATATAGGCGCTTGAAATGCCGGCCAGTGCAAGAAGGTAAAGAGGAGAATGCATTGTTGGATGTATTTTGGGGCTGGGGCTGCAGACGAAGTATTTGGGACTAAATGAGAGAAGAAGTGCGTGATTTTTTAGACGAAGAGCAAGACAACTCGATGGCCCATGGCAAGATTGATATACGAAAGAAGGATTCAAAACGGCCTGTTGTTTCACCGAATCTTATGTACAGGATTCACTGGAGGCGTGAACTAATGCGTAGTTCAGCTACTCATGTATCTTTCCGAAAGCTAAATATATCTCCGGTGGCAAGAAAAGGTTGAATGAATGATTTGGTACCACGTGCCGAGTTATTGCAGTCTTGTGAGTGGATCTGGGCTGCATACTCTCTTGGAAGAATGCGGGGTGCATGCATATATGTAAATTGGCCCCTCGTCTCCGCAGGCAAGCGAATCTGTAACGGCACAGTCGATCACAAGCTAGGTAGAGGATATGGGAGTGCATACTCCAGGCTAAAAGGATCGATTCCATAGGCCTAATACGGAGGAAACAAAGAAGATAAGGAGAGAAGAGAAGAAGAGAGGAGAGAAGCTAGTTAAAGGAGAGGAAATATGCCCGTGCGGCCGTGCCACAAGCTAAAATCCCCCTAGGTCAGGGGGGGGCTTTGAACCGTGCACGTGACTGAAAGCTCGTCGTTACAATTATAAAATAAAAATAGAAAAGTTTAAAAATATACTTTTTAAATTTTTGTCCCAACGTGTATAAAGATTTTATTACTTGAATATTATTTAATGAAAAATATTACGAATTTCTTTTTTAGTCGAATAAACATGGGCTCTCTTTTCGACACCATCAACGAAGTTCAAACCATTGCGCCTTCTCTCTTCCCTCCTCCAGTGCCTCACCGAGCATAATCCCATGCAAATAGCATTCTCCTACCAACCTATACCTCTTCCCGATCGGCCTCAAAATAAACGGCATCTTCGCGCCAAACAACACACAAACCAGATCATCATTCTCAAGCTTAATATCTCCCACCCCTACATAACCCCCTTTTGAACTAAAAAGTTTATTCTTCAAACAAGTTAACTGAACACTATTTGCAAACGTCTTGGACTTGTCATGACCGGCAACAGCGAGTTTCAATTCGTCAACATCAGCCTGGAACTTCGTTTCAAGAGCTGCACATTCGTCGTTTCGCCCTTTATCTCTCATAGCTTTGATAGTCCTATCAAACATTGCGAGGCTGAAATGTTGAAAGTCAATACCATGATATGTCTCTGCATCAGAAGCAGCGGTGTACGAAAGTGCTTCAGCAAGAGTGAGTGTCAGCGCAAACACCTCGTTGATGCCCTCTCCCGTGGGATAAGGATCCCTCCACTCCTTCCGCACGCCCCTAATATCGGTAACGAAATCCCAAAGACGGGCTCGAGATAAAGGGAGCGGGTCCATAAGATGCACGTTTGAGGCAATAGTGTCGAAGATGAAGCCTTGGACTAGAATAGAAAAAGGATCGTAGGGTTTCGTGTCTCGGGGGGTGAGGTACTCTCTACCACCAGCGTGAAACTTTGCGGAGGAAGGGAGGTTGCTCATTGTGAACGTTGACCAGGTGTTTTTCAGCGTCTCATTTCTTTCTTTCTTGGCTTTCCTCAATGGATCAAAGTCCGGATCCTGCCATTTCTGAACCCATGAAGGCCATCCATCGTCCTTTTCATCTTTAGGATGCTTGACATTGGCCAGTATTCGCAGCCCAGAAAACTCCGTTCCCCGTTCCGAGAAACGCAAGATCAGTCTCGTTGCCTCGGTATATACCTGCACAACCTCCTTCTTATAATCCACATCCTCGGGCTCCATTAACTCCATCTCTTTCGCCAGGCCCAGCAATGCATAAATCCTATCCCGAGGGTCGGTCGCCGTACACATCTGCGTACACTCCAAAAGCCACAGAAGCGGTTGCCGCTTTTTCTCAGTCTCATCTACGCTCCTCGCCCATTTCCACAACCCGAACGCATTCTTTATCGCCTTGGCGAAGCCTCCAATGGCCAGGGTATAACGATTCTCAGCAAAGAACATTATCGCGGCCCCAATGTGCCTCCAGTCCCTCTCATGCTCTCCAACCATCACCACGGCCTCCTTCGCCATGGCACACTCCTGCACCACCCACACGCGCCCAAACCATGCCCTGGAAAAGAATTTCAGCACTGGCTCCCACTTCTCACTCCCTGCTCCCTTAAATGGCGGAAATCCTCTCGCTCTATTCAATTCTTCTTCACTCTTCTTTACCACACTACTATCCAAGTTTGCAACTTTATCACGAACAGCATCCTCCCTATGCAACCCCGCCGCACGATCAATCCACTCGAACGCAGCAATCGCATCCGCATCTGCCGTCCCAAGCCAAATCACAACCCTATCTGCAAGCTTGTAAATATTTCTCATGTACGGGATCTGCGCACTTTTCTCGTCATCGTCAGATTGATTGATACAAATAGCGTCAATCCAGAGTACACGTTCTCCACCTTTCCTCAGTTGCCGCAGTGCCTCGAAGAGATTTTGTGTTATGGGCAGCTGTTTGTCGTCACATATTATTTGATGGTTGAAGCCTGGTTGACCCCATGTGTAGGAGAGCGCTTCGTACTTCTCTACGCCTGTAGCGTCCCCTTTGTCTTCTGGAAGGTACTTGGTGAAGGGGATAGCGGCCAGATGGCCATGGAGATCTGCACTAGAACTAGTGGGAGTGGAGCCTTTGCTGCTAGATTCGGGCAAGAGAGTGAAAAGCCTGATTGAGCCGAAGGGGAGTGCCTCGTAGACGTATTTGTCTGTCATTTCAGGTTATGCAAGCGAGACAGGATTTCCGATTTGACTGTGAAGTAAGAGAGACTTGCTATTGTGAATCTATGAACTAGGGCAAGGGATCTAATAAATTGCCTCGAACCCCGCACTTCTGGAAAAAGTAATGAAAAACGAATGGCGTTTTCATTAGCGAGAAAAACAAATACGCATATGGAGTAAAGTTATTCTTCATAGCTGACACCTCCCGCGATAGAAGGTTCCCCGTTCAACACCATACAAAGTACCCCGTCCAGCACCCAATTTGTGCTCCCATGCCAAAAATAAATAAATAAACAAATTTGATGCCCCGGTATAGATCTAAATTTAGTATGCCACGATCGCGACGTCGCAAGCCAAATGGGGCGTTGGACGGGGTGGGGTGCTGACCGGCGAACTTTTCTAATAGAAGCGTTCACGGGCCAGCCGCCCACGCTTACCCTACTAAAATTTTAACTTTTTTCAAAAGTGCTTAGAAAATTCAAAAAAAAAAACTTAGCAGAATAGGGAATTAAAGCTGCTGATGACGAATCTAGACTCATTTTTATGTTTTTATATCGTTGTTATAGTAATATTTGGGTTTGAGCGGTTAAAGGGTTTGGGCGGTTGGCCCGTGAATACTTTTACGGAACGTGCCGAATTCTGCTTAGAAAATCTGCCATCCGAGCCATGCTAAAGACGGCCCGCAACAGCTCACCATCCTAGCAGCTCGTATAGAGCAAGCTTCTAACGACTAAAGTTATGCGAACCTACACCCTCAGTTGAGGTTGTGTTGCATTAGTTTGGAACCAAAATCGGTGCGGGCCGCATCGCATCCGCTATTGCCGAAATGTCAACTAGGCACTAGCCTGAACATTTGTTCGTGGTAGGCTGGCAGCCTCACTTATTAATTCTACTTACACTTAATCCACTGAACTTTTATTGATTATCTCTTCGCGCTTTGAACTAGCCCTTAGTTCAAATATGCTTCATCTAGTACTTAACATGAGCTACCTGTCCATTGTGCTTTCTTCTTCTTGATCTTGCACGTCCAGCAATAATGACTGGTGTGGCTCTTCGTAAACCTCCTCCAGGAGCATTTCCTTGCGTCTCCTGTCGTATTATTGCCACATGTGATCACATGCTTCTCGTGCTTCAAGCACCCACAAGTATATTCTCTGGTATGGATCTCGCACATCTTAGTTCCGTGTTTGTGTTTTGATCAGAGGCTTTATCTCGAAGCTTGACATATGTAGATATCCCTTTCTTGATATTTGAAAATCTAGGGATAGCCTAGAAGAACTAATGATACAAGTGAAGTTTTGTGCTATCAGTTCCAGTCACTGTTAATGCTTACATTACTGTAAATTAGTCGACAAACACAATGTGCATTATTCTCGACTCAAATTTCCTAGATTCAGTATTTCCGAAAACCCTAGTGAAAGCTACGCTCCTCATTGACTAAGCAAATTTTTGGAGAAGTGAATCTAGATGTACTCAAGACCTCAGTCTCTCGCTTCAACGGTAGATTCAAGCAAAACGCTCTCCTCTTAGCTTCCCTAGGACTATGTGTGTTTCCTTCTCAGCTCCCTCCGATCTCTGCCTCAAACCCATCCTCAGAGCATCCATCCATCTGCATGTCCTACACTTCTCACTGTACTCTTTGTTTTCTATCTTCATCACCTTGCACAGCCTCGCATCCACGGAGCTGCTGTGGCGACAGATTGTGTTACGGAAAATGGGCTTCTCGCAGCCGCAAGCCCACTTCTGCTTGATGAGTTGACACATTCTTAGTGTGTAATAGAAAGGGTTGAGGTTGATGAATGAGTTCGTCCAGATATGAAATAGTTTAAGTTGTTTTCCCGATTTGACGAGCAGTCGGAGTTTCGAAGGTGAGAAAGCAAGGATGTGGAAATGGTATTGCTCTATGATCGAAAGATCGAGAAACCGCGAGATAGGGCACAAGAGGCCAGTCTTGCGCATAAAGCGCTCAAACGAATTTAGCTGTGATTGTGATGTGAGAGACCTGAAGCAGCGTCATCTTTGCATCAAGTCAACGTCGCTTATTCACCGAATTTTCTAGGAATACTTCAAAATAGTTTGGCTTTCACGGGTCTCAGATAGCTCTAGCATTTGCAAATCACAATTTTTTATCAAGAAACTCATATCTTTGGCTGGCTCTGCTGAATTTGTACTGCTGTGAGGATTGATATAGCAAATTGGTTGGCAAACAAGCTAAACGGTCCTGTATCCCTCATGATGTATCCCTTTAAACATAGGCCTTGATGTATCATACCCGGCCCTGGAGAATGAAAACCGAGATCAATTCCATGCAATGGTAGCAGTTTACAGCAACGATTACAAAAGCCCCGTGTTCTTGAACTCAAACTCTCCCAGGCCTATTCCCGCGACTAGACTACTTCCGAAGCTTATTGCTCTTGTTGTAGACTCCAGTGACGGTTTTTGCGACGTTTCCAGTGACTTTATTAGTGACGCAAACAACGTTGACAGCGATGTCGCTCAACGTTTCAGTGCATTTTGAACATTTCAATTTGGAATCGGAATGGGTCCATTTAACATCCAAACCCTCGTTAATCGGACAGTGGCCCGCGTTTTTGGTGGGATTCTCTGAGCATAAATCGTGCGTATATCGTTCGTACCCGCAAGCATAGTGCTCAGTATGGTGTCCACACATGGCTTAGTTTGACAGAAGCTGGATTAAATTTGATCTTGGTTTTGAGGTGTGCTTTGAGGTTTGCTTCGAGCTTTGCGTTCGACGTTTGCTGTCTAGTGGTACATGAAGATTGAGAGACCGCAAGATAGCGAGAAGGGGGTTATAAATAATATATTTGAAAGGATTCTGGGTTGTGATTATGATGTAATGAAAATTTCAAGTGACGTCTTTTTTATATTGAATCAACGTTAAAGTGTTGAAGATTCACGGACTTTCCTATGAACACTCCCAAAATATTTTTTAAAAAAATTTCCCTTTATAGTTGTCTAATAGCTCTAATGAAGACCCAATGAAAATTTGTCAACTGATCATATCATAGTTTAGACATTCGGAAATTCTACGGCGGTGAGGCTTGGGTACACGAAGTATTTACATAGGGTTATACGGCAAGACGTAATAATGAAATAGTCATAACCCTCTAAATCGTAAATCATATATCTCATATTATAAATCTCACATCCTAAATCCTAAATTAATTATAATTATTAAATTTTACTAAAAAGGCTACGATATCTTTAATTCCTATTTCCTTCTCCCCCTATCTTTACCCTTTACTCTCCCTCTTCTATATCTCTCTTATTTCCTCTTCCCCGCTCCTCTTACCTTCTTCTCCTAATCGCTCGCGTATATAACCTAGTAAAAGGAAGGAATACTTAACTCTAGGTAAGGAGAGAGGGAGAGGAAGGGGAGAGAGGAAGGGAGGAGAGGAAGGAGGGAGGAGAGGAAGGAGGGAGGAGAGGAAGGAGGGAGGAGGAAGGAGGGAAGGAGAAGGGAGGAGAAGGGAGGAGAAGGGAGGAGAAGAGATCGTTAGACATTTTTACTAGTGCTTATATTTTAACTTACCTTACCCACGAGCTGAAACACCTAGGTTTTGCCCCTTTCCCTTCCCTTCCTCCTCTCCCCTTCCCCTCTCCTCTCCTCCTCTACCCTCCTTACTAGGAGAGGAGGAAGGGAAAGAGATAAGACTAGGTATATTCTATTAGAGGGGTATAGAAAATAATACTACTTAGGATTTGGGATTTAGTAAATACGATTTAGTATTCGTGATTTAGTATTTGTGATTTGGTATTCGTGATTTGGTATTCGTGATTTGGCATTCGCGATTTCGTCCTTTAGGGGGTTATGACCGTTTCGTCATAAGGTCCTGCCATAGTTGGCAAACTAGTGAAGTGGTTTGATAATATTCATGACGACGCATCACGCATACACGTTACGATAATTTATAGGCAGATCAAGAATTATTAACGGTTAGAATTCTTCGCGGTAAGTACAGATAAAAAACCGACTGCACAGGTGGCGTGTTCACCAGGTCCCAGATCCCTCGACGCCCCCCAACCGTGACTCTGCCAACTACTTCTGAGCCTTCTTGCTCTTGCTCTTGTCGAAAGCCCCAATAAGCTTGTTCAATGAGCATTTTCCACAGTCCCACTTTTCACTTCTCTCAGCCTTCGTCGGTAAACCTCTTGGACACTGTTCTGCAATATTCGTGGCGTTTATTTCGCATATTTCGAACTTGGGTTTCTTGGTTTTCTTCAGGTGGCCACAGCCGTACTTCTCGATGATCTCGTTGCACATTATGGCTCTTGGAAGAAGAGAGCTGAATGAGGGTCGTGGTTTGAAGTTTGTGTTTGATCTTTGGCAATAGAACCGTTTTGGAGACCAACGATGTGCGTAGAGGTTTGGGGTTTGATTAGCAAGTTCTGTCGGCTTATGTTTGAAGAAAAGAGCTTGTTCAGTGGAGGACGGAGGTTGGTTGTTCATGAGAAAGAAATGTATTAGGAAGAACTACAATGGCAGCTGATTTACTTTGAAATTTATCTTTGGGCGCCACAATAGCAGAGTCATTAAGCTTCGTATAAATATCCTTCTCCGAATCATTCTTTCAATGCCCTAGGACCAACGAATAGAGGCAACAGCCTAGTTCTTCTAGGGGATTATTCACGTATACCATGTCGGTTCGGGTACCTTCAGTCATCAGCTTCTTGTCATAATGTGCACGAAAAAGAAGTACTCACCCTATCAAGCAAAACATACTCCCCGAGTTCCCTATTCTTATACGCTACAGGGTCATGCAAAGTATGTGTTCTCACATCCCGCCAAAATCTATCCAATCCCACCGTCTTTCCCGTGGCCCTAGATCCAGTGACCTCAAACACACCTGCAGTAACTCGCAACGCTGTGTCAGTTGTCACTATCTTCGTGCTGGCAACCCACTCCGCAGCCTCTCCTCTCTCCCTTTCCGTCACTTTCCTGTTTGCACCATACTTCCCATAGATATCAGCAATCTCCTTCCCCGCTCTATCAGCTAGCGTCTCTGCAGCTCTCAAATGAGCAAAGAAGTTCCCATAGCGTTCTAAGATGTAGAACTCCTCGGTAGGCTTCTCCTTATTGTCGCCTCCGAAGGGCCACGCGCGGGTTGACTTCGTGGTGTACTTTGATGCGAAGTCTAAGCTTCCTTGCGCGATTCCGAGATAGAAGTTTGAGAAGACGAGTTGGATGGTGGGGAGAAGTAGGGATGCGAAGGGAATCGCGAGGACTTTGAGATCGGGGAGGCGGGTGATAGTGGACCATCCAAGGGCATCTGACCAGGGGACTTGGACTTGTGATATCTTGACGCTGCCAGATTCCGTGAGGCGGAGACCGACGTTGTTCCAGTTGTACTATGATGCTGGTTAGCAGTAGTCCGGGTGCGAGACAAGTGCTGGAATACGTACTTGGAACTGAATCCCAGGCTGATCGGTACGGACGAAGGCAAATATATGGTGTTCTGTCCCGGCGTAAACGCCCTCAAGGACAGTCAAATCGGAGATCACACCCCCGGTATTGAAGTTCTTGAAGCCATCAAACACAAGGTGATCTCCAGCATCAGTAATACTCAAGTCATTATCCCTTGGATTCACAGCACCCCCAACAAACAGGTTCCCCTCAATAAAATTTTCTGCCAGTGGTCTTTCTGCTTTTCAGTCCCCACCACGCTCGCAGTCGTGCTCCAAAGCAAATGGTATCCCAACAACATTCCTAGACTTCCGTCACCCTTCGCTACCTCGCGGATGACTTTGTACCCCGTCTCCCATGTCTCCCCACCACCGCCGTATTCCTTGGGACCAAGGACTTTCAGCAATCCTGAAGATTTTAAGAGAGCGACTTCGGCTTTCGGGGATTTGTTCTCGATATCGCGAGCTGCTGCATCGACAGAGAAGATCTCGGCTACGGCACGAGCTCGGGAGAGCCATCCCTCTGTTGTCGATGGAAGCCCATCAGAGACGAAGTGCTTATGATAGGCGTCGTAGATAGTGGGATCCGATGAGTCTGGCTTTTTTCTCTTGTTGGATGATTCAATGACAACAGTGTGCCCGCTAATGGGAATTTCCTGAGTGCTGGAGGGGGCCATTGTTGACGTCAGTGTTAGTTTTGATGTTTATGGAGACAATTGATGAAAGAACAGGTTTTCGAAAGAGGATATGCGGAGATTGGGTGTCTATACTTCACCTATGCGGGTTTCTAGGTTGGTGCACCATTCTACCCCTCTATTGCATTGTATCCCAAGCCTAGAGCTTGGTCCCCCACCATCACCATTTAACTGCCACAAATTGCGTGCTCATGCGTCTGGAAGGTTGTGATATCGGGAGTTCCACTTAGCTTCGGGTGTGGATTGAGCCGGTGAGACACGAGGCCGTGGGGGTGCTGATCATTAGCTAAGGAGAGGCTTAAGCCTTGCAGCCTCGGGAAATGCCTTTGAGCGATTTTAGAAAACCGGCTCTCTAGAGCAATTATTGAAAAAGAAGAAAATATGGTTTTCAGAAGAGCAAACTTGAGCAGTGTTTCGGGGGTCATGACGATCTGTTAGATTAGGGACAGGAAAACTGTGCACCCGTATATCGTCTTACGATCTCTTTGGAAGTCAAATATCTTACTGGAAGGCTTAGAATTGACAAAAATTCAATTCTGTTTTACATTAATATCAGGATCTCTATGCAAAACCATTTTTCTAAATCTATATGTGCTTAAAACCTTTATTGGATGCAAAGTAACATGTTTTGGAACGAGTATCTCACTCCCCCTTGTCCTGTCTCTCACTCTTCCTCACAAAATACTTACTCGTATCTCCCATCGGAAGTCTAAAGAACAACTCAGTTTGGCACATCAAATGAGCCACAGTATAGTATCCCAACAACCCACCTAGGAACGCAAATAGACCGCCGGCTTTCTTGAGTGGAGTCGCGGCATCCGGCTTTCCATCAGCCGTTGCAAAATGTGAAGCTGCAATCAGGGCAAATGCCAACTCCACAAAGAAGAAAATGCCAATATAAACCAAGTTTATCGGCAAGAATCCAAACAGGAAAAACAGGTTTAGAACAGCCCACATCAGGACGAAGAAACCGAGTGCGTTGTTGTATTCCGCTGTATCTGCGCTGTACGCGTTCTGGACTCCAAAGAACGGGGTCACAATGGCGCCAAAACCGCCGTGAAGAAGCCTTGTTTTCTTTTGTTAGGTTCTAGAACGTCGCCTCAGGTGAGGAGCGTTGGGGAACTCACCGAATGCACTCAGCGCTGTATAGCCAAAAGAGTTTCCGAAAACAAGCTCCCATTGTGCAGATATTACCATGCCAATGCCAGCAACTTCGGAAATTCAGTAGCTGGTCGTCGTCTTGGAAGTGGATGTGGTGTTACAGACCGAAGAAGAAATTCCCAATGTAAACATTGGTGACTGTTATGCCCCTCCATTCCATCGGCTTAGGGACAGGGTAGTCAATGTTGTAGCAAATCCTCCAATAGCTAAAACAATCTACTCATATGAGTAATCACGTCGAAAGACAGGTGGCGAGGACATACCGGGCTTCCCAGAGTACTTTCCACAGTACTTGGTACAAAGAAGGGATATGGTTTTCCACTAATTGACCAAACGCTTCCATTCGCTGCCGTCTCTTGAGTAAGGTTTGGGTAGATCCTGTCTGCTTCTTCGAGACTGCTCCGCTTGATGACATTTCTCCTAACGTTCTCTTCCGAAGACATCTTGACAGCTTTCCGGCGAGAAAAAAAAAGAGGCAAGTACACTTGCAACGTTCGCAGGAAGTTCAGCTGAATTTCGGATGAATTTCAGGAGGAAACAGAGGACAACATCACAGAGTCCATGTTATTAGGAGCACCAATGTGAAATACCTTTTTCCAAACGCAGGCATTCCTTCCTCTAGGCTAAGGAGAAGCCAGTGGAGTTCATGATGCCGAACAGTGCGATAGCACAGAGCACTGGGGACATACTTTCCATACTATTGCGTTTGGTAATAACAAGAACAATTTTCTCTACTCCATACCGTTAGATTCAAGCGGTTGAGTTCTCACGATGTAAATAATTTGTTTCCTCGGCAGTGCGAAGGACGATAGTAATCACACATCGGCGGTTTGCCACCCGGACTAGTCGCGATCACGCCATTCTCCGCGTGCATGGGCAGCCACACTGCTTAGAAATGATGTCCATCCCACCCTTGCGATCTACAATAAAGGTAACTCAGAGACGTACAGTGGCTGGCAAATTTAAGAGCGCAGCTACTTTGGACTGACTCGTGCTGTGTCCGGTATAGCAAGTACCGACCAGCGTCTGTGACGTAGTTTCGTTCCTTTCTTTCACATGGTAGAAGAGCCTGGGCTGTGGAGAATTCCTTTCAAGCAATAAGTCTAGGACATCAACGAAGGATACGGCACAATGAGTTTAAATGAGATATACATCTCTCAATCATTAGAGCAGTCTTTGACACCCCCAGAAACGCCACCGCGAGAGAAGACGAAGGAGAAGTTGGTCCATCCGTGGCCCGAGCCGGAGACCTCACCAGAGGACGTCTTTCCGACGAAACGACAAAAGACGCACCATTTCGGAGAGACGGAAGAGGATGAACTCGAGCCCTTCAATGTCTTCACTCAGGAGGTTTTGCTCCTTCATGCCCCGAAGCAGAGATATGCCCATACGAAGGATCAGCCAGTACCAAATATAAAAAATGATAGAGAGATGCTGGTAGCGGTGGAGGCAATTGGGTTGAATCCTATTGACTGGAAAGCACCGTGAGCCAACCAATTTATAGCCCAGGGCTATACTGACAATTCATAGGGATTTCGGTTGGGGCTTGCCAGCTTTACCTTGCATCAGCGGACGGGATCTCGCTGGAAGGGTTGTTGAGGCACCAAAAGCAAGGTCAAGATTCAAGAGAGGGGATAAAGTAAGTCTTCTGTTCGCTAGAGTTCTGTTGTGTGTATTTCTGACAGCGAGTTAGGTTCTAGGGATTTCGACCGACTACCGAGATTCGAGAAAATCCGCATTCCAGCAATACGCTATCGTATCCGACTTCAATGCTTGCCGACTTCCACATCACGTATCAACCAAGAAGGCCGCTCCATTAGGGGTCGCATTCGTTGCCGCCTCCCTAGCCCTTGGAATATGTTTAGGGATGGACTTTCGCGATGTGAAAACTGGGCTTCGGGGACCGAATCTACTTCGCATAATACGGTCGATACGAAGAGATCTGCTGCCTCAGGATATCAGGGCCGAGTGCTTCGATAAGATTGTTGACAACGAGAGAGCGAAAGAGGGAGACTGGATTGCAATATGGGGAGGTAAGACACTTTGTCTACTCGCACTTGCATTGGAAACTGACAAGAATAGGCTCTTCGGCTTCCGGGGTATGTGCTGTTCAGCTAGCGAAGCTTGCTGGACTCAAAGTCATAGCAATTATTGATGTTGCAAAGAACGGTGCGCGAATGCTCAAGCATGGCGCAGACCTGCTCGTCGACCGCTTCGATACAGATCGTGCGGTCCAGATCGTGAAAGACGTCACAAAGGGGAAGCTTCGTTTCGGACTTGATACCAGAGGCAAGGAAACAGCACTTCTGCTTGCTCAAGCAATGCAGCAGGGTGGCGAGGGTGAGAAGAGAGCTCATCTGGTTGGATTGACAGGGTTGCCAAAGGAGGAAACCAAAGGGGTCGTATATCACTCTGTTCCCATCAAAGCTTTCCACGAGGCACCTCGTGTTGGAGAAGGTTTGATGCTCTGGCTAGAAACTCTTCTGGAACAGAAACTCCTGACGACGCCTGATATTGAGGTTGCGGAAGGTGGATTAGAGGGCATCAATGCCGCGCTAGACAGACTTCGAGATGGCTCTGTCAACGGCCCTCGGATCGTGGTGCCATTGACGACATGAACTGATTGTTTAGAGTCTAGACTTGCTATACTGTGCTATCAAGATATCCATAGAACAAAAGTATACCTAGACTATATCAGCTCCGCACGTGTGCTCATGAGAACGCCACTACAGAAATCCGAAAAGGAGTTTACCAAGTCTGAAGTGAGTTCGCTTGCTTCAGGGGCTCGCTTAAGGCTTTCCGCTGTTGTCTCAGTACCCCACATTGCCGGTGACATCCACAGGCACAATGATGTTCGATAGCATCATTTTCAAGCTAAATACCGACTAGTTGGCGGGCATTTCGGTTCCGAAAACTTGGACATACTTTTTTCCCAAATGCGTAGAATGCCTAAGTTAGCTTCCATTATTGGCGTTGCTCATAGTGGGGTGATATTGCACCATATTTGACTAAACACTGCTGATGCTGTAAGCCTATCGTAACACCACCCCCGCACTAAAACGTCGATCTCCGTATCAGACGTTCCGGAACCCAATCTAGACCTTCCTCAGCCTTGCGCTATATCGGAGGTTGATAGCTTGACATTGAGCTTCCCCCTCTACCCCAACATCCAACTTCTCACTCAAGATAATTCTCCTTCTCTCGCTGGCAATTCATTCGTCAAATATGCCTGCAAAGAGACAAAAGATCTCGAATGGTAATCATGTTGTGGTTGATCACGAAGTTACCAACGGTGTACACTTCACTGCAGCTCCGGACGTAAATGATGATCCGGATCGAGTCAAGTTTGCGTACTGGGTTCCCAATGTTTCTGGGGGCCTAGTCATATCCAAGATCCCACAAAGAACTGGGTACAATTCTTCTTTCGCAACTTCAAGCATCAATTCTGACTGCCATAGGTGGGATTACGAAGCCAACGTGAGATATGCACAAACCGCTGAGAATGTCGGTTTCGAATTTGCGCTTAGTCAAATTCGCTTCATGGCAGGTTACGGAGCCGTATGTTTTCTGGAATATCCTCTGGGAAAGTGGTGCTGATCTTTACGGCCAGGAAAATCAACACGAATCAGTATCCTTCTCTCAAGCTCTCCTCCACGCGACGAAGAAACTCAATGTCATTGCGGCCCTCCTACCCGGTCCTTGGAATCCAGCTATAGCTGCGAAGCAAATTGCAAGCATCGACCATTACACCAATGGTCGAATCTCTGTAAACGTAGTCTCGGGCTGGTTCAAAGCAGAGTTCACCAGCATCGGACAATGGTGGCTGGAGCACGCTGAGCGTTATCGGTTCGTTCCCACCCTTCCATAATTTCCCTTCACTAACTCAACGAATTAGCCGCAGCAGGGAATTCATCGAATGTCTCCGCGGAATCTGGACCGAAGAAAAGTTCACCTACAAAGGCGACTTCTACCAATTCCACGACTACCCCTTATCACCCAAACCCCTGAACCTCCCCAACCGTCCTCATCCCCTGATCTTCCAAGGCGGGAACTCCATCGACGCCAGAGAAAATGGAGCAAATGCATCAGACTACTACTTCATGAACGGTAACACGCTCGAAGGTTTCCAAGAGCAGATCGCCGACGTGCGCGAACGTGCCCGGAAAGTGGGTCGAGAGCACGAGATCCGTTTCGCTGTGAACGGCTTCGCGATCGTGAAGGAGACGGAGGCGGAGGCTATTCAGTTGCTTTCTGAGATCCAGGGGAAGGCTGATAAAGAGGCAGTGGAAGCGTTTGGTGATGCTGTGAAACAGGCGGGGAGTAGTACGAGCAATAAGAAGGGGATGTGGGCGGATAGCAAGTTTGAGGATTTGGTGCAGTATAATGATGGGTTTAAGACGAAGCTGATTGGGACGAAGGAGCAGGTTGCTGATCGCATTTTGTTGTTGAAGAGTTTGGGGATTGATATTGTGTTGCTTGCGTTTTTGCATTATGAGGAGGATATTGAGGATTTTGGGAGGGAGGTGTTGCCGCTTGTTAGGAAGTTGGAGAAGGAGGGGAGGGGGAAGAATGTGGATGAGGAGATTGAGAGGACGGGGGAGGTGTATAGAGCTAAGAAGAGTAAGTAGGCGTATGTTTCAACAGTCTGTTTGTGCTTCCCTGCTAGACAATAGAGTCGTGTACTGTCATGTCTCCCATTTATATATCAGTCATCGGATCTACTGTACAGCAGCAAGTAGCATGCCAAATGTAATGCCCAATCCCAAGAAATGCTGTTTCCTAACATCAGCCAACGCCTGTATCCCTTCCGATGTTTTGAACTCCTATTACCCAACCCAAGCTATGTCATCCAAGCACAGCCATGTATACTCAAATCAGGCCTATATCAAGCATAACCCTCATTGTTCTTTCAATGGCAATCTGGCGCTGGGCTTCGAGTTCTGCTTGATCTATATAAAGATTAGACCCGTTACAAAACGACGCAACCATCGACTTACCGGTACTCGGAGGGCGGTTATTTAATACAATGGTTACCACAATAGTAAGCATAGCAATGAAGAGACCCACAAGCCCCAGAACAAGGGTTATGGTGTCACTTGTCGATACTTGCGTGAGGGTTAGCTTTAGTTGCAGTGAATGGACGGTTTTCCCCATGGAGTAAAAGAGACATACGCATTGCTGGATATCGATCCTAGAAGACCGAGATAGAGCTTCTCTCATCGAAGTAGATGAACCTGTGATACCAAGAAGGTTCAAAGGGGAAAGCTTCTAGAATTAAAAGTAAGTTCTCTTGGCCTTTGTACCCCCTACCTGACATGCGGTGGTGGCTGCGCCCCGCTTGACTCAATCTACCTCTCCACAAGAAGGAAACCATCCGTGCGGTTACTGGTTAGCTTGACGCAACGGCATTTGCCGAGCTCAAGGGTAGCCCTTTGGAAATGCTCTAGAAGCTATTGGTAGTCGCTAGCAAGCATTAGCCCTTCGCGTGTCCTAGGTTTTGCCTTTCCCAACCAATTGTATTTGATGTGCGAAGGACTCGGTCAAAAGATCCTGGAATACAGGGTATTTAGCGATTGACCCGCCTGTGAGCCCCAGCGAGCGAATTGGCGGATCTACAGGCCTTTAAGCCCCCAAGTTCCAGCGGGCTTGAGCGGCCTGGCGCAAGATCGCTAGCAGAGCAACAGCCACATACAGGGCTAAGGCCTATACATATAGGGTAATTTAACGAATGGCTGCTTATGCTATAGTATCTTTATAGCGCTCCGGCGCTGTATTCCAGGAACTTGTGACCGGTTCTTTCGTGGTTTGCCGAAAAACATTTGTCTGTCAGCAATACATCGCTGGCTTGCGGCCGTACAGATTCATGTCCCGAGTCTGACACCGCAGAAGGCGTGCATATACGAATTTGAAAGATCTAATACGCTGGGTTTAGTCCGAGCGGTGTGGTACAACCACGGGCTGATCAGCCACGTGTTCTCTGTGGAGATTGGGTGCCGTGCCACAGAGCCTCAGCTCTATGTCTTCCAAAACTGGTACGCAATATCGAGTCAAAGTTTCTAGTGACAAATTTTTGCACATATTCGGTGATATGTTACTGTCGTAGCCGTTAAGATGTACAAGAAACTAAAAACTAAAATCGTGTTCGCGTTGTTTAGCTAATTTTTGGCATCAGGCTCCAAAGTGAGACAAGTCGCCCGACTTGTTAAGAGCTCACCGACTCTTACGGTCAGACTTACAATTTTCCGTCCCGTGTCTTAAGCACGCCATGGCGGCTGTACGACGTCGGAGGATTTGGATCTGATACTGTAAACAGCCGCAATTGGTGCTGGAAACATACTCATGCCGTCATCGTTTATCAGCGAATAATCTAGGCGAGCTCGTACATCGCCCTATGCAGTAGCTTAAAAGCTCGGGCTCCCTGCAATTCGCAGAATAACCTCCAAGGTCTTGTTTTCATTGCTGAAAAAAGGTGGGATCGCAAGTTCGTTACCTGTCATCTCAGGTAGTCAAAGAGGTAGCCTTTCCACAATTGTGAAGAAACTACGTGAGGAAACCACAAGTCGACAGGTCTAATAGTCATGGATATTTCTAGATTTCCTTCCGCTAGTTGAAGTTGATCGCCTGAGATATTCTACTTAAAGCATCTTCACGGTTACTGTTACAAAGAGCGGTATATAAGAACTTCGCTCTCTAAGGAAGAAGCTGAGTGACTATCTATCTATGACCAACCAACTTACTAAATCAAAGTACAAGCATACAGACAGTAAGCCCGCATCAATCCAAAACATTACCCAATCAAGGGACCTTAACCTGCCGATCAACCTTCCACTCCTCCCCATGCACAACCGGGACCAGCTCCTCGGGACTCGCATACTTCGCCGCAATCCTCTCCGCCGTCTGCCTCCCCAACGCCACCAGGCTCGGCGCCTCCATAACCTGCAACACACTAACCTCAAACCCAAACGTCTGGCGGAACCAATTTCGCAGCTCCACCGCCACCAAACTATCCAACCCCAGTGCTGACAGCGGGAGGCTGATATCAAGCGTATCCTCGCTGCGCAACATGAAGCCGCACAACGTCAGTCCAATTTGCGTCGCGAGGAACTCAGCCGCTTCATCGGTGGAAAGTTGGGACGGGTCTGAGGCTGCGGATTGCAGGAATTGCTTGAGGGCTTGGTTGCCGCCGGAGCTGGACCCGCCGAGCGGGCTGGCGTTCTCGAGGTTGTAGTAGAGGGCCATGGAGAGGTCGCGCTTCCAGATTGTGCGGTTGGTGGGCGAGACGAGGGGTTGGGTGGAGCGGAAACCGATGCCGAGTTGCGATTTGTTGATGAATTCGTATTGGCCTGGTGTTGCGACCGTGGAGGCTGCCGTTGGCTTTCCTGCTGCCTCAGATTCAATGCTTCGTGCAATGAGCACTTGGAGGGACTCGAGGACGTCACTCTCGTGCAGGACGTGGGTTGAAGTTGTTTGGAAGTGGTTCAGAACCCGGGGGTTGCGGCTCACATAACCTATGTCCTCGACGACGCCGAGATCGATCGTGGCACAAGGTAGACCGTGGGCGTGGCGGTATTGAGAGAAAGCGTCGAGGAACGTGTTTGCAGCAGCGTAGTTGGCCTGCCCGCGTTGTCCGAAGAAACCGCTGACGCTGCTTACGAGGACTAAGAAGTCCAGAGGCACTTTTCTTTGCTCGAGGACCTCGTGGATGTTCCAGGCTCCTTGGACCTTGGGTGCCATAGTGTCTTGCCAGGCGTCGTAACCCATGGTGGCGAAAGCAGAGTCCTGTGGTGAAAATTTCCATTAGCACTCATTCCCATACTGTGGGATAAATGACTACTTACGTTGAGAGCCATGGACATATGCATAACACCCCGGATGGGCCTCGTCGCGCTCTCGATGGCCCGCGAAACGTCCGCCTTGTTGGCCACACTGCCGGAAACCATGACCGCAGAGCATCCCAAAGCCGCTAACTCCTGCACAAATTTCTCATAACGACCAAGCGCTTCAGCCGATCGAGACAGGAAGATCACTATTTAGTAAGAGTATCAGTTCTGAGCCAAATTCGCCAACAGATCAGACTCACATTCGCGAGCACCAGCCTCGGCCATCCACACAGCAACAGCTTGTCCAATACCACCCAGACCTCCAACTAACACATACGACGCGTCGTCTCTCAGCTGGAACTTCGCTTTGTGGCTTTGTGGACTGTCAAGTTCGTCTGCAGTCTCTGGGAACGTGATGACAACCTTGCCGATGTGGGTGCCCTTCTGCATGAACCTCATAGCATCCTCGATATCAGCAGCGGCGAACCGAGTGATAGGACGGATGGGCTGGATGTGGCCCTGCTCATACATCGCCATGGTCTTTTGCAAGAGGCTGGAAGATGGGGTCAGTATATCGAATGTGAACATAAAGTGTGAATAGACGTACCGACTGGCAACCGTTGGCCTCTCGATGCCAATGTGTGCCAGGTCAACGCCGAAGTACGACCGGTTCAACTGGAAGACGTCTAGCGCCAGTGCACCCTTTCCGATGAGATCACGTTTGCCGACCTCGATCATGCAGCCAAACTCGGCAACACACTGCCAACTGGCGTGCAGGAGCTCTCCTGACAGGGAGTTGAGGACTACATCGACACCTCTCCCGTTCGTCGCCGCCAGCACGTCTCGTAAGAAGGTGATGTCGCGCGAGTTGAAGATGTGCTCGCGTGGGATGTTGAATTCGCGCATGAGATATTGGACCTTGTCCTCGTTACCGACGGTGCAGTATATCTGAGAGTCCTGTTAGTAAATTGCCCCGCTAATAAGTGGATTGTGAGCATACCTCAGCGCCGAGCATGCGGCTGTTTATTTAGCCTTTTGTCAGCCTTGTTTCTTTCCAACATCATTTGTCCTTTTGAGATGGGCAGACTTACCTAACCTGGATGGCAGCGATGCCAACACCTCCACAAGCACTATGTATCAGCACGCTCTGACCAGCCTCGAGCTGCGCCTTGTCGATGAGGGAGTGAATGACCGTCACATAAACAGCCGCCATAGTAGCCGCTTCATCAAAACTGAGCTCGTCAGGGATCTTGACGCACATTGGCTCGGAGGTGGTGAGCAAAGTCGTGAAGGTACCAGCACCGAACGGCATAACTCGGTCCCCAGGAACCAGCCCCTTCACATCTGGGCCAACCTTCTCGACAATGCCCGCACTCTCGCAGCCCAATCCATCGTCGTCCATGCCTGCATAACCCTGGCCCTCAACGATGCCCATCGAGACGAGAACATCCCGGAAGTTCAGACCCACTGTGCGTGTCTTGATCTGCACCATGTTACCCGTCAACTCCGCCGGCGGCGCATGCTGGCGCCAGTACAGCGAGCTCAACAATCCACGCTTGCCAATATCGAGCTTTCGAGCTGATCCTGTTGCGCCCAAAGTAACGAGCTCCTTGTTGATGGACGTCCAGTGAAAGCGGCCAACATGCACCATGCCGTCGGCAATGGCCCACTCGAGGTTCGGCTTGAACTCCGAGGCTACCGGGTCGTCGGTTAGGGGCCGAGACTGGAACTCGGACAAGACGCCGACCAGCGCATCCCAGGACGTCTCGTCGAATCGGTCCATCTCGAAAGTTCCGAACTCGATCTCGGTCTCGTTACGCACGGTGCGTGCCAGGCCAAGAGCGACGGCATAGCGAGGATCTTGAGCTTTGACTTGGGCGGCACCGGTGACCCAGAGAATACCACCTTTGACCTCGGAGAGCAGATGCTTGAACTTCTCGTATTCAACTTCGCTCATATCGTGGAAGAACGGCCGCTCGACGTCCATGACAGCCACGATGTCCTGTCCAGAGACAGGGGCCGTCTCGCTACCGAACAGGTACAATTCGGCCTCGACGCCTCCCTTCTCCTTCAGCACACGCTTCACATCCAGGACACGGCTCGAAGTAGGATCGAGACACAGCAGGGTGACCTTGCCTTCGCGGAGGAGCGGAGCGGGGGCGGAAACGGCAATCATATTCGCATTGAACTCCTGATCGAAATGCAGTGCTTGGACACCGTCAAATCCGGCCTCACGGAGACGCACATCCCAGCCCTCGGGAGCTAGGTACGGCTCGTCCCGCCTCCCGTCAGCCTCACCCAACCACCATCCCGGCAACGTGCCCATGATGTAATTGATCCATTTGGTGCGGGGGTTGAGTTCCTGGAGGAACAGCCGCCCGCGCGGAGCCAGGAGCTGGTGCACATTCTTCAGCGTCTCGGTGATCCGTGGCGTTGCGTGCAAGACGTTGGATGCTACGACCACGTCGTAGCTGTGTGGCTCGAAACCTTGCTCGACGGGGTCCGCGGTGATGTCGAGGATCTTGTACTCGATGGCGTCGTAGTCCTTGAAGCGATCTTTAGCTGCCACGAAGAAGCCCGTCGAGATGTCGGTATAAGTGTACGAATAGTACATGCGTGCGCCATGGCTTGACCTCAGCGTGGGCAGGATGATATTGGTTGTGCCTCCAGTGCCAGCGCCGATCTCCAGGATCCGAAGCTTGGGCTTGTAGTGAGCCGAGAGCACGAAGAACTCGCTCACGTCAGTGATACGGCCCAAGTCGTAGATGCCGCTTAGCGCATCATCTTCGAGGAGCAGGGACAACGGATTGGTCTCGCCGCTGAAGATGTCTTTACAGGCATGAAAGATCCGGTAGGCTGAGGTCGCAACGGCCCAAACTTCGGTGCTCTTCAGCGTGTTGTATATGTCCTCAATTAACGCCACTCGATCTTTGCTCGACATAGCAGCGATCTCGGGGCCACAGTCAACGTTGGGATAAGTGTTGTCAATGGCCTGTTGACGCATCTTGCCCAACCAGGTACGGTATTTCTGCAGAAACTCTTGCGAAGGCTCGACACCTTCCAGCTGCACACTGGTTTCCACCATGCATGCCAGACCAAGCTTATCAGCCTTTGGGCCATACACTCGATTGAGATAATCTGCACCTGACCGCGGCTTCATGAGCAGGTTGTTGTCGATGAGATTCACATCAGGTCGCCACACAAACTCCGCAGCACCATGCGGGTCATCGCCACGGCTGTCTGCAGTCTGATCGAGTGGGAAAAGCCGAAGATCTTTCAGTCGGAGGACAACCTCGCCATCTATCACGCCCACGGCATTACCGTGAAGAGCACCGCGTCGGGTCGCTTTCGCATCTGCGGCAACGGTAATCTTACCTGCCGCCGACTTAACGTAGAGCTCGCCAATGTAGGTTGGCACAGCAAGGTGGGAGAACAGACGAGACAGGCCTTGGAACGCCGCGACACTGAAGAGCTGGAACGCACAGTCCATGGTCGAGGGGCTTAAAGAATAAGGAGACCCATTGACAACTGTTTCATTTTCGACTTGGGCCACCGCCTGGTGGCTCGTGACGGCGGCAGTGATATTCTCCAACCCGTGAAACTTGCCCTCGTAAAACAAGCCAGCGCGCTTCATCACTGAGTACCACTTATCGGAGTCCACCTCGCGTTGAAGACTGCTGATTTCAGGCGTTGGTTCGGTGAAGCTGGTGCCAGCACGGACCTGGCCAAAAGCATGCTTGATCCAAACGTCATTACGGAGCGATGAGATGGAGAATTCGTACCACTGCGACTCCAAGCTCGTGGTCAGTCGCGCGGGCTTGGCCGTAGTGATGATCTCGGCGGACGTTCCCTCATGCATCGAGAGCGCATTGCCGATAGTAACTTCACGCACCGTGAAGTCTGTTGAGCCGGTGAGCTGGCGGATGGCTTCACCTGCCATGGCGACATAGCCCGCACCCGGGAAAATGATCTCTTCGCCGACCTTGTGGTCTCGCACCCAGGGCACATCATCGAGGCTCAGCAGGTTGCGCCACGTTGGGTGGGCGCCGCCAATCTCTGCTACTTGTGATCCGAGGATGTCGTGGTGGGCATGTTCGCCGAGACGCCATGCCTTTGAGACGCGGCTCTCAGACCAGTATGGGCCTGATCTTTGCCAGGGGTAGGTCGGGAGGTCAACGAGCACGCGTCCTGTTCCAACGATCTTGGTGAAGTCGACATCGACGCCTTGCTGGAAGAGCGTCCCTGCGGTAGCGAGCAGACTGGCGGATGCAGATTGCTTGCGGACTAGAGTTTGCGAGTAGTGGACGTTGGACGAGCTGTTGGCGCGGAAGATCTGTCTCAAGGGCGCAGCGAGAGCAGAGTGGGGGCCAACTTCCAGAAAGAGACTGTGGGGGGAAGCGGGACCCTTGTTGTCCTTGACCATCTGGGATACCGCCTGAGAGAAGAGAACGGGGGATGTTAAGTTTCTTGTCCAGTACTCGGCGTCCAGAGGCGTGGTTTCTTCGAGCAAGTCCGCCGTCACCGAGGAGTAGAATGGGACTGTTGGGTGTTTGTATTTGATGCCTTCGAGCATTGCTTTGTAGCTTGAAGAGACTCTCTTCATGTGATGTGAATGATAGGCGCAGTCCACCCGTAGTTGTCTGACTAAGGTATCAGGGTGAGCCTCCTTGATCGACTCCATGACCTTGACGAGGGCATCCAAATCGCCACTGAGTGTGACGGAGTTCGGGCTGTTTTCACAGGCAATCATGACGCCGGGTTTCAAGAATGGAATGATAACCTGGCGTCCTAGGCCTATGGCAGCCATACCACCCTTTTGCATGGTGGTATCGCTCATAGCAGCCAGTTCTTTCGCTGCCAGGCCACGGTAGTAGGCAATGCGGATGGCATCGTCGGCAGAGATGGCACCGCTGGCGTACCCACCGGCGATCTCGCCACTGGAATGACCAACTACCTTCTGAGGGTGCAGACCCCAGTTACAAAGTACGTCGACCAAGGCAAGCTGGACTGCGGTGCAGCAAGGTTGGGAGAACTCTGCTTCGCCCAGACGACTTTCAGCTTCCGGTTTGCAGAGTTCATCTATAATGGTTAGCGATTCACGATTCATTATCTAGGCAGATGAGGAAACTGGCACGTACCAGCGAGTGACCATGTTGCGGGAGGGTTGCAACTCTGCAAGACGCGATCTAATCGCTTGATGGTTGTTTGGAAGAGACCACTGCGTTCGATGAGACCGGCACCCATACCAGCCCACTGGGCACCTTGTCCTGTAAAGACGTATACTAGCTGCGCTTTCGAAGCTCCAACGCGTTCCGCCGGTACAACCTTGAATGATTCTGTCAGCTTTGAGTGAGAGACCACGGCGTACGTCCTGTGTGGTAACGGCTCTCTTCGTGCAGCTAATGTATAGCTTAAATCCTGAAGCCGCTCGGGATGGGCTTTCAGATACGCTTCATAGCTCTGAACCACGGCCTGCAAGGCCTCGGGATCATTGCCGGAGAAAGTCAGCAGTGAGAAGTCGTCGCCGGCAACTCGGTCATTGGGCTGAATTGATGCTTCGCGGCTAGCCACACCAGCAGCTTTGGCCGATTCCATCAACACCTGAAGGTAGAATAAGCACGTGAACTCTTTCGTGGACTCTTTGTCAATTGACTCACATGTGCATTGGCTCCCCCAATCCCAAAGCTGTTTACGCCAACGCGCTCAGCACGATCTTTGGGCCATTCTGTTAACTCAACAGGCACTTTCAGCTTTGCTTCCTCAAAGGGAACTATACACTGTCGTTAGATCCGGGCGGACAAATCATGATCATCTTCAAGAACTTGTACATACTCTTGGGATTGGGCGTTTCGAAATTCCTGTTCGGAGGGATCTGGTTCTTTTCCAACGAGAGCATCATTTTAATGACACTGGTGATTCCAGAGGCGCCCTCAGAATGGCCAACGTTGGGTTTGACCTAAGGTATTGTCAGCAAGAAGATGGAAGCGCAGTATGTTTGGGCTAACTTACAGATCCGATCAAGATGCCTTTCTCGCTGAAAACGCTGGCGACAGCTGAAGCTTCCACCGGGTCACCTACCAACGTGCCCGTGCCATGACACTCGATCATGGCCGTAAGGCCAAAATCGGTGATGCCAGCAAGCTGATGGCTCTTTCTAATCAGCTCAGCATGACTTGCGGAGCTGGGTTGTGACATGTTGGCAGTACGTCCATCGGAGTTTAGACAGGTCGACCGGATGACGGCTCGGACGGGGTCGTTGTCCCGGATCGCGTCGCTGAGCTTCTTGATGTGGATGGCTACCACGGCCTCGGCGCGGGCGTAGCCGTCAGCGCTGGCATCAAATGTCTTGCAGCGACCGTCGGGCGCCATGACAGACTGGCTGCTCATCGCGCTCGTCATTTGGGGATTGAGGATCATGTTGGTGCCTCCAACGATGGCTGACTCGCACTCGCCGCTCTGGAGTGCCATACAGGCTTCATGTAGACCGGTCAGCGATGAGGAGCAGGCTGTGCGGAGAACCATTCTAGAATCATGTTAGCTTTGGAGGAATTGTAGACAACACTTGTGGGTGGAAGTCCTACGAAGGTCCCTGAAATCCAAATTCATACGATACTCTGTTCGCGAGAGCAAAGTCTCCATAACCACTGACACGATAGATGGTAGTCTCCAACGTCTCTCTAGTTTGCATGTTGGCCCAGTCCTACCAGACAGGCGATTCCGTCAGCACGTCCCAAGCCATGCAATGCAGGTTGTGGAATAAATACTCACTTCTCCGAAGATACCAAAGTAGGTCCCAATCTTCTTCCCTTCGCATTTCGTTGTGCCCGAGTTCTGCAAACACTCGTATACCACTTCAAGTGCTAGTCTCTGTTGCGGATCCATGTCCTTGATTTCTGCTGCCGTCATGGACCAGAAGTGTGCATCGATCTCCGCCAGGTCGATGTCTTCCAGGAAGTGACTAGATATCCGCAGCCGAGTTAGTCATCTGAAAGTTACTGAAGAAGGTAGCATACGGACCCGTATTCACTGGCTACCCGACCTTGCTTGCCTGGACCATAAAATGCATCGATGTTGTATCTGTTGGCGGGCACGCGGCATCGCCCTTCTTGCTTGTTGACGAGGAAGTCCCAAAAGGCTTCACCATCGCGCACGCCACCAGGTAACCTCATGCCACAGCCGATAATGGCCATAGGCTCCCGCAGCTCGGTACCCTCATTGATTTGGTTGGGTTCTGGAGAAGGTGGTTCTGAAATGTGTCCGTTGACTCCGTTCTCAATGCCATTGGTGTGATCTGTTGTATGAACTCCGTTTGTAGCTCTGATGTTAGAGGTTCCATTTATGCCATTGCTAGCACCATTGATGCCATTTCTGGTACCATTGATGCCGTTGCCGGTGCCGTTCACCTCAACGGAACTCTTCGAGGTGTCCATGGTTGACGGTAGCGCAACGACAACGCGTAAAACAAAACACTATCTTAACAAAAATATGGAGAGTATCTGCAACTTACATATGCACGAGCATGACTTACTTTCTTCTGCGATTACTCGCCATATATCACCCAAAGTATCTCGCACTCACGACTCCACATTTTGCACAGCATTCGCCAAGGATGACATCTCGACACAAATGGTCAAGGTACCTCGATGGCACAGTGAGGTATCTCCATGGCGCAGTAGATAGTAGTCAGGTTCTCCCAAGCTACATTTGTCGGTGTACAAGAGCAATTCCTGATAGTCGGGGCTTTGCGGAATCTGACTGACAAGATGACAGAAGGATTGGCGATCCAGGGCACCTGCTTCATTGAGCTTTATTTTAGAAGATCCTCATCGGAGAAAGTTCTTCAAGCGCCTCTCTGTGAGGTGGTTGTTTCGCTGCAGGTGCATAGCAGTCCAGAAACCTGTGTGACCAATCCTTACTTCCTGGTAGTGCTTACCTACACCTCACAGCATCGAATCCTTCAGCGTGCGTTTATCCTCTCGCTACGACGCTGAGACTTTGGTATGAGGTGGCACAGATTGATGTGCCTTCTTGTAGAGAAGGCGGACACATGGATTGGACACGGTGAGGAAGAGTAGGTTGCAGATGTTGGCCTGCGGCACGTTCTGTAGCCTTATCCGCCTCACCCGCTTCGGACATAATAGCCTGCATGTACAGGCGTCCAGTCCGATGTCTACCCGTCCACTATCTTTACGAGTCTCACTTGCTCGTGGCCGCAAACGGACTGCTGCAAGGTTATCACCCCTACTGCGGTCAGAGTTGCGCTGAACCGTGCGCTAGTTTAATGTGACCACCCGGGGACCCAAGATCTTGGCGCTTCCAATGAATGACTCAAAACAGGGGCTGCCTCGGGTATAGAGTTCGTAAATGTCGGGGATCAAAGGGCAGTGTTTTCAGGCATCTTGTGGTCGATTGATGAAAAGAAGGTCATCTGTTAATGATTGAAGTCGTTTTCGTGATGGCAGCTAGGTAAACGCGGCCGCTAGAAACGGCCAACCCACGACGACACACCTCCGGAAGCCTAATTCTAGTAACGCGAACGCTGATCTGACTGCAGCGCAGTGGATAGCCACATACACGAGGTACGGTGTGGGTCGTGCCTAATCTAGAAATCAGCCTTCAAGTCTCCCCCACACATTACACATAGGATTCCCAAAGCAGAGTAATCGATTCGCGCCTCGACAACATCGGGATGTAGGCAGGGCAAGAACTACTGTCAGAGACCGCTATAAACGAGTTTTAGCGCTGGTAAGCAAGGGCAGCTCAGCAGCCACCGCCAACCGCGGGGCCCCGTGGTCCTGGTCCTTGTCCTGAGGCTGGGGAATCCCGTAGCCCCTGACCGGAAAAATCTGCCGCGCTTCCAGAATACGCCGCATGCAAGTAATCCCCCATGCGGCTGCGATAGGCGGCCAGCAAATAGGAGCCCATGCAGTCAGCCCACAATAGGAACGAGTGCAGAAACACAGCCTGCCTTTTCATTTGTTCGTAGTGAGTGCGTGTGTGCCTGTACCGGTATGTAGAGTGGGGACCAGAGTTGGTTGATGCAAACAAGACTGAAGAATCATGAATGACATAGTTGTATAAACTTTAAGTCTTGTAAGAAAGCAAAGTCAGTTCATTGCTTCCATCGTGGTTAAGCATGGGCAAGAAATGGTCCAAAGACGAGGACGAAATCCTGTACAGCTCGGTTAGCCGCGTGGGAAAAAGTTTGCACTCCAATTCCGACTCCTGTCCCATCAAATCAGATGGAGTTCTATCCATCCTGCTTTCCTGCTCTCCGTGAGTCGAGCATATCTCCCTAACAGGAATCACAGACCAAACCATCAACTGGATTAAAATTTCAGACCTGATCCCAGGCCGCACAAACAAAGACTGCCGCAAACGATGGACCAAGATCAGCAGCGCCCGACGGACGGGTTCGTGGGATGAACAGGAAGACTCCATGCTCAAGTTGGCCATTGAGTTGGTTGGCACGCGGTAGGCACCCCTGACGTTCCGTTTCTGGTAGAGAGAAAATGTCACTCATTCACGGCATAGATGGATGGTCGTCTCGACAGTCGTGGGATCCCGCACTCCAGATCGTAAGTGACCTCTGCAAGACGTACTGTATCATGAAAGCTTATGCTTACTGACCTGCTAATGCAGAATGCCAGAAGCGTTGGCAGAATGCTCTGAAACCGGAGCTCAGTAACGCAGAGTGGACCGAGGCCGAGGTATGCCAAATAGAAACATAGCTATCCCTGTTACCGAGCCGTTGTTCATATTTATATTGACTTATTTTTCCACCCAGGACGAGCGTCTGAAAGCTGCGGTCAAAATTCTGGGGCGCAACTGGACGTCGATTTCGAACAGCTGCTTCAAGCAACGCTCTGCGCTTAGTTTGAGTAACAGGTCAGTCAAGCACCTCTCTCGTTGTTCTATACAAAGCTTTACCCCGCGATCTCGAGCCACGCAAGGCTAACTTCCGGGACTAGACACGCGATTCTCTGTCGAGATCCAAAGCAAAGCGGGAGTTCCAAGATCGCAGCATTGCCTAGCCCTACTCCCACGGATAGTGCTCAATCACCCACGAGCCTCGATATGCCACTATACTCTCCTCCCTTCACCGCAAATCAGCAAGGAGGGATGAACATAGCGACCGATCCACCGTTGGATATCAGAACAAGAGATCCCGACTTCGGAACATTTGAAACGGAGTGGAATCCCCATTATCCAGCACAGGCAATGCCTGGGAACCCACTTCCAGAATCCATGGACGGCATTCTCATATCTCCCAGCAGCGACCATTCGGGGTTGATGCCGGCTTATCTGCAACACAACTCACACCGAGGAGAAAACCAACACAGTGAAATCCTCAATTCAATCCCACCTGATACTACCCTGAGCCACAACGCCTGGGATCCATGGTATCAAAATTGCGCCGTTGTTGCAGATGCAAAATCTACTGTATTAGCAGTACCGCAAGGACCAGAATACACCAGTGTAGAAGTAGAAGCGCGAAATGGGATTGTGGATGAGAGAATGACGTTGGTTCTGGAGAATTTAGATCAGCATACCAGAGATGAGATACTTGGGTTGTTAGGGAGAAAGAGGGGACATACGGTGATTAAAGTGGATATGAAGACAAGATAGAATAGGTCGACTTGCTTGTAGATAGAGCTGTCTGATATATGTAGACTAGACTAGAAGATGGGACGGTGATTACACGCTGAAATATCATACTGTTCGAGACTTTGAAGTATTGAAATCGAGAATAATTTGCGGGGGCTCTATTTAGTCCCCTCTCAACTGTTCCTCAGAAGTTCCACTCGAATAACTATGATCGCGTACTTTATCCCAAGATCTAGCTAACTTCTATAACTCAGTCCTCCTAAATCTACACCCTCCCTCCTATCTAATTTCAAACTCCATCTCTACTCATTCCCCTCTCCACAAACCGACAAACAATAGCCTCCGCCGCCTTCGCATTCAGCTCCACCTTAAACTTCATCTTCCTCTCCCTATCGCCGCCATCAAGCCACGCAAACCCCTCAAACTCCTGCAGCAGCCTTACAAGCGTATACTCAACCTGTAGTATCCCAAAATTCCGCCCAAGACAGATGCGAGGCCCGATATTGAATGGTAAGTATTCAGTTGATTTCGGCGTCCAGCCTTCCCACCGCGAGGGGATCCATGTCTCACCGTCGATGAGCCCTTCGGCACGGCGTTGGGCGTGCGTTACTGCTATTGCTGGGGTGGGTGTTAGGTTTTGAGGTTTTATCTCGTCTTGGAATTTTTTACTCTGGGGCTAAAGGTGAGGGGGGGTTAACTTACCTACTTGCTGCCCTTGCAATACAGCGACGGGAAGTTTTCCGTTTGGACCGCCGCCGGAGGGAAGGCTCAGATCATGTCTAGCTTGGCGGACGTTGAGGCCGAGAGGAGGGTAGAGACGCATTGTTTCTCTGATGACGTTACGGAGCAGTGGAAGTCGCTTGAGTTGATCTCCGGTAGGCAACCGGTCAAGACCAATGCTAATATCTATGATCAGTATATGAAGCATCTTCATTTTAGTAAGGAGAATTGCTCACTTCTCTTCTACCTCTTTTCGTAGGCTTGCCATGATATCTGGGTTACGGGCGAGTTCCAGCACCGCCCAGGCTATAGTGATAGCAGTTGGATCCTGGTTTGCTGTTAGTGAAGAAAGACTTCAGATTCGAGTTAAGATACATGCCTTTGAGGCAAGAAAAACAACGCCTGTGATTTGTTCTCGGATGTACTACAGCTGATGTCAGTCTTTCCATGAAACCAAGTAGTGAGCAAAGTGCAGCACAAGTACCTTTCTTCCCCTTCCCTTCTGCGCCATCTCCAGAACCAAATTCAAGTTGCCGTCCGCTTCAGCATCAGGTTTCTCCTTCGTCTGCGCAAGCGCTTTATCAACCACACCATCCATAAAACGATCCAAAACCTTCAACTCTCTAGGAGCTAAGAGCCAATCCGGTAGAAACTGGCCCATCGGCCTATACAAAAGTCAACAACTCTCCCAACCTCATAACTTCACCCATGGCATACTACATACCCAACTCGAATCCGAAGCATACTCATCTCAACAAGTCTATCGATCGCATCTTGGATTGGCGATCTTTTCATCGTCAACGAATTGATCGATCTACCGAGAAACACATCAGTAACGATATCTAGCTGCAGCCGGTCCATGGCTTCGTAGACGTTAATCCCATCTGGCTTGGTCCTTATCAGATCGAACATCTTTTGGATGTGAAATTCTGTGGTTGTGAGGTCGGCTGGTCGGATGTGCGCTATCTACATATCGCGTCTTAATTTCAGTGATGTTTTATGTTTCGCCTTGCAAATTATCAGGACTCACCTGTGGCCGGATATCATTCTTTGCTCGGATCCATGACTCTCCTTCGCCTGCGGAGTACAGTTCAGTAGTTGTCTTTAGATACATTGTGGAAGAAAACTTACTGGTAAAAATCGAATCTCCAAAGATATTATGGAAAGCATTATGCACAGCGTGATCTCGTTTGAATTCCCCAAACTGTCCAACTCTGTTAATGGCTGGCTTCTTGGCTTTGCTTCAACTCTTTATGGGGAGAATTACCTGGGAGAGCATGACAGCCTTGATATTCTCAGGGTTATCAGTTACGATAATGCGCCGACTCAAAAGATTGAGCTCAACGGTGCGGCCGGGGACATCGAGGATCTCCCAGCCGTAGTTCACGAAGTCGTGCTGCCATAGTCGCCAGACTAGATGACATACGAGATCCAGACCTGTCTTTGGTGTCAGTGGATTTGAACTGCTTGTTGTACTGGAGAGAAGACAGAAGAATTGCAGGGGTTTACCGAAGGGTAGATGATATGGCACTGGTCTGGGAGGGTGGCCACAAGCACGGATTCTGGCTTGGTACTGTTTCTTCCCGCTGACTGCCAGAGTAATCCAGAGAATTGTACAGCAGCAAAGAACGCTTGCCCACAGAGTCACGCCCATGATCGAGTTGTAAGATCCTTCTACTTCTAGTTTTCGCTTGGTTTGTTAGACTACGAGGCGACGTCGTTCTAGATATCTCTTACATGGTGTTGAATACGCGCGCGGGAATCCTCGGGAGAGCGAAGCGACCAGGTAAGAGATAATTATCTCCTTAGCCACTGATCATCCCATCTTGATCCTTGATTCAGGATTGCTGACCAGGTCAGGGGGTTGCATGCACCTGTTCGCTTGGCGGCCCCCAACAGTGGGAACCCGACTACGAACAAGGCCCCCTGTGATAGTCGGGTCCCTATGCTGAGCCTCACGAATGCATGGATATTACGTTGGACATTGTCTCGTTTCCTCAACTGCATATTTTAGGAGATCCAATCTAAGCTCTCACGCGTATTCGTGGGATTAGATCATTGGTGTCGTACGAAGTACAACACATGCAGCCGTAATCGCGAGGTTTCCAACCGTTTGCGCCTATTTTATCTGTCACCCAAATACACGCTCGACAGCAAATATGAATTCCAGGGCAGTTCAGGAGAGTATTGACACCGAAGAGCCATGGAAGGCCGGCAGGAGAGTCTACCTCATTGTCACTTGTCTCGTCATCGTCCTCCTCGTCGTTGCCATTGATGCCACGGTCCTCGTACCGGCATTTCCTGTAAGTGTGTCACAAAGAGACTCTGTTTCTCTTGAGTCTGCTTGGCTGAGAAAGGATGCTGGCTGATGGCGATCTTTGTCGGCAACATAGACAATCGCAAAGGACCTCCATGGCTCCACCAGTGAAGCCTTCTGGACTGGTACTTCATATCTCTTGACCAGCTCGACTTTCCAGCCTGTGCTGGGAGCTCTATCGGCCGCGTTCGGGCGGCGCTCCGTCTTCATCGCTTCTATCATCCTCTTCACTGCCGGCACGCTCATCTGCTGTCTGGCGCAAAACTTCCCCATCCTGCTGCTAGGAAGGACAGTTCAGGGCATCGGGAGCGGAGGCATAATCACCTCGAACCTCGTTATCATCACCGACGTCGTGCCACTCCGACAACGAGCGCGTTACTATGCCATCACGCAGGTGTCCCTAGTTGGAGGCATGATTGCCGGTCCATTGATAGGGGGCGCCGTGGCACAGTATTCTTCGACGTGGCGCTGGCTGTTCTACATCAACTTCCCCTTCTGCGTCGCTGGCCTCGTGACTGCACCGTGGATGATCCGCGTGGATGAAGACCACACGCCCGCCTTGCAGCGCAGCAATATCCGCACTGTCTTCGGTGGTATCGACTGGGTCGGGTTTGGCATGTTCATCGCGAGCACCGTGAGCTTTCTCATCGCCATCACCTGGGGCGGCCACGACTATGCGTGGAGCGCCTACCAGACCCTACTGCCGCTGCTCCTCGGCCTCGCAGGAATCGCCGTGACCATGGTTTGGGAGTTTAAATACACCAAGCAGCCCTTCATCCGCCCTGACATGCTGCGAAGCCGCTCGTTGCTAACGGCCTATGTGTGTACCTGCCTGCAGGGACTTCTCTTATACGCACACATCTTCTACCTCGCGCTGTACCTCATCGGCATGCAAGGCAAGTCGCCGTTGCTAGCAGGCGTCTATCTCCTCCCCATCTTCGGCGGCTTGATCCTCGCCAGCGGCTCGACAGGCTTCGCGCTCACCCACTTCGGGGTCTGGCACTGGGCCGTCTGGATCGGCTGGGCCATCAACACGCTGGCCTCTGGGATCCTGATGCTCCTGGTAGCAGACACGTCGACTGCAGCGGAGGTCTTCATCTTTCTCACGCTCGGCCTCGGGCAGGGCGTGCTGCTCATCTCGCACAATCTCGCCGTGCAGGCTATTGCTACGGAGGCAGACGTGGCCTACGCCACGACCTTCTACGCCTTCATGCGCAGCGTTGGCTTCTGTCTCGGCATCGCTATCGGCGGCACCATCTTCGAGAACCGCCTGTCGATCCTGCTGCGGGATACCTCGCTGCCGCCCTCCTACGCGCAGAATATCGAGACTTATATCCTCGAGTTCGTGAATCAAGACAGCAGCGGCGGCGTCGATGCGGCTATCAAGGAACAGGTCCTCGTTGCTTTTGGGAAGTCTTTGACGTTCTTCTTTCAAATTATGACGGGTATTAGTGCGCTGGGGTTCTTGATTAGCTTGACAATTACTGGGCATCACTCGTTGGACCAGAAGAGAATGGCTCCGGATGAGATGACTACGAATCGGGCGTCGCGAGGGGCATCTGAAGAGGAAGGAACGGCCAGGCCTGATGCTGCAACGAAGGTTGAGTAGAGGCTTGTACTATAAATGTAACACTCTTTAATTAGTTATGTAAAATATACCACAATATCACGCAGAAGTTCCAATTAAAATAACCCATTGATTGAGGAGTAGAAATGAGTTCTTTAGAGGACCTTTTCAACTTAGCTCTCACCTCCTAAAGTATGAAAAACTACAGGGGATTAACCGGCTCAACGATGTCTCCTAGTCCTTCCACACCAGTTAAATCTGCTAGAAGCGCTTTTCATTGATTAATAGCATTACAAGATATCCATCCCTCTTCTTAGAGGAGGTTATGTCAAAAGGGTATAGCGGTTTAAGAATATACGAGTCGTGACCAGAGAGTTATAAGTGTAAACAAGAAGTTAAATATGACCACTCTCATACATTATTTATTAGGACCACTTTATATTAGGCTCTCAGATCTATTTGTCAAAATCTTCCCTCTATAGTGTCCACCCACCACTCTCATCTCTTTCTAGTCTAACCTCTAAACCAAGCGCATTCTTAAAAACGGTTCCGTAGGTTCTCTAATCTAAAATATAGTACTTCTAGTTAGTGCGGTTAGTACGGTATAGTGGCAATGCGCAGAGGTAATAGGGCGATCGCTTAAGGGGTAATGCCTCGGGGCGATGCATGTGATGCCCAATTGACAGCACAAGCCGAAGATGAGCAAAGTTGCCTGTTGTAGCACTTCCGATCACTTAGCGGCACATATCGACGCCCCCGATTTCCCTTTTATCAATTTCTCGGATACAACTTGAACTCTTTTCACTACCGTTTTAACAAAATCTAGGAGTCTGCCAAAGGAATTATGTTCCTAGAAACGGTTTCGGGTGAGATCGTGCGATGTTCCCGGGGTATCGCCGAATCGGGCACCTTACTCTAAATGGGGTCTGAGAATTGTTCTTCTTTTCTTCCAGATGGCGTGACTTGAGTAGGCCTAGACATGTGGCATGTTTCTGGCTAGCTAGATATATATAATAGTTGACATCCTTCTTTCACCAAGCGTTCCTACTGTCAATCCATGATATTGATTTAATTCTTTTGTATAATGCTGTCGCGTTCAATCTCGGCTGGTAGGCCTGCTCTAAGGTCCATCTCCATCCTTCGATCCACTGCTCTTAGATCCTCAAATTCAGCTTGGCGATATCGTTCAATAGCTACTCAAGCACAATTAATATCATCAAAGAGAAATTTTTCGACTACTAAGCTCCTTCAAAAGGATACAACGGAGACCTTTCCTGTTGTTCCAGCTTCAGTCGCACCACAAATTGAACAGACGGAGACGGTATGGAAGCATGAGATGTAGGTCCAAGAATGTACATGAACTTTTAATGAAGATAAAACTAATATGTATTGCTCTTTAGATTCACAGAAGATGAAATGGACAGAGTTTCAATTGCTCATCGAGAGGTTCAGTCATTGTCTGATAGAGTCGCCCTAGGCGCCGTCCGCTTTCTACGATTCGCAATGGATTTGGCAACAGGTTACCGTCACCCTCATGATAGCCAGACGGAAGTTGCTAAAACGACACCTGGGTCAACCATGACTGAAGCGAAGTGGCTTGTCAGATTTATCTTTTTGGAGAGCGTGGCTGGTGTTCCTGGAATGGTGGGAGGCATGTTACGGCATATGCAAAGCTTACGCAAGATGAAAAGGGACAATGGATGGTATGACCCATCCTATACTTACCAGGGAATAGAAGCTGATGACGGAGATTTGTAGGATTGAAACTCTGATCGAAGAATCATTCAACGAACGCATGCACCTCCTCACCTTCCTCAAACTTCACTCACCCGGGATCTTTATGCGAACAATGATTTTAGGCGCACAAGGCGTATTTTTAAACGGATTTTTCCTCTCCTACCTTATTTCACCCCGCACCTGCCATCGCTTTGTCGGATATCTCGAAGAAGAAGCCGTCATCACCTACACTCGGGCACTGAAAGACATCGACGCGGGTAAACTTCCGCTGTGGAACAGACTAGATGCCCCTCAAATTGCAGTTCAATACTGGAATATGCCGGAGAGGCACCGGACAATGAAGGACCTGCTACTCTATGTTCGGGCGGATGAGGCTAAGCATAGAGAGGTCAATCATACATTAGGCAACCTGGACCAGAAGAATGACCCCAATCCTTTCGCGAGCAAGTTTAAGGATCCAACCAAGCCTCATCCAAGCAAGGGACTCGCAGACTTGAAGGGTATTGGCTGGGCACGTGATGAGGCTCTATAGAGGAGATCTTTTAGAATTTCGCGGTCTCCTATTAAATAGATAACCTTTGATTGTTTTGTTCCTATCGGGTAAGGTATGCAGGAGTCACCATAGAGTTATGAAGCATAGTACAAGTTTTTACACAAATTCAACTCGCTAGTATCCGAATTTCACTACCTATATTGGTGTTAATTTTCAGCCGCTGATTATTTACTTCCATTCCGTTGTTCACGATGTAAAGAAACCCCCGATCAGACTGACCGACTGACATGGCTGAATCGTTATGACAATAAGCATATGCCATGTTTGTTTCCTATGGTGCCAGCCACCCTCGCCAAAATTGCGCGGGGCGAGGGAGGCGTGCGTCTGGCAGCATAAGGGGTACCTTAGTCGGCGACCTTGAAGACGTGCAGCCGCTACTAGCTGTAACCTTAAATCCACACCACTGGCTGGGCACGTCGCTACATTAACCTCGCCGATTAGCATGGACACATTTCTTCTCTCTCATCTGATTGTTGGTTTCCTCGGCCGAATAATGACGAACCCGGATATTTACGGGATTGGATCGGGCAGTGTTCCTAGCAAGGTTTGGTTTGCCTTCTTTGTGCATGTGGAGTTCCAGCGCTAATTCGGAGTTTCTATCCGTTGCGCTGCGGCCAGGAATGCATCTCGCTTAAAGTTAGCCAAAAGTCCCTTAACTATATAACCCCTTATCCAAGTATACCTTTATAGAAATCAAAACAAACTTAATGAATATCTTAATTAGAGCCTCTTATTTACTGGTGTAAGAGGAATTAATGGAATCAAAATTCGGTGGTACGTAATTCAAAGTTAGAAGCGATGGAAAATGGCTAAGCGAGATGCATTTGTCAGTTGGTATCACGTGTGTGGCTTCCCCTTGCTCTCCTACTTGAGACTAGCTCCGATCGACAGCATATAAGGCCTCCCTTTGGTCGGCCACTCTTAGTTCTTTAGACATTAGAATCAGTATTATTATTACCCTCAAATCTGACTTATCCTATGATTTACGTGACTTCGGGACGCAACCGACAGTTATGAGCCCGGCCTAGCATATAGCTTCTACTACAAACTACGAACCGCACCGATTCCACGATTAGGAAGTCTCAAAACCCCTTTATATCGACTACGAATTTGTCTCCGTGCGAAAAGCACTCGATTATATAATATCCGCTATACAACAAACCATCAGTTGATCTACAAACCAAGCCGTAGATCCTAGGAAACTAGCACCGTAGCTAAATCGATTTCGCACGTAAAACCAACCAAACAATCCAAAAGATGTCTACCGTCGTTATACAGACACCAGTCGTTCTAGACGAAGACTCGGATTATATTCCATGGCTCGAGGTTATCCAAACCGTAGCTGACAAGTTCCAGCTTTAGGACTACGTCAATCCCAAGATCTAACTAGGGGAGCTAAAGGTTCTTGAGATACTAGTCGAACCAACACTAAAATCACTTAGAACACCGGTAACACCGGCTGCCGAAGGAGTATAAGCTCCAATAGCTGAAATATCGTACTTAGACTTGATAGTAGCTAAGCGAACGCAACTCCAGCTCAAACAGAATATCTACCTTCACGACTTACGAACATACAATAAAAAGATGGAAGCAATAGGCGATCTTCGGGCCCGTATCCAGTCCACGATCTCACGCCGAAATTTCCAGTATACGAGGAACTACAAATCGGTGGCTGAAATGCTTCGGAGCCTACACGTACGATTTGCCCCTTCTAATCAAGCAAGACGTAATGAAGTCACCAAGGCCTAGCATCTAGCCATTCAGCGTCCAAAGAGGGGAACTGCCATCACCAAGTGGCTTCATGATTTGGAATCAGCTTACGACGAAGCAGTCGACTTCGACTTGCCGGAAGTCAAGGGGCTCCACCCACATTTCGCCCTTACCTCGGCGTCACTTGAAATCGACTCCAGCTTCGCGAACGATTGGGACCGAAAACTGCTAAAGATCGACGAAAAGGGTCCAAACAAGCCGGATTTCAGGGAGATGGTCAAGGAGCTCAGGGATCTTAGGAGACTAAGAGAGTCACGAACATCACCTGCTCCACGCCATGGCGCATTTCAGGCAACCTTCCAAGGGAGGGATTCCGAAGGAACACCAACTCAACATCCGTGCCTTTGCAGGATGAATCACAAACTATCGACTTGCTACTATATTATCCCTGAAAAGCGTCTAAGCAGGTGGAAGCCTAATTATGCCATCTAATAGAAAGTCGACGATGCCATCTTAAAGCTTAGTCCGAAATCGTATAAGTTTTAGAAGATACGAAGGTTCCAGGAAGAAGCAAAGACAACCATAAGACCAAATCCTATGGCAACTCCTTCCCACTAATTAGGAAGCACAAATACTGATTCTGGTGTGGCAAAGCAGAACGGCAGATCAGGTAGTCCGTCTAGCTTTATGGTGCACGGAACCTCAGTTCGACTAATTAAGTCAGGTGCCTTCAGTATTCTAGGAGAGGCTTACGCTTCTGACTACTCTCTTCGGAATAGTATCATTCTAGACTCTGGATCCACTTGCAATATCGGGAACCAAAGAGATCGCTTTAACGGCCTTCAGCCACCCTGAAACTACGAGGACAATTTTATCTTCGCAGGGGACGCACTGGTGCCTATCGAGGCTTATGGAACACTTAGTCTTACTATCTAAACAGATGGTTTTCCGAACGGCCGGGTTGTGACGTTTAGCAACACCCCCTTTGTGCCAACTTTCCACACTTCAGTGATCTCACTAAAGTTTCTGAACCGTCACGGGATATACTGGGATAACCGGTCAAATACACTCGTCTACGGGGACGAACGTGAACACTGGGCTGATACACCGATTCTGTTCGACCAGTGGGTTCTGGAATATCAAGAGGTGACGAAGGCAGAAGGCCAACTTGTAGAACTTTATACAAGCTTCAAAGCTCACTCTACGCACAAGCCGAGACCACAAAATGTGGCTACGTTCGATCAGTAGCACGAGATGATAGGCCACTTATATCCTGAAGCCCTTCGGCATCTCAAAAGTCAGTGCCAAGGAGTAGCATTTTCATTAGATACTCTGTCAGAACCGAAGTGCGAGGAATGCTATCTAAATGATGCCAAAAGAGTGCCATACAGGCATCCCACGTTACGTCATACGATTCCATTTTGGCATCTATGTTGGGATCTAATCTCAATGCCTAATGGCTTAGGGGGCGAGAACCACGTGCTTCATTTTATATGCCCGACTTCTCGCATGCACTTTGTATACCACATTTTAGGCACTGGCGAAGCTCATATTTTACCCTGCTTTGAACACGTAACCAAATACGTCGAGAGGCGTTATAGTCTTAAAGTACGTATTCTGCATGGAGACGGCGAAACAGCTGTCAGAATAGGTGATGGCTTTGCCGGCTGGATCAGTCAAAAGGGCTTCTTAATAGAGTCATCCGCACCTGATACACAAGCCCAAAATGGTAATACGGAGAGATCTGGGGGGGTCCTAATCGGCAGGGCACGAAATATGCGTAATTCCGCAAATTTACCTGAAAAGCTCTGGCCAGAGGTGTACTCCTGCGCTGCCTACTTGCTGAACAGATCTCCCACAAGATCACTAAAATGGCTTACACCGATCGGTTTTGTGGAACAGTATCTCGGTAATCCAGTGCCAAAACCATCTCTAAACCATCTAGTGCCGTACGGATGTCGAGCCTACGCGTACATCAAAAAGCAGCCGAAACTCGAGGCACGACTAAACCACCGAGCCCACATTGGATATTTGGTCGGATACGATTCTACTAATATCTTCCGAATATGGCACCCCAAAGTAAACACCATCATTTCGATAAGAGACGTCATTTTTGATGTGACTAAAAGGTATAGTCCTACTAAGAACCAATTAGAGGCTACGCCGGAAATCGTCCAGACGCTTCATTTACTGTCTTTGGAAGTCAATGATACGGTCGACGAATAGGAGACTCCTGCACCATTGCTCACGTACGAAACTACGATTGAGAAGCATGGAGACACCATTATCGTCGAAGATCAAGATAATGATCAGCTAGCAGCTCGTACGCTTCCGACTCCAAGAGATAGCCCAGAACCAAGTCAAGCAGCAACCATTTTGCCTGCAACTAGGCTCCAACCGACGGAAGAAAGTTCTTCCACCCCAACCGAGCCAGAAAGCACGGATATACTCGACCAAATCGATATGGTTGAGGAGCTGATATCACGTGAACTGGCCTCGACATCAATATCAACACCAACACTTCCAAATTTAGAACGTCCTACAAACCCATTTACTCATCCCAATCAAGAATCAAAGACGGGTGTAATAAAGGGTGCCTCGACGTCCAATATCATCCAAGGAAAGCGGACTCGCAAGCCGGCAGCTTTCATATTCGAGAGGCTGTTCTGGGAGCCTATGAACCAGCAGTTTGCCTATTACCACTCCTCGTTCCTAGCTAGTACAACCTTCGCAATTCCAAAAATACATACTAAAGACCTCCCACCACCTCCTAAAAAGCAAAGGGAACTCGATACACATCTATATGGTGCCCTCTTCAAGTAAGATCAAAAGTCAGAATACGTGACTCTATGGGACAAAGGCACATTTAAGTCAGTTCCGATCAAAGGACTAACCGCGTTCATTCTACCACTTATGTGGGTCCACACATATAAAACTGACGAAGATGGATACCTTACGAGATGCAAATCGAGGTTAGTAGTGCGCGGGGATCTATAAAAAGCGTCTTCATAAGACACGTACGCGGCCACTTTAGCTGCACGAGTTTTTCGTGCACTAATAGCAATTGCGGCGTATTTCAACCTGGATATTTATCAGTTCGACGCAGTAAACGCGTTCTGCAACGCCTTCCTTAATGAACTAGTTTATATTCAATATCCTAATGGATTCCAAGTCGACGGCCACTGCCTTCAACTAATCCGTGCCTTATATGGTCTCCCTAAGTCCCCATTATTGTAGCATAACCTCGCATGCAAATATCTCGACAAACTCGGCCTAAAACCAGTGCCTGACTGCCCTTGTTTATATACCAATAGCAAGTTAGTTGTCTTCTTCTATGTTGACGATTTTGCGGTCTTGTGTCACCCCAACAACCAGTCAGTCTACCAGGAATTTCATACTGAATTCCTAAAAGCCTTCAAGATGCGAGAGATAGGGGAACTAAAGTGGTTCCTTGGAATTCGAGTCGTACGAGATCGAAAAGTACGAAAACTCTGGTTATGCCAAGACTCGTATATCACCAAAATCAGCAAAAGGTTCCGACGTACTAGTTCAGCTATTCGATCATCGAAAACCCCAATGGCGATTCCACCACCATCACTATATACTGGAACAGCCACTAATGACGAAATCCAGCTATACTCTCAAGTTGTTAGTTCCCTAACTTACCCGGCGTCCATCACTAGGCCAGACATTGCTTTTTGCACCAAATACTTAGCCCAAAACCTCAAAAATCCAGGGCCTAGGCACCTCAAGGCCGCTTACCAATGTGTTGACTATCTAGAAGACACTAAGTTCTTAGCCCTCAAGTACGGTAGGGATATTACATCAAAACCAGTCTTCTCAGCTTCGACTAATAAACATCAAAAGAGTCACGATCAAGACTCGCTACTAGTATTTATAGCCGCAAGTGATACTACTTTCGCAGATAACGAACTTACCAGGAAGAGCTCAGAAGGATACGCACTCAAGCTCTTTAATAGTCTCTTTAACTAGGTTAGCCGTCTTCAGTCGATAGTCACAACATCGACTATAGAAGCCGAACTATTGGCAATCGCTCACCTAATCTCCTGGATGCTTTGGTAGGCACGATTTTTCGATAATATCGATCTCGATATCGATCAGTCACTTATAGCCTACTACGATAACCTCCAGACTATAGGCCTACTCCTGAAAGACTCACCAAAACTAGTGACCAAGCTCAAACACGTGGACATCCAACAGCACTGGTTACGCTAGGAAACTACAAAAGGAAACGTCCAGATCGAATGGCAATCTACGACTGAAATGGTAGCGGACGGACTGACGAAACCACTCACCATCCAACGTCATAATATCTTCGTCAAAATGATCAATATGGTCGATGTCAGCTCTCACGTCAACCGGCTGACTACGCCTAAACTAGGGGGTCAGAACGAGAGTAATAAAGACGACGAAGAGGAAAGAGAGGCATAAACAAGCCAAGAGCTCTCACGTGGTTTTGGAGCCGGCTCCAAAGTGATAGAACCGTCTCAAAAAGGCAGGAGCCGTCACGTGGATAAGCCACCATTTTTGGCCACCATCTTTTGTCACCATTTTTTCCTATATATATACGACTATCTCGACCATCTTTCTCCTTCATCCTTTTCAAAAAGAGTTGACGCCACCCCATGGGGACCGAGCCCGGCCGGCGACAAGCCCAGACGGTTTTCCTTCTAATTATCCATGACAATTTATCTGATTCCTAAAACACAATTTCATCCCCTATACAGGCCGGGGGCACTCCAAAATACGTCGACGAAACCTTAACAACAAAGACGTAAATGACAAAGGAGTACGTATCGAAAATACCCCTGATCAGACGACGATTTTGCAACAGAGAGAACCACATTCCTGGGACACGTGATCTGCGAACGGATATATATACTCTCCCTTCTACCAGTTTCGCCACCCGTAAAGCTTTTTACGGAATAATCTCCGGACTAAATGGTCGGCGGCGACCATACGGAACTTCTATTCTTTTAATCATTTTTCCTACGATTTTTGCAAACCAAACCGGAACGACAGATAGCACTTCCATGTCCCTATGAACATTAAAAAGCCCGCGAACTTAGGCTAATCGAAGCTTGACAACAACAAGAGAGTTGACGAAAAGAGGCTCGATTTCGATTCTAAGCCGGTAGATAGGCTGAAACCTTGAAAGAAAAAGGGACGTTATCAATAGAGAAGTTGCTATCACGTGGGCCGTGTTCTCATTATTTCCTTAAAGATATACTCCACACTCACTTGGATTTCATCCATTATCCGAGGGTATTTAATGGACCCAATATAGGACAAGAGCTACTGAATATTACAGCTCAAAAGGAAGGCCAGGCGTTGTGATTCTCACCAAAGCCTGGGGGGGTCTATCAGTTGGTATCACGTGTGTGGCTTCCCCTTGCTCTCCTACTTGAGACTAGCTCCGATCGACAGCATATAAGGCCTCCCTTTAGTCGGCCACTCTTAGTTCTTTAGACATCAGAATCAGTATCATCATTACCCTCAAATCTGACTTATCCTATGATTTACGTGACTTCGGGACGCAACCGACAGCATTCCTGGCCGCAGCGCAACGGATACAGAGCGTTCCCGGGCATCGCCGACCTGACTTTTTGGAACATCGTCATATCATCTGATCCGGATACTGCACCTGCACTGTGTCACTCACGCGGACGCTGCCCACATTCCAACCTCTAACAACTTGCTCACAATTGCTCCTAGCAGGGAAGGGAAGGTGAGCGGCACTCCAGGGGTCTGCATTTCGACCGGCATGAGATATCTCTATTTCCATTTCGACTGCTATCGGTTGCAGATATCGTAAGACAAAAATTGAAGCACTGCAGAACTAAGCAAGGAATAAATGGAAATTTGTCCAAGAATCCGGCATAGATATACAATTTAAAGACTGCCGTCTCTCCCCTTTGCGCCACTGACACTCCCAATTCGATTTCATATTGCTGTGCTACTAGTATACATTTCAAAATCTGTAGCATTAGGGTGCCCCACTGCTTCTGTGACTTTGTAAACATTCTCAAATGGTAAAAGATCTCTCCATATTATCCAATCTATTTCTTGAGGTATGTCCAACAAGAAAGAGTTTGCTGCTTCCCTAGTGTTGAATATGCCAGTCTCGGGTGTCAAAAACTGGTAAGAAGGACTATCCAGTGGCTTTATCGGGAAAAAGGGCGAATCTGATTCATAATCTTGGGTCTCCTGTACCAAAACATCGGAAAGAATAATTTCAGGCTTCTGCTGTGACCCTTGGGGCTTCGGCACGGGGTGTTCCCAGGGTGATGACCAGTCTTCTTGCTGAATTTGAGAATTTGCGGTGGCTGTTTCCACAGGAGTGAATGGAGGCTCTGGATTCTGTGATGGCGAACTTAATCTTCCACTCTCGGAAGAAGAGTGGTGACCTTCTGAGTGTGCCGTCCGTTCATCTTCTCCGAATTCTGGATGTGCCAGATATGTTCTGGATTCTGTCTCATAAAGGTCGCGATACATTCCAGGTCCCGACCGAACATTATCTTGAGGTCCTCTTATGCATCCCAGAATCTTGGAAACATCGTGAATGATGGGCATTCCATTCTCGTTTAGTTCTGGCTCATCCAGTTCCCACGTCTCTCCGTTCCTCAGCATGATGTATAGCTTTTCAACCGTTGCTTTAAGAGCAGAGTTTGTATTCTCCAGAAGTTCCGCATATCTGCACTCGCTTTTGTCAGCACCGTTCATTCTGATGAGGGTCGTTTATCACTTACGCTCGTGGAACAGACTCGAACTTCGGCCTCCTCCTAGAGCCCATCGCACATATCATACCATCCTCTTTACAACGCTTGCACGGTGCCCCTGCGTCACACTATCGGGATTCATTGAATGGCCATTAGACAAATGCTTTGTTACAAACCTTGATTTTCTTTATTTTGCACCGCTCACATGCTTTCAAGACCCTCTTATGTCTCAGATTCTTGACAACGCTCTCTCCAACCGGGCTAGCTTGAATTTTTGGCCTTGATCGAGACACTTTATTTTGTCGTGAAGATCGTCCCAGGCCATGAAAAGATTTGGAGGACTCGAAAGATGACATGAAAGATTTATCAAATTGGTGTAGATGGGTAGAAAGCGGAGCATGGGTTCTAGAATCTCAAGAAATCTTTCAGCTCCCAGATGCATTCTAATGCAGACGAATCTCGAGGCCGAGATATATAGGCCAAAACAACGTTTCTGATAGGCGTTGGTGGAGTTGGGGGATATGGCTCGGGATAAGAGTAGCGTGAGTTTGCGCCGTTTAGGTCGCCGAAGCGAAAGTCTGGATTGACTCAAAGTGGTCAGACAACACAACAACCTTACGATCCGAAGCAGCCAACCGCCGGGTGATTCTTAGCAGCTTACTTAGCAAGGTATGGAGCCAGATTCATTGCCTCCTCTTTCAGAAAGTGGCATGTCTCAAGCATATCAGGAAACAAAGCAAATTTCGATAGGGTCGCCGAACTTAAAAAATCCGGAGAACGCCGGCAGTCAGATCTCTTGCACGTGGCATTCGCCTTGGGCATACCAAACATGTAACCGGTTAATTCAACATTTGTCCAGTCCTGGCGATCAAGGCTGACGATCTATCTCCGTTGGAGTCGACAACTTTAGCTCGGTTCACCATTTCTGACATCTAGTTTCTGTCTTGTTATGTTTCATCTTTGGTTCCGGATTTCTCGAACGGTCGCCGATACCTCCATCGGTGAAGTTACCGTCTGAAATAGGTTCGGCGACTAGTGGTAATGACGTTGAGAAATCACGCTGTCGCATTAGCGTGGCGCATGATATGAATGAATATAAATCAGCATAAATCTCCCATCGTTTGTTTCTCTAAAATCAGATAGCTCTTCTCTTGTACCGCGATTAGCCTCATTTCGACTTCCCAATTTGATCTTCCCAGATTCCAGACAATCCTTAGCATGGAGACCATAACAAATGGTTCTTCGCACGCCAATGGCATTGCAAACGAGAAAGCAAAGCATAAAGATCTTGAATTGAATCCAATCCCTTCCGCTCACCTCATCAATGATATTGTTCAAAGCTTTGGATGGCGAGGCGTGAACGTCACTGTTAAAGACAGATCGACAAAGCAACTGCTCTCTATCCTCACCAATGCAAATGGTCTCGTACAAGCTGGAGAGTTAATTGCCATTATGGGGCCATCTGGGTCTGGTAAGACCACGCTCCTCAACACGCTCTCGCACAGAGTAGCTGCAGCTGGAGCTACCACATGCGGAGATATTCTTACCAACGGGCAATCAATCGGATGGCAGCAATTGCGGCATCTGTCGGCTTATGTCGAACAAGAAGATGCACTAATTGGAAGTCTTACTGTCCGTGAAACTATGGATTTTGCTGCTCGGCTGGCACTTCCCCCGTAAGTTATTTTGATGTGGGCATTTCAATCCTGCGACTGATGGTTATGTAGTTCGATATCCAAGAAGGAGCGACTCGGTCGAGTTGATGACCTTCTCAGCAGCTTCGGTATGGTCGGCCAGGCCCACACGATTGTCGGAACACCCATCAAGAAGGGACTCAGTGGTGGCCAAAAGAAACGGCTGGGTGTCGCCAGCAGACTTGTGACTGATCCCAAGATCCTCTTCCTTGATGAACCTACGAGTGGGCTCGATTCTGCTCTCAGCTACGAGGTTATAAACTACATTAAAGCTATTGGAAAGAAGAATAATGTAAGGCCCTCTAAAATCAATTTTCTGGTCTTGATCTCGTACTCACAACCTTATTGTTGATTGTCATCGCCTCCATCCATCAGCCATCTACCACAACCTTTGAGCTATTCGACAGGTTATGCCTCTTATCAAAGGGTAAATCCTGCTATTTTGGACCTCCCATGGCAGCTCGACAATACTTTAGTGATCTTGGCTACGAGATGCCACTTGAGATCAACCCCGCCGAGTATCTTCTTGACCTCATTAACACCGAAATTGTCCGGGAGGGAGACGATGTGAATGCTCGCATCGAGCACATCCACGACGCCTGGGAAAACTCGCCAGAAGCCCGCGACATCAAGAGCGACCTTGAAACCGCTATTGCCCACTCAAAAGACCCCAAAACGGCAGGTCCCGACATTATAAAGATGAAATTTGCCCACCAGAACGCCTTCATCGTTCCCCTCGTTCTCCTGCACCGAGCCTGGATCAAATCCTACCGTGACGTCGTCGCCTACGGAATTCGTATCGTCATGTATCTCGGCCTGGCAATTCTAATGGGTACAGTATTCCTCCGTCTCAAAACCAATCAAACCGACATCCAACCTTTTATAAACGCTATCTTCTTCGGCTCCGCATTCATGTCCTTTATGGCCATAGCCTACGTGCCCGCCTTTCTCGAAGACCGCGCCACCTTTGTCAAAGAACGCGCCAATGGTCTCTGTGGCCCTCTGGCATTCACGATTGCCAACTTCCTCATTGGGATCCCATACCTATTTTTCATCGCTATTCTGTTCTCTGTTGTTGAGTACTTCTTGAGTAACTTCCAACCGAATTTCAGCGCTTTTATGATGTGGGTCATGTGGCTATTCCTCGATCTCGTTGCGGCAGAGTCACTTATTGTGCTCGTCAGCTCTATCTTCCCCGTCTTCGTGGTTTCGCTCGCGGTGGCCGCGTTCGCTAACGGCCTTTGGATGTGTGTCGATGGCTTCCTCGTCCCCATGGCTACTCTAAACGTCTTCTGGAAATATGTCTTCCATTACATCGACTACCAAGCATATGTTTTCCAAGGGATGCTCGTCAATGAATTCCAGAGTCGAGTGTTCGACTGTGCTGGTGATGCGCAAACGGGATACCAGTGTATGTATCCAAGCGACCTATCATCTGTAGGCAAGATTCGAGGGACAGCTATATTGGAGGCTTTTAACTACCATACAGGATTAGAAAGCGAGTGGGTTGGCATTATGATTGGAATTATCTTTGGATATAGGGTCTTGGGTTATTTGGTGCTGGTTATCAAGAAAAATTGATCTCTTGGTAGAAAACCTTTTGTATATTATGTTACCGCTGGCCACTTTTTTGTAACAAAGGCAAATTTAGTCTCTTCGAATCAAACTTCTCCGTTCATCTTGTATTATATATGCGTTCCTACCATTCTTGACGTGTTTGAGAGAATCGTAGATCCGGCAGAAAAAGAGGGGCTATGCTGGATTGAGAAATAACCTCAGCAGGAGCCGACATAAATTTAGGGGGATTTGAACTATTCATATAGACTTCTTTGACCAAGTAGAGGTCCCAAGACGAGAGCCAGCTAGATCTTACAAGAGGGTCACTTAGGCTGTGGAAGACAGTAGTTAATGATCATTAATTTTTGGGCGAAGGAAGAGTATAGAGGGGTTTACAAATGCAGAATCAGCATCAGAAATATCGGTATGCGCAGCTAAAATCACCTCTTTCCCATCAATATCCAGCTGATTTCTGGTGTTTCTCGTGTTAGCGTGGTCTTAAAGCATAAAAGAATACTTACATCAACTTTTCTCTACCAATCACTAACAGTTAATATCTCTCCAAAGCTAGGCCTGGCAATTGCTTGGGCAACACTGCCCCCTGACTACCTACACATCATGTGACCTTTTGTTTTTGACCCTTCAGACACCCATTCTGGCAGCACATATTCGACATACACGGCTTCAGGTATTAATTGATGATGCACCCTTGGATTCCTGATCACCTCTAGCAACGACCAGCCCCATTTATAGAATTTAACTATACGCATGAAGATAGACGTCACGATTTGACTGCCACCAGAGGCACCAATAAGAATCTCCGTAAGTCCGTCTCTCAGGATAATGGTAGGAGCGCAGGACGACAGCGGTCTCTTTTGCGGCGCAACTTCGTTATAGACACTGGGTTCCGGATTGTATGCGTTGCTGGTAAGTGGAATACAGAAATCATCCATCTCGCTATTTAACACGATGCCTGACTCGATATCGTACAACATTGATCCGAAACCCGGATTAATTGTTGTTGCCAACGAGACAGCCATACCTTCTTTGTCAAGGACAGAAAGCGAAGACGTCCCCTTGGGTTCATTGGGCATATATGATGGATGGTAGTGCTTCCACGGCTCCGTTGTAACGTCGGGATTGCTCTGGCAGATTTGTGCTGTGTTGCTTTAGTCCACAACGCCTCGAAGTGAACCTTGTTAGGAGACATAGAGGCACCGCCAAGATCGGTGCGCCCAGCAGAGAGCCATTTCATTGCCCTAGGCATTCGTCAGTCGCCTCGCTGTCTATCAGGCTTTGATACTTTACGGAATCGACAATTTTATGCTAGGGATTAATATCTGATGCATTTCCTATTCCCATTTTTTCGACTATATTGAGGCCTTTTAATAAAGCTGGGCCACTGTTCTGCTGTTAATCTGGGTATATCGTCACTCCCGATTTCAAGATATATTACCTGCATGGCGGTCCACATATGATTACATTTCTTCCCAGCCATTTTGTCTTAACTATATCTTCTACGGCCGCTTGGTGGCTACCCATGTTCTCTAGGGTCAAGATTCCACCATTTTCTTATACTACTCGTACTAGGCTCTGTGCGATTCTCCCCTTGTAGAAGGCGGCACTGTCATCCATGGCTAGCAGTCTTAGCGTTTGAGCCAAGGCTGGCCGCTGGATAAGTTCTCCATGTCGCCTTCCTTTCTCTTTTGAATCGTTCAGAATCCATGCCCACATGACTTGGTTCCTTAGGAATTCTCTCCCTCTCAATCGGATCTTCCTTCCAAGGCGTGACGTGATAAGAAACCCTTTCTGGTTGAGGTCAATCATGTCTTTAAATAACTTACTCCACTCCAGTCTTCCAAGAAGACTGTAGTCCATCTCGAATCCAGAAATCTCTCCAGGAACCGCCATTGCAAGCCCACGACTTTGCGCCGAAATAGGATGATCATTAAACATATCTCTATTCGCAGCTTTCGGTACGGTCTCCCGAAAATTCATGGTCAAAGTACCATTTGGAAGCATCACAACCATGAATCCTCCACGGCCCAATCCAAAAGCGAATGGGTTGTAAGTTCCGAGACAGAGTGACGTCGAGATAGTTGCGTCGACCGCGGAGCCACCAATCTTTAGAATTTCAACACAATATTTGGAGCATGCCGCAACGTCAGATGATACAGTTCCATTTCGGGATGTAACAAGTAAATCAGACTCGTCCTTCCCTGATTCTATAGCATGTTATCGCGGGCAATAACGCTGGACGCAGACTCTATTCCATACCTGCAAGTATACCGTGATAGGAAAGAATTAGACCCAGGACCGTTATTAAATAGGGTAAAATAATAAATCGTGAATCGTAGCAAGCCGGCTTCAAGACCTGGGAAACTGTAGCTCGTTCTGCATATATTTTATTGTATCTCGAATCCACGTAGTAGCAGAATGATTCATGCTTTGACTCCGTCGAAGAATAAATCAAGTTTGCTGAAAAATCTTTTTTTTATTTGAAGTGAGGGATTGCCTTAGAGATTTCAAGACTTTTTAAATTTCCTGCAAACCTCCTGCGACAGCTTTACTGTATGGCCTACCTCACGCCACAATACTTAAGCCTTTTGGTTACAAAATGAGAATATTATGTGAAAAGTCGAAGAAGACTTGATAGCCCAATTCCCCCAGCAAACATGGCTCCAACAGTTACAAAACTTGCTTTTGAGAGGGTCGACATACCGCTAACGCCATGCCCAGAAGTGCAACCTCCTGCAGTCCTTGCTCCAACAATAAGAGCAGCTCCTCCCACCAACGCTCGAGCAACAGAGATTTGGGTCACTTCCATAACCGGACTCATGCTCAGGAAATTACTTAAACACCAAGTTCCCACGAGCATCCCAACAGCAAAGATGATCGGCCCCGGAGACGGCCATGTAGAGGGTTTGTTTAGCGACAGTCCTATGAACCAACATATATATTTACCCAAGCTTTCGTATGCGGTTGAGACACCAATAGATGCGTGGGTAAGAATGAGAGATGCGGCTTGTGCACCACCGATGAGAAGCCCACCAAGTATTGGGTCGAGACGTTGAAACCCGTGGCCCTCAGGCAAGAGGTAGGATGTGGTGAGGATGATGGAAAGGCATATGATTTCGTAGATTAGGATTGCCATAGTTGAGCTTATTTTCAAAAACTCGTAGATGGTGACGGCATGTTCCTTCTTGACATTAGAAGTCTCTTTATTTGTTGTTGATGCCGTTGTTCGTGTGCATTTGGCACAGTGTCCGAATCGAGACCACATCATGCCGCCTAAGATTCCTCCAACTAGTACTGAAAATCCAGAAGATATGCCAAAAGCAACTTGTACAAGTACTGTTCCTGGACATGCACCTGTAAGAGCCATGCCACTCCCTAGGAGCAAACCCCCAATAACATTTCCATCGTACCGGTGCAATCTGTTCAAGTTCGATGCTTTGCGTGGTTTGAAAGGGGCAATATTTGTTCTTCTTGCTAGTTCTATAAGAACACTGTGGATTTGGTTAGGCTGAAGACCTCAAATTGACCTCTTGAGTACTTACGCACTGCTTCCACTAGCTGTGAGGAAGACTTTCAACATGTAGAAATCAGAAAGGTCAAGCTGTGATAGTATCACAGTTGGAGAATAGACTCCAGATAGGAGAAGCGCGGCTCCAAAAAGGGAGCCTGAAAGCCCAGTCGAGATAATGTTTGCTGCCATTGCAGTATTTAGGAGGTTGAAAAGTTGGGTGTATTGTGTCGAAGATGAGCTCTGGGACAAAGCTAACGAGCGTTAGAAAGAAATTGTATAGTTTGTAGTCCCATAAAATTTCTACATGGTACTTATAAGAGCGTTATGTGTGCTCGCTCATGAAGTGACTTTCCGTTTGGTGACTAGCAAACTTCGGCGTGGCGATGTAACCACTAAGGCATGAGACAATATGGAATTACAAATAAAAACAGGACGCCGAGCCGGACAGTATTTTTCTGCTGTGGAATAGATTCCAAGACATTCCATTCTAGGGGTTCAATACTCGGAACGATGGGAGTCATAGTCGGCGACTTAGATACAAGTAGTGGCGCTAAGGCTTGTGGCATGTGGCGCCCCGGAGGGTCTCACGGGCAATCTTCCGTGTGTGGCCCCAGAGTAGATGCCGGAGGCGGAGGCAAGATTTCGGGATTTAAACAGCCTGGACTGGTGCCCGAGCGCCAAGTGGTGAGTGTTTCGCCTGCTTAGTAAACATCTCCGAGAAGCCAGATGACCATTTCGAAATCCTCTAGAAGTAAGAACTCAGCTTCCGATGCAAATATTCCTTCTATTACAAAAGTATCAGTTATACGCAAGCAATCTTATCCATAAATTCAAACCTCCTCACAACAAATTCATGCTATTTGGCAAAGTCCTCACAGCTTGCGGACTATATCTTGGCATATCAATCTTGGGTATTGCTCTCTGACTTCCAGTCATTTAATTTATGGCTAATTGTCTATCTAGAAGTTTTTCGTCCCGCCATCGCATCGACCAAAGCAGTCGACCTTTACCACAAAATGGTCAACAAACCAGACATATATGCATGTTTCGAGGCCGCCACCGCAACCTGGCAATACCTGGTTGCTGATCCTCAAACTCGGGACGCTGTCGTGATCGACTCGGTCCTAGACTTCAACCCGGTCTCGAGTCAAATCAGTACTGACACTGCAGATGGGCTTCTCGGGCTCATATCGAAATACAACCTCACTGTTACCCGAATCCTCGAAACACATGCACATGCGGACCATCTCACTGCCGCTACGTACCTCCAACAAAAGTTAGTCAATCAAGGAAGTTCACGTCCAGAAATCTGTATCGGAGCACGAATAACAGAGGTTCAAGCGACATTTGCTTCCAAATACCAGATCAACGCCTCCGAGCTAGTTAACGTCTTCGATAAACTCTTTCAAGACAATGAAGAGTTTATGATTGGGAAGATTCGTGTCAAAGTCTTGCATCTCCCAGGTCATACCCCTGATCATGTTGGATACCTGATCGGCGAAAACGTCTTCACTGGAGACTCTATATTTAATCCAGACGTTGGGTCAGCAAGGGCTGACTTCCCCGGAGGATCAGCAATTTCACTTTACTCTTCTACCCAGACACTCTTAGACCTACCAGAAAATTATCGTCTCTACGTAGGACACGATTATCCCCCAGAGGCGCGGGCCGAGAATGATGGAGGAGAGAAACACAAACCTTACACGACTGTTAAGGAGCAGCGCGAAGAAAATAAGCATGTCAAGACTGGTACAAAAGAGGCGGAATTTGTCAAGTTCAGATCGGAGAGAGATGCGGTCCTTGGAGAGCCGAGGTTGCTACATCAGTCTCTTCAGTTCAACATTCGGGCTGGAAAGCTACCAGAGGCTACAGAAAGTGGCGATCTTTTTCTTCGAATTCCTGTCAAGGCTTCAAAGGAGTTTATGAACTTGATGCGGGGGCCAAAGTAGCAGAAAGGAAATTCAAATTGGACACTATCAGTGGGTTGCGAAGATTCATAGATTGAAATTCTTTTAGAGGCTATCTGTAGCACAGCTTCGCGTTCGCATTTTTGGGTCTTGTTAAGTAGGTAGAAACAAAATTAAAACGATTATAATTTTCAAACTTGCGTTCTTCAAACAACTAGAATCTTGGAAGCTCCTTACATATTTTCATTTCATTCTAGAAAACATAATGCATCTCAATTATTTCGAAGAAGAAAAAGTTACAAACGGTAAATTCACTGTGGGTGTTGTACATACATGCATCAGCGTCGACTAGCCCAGATCAGCTGCGAAAAAAGGTTTGTTTTCTGAAGACTAGGGAAAAGCAGGACTCTATTCCACAATTCGCCGATAGCTGGCAGTATCGGAATCCTACATCTGGGCGGAAATCGACGGGGGTGGCTGGTGGGGATGCTACGGGGAGGCAACAGCTCATCCTCGAAAACTAGGTAGGCGAGGTCGCCGACCCCAGCTCGATCTCCTGCATGTTGTGCCATTCCAACGCCGGCTTGTGCATCACGATACCGAACGTCGCCGTTTGCAAAGCTGGTTTTTTGCAACCAAATCTTGAGTCCGAATTGTGCTAATTCTTCAATGACTAAGCCCGGTGGAAGTCTAGAACGTGGCTACAATTACATATCAATTCACTACAGGTCACACATGCGCGAGGGTCTTCAGCACGATCCGCATTCCAGATATTACTTCCTTCGATCGTGGCAGTTGTGTCCATCATCCTTATAGTTTCAATTATTGTTTCCATCTAAAGAACCCGAGGAGGCAGGCATTCATTCCTCATTTTACAAAATGAGCTCTCTTTCATGCCAGACAGGTTCCGTGCAACAAACCTGCAAAGAACAGCCAGCACACTCATCACGCTTGAAAAAGTTTGGTCATGCTCTCATTAGGGACGACTTTCTACTCGAGTGTCAACTACTTCTGTTGTCATTCAGCATTGGAATCCAAGATGCCGCCTCCTTTCCTGACTGTTAGTTCCCACCTCCCACTATACCATCTACCATCCCACGCCCTCAGTCGTCTAGATAGGACTAACATTTCACAGATCACTGCTTTGCATCCAATCAAACGGGAAACACGGTTCTCCTCGCAGTTGGGGCAGCCAAACTCACAACCCTCTTCTCCCTCTCCAACATCGGCATCTCCCTTTCCATGTTCGTCCTGGGCGGCTTCCTCCCCGGACAACTAGGAAACTACTTCGGTCCTCGAAAACGGTGGTGGTTGATGGCCAGCTCCATCATTCAAACAACGCTCGTGTTCATCACAGTTGGGATTCAATACGCCGGCCCTAGTCCGGTGGAAGACACTGGTGCCCATGCACTGGCAGTAATTTCTCTGCTGGCTTTTAGCTCTGGAGCACAGGTTGCAATGGCAAGGGGACTTCAGATCACGGAAATCACAACCGCAATGGCAACTGCGGCATATGTGGATATTTTCATTGACAAGGAGATGTTTGCGCTGAAGAATAGAAGGAGGAATAGAAGAGTTGCATTTTTGTTGAGCTTATTTGCTGGGAGTTTCGCAGGCGCATTCTTGTATAAAGCGAGAGGAAGTCCCTTTGCATTAATTATGAGTGGGGTCGGGAAAGCACTTGTTACCATCAGCTTAGTGGCCAATAGAGATGTGAGAGAAGAGGAAATTCACAATGGGAAGAAAGACGGAGGAATAGTTTAGCTTATAGAGCATAAAAGCATTAATGATATCAATCCTACTATATATTAGGCGACTTCATAGCGAGTAAGGTTACAAGTCCAGCATGAGGCCAGTCTGGCCAGAAACTGGCAAGAATAACGCTTCCCAAACCTTTCGGGCATAAACGATTTTTTTAACGATCAAAAGCTTCACCTGACTAGTTATCAATACTAACGCTGCCATCAATCAGACCGCCCATAAAATCATCCTCAATAAAATCACGCCAAAACTCCTCACTAACTGCATCTTTCCGATTTGTATAAATACTCTGTGCAACCTTCATCACCTGCCTTGAGCCAATTCCAGCAGAAGGCCAAAACGAGGCCACAGCTTTGAGCGCTCCCATATTCATGCGTATCTGCTGTTTGAGGTCCTGGTCCGGTGCCATCACTGGCAATGTTGCCCAGAATGACAGGTGGGTTATAGAGGAAAGGGCGAGGGCGCAGATAAAGAAGTGTGTATGTTTTAATAAGGGTCTAGGGATAGTAATAAGCTTGCTGATATTGGATGCTGCTTGAATAGTGCTTCTAGCGTGAACGGCATCTAATGTTGTTCCTATCGCCGGGACTACAGACCCTTCTGTACAGGAGGTAATAGTTCGCGCTGCAAGACCATCAAGTGGCGAGAAGTGCCGGTAAAGTAACAATGTGCTCCTACATCCATTAGTATTAAGAATAGAAGCTGGAATCGGGCAAAGTGAATGCTTACACGTGCGCGATCATGTGGGCCTGGAACAGCATCTCATCGAACATTCCAAAATCGTCGAACAAGCTGCGTTTATTATCAGGGAGGTAGAGATGCCAGTTAGTTAGATGCGCTTCTAGCCGGTACAGCGCCGGATCGTCTGGGAATAGAAAATCCTTTGACTGTAGTATTCTATCGAGGTTCCGGGCTGCGGCAATTCTATATGCATAAGAGGAAAATATTATATCTTCGTCATCGAAAGAGTCGTCATCCATCTGTTCAATGGTATGCAATTGCGGTATAAACTAAAAAATGGAGTCAGTAATTGCATGCTAGAGGTAGAGAGTCGGCCTACACCTGACGCAAATTCCTTTTCTTCGCATGGTAAAGGCACATTTGACAGAGGGTCTCGATGGTAAAATGTCCCAGTCCTATGAAAACCTGCTACCATGATACTAACAACGTATAACTCCCACCAAGTTCTCCGTAGGCTTTCCTCGCAGGTTAAGGAACCTCGTCCATTGGCAAGCGAATACTCGCGCCGGCTCATGCCGAGATCTATAGCTAGGTTTTGTGCTTTAACAAGAATCTCAATGGCTTTCTTCCGCTCGTTATTACCGTCCAGCCCAAGGGCGAATAGGAGCATTGCTTGGACCATACTTGCACCCTTCGGTGCAGGCTTATTTCCTGATAGATATGATTCAAATTCGAGAGCGAAAGATGATGATGGTGCTCCAGGTACGTATCGAGATCCAACAAAACATATTGCGGTCTGAAGATGTTCCATCGGGTTTTGTTTCAGAACTTGGAGAAGTTGTTGCCGTGGGGGCATAAACGGATGTGCATCATAGAAGTATTGATAGAAGGCTTCCATACACCTTTGTGGATAGTTAGGTCGGAAGACGCGAGTATAAAGTCCAGTTGAATTTGCCTCGTTGCTCACGAGAGGAAGATCGAGTGACATAGGTACAACATCATCTGCCACTGGCGGCATCGATGCAATACTCGAGGGATCGACTTCAGTCGGGTCAGAAATTGCGCCGCCTACATCACTTGCTGATTTTGTCAGTTATGTAATTTCATTTTGATTTGAAGGAGAATCTACCGTTTGAAGAACAGACTTGCTTGTTTGAAGCATTTGGTCCTCTGTAGCCACGGCGGGACTTCAGGTAGACGCAAGGTATACTTTGCGCAGCGCATCGAGTGCACGTTCTCAATCCATCACATTTCAAATGTTTGTCACGGCAAGCCACACAAGCTGTGGGCTTGAAACCTTGGTTATCAGCTGCGGTTGGAGTTGAGACCGGGTTCTTGGGTGAGTTGGCGGAGCCGTCGTTTGTTGGTGGAGAACCTCCTCGAATAGACGACCCCATAACAATTACTGGTGAAGTATTGACTGGTAAATGCTGTTCGAGAGCCTTTCAGTAGATCGTGCGTGAGAAGCGGCGTCAACAATGATCGCTCGAAGAATCGACAAGAAGTTGTGTATGTCAAATATCGGCGAAAAATAATGAGACGTGATGTTTTATTTTCGTAGCCTGGATAAGGCTCGTGCCCATCCCCGAATCCCGGGGACCTTAATCCGAGAGTGGTGGCGATTTACGATCGCTGTACTGTAGTGGTTTCGGCATTGTTACAGGGTCTAGCCCACTGCAGTAGAGTCGCCGAACAGAGTTTAGTCCGACGACCTCCCCGAGAAGGAAAATCAGGTGCTTTCGAAAGACTTGCGTTTCGCTGGAGACCCTTGTGCGGGCAAGTGCTTTGGTGGTGTTATCCTTGGACCCACCTTGATTCATTCAATGGGGGCGGTAGTGTTTTCTCTAATGCAACTCGTCTCCTGTCGCAATCGGGTCATCTTGAAATCAATTTCAAGCCACTCGGACCTTGCGCGACTTACTAAAGGCACGTATATGAAACGTATGTTGAAAACGCCACTTTGATGACCGTCATTTGAGGTCCCCGAGTCGTCCACGAAAATTTTGAAAATCTAGAACCCCATTGTGTGGCCCCCCCCTCGGGCTTCCGCTTTGCCGGGAAACTAGGAACTCACGACAAAGATCCATTCTACGGCTTTTCGCACCTCCGCCAATTATATTGGAAAGAAAACACGGAGTTTAAAGGGCATTTTATTATTCCGATGCTGTGGGATCGAAAGACGGAGGTGGTTGTGAGCAATGAGAGCAGTATTATCATGCGCATGCTCGAGGAGTCCTTCGATCACCTCCTGCTAAAAGATCGACAGGAAGTAAATTGTCCAGGTGGAGGGCTCTATCTAGAAGTTTTCAGACCTAAGATTAAGGCAATGAATAAATAGATCCACAGCGACATCAACGCCTGCGTATATGATGTTGTTGCTGCCACAGACTAAGAAAGCTACGATGATCGCATCAAGAACCTCTTTTCAGCTTTAGATCGTGTGGAATATTCAAATATTATAAATTTTAATATACTATACTTAACCTTTATTATTCTAAGGTAAAGATAGATGCTAACTATATAAACTACACCTATAGTATTCCTAAAGCTTATCCATATTCCCCAAACCATCAATCCTGCTCCTCATCGCAGCAAACATGTCCCGCCTCTCCTGCGCGCTCTTAACATCCGGCGGCAGACTCACGCCCCTCTTCGCCGCCTCTCTGCCCTCGATCTTTTCGACCCACTTCTTAACATTCGGGAATGCTTGAAGGTCAAGCTCAATGAGCTCGGCATTCCGAACCCAGGCAAAGCTGGCAATATCCGCAATGGTGTACCTGGTGCCGGCTAACCAATCATGGGTTTCGAGACGAGATTCAAGAACTGAGTACAAACGCTTGGTTTCTTGCATATAGCGGTCGATGGCGTAGTCGGAGCGGACTTTGGCTGCCAGGCGGAAGTGATTTGCTTGTCCTGTTTTTCGGGAAAGGATTTGTTTAGTAGGTTTCTTTTTGTATTAGAGAGGATAAAACGGGGCTTGGAGTTAGATAAAATACCTTGCATAGGCCCAACGCCGCCCATTTGGAACATCACCCAGCTGAGCATCTCGTAATATTCGTTTGTGCCATGCGGATACGAGATTTTGTGGTTAGTGTCGTACTTGTCTGCTAGATAGAGCAGGATTGCGCCGCTCTCGAAGATACGTAGATCGCCGTCTTTGACCGCCGGGATTCGTCCATTGGGGTTGATCTCTAGGAACCAGGGGTTCTTTTGCTCGTTTTTACGGAGGTCGACTGTTTGTGTTGCGTACTTCAAGTTGAGCTCCTCGAGGGCGAGGGTCACTTTGATACAGTTTGGGGTGCCATCGAGGCTATACAGAGTGATGTTGTTTTCCATTCTTGCTTGCTTTCGTGTGCAGAACTGCGAGGCGAGTAATAAAGAATTGAAAAGTGAATGAGCAAGTGGGGATTGGTTTAGACCTGAATATCCGCTGAAACTCCCCTTACCCACGACAAGCCCCATGTTCCGCATTTTCCTTTTCCGGTAGACGACCCCGTAATGCATCAACTCACCTTACCCACCGCAAGCGAGCCACTACGAATAGATACCACTCGTGGAACTCACCTAACCCACTTCTATTCCCACGTTGGCCACGTCACTAAGTCATGAGCGAGAAGTAAGAAAGTGCGCACTGCCGCTAAGAGGACGACGAGCAAAGTAGGAAGTAGTTCGGGACTCTCGCGTGGAAATACCAGATTTCATTCTGATTAGACGATGCGATAAAGTCGGAGAATCAAAGCAAGATCTGGTTAGAGTGACATTGTAAAGATCGTAGTAGAGGAAAAGGAAAAAGGGAAAAAGGGAGAAATCTGGACATGCTTTCATCGAAGGAGTCTTTGATATCTATTTAATTAAGGGGCAACGGAATGCTCTGTTCATGAGAGAATCTCCAGTTGAAGTATAGCAGAAAGTATCAAGTATAAAAAACCAGGCCGTAAATTAAAATCCTGTTTGTGTAAATGGATGTTCAATTTCCGAGGTGTTTGATTCAAGACACTGTAACTGCAGTTCCTGCAACAAAAACATTCATAGGTGAAGCTCCTAGGGCTTCAGCTAACTGGATTCCACTCTTGCCCGCATGTTCGTCCTTTCTGACTTCACTATTGACGTGCGCCTCAGTCGCATTCCACTTGAACTTCGTGCCCGGATGATGATCTGGCAGGTGGGTCTGCCCTGGTATGCCATACAGATTTTCCCGAAACGTTCCTCCTGGAACAGTGTAATCATTCCACATCAATCCTCTGCGTTGCAGCTCAGGAACCAGAAGCTCAACAGCAGTTTCATAGCTGTCTTGGTTGGACACATCTACGTTGATTAGAAATATTTCGACGACAGTCAGAATATTGACTTACACGCCATGTTGAAGCCATCGATATCTGCCTCTCTGATCCTTTGCTCGAAAACATCTGCAACCATTGATGCTGCCCCGACTGGCATTGGGTACTCTGCATCCGAGATACCTTCCCCCAAGCCACGCAATCACACACAGAACCACCAAATTTGTGATTAGAATCTCAAATACCCAGCAGGTAAGATTACTTACCTCTTAATTCTTCGATCTCGGTTTGAATCCGTACCCTATCGATGTGGTTTTGTCCGCTTCGGCACGAAGTCCGATGGTTGCCTTGCGTTGCAGAGGTAAGCTTACGGAGGAGTACGATCTGCTTCACGACTTTTCCGGCCACATTGCTGTCGATCCACACTATCCTTGCCTCAATTTGATTGATCCATCACGATCTTTTCGTTATGGCTGGATTAAGTCTTCTCTTTTCGTGTACCTTCTCCCATTGCTACCATGTCAAGATTTAGGGGGCCGTCCACATTTTCGCACATGTTGCTGTTAATCTAGAAAATATACCGGCACTACTCGACTGATCATCGCTGTTCATGCCGAGGGTCTGATAGCATCATGAACGGACTTCATGCCGTCCGAAAAGACTGTTCTGTCTATATAAGTCACCCCCAGCCATAGAAATCAGATCGTACTTCGTCTTACCATATCCAAATCCACAATATCTTCAAACACACCACAAATCTTCAAAATAACTCCAAGTTCATTCAGAAATCATGTCTATCGACAAAGAGATGCCCTCCTCTATCGAGATCCACCGACGAGTCTATCGAACACCTCGTCAACCAACAGTCATTGTCTGCGTCGACGGCTTCGATCCTGAGTACCTCCAGAAAGGTTGCGAAGATGGGATTCTCCCAACTCTTTCTTCTTTCGTCAAGTCTGGCTTTTATGTCACTGCCAAAAGTGCCATGCCTTCATTGACAAATCCCAACAATGTGTCAATCATCACCGGTGCTCCAACTTCCGTCCACGGCATAGCAGGAAATTTTTACCTTGACAGAACTACTAACGAGGAACATATGGTCCTCGACGATTCATTGTTACGCGGATCCACCATTCTAGAGCTGATGGCGAATAAAGGCGTTCGTGTGGCCGCAATCACAGCAAAAGACAAGCTCAGAAAAATCCTCAATCACGGCTTGTCAGCTGCGCAAGGAGCCATCTGCTTTTCTTCCCAAGAAGCCGCGAGCTGCACGGAGGCCAAACACGGTATCAAAGACGTCGAGCGCTGGCTTGGACGCTCTGCACCCGATCAATATTCTGGTGATCTCTCCATTTATGTTCTGGACGCTGGACTCAAACTACTGAACGAGAAACGAGCCGAGCTATTCTATCTGACGCTCTCCGACTTCATCCAGCATAAATACCCGCCTGGCACACCTGAAGCAAACAATTTCCTGCACACTCTCGATGCTCGCATCGGGGAATTCGTCCAGCTCGGAGCTATCGTGGCAGTCACTGGTGATCACGGAATGAGCGACAAGTCCAACGAAGACAACACCCCTAATGTGCTCTTCCTGGAAGACGAATTGGATGCCCACTGGCCAAAAAGCGGTGCTCGAGTCATCTGTCCCATTGCTGATCCTTTTGTACGACATCATGGAGCATTGGGAAGTTTCGTGCGTGTACACCTTACCAAAGACACCGCGGATGCAGGTGCAATGCTGCAGTTCTGCCAGTCCTTACCGCAAGTTGAGTGTGCGTACACAGGAGAAGAGGCAGCTGCTTTGTTTGACATGCCGCCAGATCGCGAGGGTGATCTTGTTGTCATTGCGAAGAAGAACGCTGTTATCGGCAACAGAAAGGAGAAGCATGACTTGTCTCAGCTACAGGGATTTCGACTGCGCTCTCATGGCGGTCTATCGGAGCAGGATATTCCGTTAATGAGATCTACGCCGCTGAATCTTGGAGACCGCGTTGTGCCGCAGGTATGGCGGAATTTTGATGTTTTCGATGTTGCTCTTAATTGGTGATAGTTGTGGCTGTGAATGGTTGATGGAGGAAAATAGGATATCTGATCTGAAGTTTTATTCCAACAGTTCGATTGGTAATATCATTCATATATCAACAATCGTTATTATTTTCCTAGTTCTCGAACGAATCCATAGTCTTTTGGTACTTCATTGCTAGCCTATATGAGTGTGTCTTCTCTTCAAAGATTTTGCAAACCTAAGAAGCCTGCATCGAATTGCCCAGTGTAAGGAAACAAGTTGTTGTGATCATCCAGGTAGTTCAGACCCAGGGGTCCATTCCCAAAAATATCAAGCCCAAACATAGCTCGATCTATATCATTAGTCATGAGCCCCATATCAATGGAATGTTCTCTTGTATGGCCACAACAGCCCTCCATCACAATCTTCAGACTCTTCGCAAAGCTACAAAGGGGATGCTCTGGCTGTATTCTCTCAGAACATGCTTGGAACACCTCAACCAAACGATCAAGTGCGCTGGATACCTCATTCTGATCCAGGTAGCACATTGTTGGTTCATTTCCCCAAGCTTTGATTAGCGAGATCGAGGCGAAGGCAATCATGGTCCCGAAATAGGAGGGCAGTATTTCCAAATGGTTCTGGATCTGCACGTCCCAGGCGACGGCTCGGACGACGGCTAGAGCACTCTCCAGGGCGCTGCGCTCGAACTTCTCCATTCCCTGAACAGGTAGTGATGATAAACTCTCATGCCGCTTTGAGGAGCCTCGGAAAGCGTGCGAGAAGAGAGACAGCTTAGCGCAATGGATGTGGAGGTCGAACAGGTTTTGAAAGAAGTTGCCAGGGCTTTCATGAATGGACATTGCATTGGAACGGCAAACATCGAAACAACGGCTGAGTGATTCGAGTTCTGAAACTCGTTCATTGATGATTGAAGATTCGGTGTCTGCTCCGAAGAGATCGAAAACTCGTCTGCTGACCGACCAGAGCTCGACTTGGCTGATGAGCTTCATGTCTGCGGGAGTACAGAACTTGCTTTGGAGGAAGGACTTTGGACTCTTCAAAGATCGAAGTTCTCGTGTCATAGACGGCTTTCCGTAGATGAGGGAGCAGTGGTGATCGCAGATATAGATTAGAAAGAAGAGGCGGGTTCGCTTGTAGCATTCTTTTTTCGTGTGGGGCATTTTTGTGATACAGCGGTGGAGATTTAAGTCATTGCCTATGCTGACAGCTATTTTAGATACCATTTGTCAGTATTCACATCGCATTGTCTTTGGGGGAGGTAAAATTGTACCTAGTCCAACAAGTGCTGAGGACACCTTGTTTAGCCAAAAGGCTCCAATACAGAGAGCACGGACATCGTCGAAAGTGTTGTGTTGTGAAAACAGCTTGCTTGATGCTTCCTTGATGAAAGCATCATAGCACTTTTTATGGCCTGCTGGATCCGTGGAGAGCGAACCTACAGTGCAGATAGCAGCGGTGAGTAGCGAAGATCTCGCTCGGATGTTTGCAAGGCAGTCGTCCTCCTCGAGGATCTGACTAACACAAGGTTCCATATATTTTCGATAGACAGCGAAATACTTTTCAGCCGCATCTAAGGTGATTAAACCGCAGCCAATAATGTCTCCACTGTCATCAAATCGTGTTTCTTGCTCGGTGAAAGTAGGGGTCATGATAGATGACCCAGGGAAGGAGCCGAGGTTGCATGAGAGGTTCAACGTAACATCGCTTCCGACTGCTGCTCGCTCATACGATGTCTTAGGATCTAAGTTGATAGGATCTGGGCTGGTCGGCTCCATGTTTGAGTATGAAGTTTCTTTTGGTGTCAAGGATGTGACACCATTTCGTTGATTTGTGCCAAGACTCAGAGTCTGTTCGACCTGTCTCAACCTTTGCTCGATAGCTTCCTTCCATCTACAATCGCAATGAGAACTATGCTCTAATGATGCTGCATGTACGTGTTGTACTTACCCAACATCATTCTCTAATATCATCTGAAGGCTCTTGTTTACCGTACATGAAAGTCCCCTAGCTTTGCAGCGCCTGCATGGCTCCTTCGAGCCATTCATATAGCACTTTATCTAATTCTCGACAGTCAACACTGAAGGTTACAAAGTCTTATCGGCAGTACCTTTTGTTTTCGGCATGCTACACACGCCGTGATCTTTCTGCTAATATCCGGAGGCTTCCTGTCACCAAATGACTCCCGTAAAGATAGCGCTGCTGACGATTCAGCCATTGTTCAGATAGACCTGGAAATATCTTGGCTGTTGCAGCTCATGATTGTGCGTATCGCAGAGATGGAATTAGAGATGGAGATTTAGATGTATCAGGAGATCCACTATTTCCTTTGGGAGGCGGAAATAGTAGTGGAGGGTCGGCAAGAAGTCCGAATTGCTGACGCCTGAATGCGGGGATCTTGACGTCGCCCTGCATAATACCCCTGTACAGATCTTAGCCCCGCTGCCTCTCATTCAAAACCTACTAGCTGCCGACATTCATCACTAAATTCAGTCGGAAGATGAAATGAAGAAACGAGAAGAAGATTGAACAAGACATCTAGTCCGATGGAGACGAGAGAGGTGGTCTTGTTCATTGCAGCCACTATCAAATTGTCTAATTAGCTATAGCAGCAAGCCCCCTTTCCTGAATACTTTTAATATCTACATCATCCAATCCTCCCTCGATACTTATTTTATAAATATTAAGATAGGATTTCAATATAGCAGACGCATGGAAAAATTTCTTTTGTTCAAATTGCTCCGAGAAGCCTCGATCTTCCATCCTCGGTTAAAAAGGGGGATGCCTCTCGCTTAAGGAATACCAGGCCAGACCATCCCACTTTGAGGGCCATAAGCTCGACTCCATTATTTTGTCTTATCTTATCTCCATATCCTTCCTAAATTAGCAACTACATAAAAGTGGGATGTACCTCATGCATTTATTAATTTCTGGAGGTCTTTGAATAATTGCTGCAGGACAACGGAGGGCCGGATCTACACACCTGCAGCTTGAATCGTCTCCTTTTCCAGCCTTTTCCGATCATTTACAGTTGACATCTCAGTTTAAACTCTACAGCATATCTCAGACATGGAGGTCGAAGAACTTAGGAGGAGGGGGAGCACTCCCACGGAGGACTTCGACCCCCGTCCGCCTGCGAAAAGAGCAAGAGTCAATCTTACCTATCAAAGATGTAAGACGAGGAAGCAGAAGGTACTAACTTCACTTTCCTACTGGAAGTCACTGGCTCACTGCCTCTAGTGTGATGGAGTCCAACCCTCGTGTGCTCAATGCAAACGAATGGAGGTCGAGTGTCGTTATATCATGCCCTTGACACCAAAACCAGAAGACAAGAAGATCAACATTGCGGCCCTGGAAGACCGAATCGCCCAGCTAGAAAGTTATCTGTCTAGCATAGGTCAAGCTGGAGTTCGAGATGACCATTGGAAGCAAGCTCAAAGCTTCCAAGCAGTGGGCCAAGATGAAATTGATCCCTTACTCAGTGCTGTCCGAGATTTGTCATTGAGTGCAAGTGGGCATTATGTCGGAGGCACTTCAACGATTACCTTGGGAAGACTATTAGGATCAGTGATTAACAGCCAAAAGGATGTAATGAATGCACCCAAGATGCAGAGGCCCGAAATTGGATCTGACCAAGATCATAATCCAAGGACGATATCCAGTGAAACATTAGTAGAGATGATGGGACCCTTGTTCGTCACACCTGTCCTCGCAAAACGACTGCTGGAAGGCTTTTTGAAGCATATTGCTACCAGGTTCCAGTCGTGCACACCCCATGGATTCGAGAATTGCATGAAAGAAAAGATATCCTAGACGATGTGTATGAAGAAAGCACATTGCACTTAGTATATGCAACTGGTGGAAGATTTCTGGAGACAGTAAGTAATTTTCTCTATCCAGTAGCCCAATATCAAGGTTGGGCTACAAGATCGGCAGTGTAATAAGAGTATATAGACAGGAGAGACTGGAAATTTCTTCTCCGACCAACACTTCGAAGCTGCTCTGCAGCACATGAACTATATCCTAGATTTTCGCGATGCCCGATCCGTCAGCTATCTACTAATATTAGCAATCTATTGCCTTCGTTCTCCTCGCGATCCCGGAGCATGGAATTTTGCACGCCTGGCAATGACACCTTGCATCGAACTGGGTTTACACAGGCGATCCAGCAATAGAGAAAGGACCATCAAGTCAGAGCTCGAAAAGCGGTTATTTTGGTCTTGCTACTATCTAGATCGGGAAATTTCGATGGCATTGGGCCGCCCACCAGCTACCTCGGACAGCGATATCGATGTCGAGCTTCCGTTGGACATCAACGAAGAAATTTCCGATCCATCAATCATTCACAGTGCGAGTATGAGTATTTCGGACCTTCCTGCGATGCCTGCAACCTCGTCAACAAGTTTTATACACCACTTGCGGCTGAAAAGAATCGAGTCCGAGATCCAGTCAACGATATACAGAGTTTCATCTCCGATGTCTTCTGATAGTCCAGTCATCCAAGCATTCTTAGACCGACTATCAGCCTGGGAGCAAATGCTGCCAGGCAAGAGTCGCAGATTTGAGGATAGTAAACTTCAGCCCTATGATGGAATTGAAGCCTACGTTTGTCCTCATTCCTCCTTTCGTCCTTCCTTACCACTAATCCGGCGCAGATGGTAGCCTACCACAAAGTCGTCCGACTCCTCCTCTACCCTTCCCTCTTCAGCACACCTGTAAACACACACTACCTCCACCTCTGCGCTCTCTCCTGTGCAGGTGTCTGCCAAACATACAAGAGACTTCACCACAGCATGAATTTCGGGCCGTCACCTCTCTCCCTGCAATCGGTGTTCCTCGCCGGCCTTACGCTACTCTACTGCGCATGGGTCTCGCCTCACCACCCCACATTCCCTCTAAACGGCCCGTTAACAGATTGCAGTATAATGCTGTACGTGATGACTGAGCGTTGGCCCTTAGCCCGGAAATACCGAGATGTATTTGAGCGAATCAAGGAAGCGGTTATGGACATCATCTCCGCAGGAAACGCAAACCAGCACCAAAACGAGAACCAGAAGACGAGACAGCACATCCCCAGAACAGTGGTTGATATGAGTGGAGGCTTAGAGCAGGGGATTCTAGGGAATGCAAATCAAGACCTGGAACAGATGGTTGGTGATATGATTGGTGATGGAGCGGGCGGAACAGGATTTGAGGACTTTGATTTCCGGGATTTGGGAGCGGGAAATGGGTGGCATTTGATGAATATGGTTGAGCCTAACCAGAATCATGTTCCAGCTGACTCTTGGGGAGCAGTCGGAAAATTGTAACTGGATTAGGGTGTCACGATCGAGGACTGAGTAACCTTCAACCACCAACGCCGATTCTTGTATTCTCTCTCCCTCTCTTTAAGCGGTACAGCTCAACTCCTTAGGCTTTCTGCCACTGCGCTTCTCCTTGCAAATACGGCAACAAGTCAGTGTACAGGACAAAGGCCAGGAAATTGCAACCTCGCCGTAGAAGGGGTACCCAGTGAGTTTCCCGCCCTGTGCCGCACACCTTTAAATAACAACTAACACTCATCTCACGTTGAAGGGAGGAACAGAATGGAGTAGACTGCGACCGTTACCTGAGATAAAGGAATCCGAGGGTCTCTCTGTCGACTCGCAACTCCCGTTCACAGTCGATTTGACCTACATGATTAGCCAAGGCGATTAGACGAATATTAGATTTAGTTACTATGGTTATAGCTATCAAGGGGAATTTGCTTGCAGTTTCGTGTGGGGCGTTTGTCAGCATGCTCTCCGGTGCTAAGGTGTCCAGAGACAGAGACCAAGAATTGCAGAGCGGTGGAGAGAGGTACGGAAAGAATCATTGAGTTTTAGATGAAAAGAATTTTCTCTTGCTAGTGAGGTGCTGGAATTTTTGCCTTTATTTCGATCTGAATAGATCCTTATTTCGCAAATTTCAAGGCCGGAGTTGCTGAGGCAGAATTTACTTTCCTCTTATCCTCCGTCACCTTCCCTTCACGTATCCAATCCCGGATTCCGGGTGGGAGGATGCGATCCCGGTGGGCTTTTAACGCTGACAAAATAACTTTCTTGTGACTGGCAAAAATGTTGATTCTGACAAAGCACAAAAAGTATGATATTATCATCAAATGTTGATCGGAGCAACGTTCCTCCGGATTAGACCAACTTCCCCAAATATAAACTAAGGAGCTTCCTGCCACCACCCAAAAACTTGGTCAATCGCATTTGCTGCTCTATCTGCCTGAAATCTGCTTTCTGGCTACTGAGTACAATGGCAAAAGACATCGCACAGCCTGGCCGCTGGATCGTCACCACTTTCGGACCGCCATCAGTCCTTTCATGGACAGCATTCGATCCTCTCCCCGTCCCGTTGCAGAATGAAGCACGCGTCCGGATCATTGCTACGGGCGTTGGAGCCGTGGACAACATACAGCGTTCGGGAGGATATCCAGATGAACGGACGACTTCTCCAGGATTCACCCCTGGCTACGAATTCGTCGGCGAAGTCAACGCAGTCGGTCCTGGCATCTCCTCCGTAAACATCGGAGATCGCGTCGCAGCTGTTTGTACGGTTGGGGCGTACGCTACGCACATCGTCCTACCAGCGACGGAGCTATTTCCCATCCTTCCCTCCGATGACGCCGTTAAAGTCGCAGCCTTACCTTTGAATTTCATGACCGCGTACGGTTTGCTGAAGAGGAGCGGCGTCAACTTACCACGCGGATCAAGCGTGCTCATCGGGTCTGCAGCCGGTGGCATTGGATCCGCCATCGCTCAATTGAACACCGCGCTCGATATGGGATTGGTCCTTCTCGGAACCTGCTCTCCACGAAACTTCAGCTTTGTCAAGGCTCTCGGTATTACGCCGATCGATCGCCATGCCGCGGATCTTCCTGCTCGTGTGAAAGAGCTGACTGGAGGCCGAGGCGTCAATGTCGCCTTCGATGCCGTAGGCAGCGAGGAGAGTATCCGGACGAGTTTCGAGTGTACTGCGGAAAGTACAGGCGAGGTTCGAGTCATTGGTGTCCAGTCTAGCATCCTCTCCGGCGGAGCGGGCATGAGTCCTGAGCGCTTCAAGACGTTTGAATTGCTCGAGAAAGGCGTCATTCCTCGGACTAAGTTCTGGATGGTTAATTTGGATTATTACCATCAAGATCGCGAGACCTTTGCAAAGGATTTTGAGAGTTTGCTGCAGGCTGTCCGAGATGGCAGGCTGTCGCCTCTCATTGGCAAGTTGTTCAGACTGGATCAGGCGATTGAAGCAAATGAGCTTCTTGCGCATGGTGCTCCCTTTGAAGGCAAAATGGAATTCCTTGTTGACGAAAATCTAGCGAAACCTCGTGGGTTGTAATGAGAGGGGAAACAAGAGATTGTTATTTCCTGAACGAGTTGCGGCTTTGCTTTACTCTATAACGGATAAAATCTTCTCAACAATGTAAATAAATAAATAAAACCCCCCCTCTATTAGCCATCGCGGTTATAGCGTCAAAAAAATTTTACCACTTGAATCAATTAATAAATGCATTACTCGACAAATATAGAAAAAGTATAAATGAATTGCCTATACCTTGTAGGCCCGGCTCGGTAAGATAATGCTTTGAGTGTCAATTCGCGACACGGAAATAAATAAATATGATTGAAGGGCGATGTGTGCCGTAGAAGAAAGGGCAGGCGCCTGAAATTAAGCCTTCGGCGTCTGTAAATAGAAAGAAAAGTGCCGTTTACTGAAGCTCGATAGCGCAATGAGGCTGGAAATGTGAAACATGCACGGCATTTTCGCTCGGAAAAAATATTAGAAAGGTTGTTTTATTTACCTTTCTAATCCGCGCTACTATAACCTAGAAACCCTACGAATAAAAGGAAGATGCTCACTAGTAGCCGTTAGGCAATAAAATTAGGATCAAAGCCTCCCCCTAATGTTCAAATATTATCTCCTCTTTTTGAATTCTATTATTTACGAGATTAGGGCCGCTTCAATAAAACCGACGATTTTTTGCCCTACGTAAACTCTGGGGAAAATAATCACTTTTACCCTAATCTTATATAAGGCAGTCCATAGTTTTACTTGCCTTACTAAGTCCTTAGAAATATCTAGGTACCTCACTAGGTTCTAAGTCTTGTAATTGAAATAAGCGGGGCTGTCGTTGGGGGGCAGTTCCACTTTCGCTTTGATCTGCGTGTGGGGCAGCCAACTAATGAATCAGGCTCAGGAGCCTTAAAGTGGAGCTGCCCCAAACTCTGAGAGTTAAGCGAAAGATCTGCAGCCTCCACCCGCAAACCTCGAAGAATGAAGAACCAACCTGCAATACGGAGCACGGCACTCGGCTGCTTCGCGAACGGGCGATCTTCCATGCAATGTGGATCTCTTCGGCTTCGGTAGTACAAAGGCCAGGTTAACAAGGCGTCATTGTCAAGTGGAGATGACGCCTTACGCAATTGGCATTGTCTCAATACCATCAAATCAGATTGTTCAACGGCCGCTTAGGACCATATGATGATCAGACTACCATGATCTGCTGTCCTTCAATGATAGGGCTGTGTAACACAACCTGTATTCTCGAAAGTGTAATATATCTCCTTATTGGCGTTTTGATGCGTGTGATTCTCTTGCTCTCAGCGTCCTCGTGATAAAGATACTTGTCAAGCCTCTTTCCCTGGGGACGATGAAAGGCGCAATGAATGTCGCATATGACGTTCCAAGAGGACCATGAGGGGGTTGATCTTCATTCAGTAATGGAGCGACGACGTTGCCGGCGGCGACCACACCTGCCAACGGCACAGAAGGTGGCATTTGGCAATCCCATACTTCTTCAAGCACAATTGGACAGAGGAGACTCGGTCGGATGGTCAAGATCCCGGAATGGCACGAGCAGAACCTATGTTGTGGCCCGTCCTGCCAACCAGCAGTCATCGAGGCGTTAATGTCTGCCCCCATTTGCTGTTACCGTTCTGCATGGCGTTCAGATCGGCGAGGTTGTATACTCTCTTCAGTCACATTCACACGCTGGCAAGCAATGGTTATGCGATCCCAGCGGGATGAACCTCGGACACTACCTTTTTCGTGATACCATTTGCACTGTTGGTTGTCACATTGGGTCACGAAGATCATGATATTCCATTCATGGCCTGTCACCGGCAGTAGCAAGCAATGCCGTGATATGACTCCCTAGTTGCAAAGGCAGAAGAAGATGGAGGACTAAGACAGCTACATAACCCCGCAAGCCTCCTCAGCTGTGTGAGAGCTTTCTTGTCACATCATTTCATTCTCCTGGCCTCCCTCCACATCTATTTGCATTTTTCAAACTCTCCCCCTTTCTAGCGTATCAAAACAGAGCACGGCACCAATATGGCTACCAATGGTAATCAACCAGGCGAACATTTGGAGCACAACAAGGAAGCCAGCCCAGTTGCCGATCTAGATGCAGAGCACACTGCCGCATTGAACCAAATCAAGACTGCTAGCAGCGTCAACATCTCTCCGGAGCTGTTTGAGAAATTATATCTGTCGCCAATCAATCGTCAAAACGTCGTGCGGGCTGACTTGCGCAAGACATTTGGTAACCCGACACCGATGTAAGTCTTCAACCCTACCCGGGCCGAATGTCTATAGACTAACCGGGCCCGAGTGCACTTATCGGGTTCGTCATCTCATTGGGTCCTCTTTCGGCAGATCTGATAGGCTGGCGAGGAGCCGGGGGTACTGGTGCAGCGGGAATGTGAGACCCCCTAGCCACTCTGCATGTATGAACATGGATCTGACTCCAAGCAACAGAGGTTCCTACTACTTCTTTGGAGGTTTTCTGCTCGTTCTTGGCGGCATCCTCGAATTCATCCTCGGCAATACCTTTCCCTCTGTGGTCTTCACCTCCTATGGAGCCTTCTTCCTGTCCTTCGCTGCCACCCTTCAACCCTTCTATTACGCCTACGGATTATATGCCCCGCCTGGACAGCCAGAGACTGCAGGTCTTACCACTGTTGGCTTTACCTCATCGTTCGCATTCTTCCTCGTCTTCATAGCCGTCCTATCCTTCGTCTTCCTCGTCTTATCAATCCGCACCAACATCGTCTTCGTGATTATCTTCTTCACTCTGGTTATCTTCTTCGGCTCCTGGCTGGAGTATATTGGCAGAGTGCCAATGGCATCGGGAACAAAGATCAATCGGCGCTGGCGCTGGCCCACCGCCTCCAAGTTGTAAGTTCAAACCCATGTCACTGTCTCCATTGCAATAAGTTGCTAATTTGGGGATAGGCCGCTGGCTCTTTCATATTCATAACAACACTTGCTGGTTGGTACCTCATCATTGCGATTCTGCTTGCGGTTCTAGATTTTCCGTTCCAACTTCCTGTCGGCGATCTCTCAACCTCGATCAAGGGAGCCTCGGCAAAGGACAATATCGTATGATAAATACTGAAGAGGGAAAAAAGGGTGAGGAAAGCTAGACTGAGGTTTACGGTTGATTTTGCGTCAAGGGACGCCACCGAGAATTCAGAGTGGTTTTCTTTCGCAGATTGTGCTTTGGCTTGACTAGCGGAGTAATGTTTAATATCCTGGGAATCTTACTTAACCTATATAACTGTTAAACTGACGGTCGAGGTCGCGCTCGTAGCCTGCTGCACGTTTCGGAGGTAGAGCAAGAATGGCCAAATAATGGCAAAGCAAGATTTTGCCTAACCTTTCCCCCCTCTTTTCTATTCTCAAAGAACAAATTTTCGAAGAACTATATACAAAGGTCTTCAAATCACTTTTATGTTACTTCATCAACGTTTGGGTAGCCTTGGCTACTCTTTTGGGAAAGTGTAAATGATTAAGATGATAAGGATGTTCTCAATGATTCCTAACTCGTCATGAACAGCTTTATGTCCTCTCCTTATTACTCCTAGCGCCTATTCCCTCACCACCTCTGCCTAGGCTGGAGTAATAGACTTTGAACTCCAAATAACTAATGCGTTTTTGTCCTTCATAGGCGATACCGGGCAGTGCTCACGATCCTGCAGTTCAACTTCAGAACTTGGAGCTATCGTCTATTCCTCTCCCGACACATACTTGATGCTAAGCACCCTCGTCATGCATTACTACACTTTGATGATTGGTAACGTGTGCATTCCCATCCAATGGCTAGTCATATCGAGCCAAGCTAACGAGCCTGCCAAGATAAGTCTATGCGCTTCAGGGCGATTTACTCACTAACAAGCCCTATAAGAAATTTCCAACTTTACTAATTATATAATAAATTCATTAATTAGTATTAGATAATGCACTTTAGCTTCTTCTTACTTATAGAATTAAATAATAAGCAATAATACTTTATAGTTATTTAGGGAATTTAAAGTAAAGTAGGTGACTTTAGTTTTCCAAAGGCTGAAAAGTAGCCTAAAGCGCACAGACTTATCTTGACAGGCTCGTAAGGCAGTACAGCCCACCAACTTGCTTACAATGAAGGGCTCCTCCGACTTTCAGGGAATTGCCCTCCTCGAAAGCGATGTGTACTTCCTAATAAGAACGGCAAAGACAGGTATCAAAACCAAAACCTTTTCCGCTAGGTATAGTATATTAAAGAATTAATTATATTACTTAGACTGCTCTGCGTATTAACAATAGAGTAGAGTAGAGTAATATAAAGTAATATGCACGTAACTAAAACTAAAGGTTTAGGTAATAGTAAGTTAAGAACTAGTTAATACTTAATTAATATAAGCTAGTAAATATAAAAGAATAGCTAGATACTAGTTTTATATAAAGTGAAGACTAACTATTCTCCTAGTAACGTGACTAAAGTCATAGGACGAGGGGTTTCCTAGCTGAAGAGTACGCCCTAATTGGGTTTAGTACACCGCGGACCGAGGTTTTCCGGATCACGTATACTATTACTCATAATCTACTCTAGATTATTTAGAGGAATCTAGAGTAGAGTAGAGTAGAGTAATGGGCATTAATCTACTCTGCTCTACTCATTTGACGCTGGCCAGGTACAAATTTTATTCGGGACCCAAGCTGACTCAGGCTCTGATTAGGCATGGTTAGGCTCTAATCAGGCATGCTTAGGCTCTGATCAGGTACGCTCACCCTAAGCTCAGGTTAAAGCAGTAGCTGCTCACGTCAGGAGACTAAAACGGGAAATGGCGAGGATGAGATTAGAGTCTGACTCTCCTAGAAAACTCGCAAATATTATATACATCAAACAAAGATTCTCTCTGCGCACACCGCTTCCATAAGCATCTCTTCTACGGTCCGTTTAATAACAATACCAATTCATCTTCTTGATTAAATAATCTAGCATAGGAGGACTTGGAATTATGTTTACTACCATTGATAACAATAGCGGCTTAGGGAGAGTTTATGATCCCAACGAGAGTTTTACTATCTACGACAGTTACGGGATGGAAAGGCTTGGACATGGTGTCCGATTATACGTGGGCAGTGACACGGGGTCGATTTCAGGTCTGAATGGGGACGAAAAAGAGGGCGAGGCTTTGATTAGACAGAATACTAAGCCTTGCGCGGCATTGTCACCACACCAAGCCAATTTTGAGGAGATAAAGTCATGGCTCAACACCTGCGAGTGCCAGCATCAGAACCTCTCGAGCCATAGATCTGCCGCCCTTCCTGCTACAAAGATGGAAACAAGTATGAAGGCCCTTTTCGGCGATTTAAATTGTCGAGAGAATAATGTTGACCACTCTAAAACAGGCCTTGGCTTTGGGATATCGTCACTTCTCAACGTCTTCGGTGGCTACCGCAAAACCGCCTTACGGCTGATTGATGTTGAAAATAACTGCGTTGTGGAGACATATACACCACATCGTTACTTTGCCTTGAGCTATCGTTGGGGAGAAGATGTGGAACAAGTGAAGCTCGAATCTGGTACACTCTCCCAGTTTTTCACGAAAGGAAGTCTGGCAGAAGAAAAGTTTTGCTGCCCAAAACCATTAGAGATGCCATTACTCTCACGTCCAGATTAGAAGGTGGATACTTATGGACAGATGTTCTATGCATCATACAAGATAGTGAGGAAGACAAGAAGATACAGATAGGGCGTATGTGCAACATCTACGCGAATGCCGTTCTTACCATTGTCGCTGGAGAAGGAGAAAATGCCAATGCTGGCTTATCAAGAGTCTGTAACCACACAACAGATCGGCCCTTGTTGCACGATACACTGGATACAGCACAACGCGGCTGGGGGTCACTTTTGGACGGTCCCTGGGCTTCAAGGGCTTGGACTTATCAGGAGACGATCTTGTCCAAGCGCCTGTTACTGGTCCTCCAAGACAGAATCGATCTTTTTTGCGGGCATCTTCTATTCTCAGAGGGCAACGCAGCGCCCGAGGGTCGAACTTTACATCCTCGATTGGAATCGTTGCTGGACGGGCTCGACCGCCGGACAGGTCTAGAATGCTACGAGAACGTGGTAAATATTTACTCGAGGTTGGAATTGACAAAGGTTGATGATGTTCTGCGTGCGTTTGACGGCATATTGGCGAGGCTGAGGCCATATCTTCGGTCGGGATATGTATTTGGGCTGCCAGAGACGGAGTTGGAAAGTACGCTCGCCTGGAGAAGTGGGCCAGTCCTCTCGGATTGGAAGAGTAAGAGCCAGATTAATCCAAAGGGTCGGGACCCATTAAAGCCTTGTGATCGTGTTGAACGGCGAATCAGCTCTGACACTGGAGAATTTTTGAACCCTAGTTGGAGTTGGGCCGGGTGGGTGGGTGAGGTCCACTACCATCATTCTGTATGGCCTATCATTGTTGGCTATGTGCGATGGATAGTCGGCGAAAACTCAGTGAGAGATTCCCTTCTGAGATTTGCTGGTGCCAGGAAGTTGATTCGTCTCAACAGCCGGTCAATGCGCTTTGGGAATAGTGAGTATACAGGAAGATGGTCGTGCCACGATGATGGACGTAATCCCAAATACTACACAGATACAGAGGAGCCAAAGGTACGACTCTCGAACGTCACTGAACCTGAGCATACAAGGCAGAAGCTCCTTCTTCTTCCCATGACACACGGCGCCAATAGTTTGGTATTCTTCACGACTTGTGTATCGTTGAACCTGATTGGTGTGGACATTCTTGAAACGCAACGCACACAACAATCCTGCCGGGCTGCAAAGGTGCCACCGACAATGAAATGCCTTCCTGTTGTGGATTATGAGAACTTCCGAGGTGGCATGATAGATCTATGCGAGCCACTGATCCACCCAGCAAATGCAGAGTATTCGGCCATCAACCCTATACACCCGGATCCTTATCGAAGGGTACGTTTCGTCCTGGAGTTGTCTCAAAGCCACCTTCCATGCCAGGATCGGTACCAGACGGGCTTGCAACTTATTGTCCTATCCCGCTTCACTGGATTCGGAAACACCGTGGAAGACCTACACCGCAGCTCACGTCCAAAATATCCCGATTCCTCTTTTATATGGCACCCCCAACAGGAATCTCGGCTCAAAAACATCCGCGAACCCACCTCCTTGGAGTCGCTTGTCTTTAAAGCCGAAGAATCTGTGAGAGGGGATATTGACCAACCTTTTCCAACCTACGACACTCGACGGTATGAACCGAATAAGTATTACCCATTTTATAACGTCTTGTTGATAAGATGGAATAATGGTGTCGCGCGCCGTCTAGGGTCTGGACAGATTCATGTCGATGCGTTCGAGTATGCAAAACCATTTGAACAGATGGTAGTATTGGAATAGCATAAGATCGAGAATTGCCACGAGAATTGTGCTTCGGAAGCTGTGAGTGTTTACTAGGAAAATTTGTGTCGTTTTGAGATATTTTATGCTGCGATTGGTCCTTGACCCTTGCCAGGCAGAGGGGTTGAGATAGAGCCTCGAGCTCGCGTTATCCCTTAGTGGACGTCCGACCTCTTTTCGGAGTCATGCTCGAAACACATCGAGTCTAGCGATGCTGGTTGGAAAAATCGTGTCATGCAATGCAATTAATGATTTACGAAAGTGCTCTTCTTTCTTTGACGTACTTTGTGATCTGAGATAACGTAATTTGCTTTAATTTTAGTGACTAGACACTATTGGTTTCTCAAAAAAAAAATGGGGATATAGATATTGAATTGAGGGAGAAGTGTCTGTGAGAGATTGGGGGAAGAGTTGAATTGTATATGGTAGCGCTATGAATAGAGATGCCCATGTCTTAATCGATCCTATATAGATCGCACAATTCCGAGATACCCTGCTTCTATGCTATTCCACTTTACGAAGCATAATACAACAATAAAGCTTCCGTGATTGTCAACTTAGACAATTTTTCTTCAATAGTCTTTGTGTGAAAGTGTACTGTACTTGCATCCCAACTACCGTCAAATATGTCAAAGAGCTTCTCTCAAAACGTATAGAGGAGCGTTTGAAGAGTATAGCCGGCTTGATATGGTACTTGCGGGCTTAAAGACGTCGAGAAATATGCTTATGCTGAGTCCAATTCGCTTGTTCAGATGCCAAATGGTAGGTATCGTGAGTAGTGTTATTCACAATGAATACCGGTACATCGTGGCAGCCAGTAAAACATAAAGCCGAGAGACTGCGGCAAACGGCACAGAAATGCGTGTGGCTAATAGCTTGTTACGCTATGTTTTGGTAGTGAGGAGCGATCGAGGTTAGCGAGCCTGTCGCAGCAATGGTGAGCTAGAGACTTTCACAATTATGGAGGTTCGATCAGTCATACCTAAGAAAAGATGTCGCATCACGAGATGAAGGGATGGGCAGAGGCTCCGTCGTCGGGGGGGAAATATTGACCATGGGGATTTTGATATTGGTGGCAGGGCAAGGTTGCAGAAGGAATAGAGAATTTCGAGTTGGTGAATCTTAGCAGAAGGCTCCAAGTCAGCTTGAAAGTGACTCTAAACTTAGTCGTAAATTCCTAACGACTCCAATGATCATATTCTTGATAATACATGCAATTGTTCAACTCGTGGTCGCTTCTCTCAACCTTCGATATCTATTCCCTTGTACACCTTCGTGATACGCGCAGGAATCTAAGCAAGACATAAGGTCACCGCAACTCAGAACTGCAAATCTTCTAAATTGAAAATTTCAGCAAGGGGCAACAGTTAACAGTTCGAAATTGCAGTACCAGCGCTCTCGTCTTTAATTATCGCTCTTCAAAAGTCAAAGCGGGCCCTCGAAATGGCTTCCACAACACCTCAACCGAAACAAACATGTGTTGTGTGTCAAAAGACCGCAACTCAGCGATGCAATGCTTGCAAACTCTCGCCCCGTTTCGATGGCACTTTCGAGAGTATCTATTACTGCATGGCCCATTGCCAAAAAGCGGATTGGAAGAACCACAAAAAAATATGCAATCGATTGAGGGCTCGCAAATCGCTCCAACACGCAGCGCATCTCCTCCAAGAGATCTTTTACATCTACAGGGAGAAGATATTTGACAAATATATTGTGAAGATCGACAAAAAGCATGAGAAGTTATACATACATGAGGGTTTGTACCCTGAAAGCTCGACGGCGTATGAGTATATTATGCCTTTCCCGTATAAGCTTTTCCACAATGAGTCCGACAAGAGAGCAGTTCTGGTTCACTGGGCTTGTGATGATGCTGTCGGCTGGATGCAAGAAGTTGTTGAATACGTGCTCGCAGGTAGGCTTTCTCCAGGATGGTTTCGATCTCGAGTTGATTTTCGGAACAGATATCGTTTCGCAAATCACTGAGCTTATAGTGAAGCCGAAGAACAACAAAAGGGTGATTATCGCTATTGCTGTTGATGGTGAAGAACAAAATGCGCCAAGGGATCAGGGTCACAGTGTCTGGAAGGTGACTCTGAAGACTAACAAGGAGGATTATGTGCTCGACTTCTCGAGTGCCCAGTTTGGTTACTACGAGCCAGTCACTCCTTTTGGCGAATATCTTGAGCACCGTGTGCAAGAATCCATCTTCCCCGGCGGCCCCCCCTTGCCTTAAGCACCTTCACCTTGGCCAAACTCGACACCGTCTACTGAAGACTTGCGAAGAGAACAGCGTGAGCGGAGTGATAAAGGGAGGGGTCTGCACTTGGGAAAAGGACTCCAAGATGAAGATCAAGGAAATGCTCGTTCTTGAGCCAGAAAAGTTCAAGGTGCGATTAGAGCATCTATTACAGTGCATTAACAAGCTTATTGATGGCTTTCTCCTTTATTGAAGGAGCGCCGCGAGAAAATCAAGGCTGAAGTTGCTGCGGGAGCACTAAAGCTTGGAATCGTATACGGTTGATAGATTCGGTTTCTTTTGGCCCAGAGACCGAATGTTCTCTGCTTCTTTGGATCCAAAAACGATTGGGGGCTGCATTATCTGCTACCTGCAATTCTTCGGTGAATTTCCTAATGGCAGCCTCTGAGTCTGATCTTAGTCTGAATGCTTGAGATCACCTGACTGTTAAAGTAAGATTGGGGTTGTATATACTATAGTCTAGTAGCTTACAAAACAACGAAGATATTTTTTCAACGACGGCAGGTGTTTGCATATCAAAGTCGAGTACACGCGCTCGGTATGTGACAGAAATAAACACATCTTCCAAACAGAGTCTCGGTACCAGTTTTAAATTTTTAAGCCTTTAGCAAATTTTTCAACAAAGACGATTCTTATACGAGCTATCGCAAAGCCTGTGCTATTAATTATCTGCTTTGACTTCTCTCCAAATTAAGGTGAGAAGGCTATCGATTCTTCGTTTGGTTCTTACGTACCCAACCGGCACAACCATTATCTTTTCTTGAAATAAGTGAATCTAGAAATCTGCCAGCTTTTGAGGGATATTCACACTCTTCACACTAGTACCACAGCTTTGGAGCTTTGACCTACTGTTCGCACAGTCGACTATCCACATCTTTCCGCCAATACCTGCCTCTCAATGGAGATCCAAATTCCGACTCCTACTCATCGTTGCTTCCGGTGCAACAAACTAGCAACATCTTGCTGCGCTGGTTGCAAAGATGCGCCGTCACCTATTCGCATCGACACATACTATTGCTCCAGAGACTGCCAGAGGGCATCCTGGAGGAACGGGCACAAAGAAATCTGCCAACTGCTTCACACAACACGAACACTATACCGAGCAGGAGCCTTCCTCCAAGAGATTTTCTACAAGTACCGCGAGAGAGTGTTCGACCGCAACATTGTAAAAGTTGAGGCGAAGAATGGAAAGCTGTATCTTCATGAAAAGGATTTCGAGAACAAGAGCGCGGAATTGCTGAGTCACTCGGACTTCGTATTTCCCTTCCCAGATCATTTTGTGTAGCACGGTCGCAGATCTACATGGCATTGCCTCGTACCTTTCTTGCAGCGATTCTCTAGCTTGGATGCATGAGGCTATCAAGTACTTGTTGAAAGGTCAGTCAACCCGCAATTCTTGATGTGTTCGCAGATGCTGACAATCACAGACCTAGTATCAGAGATCACCGAAGTTGAAGTCATCCCGAAGAATCACAAAAGAGAAGTCATCGCCATCGACGACGATTGCGTGACGGGACAAGGGGTTGGCAGTCACAGTATCATTAAGTTGACTCTCGAATACGGAGGAGAAAGCTACGCTTTGGACCTGACTGGAGCTCAGTACGGATACTACGATCCCATTAACCCTTGGCCAGATTACCTCAACACGCGAGTGCTAAGCTTCCAGTCGAACAAACCACCTCAATGTTTCGGCCAGCTGAAAGAATGGCACCTGTGCGAGGTACGCGAACGAAACAAGGACATGGTTTGGGCGGTTATGCATTTAAACTCGGTGGCCTCGAAGACAATCATGGGCACTATTCTGGCTTGGGAAGAGGGACAGAAAGTTACGGTTCAAGAGATGTTGAGGCAGCCTCTTCAAACTTATTTGGCTCTTCAGGAAGAATTGATAGGATCGATTGCCAAGACTTTGGAGGACTTTATGCAAGACGCAAGACCTTAGGGTCAAGATTGTGTGGAGATGGCGAAGCTGCTGCAATGCATCTCAAGGTTTCTGAGACAACGGGATTGTTAAGTGCTACTATAATCAGAGGGACGTGGAAAGAGTAGCTGCACACAACACAATGCACCTATTACTGAATACACATTCCTGCCGAGAATATGATTGTCTAGAGAATAATCTGAACAGCAAAATGCCACTCCCTTATCTTCTAATTACTGATATCGACATCCTTAGTCGTTCTCGCCATTCTCTTCGTCTAATTCGCTGTCTTCGGCAGCTGCATTCTGATCCTCTTGATCTTCCATCTTCTCATCGTCATCATCATTTCTGCTGTTGTTCTGATGCGCTTGCTCTCTTGAAGCATTTATCTTACGAGCCAGAAACACCTCGTCAGTCTCAAGAACCAGATCCTTCAACTCGAGACCACCAAGGCTCTATCTCGTCCAATTCGGGTTTCCCGATATGACCTCCTCCTCTATGTCCCAATTCGTCTCATAATTCACCCATTTTGCCAACCCAGCAGCGCCACCATCCTTCTTGTTAGGAAACTTTTCGCCGCAGCTGAGAGTCTCCAAGTCCTGTTTCAACTGATCGAACTCCGTGTTCGTCGAGACGATAGCCCACTTTATCTAATCAATGAAATGCAGAGCTGGGGGTTTCTTCTGACCGTTCTCGTCAATCCAGCCGAAAAGGTTGGCGTAGAACTCGGAGCGACGAAATTGGCCGTCTACCACTTTCGTTTAAGGGAGGCTGGCTGTTGGCGGTGTGTTTATGATGAGAGGGACTTTGGCCTCTTCTGCAGCAATTAGGGTCTTTAGGCCAATTCCAAAAACATTGTCTCGGTGGTCGTGGTAGTTAATCCAGATGAAATGCCCCACTACTTCTTCAAATCGGGTGAAAAAGTTGGTTGAATAAGGCAAGGCCGGCCTTTCGCGTGAAGATCTCGACGCTATATTGTGCGAACTTCGGATACTTCATCTTGATATGGGTGTAGATGGGAATTTTCAATCGGACGAAACTGAGCTTCGTTTCATTATCAGCTTGGACAAGAAGTGGTAGGAGATGAGGAAGGCTAGGCGGAAGGCGAAGTGGAGAGTCCTCGGGAACTGAATACCTACAGACTCAGGAATTTTTTTTTCTTTCGCTCGTTCCGTTTTAGTCTCTGGACGTAAGCAGCGGCCGCTTTAACCTGACCCGAGGGTGAGCTTGAGCCTAAGCCTGAGCCTAAGCCTGAGCCTGAGCCTGAGCCTGAGCCTCCTGATTACGCCTTGAGTTTAGTCGACCCACCACAATCCTAGACTTATTTTGGCCCTTGCGCAAGTCGGCTGCAGTTTTCCCGAGCTTATTTCGGATCCTCAAATGGGATTAATGGCGGAATTTTGGTGTTGCTTCCTTGGCTAAGTTTAGGCAGCAAACTTGATGGCAATAGCACACAGCCCCATTAGAGCCAGAAGAGCCTTACGAGTTAGAGGCACAGCACCACTTATAGTGCAGTGCCTAGTATATAAACTACCAATCTACTCGTGCTGCATTCTAAATACGTGTTATTAATACTGCTAATCTTTTACTCTCGCGATGGATTTCTTGGATTCCAGGACGTCAGGGAGCGACGTTTTCCGTGAAGATCGAACAAAACTGTACGCCGAAACCTCGCAGGCGCAAATGTTTTGTATGTCCGGACCCAGTCCAATCGGCTTCACCAATTGGATAAGGGACTTTGCAGAGTCTCGGTTCGACAATCTTGAGTGTGGTCACATACTCTTAGTCCCTTCTGAAAATAAAATTGTGCAGGTGGATCGTCAACATCTTATTGATCTAGCTCTACTTTGGCGCATTCCTGCGGCTGCAGCCTATCACTTAACATGGGAGGAAAGCTTTGGCGATTACAAACAGACGGTAGGGGGATTATTGCATAGATGGTACGGCATACCTGTGCCGATTTCGGATGAACTATCGGTGTCGATGCGTGTGTTGAGTTCCGTCGGGAAAATAGGCGACTATGACGTCCTCAACACGGTCATCTTTTGTCCAAGCATTCTTATCCCGAAAGTCCGACAACTCATCAATGACTATAAGGAGACGATGGATTCAAATCTATCCCACAATTTGCAATCTCTAGAATTTCAGGCTCTTCTCGTAGGCCTTGCCATAAGCTCTTGGAAGGATCATCGCACAAAGATAAGTTTCTTGATGTCTTACTATGTAAGTGCTAATCCGGCCGACGTTCACCACATGAGTATTACTGATCATCTCTCAGATTAAGGAGTTAACTCTAACCGAAGATAAAGCTCTAAGCGGACAAAAACTCGCCGGGTCAGACCAGTATATGATGATACTTAGAGCAGATCTCGGTTTCCAAATTGTCATTCAGAACATTCTAAAGTGCCTTGATCGCACTGTGTCAAATTATCGTGACACCCCTAACGGAGGGAACGACTCTGTCACTAAAATCCTTGAAGCCTCTTGCAATCTACACCAGGTTTCTAAACTCCTCTATGATAATTGTAAATTTATTATGGAATGTTTAGGAATCAAGCGGAATACAGCAAGTTACCTGCCCGTTGTTTCCACTTGTACAAGAAGGTTAACTTAATTAGTACTCAAGCTTGATTCAGTCAAACAACGCCCAGTATTTGCGTACAAACACAATCGCGCTACGTAGGATGGCAGAGCTTAACGGAAAGGAAGCAGCTCAGGTTAAAGCCCTTGCCGAGGCATCACAGAGGGATGCACACGACATGAAGAGAGTGGCATACTTGACCATGGTTTACCTACCACCTACCTTCGCAGCTGTTAGTATAATTTGTAGCTCTACATGCATATGGGTTGATAGAAACTAACGATTAATCAGACCTTTTTCAGCATGCCATTCATGAGCCTGAGCGACAACCTTGTCTTTACAGCATGGCCGAAAATCTGGATTTACTTTGTCGTTTGTGCAATCTTGACAGTTATCACCTTCTCCGTGTCTATCTACTGGGAAAAGCGGTCCAAATTACTCTATGATAGAAAGGAGATTCGTGCTTCAGAGGCAAGCGAGACTGCATCTAACGTTGGAGATAAGGATCATGAGCTTCTTGAGCCTCCAGCCTCTACCGAATTGGCATCTGAGGATATTGCCCGAGAAGTTTTGAAAGTGTTTTTAGCGCCAGAAAGTTTAGATGCCAACGCCGAGGAGATTGAACCTGATGTAGAGGATCAACCGATCGAATGGGAGGGGTTGAATGAATCCTAGCACTGCAAGACAGAAAAAGGGACTATATACATTGGGTTTCATCAATATATAAGGATAATCTTATTGAAGATGGAGTTGAATTGCTTCAAGGGATATATGGAGGGATCAGTGCCTCAAAAAGTCGCAGATGACTACTATAGTGGTCAATACAGGTTACTAGTATAAGAGGCATACTTAGGATGATGAGTTTGAGTAGGATTATCAATTTTCACAACAGGAGGTAGCAGTTTATCAATTGATCATCAACATGACTCTTCGGACAGTATATTATGGAATTATATAGGGTAAGTAGGTATTGAGGTAGCTCTGCAATAATCCGATCCTATGCTTGGCGGCCACGATTTAGCCCGTTCCTTTAAATTTTGTGTGGTTATCCTATATTATTACTAGGCTCAGGGTAATTAGGTGGCTGCTCAGGCTACCCAGAATATTCATATACGCTAGGTGAGCGGAAGGTAATTAGCGCTGGAGTAAGAGCAGCAAGCTTACTAACCCTATGTGACGCACAAGAAAGAGAAAATTGATTCATGATACCTAGGATCGACAAGGCGAAGTGGAGGAAGGTTGCGGAGAATCCCACCATCGATCTTGAACGCATTGGGATTGCTGCTTTCAAAGCAGAGACACAGAATCTTCCCCCATGGAATTCCCTGAGCTCCTCTCCGTTATGGATCAGATGTTACATTTCAAGCATGAAAGTTATGGAAGGAAAATCGTCGTCAGGATCTGGATGAGGACTTCCAAATTCCGATCTCATCGCCGAGGTTGGCTTCTAATGCAGCAAAGTTTTGCTGTTGGTTCGTGAATACCACGCTTCCTCTGGGCCCTGGTATCAGAGACGCATGCTTGAGATTGTCGTGTCTTCGTCCATCACTTGCCAATTCCGGAAGGCCAATTTCTGTAACTTTATTGCAAAAGTCTAGAAGTCTATAGTTGATGTCGGCTCCGTTTATTTCGTCCTCATTTCGTGACGTAAGTGTGAGTTGGGCTCGTTGGGGTCCTCCCCCAGGTTGGAAAGAAACACCATACTGGTAGTATGTCTTCTTGTTCTTCCCAAACATCTTTGCAAGAGATTTCTGGTAACTCGCTGCCAACAACTACTTTTGAATGTGCATGAACTCTTCCAGTAAATCGTGTTCATGCAACCATTCCTCCGTGAAGACGAATAAGGCGGGGTGTCGACGACCACCGGGCAACTTCCACCAGTATATCGTGTTCGGTTCCGGCTCGAAGAACAAACAGCTTTCGAGCTCCGCAAATGTTAGGAGGCGAGGTTTTCGGAGTGTTGTCGCCACGTATCGAGTCAACTCTCTGCGCTGTGCAATTGAGATTGACGGATCAGCAACCAAAAACCGAGATTGCAGTTCCTCACTCCATTCCCTCGTGAAAATTCGCTTGTCAATGATGGCAGACATCTTGTATGTTGCAACTGGCTGCCGCTAGACTTAAAACCGAATTTGGTCAGCTTTTGATCGAAAGATTTAGAAGTTGTATTGCAGGAGTGTGCCAAAGAGAGCTGGAGGTTGGACTTTGGAATCGCAGCAGAGCTACAGGCTCCTGCAAGAGTAAATGAACTTCATTTTCAATTAATAGTCTCCATTAGACTACTAGCGGTTGCCATTAAGCATCGGCCAATAAATAGACGAAACAGGAATTCCCCACCGAATAGTTGGGAGCTGAGGAGAAAGCGTTGAATTTACTTGAAATCCACCTTTGTGCTTTTGGAATAGGCTGAGAGGTCTTCGTTGTCTTGTAGAGTTGGTGATGAAGGAATTTGAGAAGCCAACGTATTCCACTAGCTTTTATGGGCACCGGCCTGATGTTGTTTCCTTGGCAAATTGGCTTGGGAGTCCAGACTTGGTGGAGAAGCAAATGCAAGCAAGAGCGGTTGACGAGGTCGAATTGCTGTGGAGAATTTGATGCAAGAGACAAGAAGGCAAAGAAGGGATTGATGTTTCATGTTATTGTAAGAAGAGGAGAAATTTGCTGCAGAGGATGTGCTGGGTCATGACATCCCTATCAAAGGTCGAAGAAGTCGAAGCCGCATCACAGCATACTAAATTTTGGAAGACACGAGCCGCCGTCGACACCGCATGTCCTCTCTAATTCCTCATTGCCTTTCACTCGGATATTAAAGGACTCGAAACTGTGTCGACGCAGCATGTCAACTCTGAAGACTTAATAATCTTCTCCCTATTAAGTGTTGAGAAAGCCAAGCTAGTATTAATGCAGTGTGAATTATTACATAAAGTGTAATAAGAGCTATGCCTGTTGGCATATTGAAATCTTTACAGCTTTATTCTGCCTAGGTGTTCTGAAAGAACTGCCTATTAAGAGAGAAGAGTATATAATAGTAGAACTAGTATATCCCCACCCTAGTTACAATAACAATATATAGTGGAGGTTAATACAACTTTTAAATAATACTCTAAAGTATAGGTTTAGAGTCTCTAGCCTTGCTAATCTTTGAGATGTAGTTTAGTCTACTTAAACGTTAACTAGTATAGTAAGGAATGAAAGTAGGGGAGGGATAGGCACAGGCTCGAGAGCGCTTGCTCCAAAAGCTTTGCTTTCCCTTATTAATAGAAATGGGTTAATATTACGATTTATTAATACTATAATGATACTGCAAGTTCTATGTGCTTTATTTCGAGCTCAATGTCTTAAAGAGAATGAGTTCTCTTTCTTGATCCCAAAATCCCAAAATAAATCCCATTACAAAGGCATTTTTATAGTAATAGTAACAGGATGATTCATAGAAGTTGGGTCTATAGATGTTAACATAGGCCAGCTCTATATATTTATAATCACCAAGGTGCCTCTGTTTACGTGTTTGGCTTAGCTTGGCTACTTGGGAAAAAGACAAATACAGACCCCAGTCGTGGCAGGGAAACAGCTTACATATGCTCTACGCAAACTTTTCATAGGTCGAGGAGTTTTCCTATGTTGGGAAGTTATAGACTTTGACATAGCAGCTGTTGTCCCATTTATTTGTACTCAGCAGCAGCTGTAGAAAGGTTTATTGTCTGGCTCACGTGACTCTCGCTACCCCTTAAATCAAGAGTGTCTTGGCAAAAATTTGGGATTGCTCATAAGGGTGACGTTTGCTATAGGCATTATTGAAAAGCAAAATTAGGAGTGATCTTCGCACGGCGTGTATATGTTGAAGATGTTCAATACAAGAAATTTATATAGTGTTATTCAATGCTGAGTTAGAGCAGCCATGACACGGCCCGACCATTCAGACTCGAGCAGCAATGGTGAAAGCTACCTACTCTTATCTGCAGCGCTCTGACTCAGCTCTTGAAGCGGGCTATGAAAGCGTCTTGTTATTCTCGCTAAGTTTGATCAATCTTCAACACGCTATTGGAATCTCTCCAAGAAGGGTAAAGTTTAGGAAATCCCCTGAGCAACCTCATCCAAGTTCATGGGTGCCGGAGGTGATTCATTGGAAACAACTCTAAATTTCTAACATGCTTAGACAAATACATCGAATTTATATCAAGCGAGCTTGCGCTAGTGTAAATTCGCATTCACTTGACCTCCTCTCAGCCTCGCACCTTCCCAGCCTCATGCTTCTCGCCAACTTAAGCTACCGTCTGGATCACCAGCTCAATGAACGCAAGAGCCATGCTCAGGGACCTCGTCAGCCTCGCGCTAAGTCGTTGATCGCAAATTAGCGCGACTCTCTAGTCGTGTATAAAGTCACGCCCTGGGGGCAGCTTCTTGTCTGATCTTAGACACGCCCGCTCCTTCCCATCCCACCATAACCCTTACTATCATCACAGACCATGTCTCAAGTTTCTGCACAAGTTGTTTCCGGTGGCCGTGGTGGTGGCGGCAGGGGAGGGAGTGGGCGCAAGCCACAGCACGTGGTGAGGAAGGGTGCCATTGGCACTGCATGCGATGCATGCAACCGGTACGTTGTCCTCCTTTCTTTTATCACATCTTGTATTGCTTTACTTCGCTCCCATCTTTCACTGTCTTAGGATGACTACAAGTTATTGTCTTTATATCATCCCATGCGTTAGCTTCGCTCTGATCTTTGACGCGTTTGTTTACTCCTTGCTCCTCTGCCTTGCCTTGCTTTATTCCTATCTCTCTTGACTTCAGATGACGAGAGGCTCTCGTCTTTCTATCATCTCATACTCTTCCTTTTGCTATGATATTCTTTACCTAGTTCTGTAGTTGGGAACAAAGCCAATGCTACAAGAAGTAGCATAACTCCCTCCCTCTTTTCATTTCTTCATTGGGAAGTTGGGAGCGAAGCCAGCACTATATAAATCACGACAACTTCCTACTCTTCGCTTCGCTCTGAAGCTGCCTTGGTTCGCTCTGAAGTTGGGAGAGGAGCAAAGACCACGATAAGCATCAAAACTTCCCTTCGGTCTGACCTCCTGCACAACAACTTGATTCGCTCTGATCTTTCACTTGCTAACGACTAAATAGCGACCACCAACCTTGCCGCCCGTCCGACCCAACTAATCCTCTCTCCATCTGTATCCGCTGTGCCGACACAGGAAGAGAATGTACATATGACCGGCAACAGCACCGCCGTCGCCGCCCTGGAGATCCTGTTCGTTCTGTCACACGTTCTGCTGTCAGACGTCCTGCTCCGGGACGTTCTGCTGCCGGTCAGGACGACCAGCATACCCAGATCGCCACCCTCCTCTCACAGGGCTATACCATCACCCTTAATCCGCCAGCACCTGCCACAATTAACGTTGAAGCACGCGCACCTATCCAGTTCCCGCCCGTCACCCAAAATGCTGCTGTTCCAGCGAACAATACGCCACAAGGATACAGCTCTCGCTCAGTCTTCCCTCCACCTCCACCAAATGTCGACCCGAGTCTCGACTCTTACACACTCGATCCAGAGACTGGACTCTTCGCTCCTCCCCGCTCTCATTTCACACCAGATCCCGGAGTCGCTCCTGCCGCATCACCCTCTCATTCTTTACTAGGCCAAACCGGTATCACCAATCCGTCTCCCTTCTCGGCTCCTCCACTATCAGCTTCTCCTTCTCCTACTCCGGCTCCGGCTCACGGTCCGCCGCCGCACACCTTTTCCGCTGCTCCTCAACTTCCGTTCCCGTCCATCGAGACCTTCCGCAACATGGCATTCGAAGGTGATCGCGAGGAGTTATTCCACCACTACTTTGAACAATCTCGGGGGTTGTCGGAGGAGGATCGTGCTACTGCTGAACAGGTATTGGATCTGCTTCTCCGTGCGGCACAGACGGCTCGTGGTGCTGGTGGGAATATGGGTGGACATTAGGTGGAACAATGGATGGATGGTGGTACAATGTAGATATGAAAAGCAAGCATGATGGATATTGAGTAATGTGGGACAATGAGGCAATGGTGGGACAATGAAGCAATGGTGGTACAATGAATGAGAGATGGGCCATGAGCTCAATGTATGTATGAGATAGACGCGAACAATGATGCAATGGCAAGCCTGATAAATGTTGAATGTTCCTTTCCTGGCGTGGACATCGAAATTTGGATGCCCTTGAAAGCTCTTAAATGTTCCCTAATTACATGGAACAATCAAGTTGAATATCAATTACGGAACATTACGAGGGAGTACCCTCAATGTTCTGCTATAAGAGGGAACAATCAAAGTGTACCCACAGACTATTAACTCTCTTCTGGCGGTTTTATACCTCTCAAAATCCTAAATGGAGCCTGCTCAGCAAATCCCCAATCCGTTTGATCATCCCAGGGAACTACCAACTCAAACGTCTTCAGCCCTTTGATCTCCATCATCGGCCTACACATCGTCACCCTCCTCTCCCACGGGACTTCAAATTGGTGACTCTTCAATATTATCCTGACCTCCGTCAAGTTCTGCATCTTCCCAATGATATCCCATACCTCGCACCAGAGTTTGAGCTCTTGGGAACCAAATTTCGGCCTCGTGTTATCTCTGTTGAATATGCTGAAGACTCGTTCCCAGTCTATGAGGAGAGATTGCACTACATTCAATCGTTGTGGGAGGACAGTGCGGGAGAAATGGTGGAGGTCGCCTGGGTCGTAGAAATGGAAGATATTGCGGGAATACAATATCGGGACAGCTTCTGAATACCTATATCCAATCAGGCCCAGTCCTCTTCCTTCAAGAATGTACACTTACACAACCCTGCAAGTCAACAGCAAGTTCACCATCCCCCCATCAGTCCGCAAATCAACGCGGCCCTGCTTGTCCCAATGCCAAAGCTTTCTCTTGTACTCCAACCACCCCTCAACACATTTCTGCGTCTGCTCTCCACAAACATGTTTCCCATCCTGCAACCTACATCTCCAATGACCTAACCTCCCCCTCTTCCTCAGTATATGCACTAGCTTCCTCCCTCCACCCGCAAGAACCTCCTCATACACCAACTCCCGCAACTCAATCGGCAGTCTCTCCAAAAACAAACATCCGCTCTGCTCCTCCGTCCTCTGTCTCGCCCTCCTTACGGAATATCTCACGCTATACGACAAATCGTGGCTTATCTCAATCGAAGGCAGCGGGTTCGTCAATGCACGCTTTCGTTTTCGAGGCAGCGGGATAGGGACATGGAGAGGGTTCTCTCCGCGCGCGAGTTGGGTCAGGTTATGCAGATCTGGTTTCCGCCGGAAGTGGTGCGCCCAGTGGTCATCGTAAAGCTGGAGGAACCAGATGATTGGGTGCAAGAAGAGGGATGCTCGGAGCAGCTCGCACAGCTTCTCCAAAGTTTTGGAATTGGGCTTGCGCCATCGCTGGAGAGCTGTGGATTTCATTGTCGTGGCAGACAATGCTTTGGAAGAGAGAGGAAAGAGAGGTGGTGAAGCTGTTGAAGCATAGCTGAGATGTACTTACCAAGACGGAATTCTCGGGGAAGCCTCGCGGATTTCTTACACGTGCGAGAGAGGTTATGCGCTGTGCCACGAGATCATGCAGCTCGTATGTCGTCGTCGTCGCCCATTTTGGCGAGGCTCCTATCAAGCCACAGGGCTGACGCCCCTGCGGCACAGTGTAATGTGGCTAACGGTTTCAGGCCTTCCCCACATTTAGCCTCGAGACTCCCTACGTCCGGCTACAACATCATCCAAACTCGTACAACCTCCGCCCATAAAACCAAACGAAACATTTGCTCAGCTTATATAGATGTTGATGAGTATTCAGAACTGCAGCAAAGGCGGGATGCCATTCTAGAGTGGGGTCTCGGAGCCATCCGAACCTGCGGGGCGGGTCCCTGCCTACAATCTTGTTTGAGATTAAAGGGGCCCAACGGCGCCCTCAGATGTTTTCCACCTATCAAATTTCAACTCCATCTACACATCTCAGCCCAGAGCCTCAGACCTGGTGGATTAAAATCAAATAAGGATTGAAGTTGTTTCCAGTTGATTAATATTCCGAATCTAATCTCGCTGTCGGGTCTGCAATTTTGATGAGTATCAAAAGCTGCGGTACCTTCGGACTTGTTTCTGTTTCTTCTTCTCTCGTTACCATTGTCATTCTTTTCAGAAAAAATACACACAGAAGCTTGTCTTCGTCCTGTCATTACTTTTTGTTCTTTGAAAGAATACCACAATCATTACCATGCGTTTCTCTTCAGCAATCGTTGCGTCTGCCAGCTTGGCCCTCGCCAGTGGCGCGGTCCTCGGAAAGCGAGCCCTCGATGGACAAGCAACCTTCTATGGTGGCAACGTTGCGGGCGGAGCTTGTTCATTCTCGACTTATACACTCCCATCTTCTATCTTCGGGACAGCTTTGTCGGACTCGAATTGGGATGATGCCGCCGAGTGCGGTGCCTGCATTTCCGTGACAGGACCGGATGGAAACTCCATCACTGCTATGGTAGGACCCCGGGAGCCCGCCAATTCCTCCTGTCTTTTCACTTGACCCACCTGCTGATCAACATTGTCTTTCTAGATTGTAGATGAGTGCCCCGGCTGTGGCACGAACCACCTCGATCTGTTTCCCAACGCCTTTTCTGCCCTCGCAAACCCCACCCTGGGTGTCATCGACGTAGCTTGGTCCTACATCAACTGCCCCATCACTTCTCCTCTCCAGGTTCACAACAAAGAAGGCGTCTCGGCCTACTGGTTCAGCCTGCAAGTCGTCAACGCCAACAAGCGCGTCGCCTCCCTTGATGTGTCTACCGATGGCGGAAGCACCTGGCAATCGACGACGAGACAGTCATACAACTTCTTTGAGAACTCGAGTGGCTTTGGAACTACCACTGTGGATGTTAAAGTCACGAGTATTGATGGAGATGTGGTTATTATTGAGAACGTGGATGTTACCCCTGATTTGGTGGTCACTGCCTCTGCGAACTTTGGCTCTTCTGGTGCAGCGGCTACTCCTGCTGATCCTGTTGTGGCTTCGTCTTCTTCCGCGGCCCCGGTTGTGGTTCCTTCTTCTACCGTCGAGGCTGTTGTTGCAACCCCGACCCCGACCCCAACCCCAACGACTGCTGCTGGTGCAGACTTCGTTGAATACCCCACTCAGGCGGCGACATATCCTGTTGCTGTCGTTCCTACCACCTCTTCGTCTACCATTACCCCAGCTCCTGTACCAACTTCTACTTCTGCTCCCGAGATCGTGTATGTGACGATAGAGGCTTGCCCTGCTTAGATAGCAGATGTTGAGGATTGAGGTTGGACATACTACTTTACTTTCATTGTACATATTCAGATTATCTTCTTTGAAGCAGGCAGACTGAGGTATAGATCTCCTTCTCAAAAACAACTTGTATTCAATACCTTAGGCTCCTCATGGCGAGCTGTCAATACAGCTTCAATCTCAGTTCCGACAAACTTGCCAACTTCTATCTCCTAAGCCTGCATCTTGAAAGTGTCCTCTGTTGCATAATCACACGTTTGGGATCCTTGCTCTGCTCGACCGCACGCATCAACCAGCAGTACCGTAACCAATCATGAGACTATACGCTCCATTAGTCTCTCTACAAGCTTCTGCTCGCAAATCCTCCAACAAATCGAAGAAAAGACAACTCACCCGCGTATCACTCGCAATCTCCTTCGGCCAACACAAATAACAAGCACACCCCGCCTCATCAGCTACCCGCCTCCCCTCAATCCTGCATTCCAACCACGGCATATCCGTACACCACTGGTCGGCACCAATAAACATCCTTCCCCATCTATTAGCCCCACCACTCAGACACAAGACGGGGGGATCGTACGGTCCATACCTCCACTTCACATCCCTCATCACCGCGACCCGCTGAGGTGGTATATTCAACAGATGACTTATCAACGGTGCCATACTGCTGAACGTAAATGTGTTCTTGCTATACAGAATCTCAATCGCCTCGGAATATCTGCTTTTCGTCAGCCCCATCCCATTCTCATCATCCACAAACAATAAGAAAAAGTAAAAGAAAAGGGGAAAAGAAAGCACAATCTCACATCCTTCTACAACTCATCAACAGTGCAAGCAGTTCGCTATTCCCCCACTCATCACACACACCCTTCTGTCTCGCCCTGGCCGCACAACTACAATTCCCATACTCAGGCATAACCGCTGTCTTACAGCGCGTATGTGCCATCCGTCTGTACGCGTCGAGAGTGAAGACATGCAGCGTGTACCCGCCGATCGCTTCCTCGTATATCTGTCTCCTTAATTCCAACGGCAAGTTGAAAAGTGGACTTTGTTCCTGCCACTCAATCTTTCCCCTTCCCTTACCCACCTCCACATCACCATCCCTCTTCTTCCCCTCTTTTCTCCCCCCACGAATCTTCGTCCCCAACCCAGTCAACCCACTACACTCATTCCCGATAGTCAGATTCCTTTCGGAGCCAATACGCGGAGCCAGCACCCACGGCGTCCGTCGCCGTTTCTCGCGCTCTGCAACTTCGAGATTCCGTTTCTTGCGCGTGGAGGGTAGCTCGTAGGCTTGTAGGGAGCAGACGGCGTGAGAGAGGAGAATGCAGGTCCCGATTAGGCAGATGCAGGGGAGGCAGACGATTGTTATGGCGAGCATGCTGCGCTCGCGGAGTTTTCGGCGGTGGTGGGCGGTTAGGAGCGGCATTTTTTATGTGAATTAGGGGCGTTTAGGGGGGTGAAGATGGGAATGAGGAAATTAGAAATTGAGAATGGGTGAGGTTAAAGACGGGTTCTTGAGATGAAGGGAAGTGGAGGAGATGAGGTAAGAATGTCAGATGCTGACGCCCAGGACTTCGTGGATGGCTTCGCTTGAGGCTGACAATTCTCCGATTACTTCGCTTTAGGATGAGGAGTTGTTTATTCCTGGGAGAATAAACCAGGACTTGAATCTCAACTGCAGAGTTGGCAGAGCATTTAAGTGTATGTTGAGCGAATGTGATCAAAAGATGAGTGGAAGTGGGACTTTAGGACTTGGCGGGGTAGAGATGTGGCGTCAGGGGTTTAGGGGTTCGCAAGCGAGGTGGCTGAGGACTTTGAGTCCTGACTCCTGAAGTTCACATCTTGCTTCTATCAGCGAGATCGCGGAGTAAGTCCTATAAAGGAAGAATATTTCATTTTGGCAGCAATGATGCTTTCAGAGTTGTAAGTGCGCCTCTTTGATCCTGTAGTGAGAGCGAACCGAAGTTCCAAATGGTGCATCACCCTCAGATCCGACACATTTCCGCTCCTTGATATCTGGCGTCTTGGATGGAGATTTGTGAGGCCAATCGCCATCGTACACTTTAATCCAATTAAAACTACGGCTGCACGTTTGTAACCTCAATAGAACAAGTGCATGCATCAACAACCACATTCCCTTTTGGAAGCTGATGTGAGATCAGGCCCCTGCCATTTTCCGAACATATATCGTCCTATATCGCGACAAGCGTCCCTCAAGTTTTTAACCCCCACCATTCCACCATGACCCGACAACCACCTTCTCATGCCCAAAACGCAATGGACACGCTCGCGTCCTCCTCAAACAGCTCCCAACACATCAAAACTGTGCTTCTCCCAGCCACAGCAGAAGACATCGAAACCATCGCAGCTCTCACCGTCTCCGCCTGCTGCAGCGACCGCCTCTCAGTGCCCTTCCAATGGGCCACTACTCAAGACCAACACCTAGCAGTCCGTGGCTTCCTGTCAAGTGCCCTCGATGATCCTGCTTGAGAAACGATAAAAGCAGTGCATCCCAGCACGGGACAGATCCTTGCTTGGGGCTCGGGGAAAATATTCCCTTCTGATTGGGACTCTGTGTCTGTTAAGAAGGAAGCGAAGAAAGAGACGGAGAAGGTTGGTGTCGATGAGGGAGAGAAGGCGGAAAATAAAGATGGGGGAGGGGTGGAGACGGAATTCTCGAAGTTTTTAGGGAAGGAGGAACAGCGGTTAAGAAAGTTATGGTTTAGTGGAAGGAGGTGGTTTTATCTTTGTGCGTTATTCATGGATCCTGAATGGCAGGGACGGGGCATTGTTGAGAAGTTGTGTGAGAGGGTGGATAAGGAGGGTGTAGTGGGGTTCTTGCAGGGAACGAAGGGCGCGACGGGGTTTTATGAGAGTAGAGGGTGGAAATGTATAGAGAGATTCGAGGTGGATTTGGGGACTTGGGTGGAGGGCGGAGGATGGGGGTACGGGGTTTATGTGGTGGGATATCTTGTGAGGTTGCCGAAGGAGAAACAAGATGTTCTTAAGGGTTGAAGGAGAATGAGTTTTCCTAGCACTCTTCATTAATTGAATCCCGCCTTCTACCTCCCTCATTTCAAACTTGTTAATCACGTCCCCATCCACGATGCGGTCAAATATCCTAGTAGAAGTGCTATCAGAACCAAATTCCATCCAAGGAAATTGCGACCGAAATAACAACGTAGAGACTGATCATCTATTTTGATTCTAGTGTTAGTGCTTCTGGAATGTGAAATTTCGGGCTGGATTAACTCACCATCGCCCCATTTAAATATGTAGACGCACCATTCTGGATGTAGTGCATTGTCAAGACAATGGAGAGGCCTGCGGCAAACATTTGGGCTGTGATGCAGAGTTTAGTGATGGTTTCTCAAAATTCACCCGGGAACGAGCCACCCACTATCTTTGAAATCCAAGGCCAAGTCGGTTCCCATAATCCATCCAGTTAGGACCAGGACGGGCGTATGGAATAGAAAAATATGGATAATCGACTCAAGATTCGCTTGTACAGCCTGTTTGACATTTAGTCTTCATTTCCCAGGAAATGTATACACTTGTTCATGTAGGTTCATACCAGGTCCATGCGATTCTCAATTGCCAGGGAAACAAATTTCAATCCTCCAGGAATCTCTAGTACGATGGGCAAAATGGTAAAGAAGATCAAAGATATGAATCTTTGCATCTCTGACGGTGCGAGTGAGTAGTCCGGTTCAGATACATCTAACCGGCTCAGAGCTGCAGCAAGATTATATGCACAAATTGTAATAGCGAGAAATAAAAGCAGGAATACCATCGCTAAAGCTGATAAGTCGAGACTTGGCCGTCTGATATGTTCGTCGTCATCGTCATCAGCATCATCAGCATCATCATCGGTCTCTGCCTCCTTTCCATCGGCTAGGTCGAAGAGCGTCGAGTGAGTACGCAGCTGGAACAAGAGTTTGAGCACGAACACCGAAAATAGAGTCATTGATATCCAGCGAGACGCGGTGACCATCACGGAGTAAAATGCCTTCGGGTGATCTCTGCGATCCAATCGAAAAAGAACGGACTAATGGATGAATAAGTAGAGCTGCTAGGTTGGCGAGAACGCTGACCTACAAAAACGGGAACTATGACTATACAGCACATAACCAGAACTGGAATGCTAGACACACCAGAAATAGGTTTGAAGACTTGCAGAGTACCCGATCCGTCGATCGCTCGCATGTTAGCGAAGCCTCCCAAAAGGAAAGAAACTCCTGTGACCAAAAGCAGTTTGCATGTAAGTAATCCAAGGATCAATGCCTTAAGTGTCACCGACTTTACGAGCAGGGTCTGCTGGGACCAGAAGACAAAGAAAAGAAACTGAGAGTATTCAATCCGAATCAGCATAGTTCTTATAGAACAATATAATCAAGTGCTTACCACAAGAGCCTCAAGGTTGTTGGACAATACATACAGAACACCGTTCGAAATATTATCAAGGCAATTAGCTATTCGGTCGCGGAGGAAGTAAAGGTCAACACCAAGGGGAATTAATGATAATGCATTGGCTGAGATGACTATTCCAAGTGGCCAGTCGAGGATTGCTGCGACAATGCCAAGGGGAAACGCAAGAAGCAGTAATTGCCAGAAAGGACCTGTTTAGTTGAGTCAGACTTGAGTGTTGTCACAGATACACACTTCATAGGGGGTTTTGTTTCACTTACGATATGCTGCTATTTCCTTGAAAACAAGGCAAAAGTTTGCAGGAAGTTCTTTCCAGCTCCGACGATGGCGACTTGCACTCAACGCTGACTGATCGTGCGGGAGTTGGAAAGTTTGGACCCGACCTCTCAGCTTTGGCTTCTCAAGCTCCACATGAATACAAAACATGTCGAAGCCTTTCACCTTTCCTTGTTGTCCTGTAATGAGCAATCGAGGTGCCTTTCCAACTGATACGGTCCTTTGAACCACACCAACGTCAACCTCGGCACTTCTTGCCCTAGCAAATCGTTTTCTTGCGTGAATTTGAGATGTGATTTTGGTGTCGAAGAGGTAGTTGCAAGCATCGGATCCAGGTATTCGAGTTACCCACATAACAACAAGCACTTGTTGGTCAGACCATGTGCATTCCAGCTGCAGAGCAGTTTTCCTGTCTATACACCAATTTAAGGGCAGGGTTCGTAATCCTTCCCAATACCCATAGTCAACTGCAGTAACATTTGGCCAGAAGTGAACTATGTTGACATCTTCAGGCAAATCAACAATGCAGATTCCATTCTGTAGCCGCAAGTCTACCAACGGGCCGGCTTCGGGGAAAGATCCGGATTTTGCAATGTAGACTGTGCGTTCCACACCATGGGATGGGCAATCCTTAAGTGTAGAGGGGCTCGATCTCAGGAAGTTATCGCCACCGATGCCCACGATCTCGATACAAATTACAGATGAAAACGCCCCATTTCGGGAGCAGTTAAGTCCTATAATCGCCGCACCGTTTCCACGTGCTGGTTCCAAGTGAAAGAAACCAGTGAGCAATACGCCTCGACTCGTCAAGCTGGGCGGCGATTTCCCACCGCTGAGATTCCGAAACGGTACAATTTTGTGGCTATTCTGAAATTCGTCTGGAGACGCAGCGAATAGGCCACGATATGGCGCACTACCTGCTGTAGCGCGCCAAGCAAACAAGGAATCATCCTCAGTCTGCTTCAAAATTTCATCCTGTAGTCGTTCGAAAGCCTTTTCGCCCTCACCATACAACATGGGCATATTTACATCGAACAGTCCCATAAGACAATAGGCAATATCCTCCTTACGAGTTGCCTTGCGCCCAGCAGCCCAGCTCATACGCTTAGCAATGCTAATCGAACTGAGCTCCAGGGTGTGCTGAAGAATGGATTTATCGATACCCGTTATTGACTCGAGAACTTGGCTGAGGTTGTCTTTCTCTCCGATAGATATCCAGCCTGGTCCATAAAACGTGAGTTTGCGAGGTGCGATGAGTTCTTGTAAAGTCCATCCTCTGGTAAACCATTTGCAGCTTCCGAAAACAGATGCCATATCACCAGCAACGAGATCCTCAATATAGGCGTAGCATTTCTGAGCGTCGCGATACCACTTGAACATTGAATTGATAGCCTCGCTGAGCTCCGCGCTGCTGCTCTTGTTGATGCAACAAGTATCAACCCATGCGTAATTGAAGCCGTCTCGTTGGGCTTGTGTACATGTTAATTCAATCTTCCTGAATCCGAGCTGGTCTAGCCTTTTTGCTGTATCCTGGAAGTCTGAATATGAGACTTCATCGTCACCCCAAGTATGTGACAAGATCACGTACTCTGGAGGTGTTCCGACGAAGTTTTCCAGTTCCAGTGTCTTGGCATTTATCAAGTACATCGGGTACCTGTAGGTGATGTCGAGTTGAATGAGTATGACTATGGTGCACAGATTTTTGGGCGAATTCTTGGATGCGGCCCAACGAGATGAGGCTGCTGCGATACCAGGCGAGAATTGAACCGCGGTTCTTCTATGAGCCCCAACCAATCGCCTACTTCGCACGCGCCTTATCGCAGCCTCTCTGTCATGCAAGTGATACTATCGTCGTTGATTGGATGCGAATGTTACAGAAATGGGGCGAAGCGCCCGGCATGCCTCGTAATAAATTGATTAGTGCTTACGATTACAACTACCATGTTATAGAACTCCCTCGATTCTACAACCCAATAATATTATAGAAAATTAGTATTTAGCTTTAGTTTTATATATATTGGCTTTATTTAATATAGCTTATAAAAGGATTACGTAGTTCTTTAATTATTATTAACTAAATATTAAGATATTCTAAATCTAATAAATCACGTGCTTTTTACTTAACTTACTCATGACTATTTAATTTTCAGTACTCATAATCAAGTCATAATCAAGTTAACTAAATCATGACTAAGTTAATTAGGTTGAGTATTTCTTTGACATACTATGCAGGAACACGCGCACGATTTCGGCGCATTATCTCACCCGACGCCTTACCTTGAGCTGTACAAAATTCTCTCTCCATCAACTTTTAGATAACGCTACATGGACTCGGATAGTATTTTAATGTTACCTGAAGTTGCCTAGCACGAGAAGATCAACAAGCCGGAAGGACGGCTCATACACGCCTGCCGCTGTGGAACAAAGAGATCTCGTGACGGAGTCCCCCTTCCCCGATATATCAGCTGATTATCGCAACTGTCTTTAATTCTGCTCCCTGTGTACGTCAACCTCTCAAAATGATGTCCAGCCCTGGCTGGCCCAACTGATGATGGCACGATACCCCAAGACTCAGGATTATTAATTTTCTTTTTCGCTGGTTCCGTTTTAGTCGCCAGGCCTGAGCAACTGCTGCTTTAACCTGAGCTGAGGGTGAGCATACCTGAGCCGAGGGTGAGCAAGCCTGAGCAGAGCCTGAGCAGAGCCTGAGTATCCTGAGCACGCCCTTAGTCAGCCTGCGCACCATAATGTGGAACCCATTTTGGCCTCCTGTGTACCCCGGCTACAGTTTCCTTACCGAATTTTGTCCGGGAATCCGTTTTTGCTCTCTCGCAGGGTTTCTGCTGGAGCAGATTTTGGATTCCTCCTATCAAATAGCACGTGACTCGTAGTTCAGCCTCACAATTTACCCGGAGTAATCCCGACAGACGACCCTCTCTCAAAGTTCAAATCGCTTCCATCCGCGCAGACATGGCCTGACATTATGGCGAATAAATCCAGATCAGATATACGAAGACACTTGTGGACAAGCAGCCAGAGGGACTGCAACCAGAGGTGAAGGGTGTGTCAGCGGAGCCGACGGCCAAAAGGGTTGGCGATAACCATCTATCCAGCAAGGCGGGTAGAACCCCAAGACCGGCTGAGCGACAGCAGCGGGTATGATAGTTGCTATTTCTCGAGGATACGTTTGGTGGGAAGGTAGACTAGAAGAAATGTGGTAATTCCTTCATTATGAGAAATCCTAGATTTAAACAATTTGAATTAAGCAATTAGCTCTGAAAGATGGAAGACTTCCTCTACACTATGATTAGTCTATGAGAGAAGATATTAAAGGAGTGGATGGGAATCGAGGAGACTGAAAGTCTGCCCTGATGTCAGCGATTCAGCGATCCTCAAAGAGAGGCAATCACGCCTGCCATCGAGATAACCTAGAAAGAACCCTACCGTGTGCCTCTCAAGTTTGTTCTCCTCCAAGATTCTGTCAACTTGCATGAACGACTGCAAAAAAGGAGAGGGATAAGGACGAGAACCAAGAAGATGATAGCTTCCAGCGCCCAACATCCATCAAATACCCAATCGCCGACTGTTTTTCTATATGTGACTTGGTTGTGCTCCGGCTCTAAGCAGTATCCTCCTTGATCATCACGGTATTCCTTTCTTTCTCTCAATCATCTTATCTATATCCGGATCCGGATCACCGCTAAACAAATCTTCCATCGTGGCCCCCTCCTCCCCACCCTCCCAACCCTGCTCCTCCATCTCCACACCTTCCATCCCATCTCCCTTTATCGCCTCCTTCTCATCAACCCCCCACTCGCTCTTCAATCCCCACGGCAAACCCGTCAACACGAACCTCTCACTCGGCAACCGAACACCCCATTCGTTCCGCAGTACCCTTGGCAACGGAGCTTTATTCCTCTGCTGTGCCATCCCCAACCAAAACTCCTTGCTCAATAAGCGACCTCCATTCGCACCGCTGGATATTGCAACCGACTTTGAATCGCCAACATGACCGCATTTGCGGTAACTTGTCCATCAGCTTCTCTGAGTCCGCCACAGGAGCGGCGTCCCTTGCGCGCGTCTGTTGCGAGATGTAAGCGTCGGACGAGAGATGTAGGACATCGGAGAGAATAGAGGGAGAATGTCTGTATGCGAAGAGGGACGAGCTCGTGATATGCTGTGTAGCCCAGGGAGGAGAGGAGCATGTGCATTAGACGGGCATCGCGTGGACGCTTGCTGTTGGTCTTAGGGGGAGGTGTGGGGAATTGTGGGGTTCGAGATGTTGATTGGGGCGCTTTGTGAGGGTGCTGTTCTTAGCAGAGATGGGGGAGGTTTGAAGGACGTCGCCGGGGACTTCTGCCACGATGGGTTTGTGAAGATGCCTTAAGTGAGCTGAATGGATAGCTATTACATTTGGAGATCGGGATCGCCATAAGGCTGAATTGTCGTTGACTTTTGGTTTGAACATCCTGAAGAGATCGCGGAGGTCAAATTCCAGACGTTTGTCGACAGGCACGTGAACGGCACTCTAGCATGCTTGGCTGGCGCATGAGCGGGAGGTCGAAATAAGCCGAATCGCTTTGTTCGATTCGGGCCAATCCCACCTCTTGAGCTTCACGAACAAACAATGAGCTATCATCAGACGAGTAGGTGCCAGCAACAAAATCACCACTAGACGAATTGGACCCAGCCTTTTCTACATTTGACTCTGTGGACATTCAGTGAGACAGACTTCAGGACCTTCGAATACTTGCACTGGGTGACTTTTCCAACGACGGTCGATAGGCGCAGTATAATGTCATTTGTGCAGAGATCAGAGCCCTCTTGAGCAATGCCACGGTCAATGAGGGCATTACTCGATGTAATTTTAGACATGATTCGAAGTTGGGATGTTGGGATTCTGTCTTGACGATTCTTACTCAAGCAGCGACGCTATCGCTGACCGCAGCAAATGAACCAAGCCATGAATTCCAGAACCGGGCAGACCAGCGAAGGGATAAATATAGTAAAACAAAGAACCGACTTGTTACTATCCCCTCCCTTGAATAATTATGGGTCACGGTATTTATAACATCACTCCTGCACGAGCCAAATCAAGGGTCTATAGCGAATAGCAGCTCTCGAAAGCACCTGATATTTCCTAATTCGGGGATATTAACGAAGTTTCATTGTGGCGTTACTAAAGGACCTACCTATAATTATCTAAGGAGGGGGATAGTAACCCCGAACTCGAGCTAATATAACCCAGATTTTAGGCGCGTGAGGACCCAGATTAGAAGCCACTAATAGCCTCGAAAAGTAGCTAAAGATATAAAAAGCCATTTTTCTAATAGAAACGGCACATGGAAATCTTTGCCGTCTTTAACCAGAAATGATAATTCCACTATAGGAAGAATGTCTTATCCGCCCCATAATATACACCACGCCGCTCGCATTCTTTTCTCTATTCCCGTGCCCACTAGCTGTTGTCCTCTTCTAGTCTGTCTATAAAATTGCTAAACCTTGATTGCGTGAGCCTTGCTCTCTTAAATTCGGTGGCGTTCGCGTTGCATATTATTGTCCTCGAATCTGCCTGTTTAATGTGCAACTTCCATCGTTTCAACTATCGAATTTAGCAATTTTTTTAGATCGTTCCCCTTACTACCGTAGAATTATGAGAGTTCAAATATGAACTATTAGGCTAAGTACCATCGTATGCTCTCCTCTTCAACAACCCCCCTACAAGTGTCTTAAAAATGAGTTTGTTTGGGGCCAGGGAAGTTCGGCTCGCTGCAAGCCCCGCATCGGTCGGACCCTCATGTTTACATGCAACTCTACCACACCTTCGGGAGTGAGGCATTTAGTGGCGTTCTAGAATTCGTATTCCGTCCCAGGAGAACGGAAGCTTCCATGGACAAAGTGAGCGGTTTACTCTGTATTGCAACCACGTAAGCTAATCGCCGGTCCAGCACTCGATTTCAGAAAGGGTTCTCAGAGACCTGGGGTTTATGACACAGACAGCACCTTGCCATACCTGACGCTGCCGACTTTGGATCGGATTCGCTAGGAAACCGAGCCCTCATTTACGGCCTTCTACTGGAGTCGGCGGGCAGAGTGTGGCGGAGCCACGATGTTTTCTCGGCGCCAACCATCAGTTCGGTAATCGCGCAGTCAGACTGGACCCGTTCGGATCCCCTCGGTAGTCCCGGCAGCGAGCCGGTGGCGGGGTGTCCGTGCATCAACGTTTCACGGTATGCCTGTACCTTACGTACACTTGTACAGTAGGAAAGTATTACAACCTGTACGGAGTACGGAGTTTGCCATGCCATGAAGGAAGGGGTCACATTGGCCGTTAGCACATTGCACCTCTCGCGATACTGTGGTATCATCCCATCACCATGAGCGCCGTCCAATAGATAATCCGACCTTTCTTTTTCTCAGTCTCACGAGTCACGACACGTTCGTTGCAGAAAAGGGGGTCCGTATCCTTGTAAGCTATCCATGTCACTATGTGGGCTGACGGCCAATGATTTCACGGGCCAGGAGCGATCGCCGATATGTTCGACCCGTCTCGTCTCCGTGTCAGAGCATCGGGATCGGAGCAGACCAGGGATGGCAGTGTGGCACGGAGTGGTCCTTGCCTTCCCCACGAGCTCAAGCTCCAGCTCAAGCCAGAGCTGCCAGACGCATCGGCAGGTACGTGCCGGCTGTCAAGTGAATCTAAAAAAAGAAAATGCCCTTGCCTGTCTCTAGTCTCTCTAGTAAAAGGGGTCTAATTACTGACTACGGCAAGTCTGGCTGATCTGGGGATCGGCAGTCAGTCAGTCGGCTTGGCCCCGAAAATGAGGATCCGGAGTCAGGACACGAGTCGACCAAGATTCGAGATCGGGAGGCGCATCGTGGCTCACGAACCGAACCCAGCCCAGCAAGTCACATTGTGATGCGCGCCGCACCATTTCCCACTGACACAGCGCTCTCCGTTTGAAATTTATTATCTACCAACTCCCACGTCCTTGGCTGCCCCCTCCAGCACAATGTAGGAAACTGTTCGATCTTGTTGACTCTTCTGCGCTTTACAGATATCACGACACTATGAATATTCCAGTGCCCAATGGACCAGATATCGATGCTGGTAGGTGATTATCCTTTGCTTCCGACATGTTTTCTTCTTGCTAATCGCCAATAGCCGTGCCCATATTAGCGTCCTGCTGGGTGCTGGCTAGTATTGCAGCAATTGTGGTTGCTGCGAGAGTGTACACTCAAGCAAGAATTCTCCATCAATTTGGATGGGGGGATGCAATTATGATTCTAGCCATGGTGTGTGATTTAACCCCCCACACTAGTCACTTCACGGTAGTACTATACTGACCAACAAAGTTGTTTTGCTTTATCCATATTGGCCTCAATCAGGCGGCTCATCTTTATGGCTTTGGAAGGCATTTCTTTTATCTCGATCCCCGACAACGAGTTATGGCTCTAAAATTGCAGTTCTCTAGTCAGCCGATGAGTGAGCACCTACTCCCCGCTTCCCAAAATGTTCAATACTACTCACCATTTGAACATCGCTTATTTGTCTATAGGTATTTTGCCCGCTACACTTGGCCGTGTATCTTTGATTATGTTAATGTTGCATCTATTTTTCGGCTCAATTCATTACCGCCGATGGGTTCTCCGCTTTTTACTCGCACAGACTTTGCTCGTCAACCTCGCGACTTGCATTACGATCTTTACTCAATGTAAACGTGTCGAGACACTTTGGGATCCAGTTGGCGTTCCTAGCCCATGCTGGAACCACGACGTTCAGACGGTAAATCGACCTTAGTTCCTCGATCTTCACGAAGAGAATGCTAACTATATTCTAGTATATTGGATATTTTCAAGGTGGTAAGTATTGAACCCCCACCTCTGTCTTTTAAATAAGCAAAAGGATTTTGCTAATAATATTTGATAGCATGTAACTCTATTACTGACCTTACCCTGACCTGCATGTCTATATCCTTGTGCTGGACTCTCCCTCTCAAATTCCACATCAAGCTTGGCATTTCTCTTCTTTTGGGATTCAGTGGCTTGTAAGTCTTTCGATAAATCATTTACCATTGCAGATAATTGACTTATTTTACAGTGCTTTTATTGCAGCAGTTGTAAAGACCATCGAGCTCAAGCACCTTGGGGATCGGCTTGACTTCACTTGTAAGCTATAATTCTAATTCTTTGCACCAACCACCTGCCCCCTTGGCCTCAATTCCACTAATACCTCTACTCGGACAGTTAATACCATTGACCTCTTGCTCTGGTGCACGTAAGCATTTCTCTTATTTCTCGCTTCCGCTATACTACTGACGAAGAAACTAACAAACCCTTCCTCTTAGGATAGAAAACACCATCGTCATAGTCGCAGGCTCAGCACCGCTCCTCCGCTCTTTCTTCACACGGAACACGCCAAAGAATACGCCTTATAGAACGCACCGGAGTAGCTTTGGACCAATATCAGGCCATAAAACTCAAGGCTCTACATTGATGACAGGCAAAAGTCAGGATCCTATACAGTTACAATCTTATTCAGAAGACAACAGTCTAACTCCATGGGCGTCACAAGATGTGAGTTCCCTGCCTCGTTGATCACGTCTTGTACTAAACTCTGTAGGCTCAAACGCCTCATACTGTTCCGGATGGACCCCTTGACGCAGCGCCGACAAACGAGATACCTCCCTCCTCTATGCCAACCCCCCTTTCCAAGGTTGTATTAAGTCTATTTGATCGACCTCACTCTTCAGTCTTTCGACCGCGACCGTAATAAGCTTCTGAGAAGAGAGCATGCGGACAGAACACTCTTTTATGAATAGACGATGTCGGTGCTTCTTGGCGTCCGTGTTCCACGGTGAGGGTGCAAAGGTCTGGAGATTAGAAGCTCACAGTCTATTTGTCTCGCTGGATCAGCAATGCCGTCAATTGTACGAAGCTTGGAGTTGTACTGGGATTTGGACGACCTGATGGAGAAGGTTACAACAGGCTCTGGTATCGAGACAACGCAAGAGTTACAGTTCTTCGCGTTATCATCCACCTCGTTCGATAACATTATACTTTGCGATGACTGGCGGCCCGAGCAGGAACAAAACCCATTGGAAATTGTGGCTACTGGATCAAGAAGGAAATCGCTGCGGGATTCTTTATGAGGATATACCTACACTATCCAAGGCAATATCACCCAAATTTAGTTTTGACACCAAAGAACAGCAACAACCAAAAGTCGGGTTGGTCGGACTCTCGAAAACAAAACATTCCAATCTTCACAAAGGTTTCTATGTGCATGCGAAGACGAATAGCATGATAGACACGAAATATGCATTTCCTACGGATACTTTTGTTGGGATAAATGTTTTGTTGGTTGAATGGAAAGAAGATGCAAATGGCTGTCAGTGGGCGGAGAGAATTTCCCTAGGGGTCATACACAAGGACGCATGGGAGGCTTCCAACCCACAAGAAAAAGTGATAAGGTTGGCTTAACAGCATGAATCTTTTTCAGTGTTCATGGGTTTTCAGGAATCGAGTACTTGGATATGTTGCGCTTTGAATACTTCCATCATGCATAATGGGTTGAGAGTAAGGATGCTGTATGAACTGCATACGCTGCAGGATTTCGACTGCTAAAGAATCTCGCGGCACGGTTGGGGAGTATTTGAATTAGGGAAGGTCGCTGGAGTTGGATTTACCAAATTCAGTGGAAAAAGTAACGAATATTTCAGGTCACAGAGAAAGAATGCTCGTAATAATTGAAGTAGGTATACGTGACTGGAAATGCTAAATCCGCTTCAAGGGTACGTCAGAAAAACCTGAGCGGCTTTCCGTCATTTGGCTTATATGAAACACCATCTTCCCGCCTTCCCTACACTTATCCCTTTTACTTTTGGCCTTTCCCTCTCTTCTCCTTCTTTTTCCCTTTCTTTGTCATTTTCGTGTTCCCATCCAACTCACTCATAGTAACCTTTCCCCACATATCCACAATCATTTCCTTCTCCTCGACCGTAGCCACCTGCAAATCGAGCAACCCATCCGCAACGCGTGCTGCCATAACGTATTCCGTAACACCAGACGTGTGTTCTTTTTGAAACGCTTTATAGATCCCTTGTCCGGTGTAGCCAATCAGGCCTGCGGCTCCTGCTGCAGGCTTGAACGCAGCACCTCCAATGCCCTTCGAGAAGCCTTTCCACAATCCCTGCAATCCCTCTTTCTGCATGCCTTTTACAGGCTGGGTGAATATCCCTGTAACGCCATCCCATAGGCCATATCCAAACCCCTAGGCAGAATCAGCTTTCTTGATTTTTGAAAACATTTAAAGGGGCCAAATTTAGTTGGGGCAGGTAGACTACCCACCTTCCCAGCAGCCGACAAACCACTTCCCAGACCTGTGATCTTGCCCGTCTCCCTAACGGTGTCATCACCATACATCTTAGGCATGTTATTGAATCCCTCGGCAAGGCCATACGCAAAGCTGGCTGGAGCTTTGAGTGTCGTGCCAATCATTCTCGAGACGCCCTTTCCCGGATCAAGGGCGAAATCAACTGTGGAGCTTTTGCTGTTAGATGCGGGTTCATGCAGACCAGTTGCTTTCATCAATTCGACGGGGTAATCGCCGACTCCTTTCAAGATGCCCCCAATCGTGTCGATTGCCGCGTTGGTGATGCCTGAAATGGGGTCAAGGGGCCCGGATTCAACTTTCCACTCTCGTGGACGGAATCTAATTTTAGAAAAGGGAATTTAGACTTTCGTATAATGGATTGAAGTAGGATTGCATGCTTACAACTCCAAATCATCAATATTGATCAGCCCCTTGTCAGCTAGAAGAGCAGCTGCTAAAGCAGAGAGCTGGAGGTTCCGGCGCTTCAGTTTCCAAACCGCAACTCGATCCGGGGCTAGAGAACACCGAAGATCATCGGGGCGAAGTTTCTCATTAAATGACTGGGCCCCTAGCTCATTACCTCTTTCCTTCTGGATATGAGATCCTAGTTCTTGTGCCTGTGCAACAACATCGGGTTGCAAAGCCTGAAGTATGGCATTCGCAAGGCTTTCGGCTGTGAGGTCCTTGTAAGGAATCGGCGCCGGACCTGCACCCTTTCGATGGATCATTGATCCCCAGTACATCTGGTCTCCGAAGAATGGCACAACGACAGTAGGTTTTCCAGTGGCTATCCCTGCAGAAGTGGTGCCAGCACCTCCATGGTGCACCACGCAAGAAACGTGCTGGAACAGCCAGTCATGTGGTACGTTACCTAGCATGAATATGTTATCAGGCTTTTCAATCTCATCCGCTCCTAGGCCTCCCCAGCCTTTAGAAACTAGGGCTCGGAGACCTGTCTTCTTGACCGCCTCAAAAATCAAGTTCGTCATGGAGGTGGGATCATCGACGACGATGGATCCAAACCCAATGTAAATTGGAGGAGGCCCTGCTTCGAGAAAAGCGGCCAGTTGGGGGTCAGGGGTATATGAGGAGGAAGCTGATAGGAAGAAAAATCCAGATATATCGATATGTGCTCCCCACTCTACTGGTTTGGGAATGAATGCGGGTGACCCTATGTAGCTGGATTAGATCAAACCAACAGCCACGAGGAGAATGACCCACAGCAGTAAGTAAAAGGAACCTTAAGGCGACTTGCGTAATTCGATGCGGATAAGAGAGTTAGAGGGTCAAGGCCTAGTGTCCTCTCGCGGAAACGATTGATTATATCCCCGAGACCTTGCCAAGTCATCATCTCCACCATCGTATAGGACAAAATTATGGAATCCTTCTTTTGATTCTCGGGACCTTTAACTTGTGCCAAGGGATGTGGAAAAGCTCGGGTAGGAGACCATGGCATTCCGCGGCGATGTTAGTAACTCGCCTGAAAAGAATACGGTGACTTACGTGAACATCATGTGAATTGGGATCCCAAGTTTCTCGGCGCAATGAATATGAGCAAAGCTAGGCGGGTTCGCTATGATAGCATCTGCAATAAACGGTCTGACAGTCGTGTCATCATTCTGGTCGATATCTAGAGAACTGTCCGAAGGCTCAATACACGATCTCCAGCAGGCTTCGACGATCTCAAAAATGGCTTTACGTCGTCTGCCTATTTCCCCTTCGCGAATTGTCTTGAATTTCGGCATCAGACCCGGATTTTTCACCATAAAGTCCATCATTTGCGCGGGGTCGCCTGTGATACTGAAGAATTCGAGTCCATGATCCTCAACAAACTTCTTGAATGTTGGGTGGGTAGCTATTCGAACTCGGTGGCCATAGGTAGCTTTCAATACTTGCCCAAGTGCAACAAATGGTTGTACGTCACCACGTGATCCTACAATTTGTATGACTACATTCAGAGGCGGTGCCGGTTGGGGTCGAGACAATTCGTCAGGTACGTGTCCAGGGTGGACTGCCTCCGGCAAGCACAATTCTGCTGCTAAGGCGTTCACTATCTTTGACGCTCCATTTTCGATATCAACGACGAGGAGTCCGTCATCGGTCGGATATGCTTCTACGTCCACCTGGCTGTCGTGCAAAGCCAGTGATCGATATGACGGTGCCGGGGTGCTTGACGCTTCCGACCCAGATAGGGCTGGAACTTGACGAATAGATGAGATAAGAGTCTTTGGTTCAATAGCGTCTGTCTCATGGAGTTCGTTTCGTTGGAGAGACATTTTCAGCACACAGAGCGTAGAGAGTGCAGTGGTGTGTTGTTAACCTTGTTTCGTAACATTTGGAGCGCTGACTAACTATAGCGCTTGATTAACCAATCGATGTCCATAGCCCCCTCACCGCCCATGAGCTTTGAAGCCGTGGTGCGGCACAGGCAACTTCTAGACATGGATCACATTCCCTCTCGCAAGCAGCGACCTCAAATCTTCTTTTAAGAAAATTAGGTTTATACCTACGCCTTAGAATGCTACGATTTATAGCTTTACGTATACCTAGATTTTCTATACTATTTCACTATCATGATCTCAAGTAATTCAAGGCTCGTCAGCTGCCGTATCTATATAAGCCGTGTTGCGTTCTCTCAAGCTCTTCGTCTCTTAATAATACCTCTTCGGCGACCTTAAATACCAATAAAAACTTCGATACTTCTCCTCAAAAATGAGACCAAAATTTTCAGGCCCTTTTATAAAGTCTTTCAAGGTCACAAAACTCTTGCATAACTTTTCTGGGGTTCTGAATCAACTTCTGCTATTTTGGAACCCAATATGGAAGGGCGGTTTTGGTATTCGCACGGGGAGCAAGTCTGCCCGTCCACGAGAACCACGGGGCGGGGATGTATTCTCACTTGCATACCCGTAAATATGCCAAAATAATAACCCGATTCACAGTCGCTTATTCAATCACAGGACGATACCATATTCTCGTTAGTCAAGGTGGAAATTTCATTTTGATCTTGCGATTGAGAACTTGCGATAGTAATGAAAATCGAGCTCTCTCCTGACCTTTCTTCCTTTCTTCCTCCGAATCACCTTTGTTCATTTTCTTGATCGGCTCTCAATACATGTGGCCTAAACTTCATCCATAAAGTTCGCCAAGCTACTTCCACCTCCTTTCCTCACCTTAACTTCGCTAGTGCTCTCATATATCGGTTACACGAACGGGCTCGGGGCAGGAACAAGATCTCCAAACTCAAAATCCCCAAGAAATTCTTTATTATATAGAGCGAGGAGGGCCAACCCTCTAACTATTCACCATCTCAAAATCGTTCCTCAAAATTGTCGACTAGAGACTTCCAATCAATTAATATCTCGCTAAGAATCATAGACTTTACTCATTCTCGTTCTGGCCTCTTGCCACTCAACTTACTTTCGCAAAACCGACAAACCCCAAAGGAATCAACGTATATAATCTGACTAAGAGTTATTTTTACAAGTTTTGGCATGGAGAAAGGTTCTAGTAGGCCGAACTTCGAAGTATCAAGAGAGTTGCAGTAAGTCTTACCACAAGCAAGCTTAGCAAGGGCCGTGGTTGTTTCAACCAGGCTTTTATCTTATTCGCCACTACCACGACTTCATCCCATCAAGGTGGAGTTAACGATGCAAGTCAGCTTTTAGTGGAAATGGTACCACTTTTAGCCAATGGTGATTAGCCACTAAATCCGTCCCCCCCCCCCAACTAGAGATCCATAATCTCACCCGAACACCCCTGATTTCTAATCCCTTAGCTAGCTATACTCCGGCTTTGTCATTCAAGTTCGCGTAATAATCCAAGGGGCACTACTGCAATCCAAATATAAGACCAGGGTATACCACCCCACCCACCTCCCAATAACCATCCATCCCATCCCATCCAACTCAACCCACCAAAATGTCCCCATCCCAATCCCAAAAACCAATCCTAATCGCCGGCGCAGGCCTCGCCTCCCTCCTCTTCGCCCGTTCCCTCCTGCGCGCCCGAATCCCCTTCCTAGTCTTCGAGCGCGACGCCTCGGTTTCCTTCCGCGGGCAAGGCTACCGTCTGCGGCTTTCCGAGGAAGGCCTCTCGGCCATCGAAGCCGTGCTCGGGGCGGAAGGCTTCAAGATTTTCTGGGATGCGTGCGGGAAGACTGGGGGGAGTGGGTTTGCGGCTTTGGATGCTATTACTGGTGAACAGATAGCTGTTGGAGGTGGAGGTGGAGGGACTGGACAGGGTAGGGATGGGGAGAAGGAACGGGAGAGAGCTGCGGAAGGGGAGGAGAAGAAGAAGGGTCCGACGGAACTCCTGGCCTCACGCGAGGGAAAGATCGTTGGGATTTCGAGGGGGGAGATGAGGAGGATTTTTATGGAGGGGAGTGAGGAGTTTATTCGGTGGTCGCACCACGTGACGGGGTACGAAGTAACAGCTGAGGGGGTACGCGCTGTGTTTGCAGATGGGTCGAAGTCTGTGGAGGGCTCGCTGCTGGTTGGTGGTGAGGGCATCTACTCGAAAGTTGCGAGGCAGCTGTCGCCGAAGCTGAAAGTCTATGATACGGGCGCGAGGGGTATTCACGGACAGGCGCCGAGTGGAGCGTTTAAAAGGCTTGGAGAGGGAGTTTGGCGGGTGGTGGATAACGACAATCCGAATGGGAAGGCGTTTATGATAACGAATGTTAGGCCGGGAGATATGGATGACCCGAATGTGGAGTTTGGTTGGACGATGGGAGGCCCTCCCGGGTCGATTAAAGCGCCGAATGATAATTATTCGTTGATCGGGAAGCCGGCGGCGGATCTGGCGAAGGAATTGACGAAGAATTGGCATCCGAGGATTAGGCCGTTGTTTGAACAGATGGTGGAGAGTGAGGCGGCGTTTTGGAAGATCACTTGCTCGACTCCTGGTGGGGTGCCAGAGTGGGAGAATGAGCCCAGGGTTACGGTTATTGGGGATGCGGTGCATTCGATGACGCCGGCTGGTGGTATTGGAGCAAATACGGCGGTGAGGGATTCGGCGCTGCTGGGGAGGTTGCTGTATGAGGCGGGTGGGTATAAGGAGGGTCTGACGGCGGCGTATGAGAAGGAGATGAGAGTTTATGCCAGCGAGGCGGTTGCGACCAGTTATGGTCTTGCACATGGTAGTATGGGAATCACGATAGACGAGAATTCGAAGACGGTATAATGAGCACGACAGAAATTAGTATATGTAGACTTAGAGACTTGACTTTGATGCTGTTAGAAGCTGGATTATAGATACTCTTGTAAACAGGACAAGTTGACTTCCCGGTTATCATAACCTTTGGTCTCAATTAAGAACAAGGTACTCAGAGATCCTGGCCTCCACGCCAACTTATTATATGGAACCAAGCTACTCCGAATAGATATATCATTTATTTTCTTTACTCCCGTTAGATCCTAGACTAACACACAGAATTTCTCGATCCACATCACTCAAGGCGCCACAACCCTCAAAAACCCCTCCACCTCCCCATCCTGCAATTCCTCCGCCCCACTCCCCATCAACCTTACCCTCCAACTCCCCTCATCCGCCAACCGTCCAAACGCCCACGTCGTCACATTCGCCCTCCCTAAAAACGTCCCCTCCTGCCTCACGCCCCCAATCTCATGCACATACGTCTCTGGCTGTACTCCCTCCACCCCACTCGTCAAATACTCCAACTCCATCATCCTAGACCCTGCAGGGAAGAGGAGAGTTTGGTCGCCGAGCGCGGAGAGCACGGCGCCGCCGTGATCGCAGCAGAATACTGAAGGGGAGGTGGTGTTGGTGAGCGCGACGACGAGGGTGTTGGATGTGATGTAGGTGGGGAGGTTGTTGAGGAGGGGGTTGTCGACGAGGGTCGGGAGGAAGATGAACGCGTCGGCGTTGGCGCCGTTGGTGGGGAAGGAGGAGGGGTAGCCGGAGCAGGTGTTGAGGCCGAGGGGGATGGCGGTTATGTTTGGGAGGGCGGCGGTGAAGGGTAGGAGGAGAATGAAGAGGGTGAGGCGTGCCATGTTGAAGGGTTTGATCGTGTTTGGTGGTGTTGAGGAGGAGAGGTGAGTGGGAGCGTGATGACTTTAAAAAGTTCCGTTTAATGGATAGGTCCTTTGCAGGGATGCAATGTACCCATCCGATGTCTTCATATAAATCATCAGTAGCTTTGTGGGGTTGAATACCCATCTGACAATTTCAGGGGTAGGATGATCCAGGCGACTTCTTCAAGCGGTAGTATAACTGCCGATCGATCGTTTAGCGACCTAGAACAAGAGAGGCGGAGTCCTATGTTCATCTAATTTCCATTAGGCCTCTGGATCGATCGCGGAATGAGTATGGATAGGTGTGACTAGACAATACTGCTTCCGATCGCTTGCCGGTTGTGGTGTCCGGGTGAAAAGGGGTAGCGAGGGGTTTGCAGTCCCACCGGATGTGAAGGCTGAGGACTATTTAACATATCAGTATAAGCGATTGTCAGATTTTAGCGATGATCGACTTTTAAGCAGATAACTTACCTTCTTGACTTTATCTCCTTCGATATGTTACTTTTCAAGATGTCACGGCGATCTCCCAACCTGCGCCTCCTGATCAAAGTCCGCAATCACATCACGACTTGGCACTCCTCCAATCTCACTCTGCACCACGCTCGCAGTCTCAGAAGTCCGTACAGGAGCTGAAGACCCAGCTCTCCGTCTCCCTTGAGGCGTTTTACTTTTCTTGAGTTCAAAATTCGCACTGGTACTGAGCACACCTGCTGGCGAGCTCTGATTTCCTACAGTATCAACACCATCCATCTCCTTCTTGTCGTCTCTCCATGGATCTTCTCTTAGCCGGATAGCGTCCATCGCATCAGCCGCCATGCTCTCTGGTATCGGAGGCAGAGGTTCGTTTGTTGGATTCTTTCCCAGCTCTAAGCCCTCTACGTTCGTAGTCGCTGGAGGAGGATTGACTGGATGAAGACGAGCAGCATCCGCCTCCTTCGCAGCTTTACTTCTCGCCGCATCCGCCACTGCCTCCGACACAGACACATTATACGCTGGATTCGCTGGATCTCCCAGCGGTGCTCCGCCTCCTCCTGGACCAAAAATCGGCGCCTTCCTCAACGCAAGAACAAGCGCACACATTAGCTTCGAATGTCTAGCTGCGCGGATCTGCTCATTCGACCAATTGGATTTATGTCTGGCCTCGAGTTGGAGTTGGAGCTGATTCATACTTCCTACACCGACGCAGCGGAGGACGAGTTCGGGCTGGAAGTCGCGGCTGTTTTCGGGGGCGGTGATGTAGGAGTGCATTTCGCTGCGCAGGGTTTCGATGTCCGCCACTGAGGTGTCGAAAGAGATGAATAGATCGATGCGTTCAAGGAGGCCTTTGCTGCGGGTTATGTTGTTGATCCAGAGGGTGTTGAGGATGTTGTTTGGGATCTGGGTGTATCAGTTGGTATAAATGAACGAGAGAGGTTGAGTGTGAATACCTGGACGAGTTCTAGGTCTGTGATGCGCTTGGAGCCGGTGTAGAGAAGGGAAATTTGCTCTACTTCGAGACGATTGATCCCGTCAGGTCCGTAGATGTCGACGCGATCGCTGATGTCGTATGGGTGCTTGACGAAGAGGAAGATGCAAGAGCCGAGAAATTCTTGTGCTGTTACTGAAAATATAAAGGACAGTGAGATGAGTGTCGAAGATGCAGTTGAAAGGATGGAATGAAAACCTGTGTCCAGGAAACAGACTGATGAAAGTGTCAGCGTTGCGAGAATAGTAAAGAGAGAGAGAGGCTCACTCAAGGCAAAAAGAGACAATAGAAAAGCAACAGAAGACATGACATTGTCGAGGGCTTTGATAGCTTGAGAAACATCATGCATGCTTCTTGCAATAGCTTTCCTCTCCAGCGCCAATTCCGTGAGCTTCATCGTAATCTCGTCCAAAGTGACATCTCCATTCCCATCGGGATAAAGCATCCCGAAGCATTCTTCCGCAATATCCTGTGATTGAGCTCCTAATACTTCCCGCACATCGCTCAAATGCAAGTATTCATTTCCCTCCATTACGAAAGAAAACCAAAGTCTGTGTGCCAACGCCTTTGCAGACTTCGTTTTCCCCAAGCACTCCGTAACAATCGACTGTGCTGATTTTGGAGGAAGCACACTTTTGCCTGTTAGTTCGGATGCGATGTTCCCGAACACAGAATTGACTTTCTCGCTGAATCGTCCGATTCCTTGGAAAAGGCGTCGACGGTGCTGGTTGGGATCGGTTCTAGGGTCGATTGAGATTCCTTGGCTTCTGTGGCCTTTCCGAATGAACGTCTCGATGTTTGGGTGGATGATGTAGTCTTCCTCAAAGAAGCCTTTACCATGCATTGGGAATAGGCTTCGAGATGCATCGAACAGAAGTCCAAGCAGATAAACAGCTCGTCTGGTATCATCGATCCAGTTGTTGAAAGACCGCGCATGATAATTGACGCTGACCAGCTGAACAAATATCTTCTCGATCATGAAGATGATGGTCGAGACGAGAATTGCTCCAAGCACTTTTTTAAAGGTTTTCGTCCAGCCAAGTGGAGTGTTTTCGGCTGCCGATGTGTCGAAGAGAACCTCATACAGAATGAACGAAATAATCACCCATCCAAAAACAGTGATCATATCTTGTAGATTCTCCAGAACTCGAGCGTATTTCTTCGTCTCCGAGCTGACCACCCCAGCAAAGAATCGGAAGATTCCAGGGAAGCATCTCGTCACCAACCTCATCGCCCAGAATGAAAGCCACACAGCTTCTATCCAAGTGAAGACCCATACTAGTCTCACACCTCCGATCTTGGGGTCGGTCTTGTTCACTTGTGTAGCTCCAACAATTATAGGAATCAAGATCACGATGGCTACCGGTAAGATGTAGATGGAATATCGAGTCCTGGTGCCATACGTGAGGACTCTCTCGTACAGCCGGCCCATCTTGTTGAGATGGGCCTGCTTCTCATCTCGGACTGTGTTCGACACACCATCGCGCCTTCTCCGGCGTCCACCTGGTTTTGGGGATGTGCCCTCTTCGTTCGGGGGAGTCGGGTCGTTCTGCGCAGATTGAGAGAAATGGGATCGGTTGGATGCGAAACTTGGAGGTCGATGGGCAGGCTGTGACGATGTTGATTTGGCAATGGGTATCTCGGTAAGAGGGAGTTCGGGGGGAGGGTATTGATGGGGCATTGCTCGTTGATGCACTGAACTTCAACGCATCGAGCTGAGAAGAGAACCGCAGAAGAGTTGAAATCAACGACAACATAGAAAACAGAGCTCTGGAGTGAGTGAGGCTCATCACCATCTCGTATCAGACCCATCATGTTCGGTCCCAGAGGACAAAATTGCGTCAGCGGGGGAAATATTCTTGTTAGCTTCACTTGAAGTATCGACGGCGTGGTGTAGCGGCGGTTGAACAGCACTGCAGATGGCAGAAACCGAGGCCGCTTTCCCGACGTCCTCGGGAATTGATCTCGTGACTAGCCGAGGAAGTCAAGTCGAGCATATAAATAGACCTCGCTTTTCTCATGAAGCAACGATAAGAAAGATAGGGGTCAATTATCAAGATAGGCTTGAAAGGTGGAAAGGTTGAAAAGGGACATGTTGTCCTAGCGAAAGATGGAGCGAGCACGTTGCACGGCTCGGCAGTGTTGACGTGCTGACATGCGGACGGCCTGAAGTTTCAGCGTGCCGTCTCTCCTGCCTCTTCGGGTTTGCCTCTATCACTCCTCCCCTTCTCTCTCCCTTCCACTCCTCCATCATGCAAAACGAACGGGCACCGTCTACTATACAATGCCGGCCTATAGTCAAGTGTCTGCCAATGGCTTCGGGCGCACTGGGCATCCGAGCGACATCTTTCTTGCACGTCCAGCATCTCGTCTTCGAGACGGCATGAAACGAACTGTATTTTCGCCCTGAATCGTCCGAAACGTTCAATTGAAGCATTGTCAAGTCGACGGGAAAGTTCTCATCCCGCGCTTGCAGGAACGGCTGTCGAAGTATCGAAAGATGCCGGTCTCGAATATTGGGAAAGGAAAGTTGGTGAAGCACATCTATGGAGTGCAACGATACGCAGGTACCAGGTGGGCCGGCAGTGACCCTCGATCGGGCAAGTCCAAGATTCTTCTGGAAAGGCTTTGTGGAGCGGGAGGGTTTACACGTGGAACCCCCAGACAACGGCTCAAGTGACAGCGGTGATCGATGGGGTGCTCTGCACTTTTCTTCTGCTGGGTCCTGCGGCTCCGATCTCGATGCGTCTTACTCTCCGCGCAAGCTGCATCCTGGGAGTTTGGGACGGCATGAACACTTCACGAACTGCACGTCTGCAAGGAACTCAGCATTCTCGAGCCTCTGCCATGACTCTGCAAGCTTCTCCAGAGTTTCAACTCGCCTCTCGTCGGTCTGGCCTCGGTGGGATACGACACATTACTCGCCACAGGCCTCTCGGTACAGCCCGAAGGCACCTGAGGGGCAGCTGATAGGGGCTTGCACTTTCCCGACCCACCGTTCCTCCCGCCTTGCCCACACAGCCCCCCCTGTCCGAGTTCTTGGGGGAGCATCAGCTCCAGTAGCGCTGCCTGGGGCTGATCGTTATCTTTATGAACCCGCTTTATGCTTTCTTATTCGGGCGAACTCTCTCCTCTCTCCAATTGTTTCAGAGACCTGCATTGACAGACCAGTCTTTCTATTGGCGATTATTGAGTTGGGAAAGCGGGACTGCGACGTGCTGCACAATCGATCAAGCGATCATGCATGGAAGGCTGGCTGGGCTCAGAAGTATATGTCTGATAGGGACTCCGCTTTCTGCTCACCTCGTCGTTGTTGTCTAAAATATACGTCAAAATTAGATCTGTATGAGTTGAAGGGCCGTAGTGGGCTCTAGTCCGTATCGACGATGTTGTCACTATTGGCCGAGTCTTGGACCTGGTATTCGTTCGTGACCTTGGTGGTTGTATTCAGATAGTAAGCTTCCGATGTTGAAATCCTCCGAGCCAAACTGATTGAAGACAGTGTCTCGAGATATGTACAACTCGGGTCAATCAGGCGGTATCAGCCAGAAGACTATGTGATGGTGGTTGTATTTGTAAGGTCTTCGCTGGATTGAAGACACTTGACCTGACAAGTTCTAGGGCTTCTTCACAACCCTCATCATCGTCATGAATATCGTCGGCCAAATGGACACGAACCTCATGCTACCAACAGATATCCCAAATCTCACTCCGGAATCCATCAGATCAAGGATTATCGGATCGAAACTAGTCCTCGTCGTGGAACAATCGATGATAATGACAATTTGGGGTTGCAAGATCTGCCTTCTTTTAATGTACAACAAACTCACTTTCGGGCTCAAACAACAGATAGCAGTGAAGATAGTCGGCGCCTACGTAGTCCTCAACTGGATTGTCATGGAAAGCTTGTACTTCGGAGTCTGGTGCCAGCCATTCCATGAATACTGGGCCGTCCCCGTCGCCAACGGTATGCATCCTCTTCCCAGCACCAATCTCTCTCCCACTAACGATTGATAGAACAATGCTCCGCAGCAATCCACCACCTAATCACCAACGCCGTCTTCAACATCTCCTCCGACATAATGATGCTCTGCATTCCCCTCCCCCTCCTCATTACCTCGCAACTCCCCCGAACCCGCAAGCTTATCCTCTGCGTCCTCTTCTCCCTCGGCATCTTCGTCATCATGTGCGCCGTGCTCAACAAATACTATTCCTTCGCCCACCCCTTCAGCCCAATGTGGGAGTTCTGGTATATCCGCGAAGCATCCACCGCTATACTCGTGGCAAACATGCCGATGTGCTGGCCGTTGCTTCGGCGGATATTCAATCTCAAGGCATTCAATGGTGGCGCGAGTGGCAGTGGACGGCAGTTCTCGACGGGCGCCAGGAGTAAGAGTGTACCTGTCGCAACCACGTACTCGTCTCGCAAGGTCCACTCTTTGAACCGCTCAGCTGAAGAGGAACCTACGACAAGTAGTGGAGGCAAGGGTAAAGGTGATATCAGCTGGTGGGAACGCAACGACAGCGGACTCAGCAAGACGGAGAGCGAGGAATATATCATCGCGCCTGGTAAGGAGAACGGGAATGGACGGAATGTCCCATTGGAGATCTGGGAGAGCAGACGCGTGGATGTGGAGACGGGGAGTGTGGTTGAAGAAGGAGAACGCGATTTGAAGAGGGAACAGGCTAGGATTTATGATGGGCTTGGGAAGGGGATGAGAGGAGAGTTTGAGAGTTCCGTCAAGATCGAGGCAGTGAAGAAAGGGGCGCCGTTGTGATATTGTATAGTACTGTACACGGATTGGGATTTTGGTTTAGTTTGGGCGGATTGCGTTTTAGATACCATTGATCGATAAAGGAATATGAATATGAATACGAATACGGAGATCAGATCTCGATATAATAATACTGCTGTTCCTCGTACTTGGCCATTAGTAAGTGATTAGGAGGTCTTTGATCTAAAACTATTTGTTTAAAATGTATTAGAATTCCATCTAATCGTAACGCTATCCAGAAGCAGAGTCGAGTTTGAATTTCCCTCGTTTCTGAGTCTTTACATGTTAAAAATAGGTATACAAGAGAACCTGGACGGGACGAGAAGAGAAAGGATATAAGTCACGTGCCTACCCGAACGACCTCGGCAACGCATCCGAGGGAAACCGAGCCCGGAAGAACTCTCGAGCTGGAACATTTCCTACTTCGTGCATCAACACCTTGATCCTCCACCCCAGGAAGAACACAACGAATATGGCGGCATTAAGGATCTTGGTCCCGGTGAAGAGGGTTATTGACTATGCTGTATGTATTCTTGCCAATTCTTTGTGGTGCAATTGGGATTGGGATTGGGATGGCAATTGCCCCTGCGAGAGCTGCACGATTCGTTATGAGAGAGGCTTGGGGCAGATGGGAATGAGAAGAAATGGAACACAATAGCAGACGGAGGAGAAATGGAAAGGGGAGAGAGGCAGAGAAAGCTGGCTGATATTGCTTACAGGTCAAACCCCGCGTCAACAAAGCCCAAACCGCGATCGAGACCTCGGGCGTCAAGCACAGCATGAACCCCTTCGACGAGCTCTCGATCGAAGAATCCGTCCGCATCCGCGAGAAGAAATCCTACCCGCACGGCGTCGACGAGATCATCGCGTTCTCGATCGGGCCCCCGAAATCCGTCGATACTCTCCGCACAGCGATGGCGATGGGTGCGGATCGATCCATTTTCGTGGAGACGAAGGAGGGGGAGGAGGTGGAGCCCCTGGCGGTCGGGAAGGTGATTAGGGAGTTGGTCAAGAGGGAGGGGATTAATTTGGTGGTGTGTGGGAAGCAGAGTATTGATGATGATGCGGGGCAGACGGGGCAGATTGTTGCTGGGCTCATGGGGTGGGGGGCGGCGACGCAGGCGAGTAAAGTCAGTTTTGGGGAGAAGGGGGTCGAGGTTGAGAAGGAGGTTGATGGCGGGACTGGTATGTTATACACTCTATCGGTGAGAGGTGGTGAGGAGTGCTGACGAAGGGGCAGAAACGGTGAGGTCACAGTTACCGATGGTTATTACGACGGATCTGAGGTTGAACGAACCGAGATATGCGAGTCTGCCGAATATTATGAAGGCGAAGAAGAAGAAGATTGATAAGATTTCCGCTGAGGAGTTGGGGGTTAGTTTGGAGAGGAGACTGAAGACGTTGAAGGTTATTGAGCCGCCGCCACGGCAAGGCGGTGGGAAGGTGGATGATGTCGATGGTATGATTGCGAAGCTGAAGGAGTTGGGTGCGATATAATGATGTGTTTTATGGTGAAGTGTACATATGAAGGGAGAAGGCATCGATACATGGGTTCAGGATGTATACAGACTTAGATGGAGAACACGGCATGGGCTAGAAGTTCTCGATGGCCTGCAGAACAACAAACATCAAAAATCTCGAAGTTCAATCCTGTCCCTGTCATTGGAAGTTCACTTGTAGCAGGTAATGGGGTGTTTCCTGTTCGAGTCGCCTTGATCATGTATGTGATCTCCAGCACCCGAAACTTTTCCCAAGACGACACCGCAGTCTCATCTTCATGTCTCAAAGCAAATTAAATTAGCTTACACAACAGAAAGCCCTCGTCTCTTATATCATATGCAAGAATATTGCAGAACTACCCCGCCATGCCCCTAGCTCCGATCGCCTTCTACCCACACGTGCCAGCTCGCCTTCAGGTCAGCCAGGCACGCAAAAATTCTCAAGCTGCATGGGCCAGCAAATTCTGCACAGCATGAACTTCAGCATACCCATGACAAGTGCCCGTTGTACTAAACCAAAGTCGCTCTACCGTCACAGACTTGTGCATCGAAACGGACAAGTCAGTTGCTTGCATTGGCTCCGCGTGCAATCCAGCGTCATCTCGTCGACCCCTCTGCATTCGTCGCTTAAGATTTTCTCGCCCAGCAAGGATTTGCTGCCCCGCCATCGTCGCACTGTGCCCAATCACCGCCGCGCTTATAATCTGCTGCGCTCACTTCCGATTTGCACGTCTTTCTTTCCGCAAGCATCCACCATCCACCAACAACCTCTGCCCAAAATTCTCACCACCGACTCCGCTGACATTTCGAACAAAACTCCTTCCCTCCCCTCAACAGCAAAGAAGAGATTAATGTTGCGCGTATGAGTGGGCGCCCGTCAGTCTTCACGTCCCAGGTACGTACAATACAGAGCAGGAGAAGCTGCGTTCCTTGCTTGACTCACGTCGTCGTCGTTATCTCTGCGTTGGACGATCTCCCGCCCTCAACGTCACATGAAGACGATATCCTCAATTCTGCGTTTCTGCTTCCAATTGACCCCTTCTGCATCTGCAATATGCTTTTCGATCATGAGTTCCTTTGCTAACGCGCCGCAGGATTATATTTCAGGTCCGAACTCGCTTCTCCCCTTCCTCACCGCCAGACTAACCCCCAGTAGATCACATCTGGAAAGCTTCAGTAAACTGAAACGCTTTCGATAATCCAACCACTACCTTCAATTCGAACTACACTTCAATATGTTTGCACGATTCGTCAAGCCGGCAGGCATCCACAACCGGATCGCCCAGCAGGCCCGTTTCCTGGCCACCGTCGAAGGCAGCGCTGGCCGAGCCATGCCAGTGACTCGTCCTCGGGCGACACCCATCTCCCACGACCGAGCTACATTCACAATCAGGGTATGAGATAATTGGCGGGGTAGAAGAACCTTTTTGGCTGATTTTTCTTCTTAGGATGGTCCGGTCTTCCACGGCAAGTCTTTTGGGGCCAAGTCGAACATTTCTGGCGAGGCGGTCTTCACGACTTCTCTTGTTGGATACCCCGAGTCTATGACCGATCCCTCGTACCGTGGACAGATCCTCGTCTTCACCCAACCGCTTATCGGCAACTATGGTGTTCCATCCTCCGCTCGAGACGAACACGGTCTGCTGAAATACTTTGAGAGTCCCAACATTCAATGTGTGGGTGTAGTTGTGGCCGATTATGCTGAGAAGTACAGTCACTGGACAGCTGTTGAGAGCTTGAGCGAGTGGTGTGCTCGTGAGGGTGTTCCTGCTATCTCTGGCGTCGATACTCGTGCTATTGTCACCCACTTGCGAGAAGTTGGATCTTCATTGGCTCGAATCACCATTGGAGAGGAATACGATGCCGATCAGGATGAAGCCTTCATTGATCCTGAGCAAATCAACCTGGTCAAGAAAGTTAGCACCAAGGCTCCATTCCACGTTAGTTCTATGAACGGAGATATGCACGTAGCAGTCATCGACTGCGGTGTCAAGGAGAACATTCTTCGCAGCTTGGTCGGTCGTGGAGCAAGCGTTACAGTCTTCCCTTACGACTTCCCCATTCACAAGGTGGCCCACCACTTCGATGGTGTCTTCATCTCCAACGGACCCGGTGACCCAACCCATTGCCAAGAAACTGTCTACCATCTCACCCGCCTCATGGAGTCCTCTCAAGTCCCAGTCATGGGTATCTGCCTCGGCCATCAACTTCTTGCCCTTGCTGCAGGTGCCCGAACAATCAAGCTCAAGTACGGAAACCGTGCTCACAACATCCCTGCATTGGATTTGACCACCGGCCAATGCCACATCACATCCCAGAACCACGGCTACGCAGTCGACACCCCAACTCTGCCCGCAGAATTCAAAGAGTACTTCGTGAACCTGAACGATGGCTCCAACGAAGGCATGTCCACTCCCTACCTTCCCTCTTTGCTCCCACTAACCTCTCACAGGCATGATCCACAAAACCCGCCCCATCTTCTCCACGCAATTCCACCCCGAAGCTAAAGGCGGCCCAATGGACTCCTCTTATCTCTTTGACATGTACATCGAAAATGTGCAGCGCTACAAGAAGAACCAGGCCGTGTACCCAGCAGGCGCCGGCACCAACAAGCCGAACCCGCTGCTCGTCGATCTCTTGAGCAAGGAGCGAGTCGGTGTACATCCTGCTCAGCCGGAGGAGAATCTGGCGCAGGCTGCGGTTGTGAGTCGTGCGGCTGTTGCTGCTGCTGCGTAAGGTTTCTGCTGGGAGAGGAATGGGACTGGGGTCGTTGGCGTTTGATGGTGCTTGCTTTCTTTCTTGCTGATTCTGGATGCGGTTTGGGACACGTGATTGAAGGCAAAAGTCTGTAGTTGCTGGACTGAATATATTCTTTGAAACACAAATGCTTCCTCGTTTTATTGTCATACTTTCGCACCTCGTTATCCCCGGTTGCAAAAGAATTATCCTGTCACAGCAAGGCTGAGCATCATAGACTCCACAACTCGCATCTCACACACTCTCCTTCCGTGTATAAGGCAAGATCGCAACCCGATAGTAAAACATTCCGCCATCGTGCTAGCCGACCTTTCGAGTATGAAGCCTTGGCCAGGGATAGTAGGGGTACGGAGGTAACGGCTTCTGGCCGCTGAATCCATCAAGCCAAACATATCTCCGCACCGGCGCCGCGACCGCCAGCTCCTATTTTCGGGGCCGATTCTCGCACTTGCTCTGCAGCCAAAACAATATAAAGCAAAACGCCAAACAAAACCCACAAATAATCAATTACTTACTTCATCTACAGTACTGGTGATCTCTCAGCTTCTTTCGCGTTATCGCCTAGTTTCGAGAAAGCATGCCAGCCCAAGCAGTGAGCACAGCCCTGGCGGCTCTCGAGGAGGACCCCTCCAAAGCGCTTGGTTTATCTTTTGCAAAGAACGCCAATATTCAGCCTGGGCAGTTCATACCCCGAGCTGGTAAGCCTGACCTTTCCTTTCCTTTCTTCATCTCAATCTCTCTCCTATCCTCCACCTACAAATCAAACTAACCATCCTCCCACCAACAGACGCCCTCTCCGCCCCGACCCTCTCCCTCCCAACCTCCACCACTTCCCCCTCGCAAACCTACCTAGTAATCTGCCTCGACCTCGACCCACCCTTCGCCTCCTTCCCCTTCGCCGGCCCCATAAACCACTGGCTGCAATCCGCGTTCCGCCTTTCCCCTCCCTCTTCTTCCTCTCCCTCCTCCGCCAACAACAACCTCATAACTACAGACCCCTTCATAATCAACTATTTCCGCCCCGGTCCACCCCCAGGTGCCGGGCCGCATCGATACCTCTTCCTACTGTACGAGCAGCCGGAAAATTTTGATGTGAAGGATCATGCGCCTAAGGACGGGAAGGAAGTCGGTGTTCTGCCGAGGATTAGATGGGATTTGGAGGGGTGGGAGAGGAGGGTTGGGGTAGGTGGTGTGGTGGCGGCGAATTGGTTTAGGAGTAAGTAGGGGGATGGGGGGTGAGAGGTGAGGTGAGATGAGGTGCTGGGGGAAGGGCGTTTGAGGAAGGACGAGGAAGGGGAGGGAGAGGTGTGGGTGTAGGTGTAGGTTTTGGGTTGGGGTCGTTTGTTTTGGGTGGGTTTTTATTGGTAGCCCAAGGAAAGAAAGTGAGGGTTGGTGTTTCTTGCTAGAATCGTTCTAGAGGGCTTCACTATAGTTAAAAACCTCTTCTAATACTTGAAAAGCTCGAGATAATTCACTTCAATTATCCCGCTCGGGGCATGAACTCTTGTTCCGTACTTGCTATTTGATGGATTCGTAGAGATAGCCAGGAACTGCAATCTTAGTCTCAACGAAGAAGTTGAGGGCGTTTGGCTCCTGGATCGGTTTCCATGAGTTTCTGAATCTGACGAGGGGACGTTTACTTGTGTGAAAAGGACGGAAGCACTGCAATTTTAGCGTCCGCGAAGGAGTTGAGGTGACGTTTGATTCGTGGGTTTGGAGAGGGAGTTGCTGCCTGGGGCTGAAAGATGCACTGCTTTTTTAGCCTCCACGAAGGAGCTGAGGTGGGAGTTTATTTATTTATTTAGTTTCGTTCAGAACAGTACGGACTAGACTTTATACCTGGGAATTGAAGGAGAGGCATGGAGTGGAGAATTGCCAGTCTGTTGAGTTGGATTCATTGAGGTGGCAATGAAAATGTGCTTCAAATGGGACTTATAGCGAACTGTTTTATTTTTGTGATGTGGTCAAAAGCAGTGCAACTTTGTTTTGGGAGAAAGAAGTGAGGTTGGAGTTGATCGGTAATCTTATCGAATCTAAACCTTCCTTCCTTCCCACGCGGTTAGTAACTATCGCCACTCTTCTCATGCGCTACTCATCCATGCCTCACCTTCTACTCAGTTTGCTCGGTCACGTTCCTGCTCTCTCTTACAATGGCTAATCATATTTACTTGCTATTTTGTTCTGCAAATCAATCAAAGGTTTCTGTATTAGAAGCAAAATCTTCTCCAATAGCCTAGCATTCTCTACCTAACTAGATAATAATATTACTAGCTTGCCCCACCTCGTATGTCCACTCTGAGTCCACCTGAATCTGCACCACGACGAACTGCAGAATGACCATCTGTAGCAGAGCAAGTCGGCTATAGAGCAATCAGGAAGTAACGTTGCTTAAATTGTATGCAGTGCCTTCTAGTACTTCCAACCTCGCCTTGATCTAAGCGCGATATGGCAAAGCCCGAACCTGATCTGCAATCGTCATCCTTATAATACGTCGAGACTTCAAAAAAAGACTTTCTGAGCAACAGTAAACGACGAGGACAGTATCATCTTCAATAAGTACTCGCAAACACTGAAAAGGACCATCCAAAAATAGCACTGGCGCTATGCAGCCTCTAGCTCTCCTAGGTACTTTTCTGATCAATACAATGGTATATGCAATTATCACATCCACTTGACCTCTTCTATTTCTAGGTCGCTCCTAGGTCCTTCGACGAGTTTCGCGGGCTAAGCTTGAATCCTGTTCCATACCGGGTCTCAAATTTCGGACCTATTTCTGTCTGCGGTTCCATGGTTCTCTCTATATTTGCAGAACTATGACCGCGCGAAATTTGCTGGACAGAATCATCAGACAGCTGCCCAAACACCGTTAACGATCTGGACCCAATAGTGATGCGCCTTGCTGATACCAGATCTCCAACCGTTGAGACGAAATACTGATAGTTATCATCCGCCATAGCGATATCTTCGAAGACGTTGGTTCGTTCTTGGTTTGCTTGCTTAGAGGCCTCGGTGCAAATGTCTAAGCTTTGTTTGACGCAGTCCCTTTCTTCTTTCAGCCTTTCTTGCTCTGCCACTTGTTCGATTGATATGCTCAATGGTTGCGAGGAGAATTTTTGTAGTCGATGGTTGATGTCTCGGAGCTGTTTCTCAAGCTGGGTGGTTGTATCGGTGAGATTCACTCTACATGCGTTAAGGGTACTGGAAGTGACTTGTTGAGCTGAAGTAAGAGTACTAAGCGTGGTGACGGGCGCCTGATATGGTGCTGAGAGATTTATAAAGGCGTTTGGCTGAACTTGGTCTATTTGTGTCAAGACATGGGCGCAGATACCAAGGCAATTTTGAGTGCTGTCCCTTTCCTCCTGTAACTGTTGTAGCTCGGCGGCATCTTCATTCGAAATTTCCGCGCCTTGTGAAGAGATGGTCTGTAGTTTTTGATTGATATTTTCGAGGTGTTCTTCAAGGTCGGAGGTCGTATTCGAGATCAGTTGTTTGTATTCTTTGAGGACGTTGACGGTAATCGCAGCAGTACGCCTGCATGATAGAAATTAGTTCTGTGTGCAAAAATACTCATCAAACTTACATATTTACGTCACCGAGCGCAATAGCAATAGTGGATTTATAACCCGCCAGCATGTTTTTAAATCCGATTATGTCACTCCCCATATATTGTAATTTTACCCAGTCTCTAAAACTCGTCCTAGATCCATTGGAATGGGCTGCACATTTGGCGATTACCGCTTCGAAGTCCTTGCATGCCTTGCCACATCGGAGGAGAGGGAGCTTAAGCGTTGTAAGGTCGGCATTCGTGCTGGCGGCGGTCTCTTGAAGAGATCGCAAGATCCCATTCAGGTCCTCGAGCTCTTCCCCAAGCTCACGCACAACCCTCTGATGGCTCTGAAAGCTTTGAACCAGCTGGTAGAGCCGTGTGCTAGACTGGAAAGCAGACACTGCCAATGCCAGTATCCCAGAAGTAATGCGTATTGGATCTGCCATTCTGATACTTTGTGGAAAAGGATGGGATGTAGAGATTATATACAAGGAAGTCGAAAAAATGCTGCTGAGAGCGAAGATGGTGCAAAAGCGAGCACGGCAACAGATGTTAAATAATGCTGCTGCTGAGGATGCTTAGATTGCTGTCGATGTTGACGATTGCGGGGATGGGTCACACGAGGTTGGGGTTCCTTATCGTCTATCTTGATGCGATGTCTTTTGGGCGCTAGGAGCGGCTATTAACGAAAGTCAATTGGTTGACAGAATCACATTACGAATAATCCTCCACATAAGACAAACCAACATATCCAGTATCAAGTATCAAATATCAAATACCAACTCCGAGCAGCAGTAACTCTCACCGGGCGATTCCAGACGTTGACATAACACGGATGGGGTGGAGTTGTGCACTGTATACGTCCGACGCTGGCCTTGGTACCTCAGGCACCACATCAGGCAGAGACCCATTCGACATCCGTCGCAGTCGCCGATCCCCTGGGTAATTTCAAAGATCCCTCTGTGGCTTTCACATTTCTTAAAATAGGCGGGACCTAATAGAAGCATCCTATCCCAAAGGGAGCCGATTGAATAACGTTGAATTGTGAGGCTGAATTTCTCGTCACGTGCGACTAAATCTAAAATCGGCTCTAGCAAGGATCCCTTGTAAGTTTAATATGGAGAGCGAGAATGGATACTATCACGATATCGTAATAGTTTAGGATGGTGGTTATGTTCTAGCTATAAAGATTTATATTTACAAAACATGGAAATTTTATCTAGTTCTCTAGGGAGCCAGAAGAGAACGCCCCTGAGCAGAATCCAGCTGACTTATTGATGTGCTCATGGCTCACGAGTCTCCCTCCCGAAATCCGGTTCATTATATGGCGACTCAGTCTTTCTCCCCCTGTCGTCGAGATCCTCGCGTCTGACTTCTGTGATGGCTTCTATTTACAGGCCGCGCTTCCGGTTGCGCTCCATGTATGTCGGGAATCGAGACAAGCAGTAGAGACACTCTATCCCCGCTGCTTCGGGTCATTTCTCCAGCCCGAAAGAATACGCTTCAATTTCGATCTCGATATCCTCTATTTAGATCTCAGTCAAGAAGAGGAGGGCCTCCATCACTTTTTGGGAATTCTGAAAGAAACTGAGTTGATTCGTCTGAAATATGTCGCGATCGATTCGGCGTATCTTGGTGGCTTGGTCGATTCTCATTTGCAGATACCGGCTCTAAAGAGAGCATTAAAGGCCATGACAAACCTAAGGGAGATGATAGTTGTCTGTGATGCCACGATTGGGGAAAATGACAATTATTTTGTGCGAAGGCACCGAAGGGCGCAGATGAAGTTTTATGCCGGGCGCGATGCTGAAGATAATTGGCCGCCTGCTGACATCGAGGAACTTCCTAATGTCCAAGAGGAATATAGGGACTGGAAATTGTCAAATGTTATGAAAGTGACGGCCATGTATGGATGGCGGGTGGCATGATTTATCTGAAAATATAAGCGGATAATCTTGAAGGAGATTTGATAGATTAAGATATCCCATCCAGCTCTAATAGGCTCTTCAGTGGGGTTGCTTACAGATGTGGGGTGGGGGCGTAATTAAGGTTATCGTCGACGGAGTAACGAGTAGCACTTTACGCGTACGCATAGGCCAAAATCGCTATGGCATGCTCTAAAAGTGATAATCGATATAAAAATCCATTTATAAAATAAGAAGTATATTAAATATAGCTAGATTAGAAAGAAATAAAGCTATTCCTAAGAGCCTATTATAAATATAAAAAGCACGTATTATAATTAATAATATTATATAAAATAAGGCCTATATAAGGGCACTTTATAGATTAAGCACGCTATACGCACTCGACTCTTATACTCCACTAGAAGCTCCCCTCTTAACACCTTAATCCTATATATATAGTAACGAGTTCATAGTAAGCTAGTTTAAAGTTAGTATAGCGAAGGGCTAGTTAGTAATAATTAGGCTCAATAAACTAATAATTCACACCAATCCGGAATTTAAAGCGTAATTAGGGCTTTAGGGTCTCCTTAAGGAGGTATTTAATAATAGCCTCCCTAAATACCTTTTATAATCTTATATACTCGTTCTAACGTCTAACTATTATTTATTTAGCGTCCTTTCTCTATAAGATAAAGGCATTAATAATAGTATAATCTATAAGCTATTATATATAAATCATCTAGTATTAAATAGTAACCTACTAGATAAAGAGATCTTCTTATAATTAATTATTAATATTAACCCTATTTATTTTCTAATTATAGTTATTAATTACGCGGATTACTAAAAGAGTAAGCTTACTAGAATAGTATTTTCATATATTAATTATAAGTAGATTTAACGTCTCTAAAATATTAAATATCTTCTTTATTTTAGGCTTTATTAAAGCTAAATCCTTTAGTTAATGTCGATTATATAATATATACCCTTCACTATTATATACTATTATTATACCCTTAACTATAGTCTAATCTTACTAGATAAAGAATAGAATAGGCTCCCTATCCTTATAATACTTAACCTTCGTTCGAATTTCGCCCTAAGAGAGTATTTATCTATTATTCTTATTAATTAGCTCCTCCTAGAAGTGCTTTCTAAAACGATTCCCCTTAGCCGTCCTATATACTATAATACTATAACTATAAAGGACTAAGAATAGCTTATAGCTAGTAAATAGATTATTAGTAAAGATAGTATATTTAAGCTCTTCTCCTTATATAGTTATATAAGGGAGGTTAAGGGCGAGCGTTAATACGCCTACGCTCGTAGGAGTAAGAGTTAAATAGTTATATAACACTTCTACGATTCCTTTAATACTTAAGTATGAGTAGGTCAACTAACCTATAGCTAATTAGAAAGGCTAGTTTAATTCTTAATATAGTTAGAGAGTCACGTATAAGGGGTGATTTTAAATATCTAAGAAACTCTTAAGTTAGGGATTACTAACTACCTCTATAACTACTCTATAAATTAATATCAAAAATCGACGAAATAACTTACTTATAGTATTAGAGTAGTATAGCTAGTTATAGATATAGCTATAGTTATAAAGGGCCTATATTTTAAAGTCGTTAAGGCACGGTTTTCTAGGTACTTTTATTATATAGGCACTATAACTACGAAATCCAAGTATTTATTTATAACGAGTAAGACTTAGGATCACGTGGAAGCGTGGTCTAGGCGTGTTAAGCTATTTTAGGATAGTGCCTATATAGTCCCTATATTATACTAGAGGATATAAGACGTGTCCTATAAGCCCTTAAGAAGGGCATTAATTAGTTTAAATACTAAAATTAAGTATTAAGAGCTAAAAGACTCTATTATATTAGATATACTTCTTTAGCCTTACTTAAAGCTTACGTAGTACACTATTATTAAGCCTTATACTATTTATTATATAATACCTTTAATCCTAATATTACTACTTCCTAAAAGTATTCTATTAGAATTGAATCGAGTGAGGAGATCTTAAAATACTAGTTATTAAGGATATCTACGTGCTTATTATCTTAATTAATATTAAAAACCTTAATTATAGCTTTAAGATACTTATATTACTTCTACTTTATTTAATAAACTAGGGAATCCTTTAATAGTAATATTTAGTAGTATTTAGGCTTCTTATCTTAGTATATACTTATAAAGATAAGGAGAGTAAAGTATACCTTAATTTTAGTTATATATATATATTAGTTTAAATAGACGCTAACTAGCCTTTAAATATTATATAGGATATTCCTCTATATATTTATTCGTATTCGTCGCAATTAGCTCGAATTCCTTATCCTATATAAAATAGCTAAAGTAACTTATAAGATTATCGACTTAGTAGGAATCTAGTAAATAGGATCATATTAGGCGCGGGGGATTAGGCATATTAAGGGGCTAAAAGGGGTCGAGTTTAATACTATTAATAATATCTTTATAGGCCCTCTATATATATTTTTTATAATAGTTATAAGTAGCTCTATAAGTCATAGTGTCACGGGCACGTGACAAGGCAGCAGGGCAGTCGGGCCCCTTTCGGCCTAGCTACGTGGCACGTGCGGGACCCCTTTTATATCGCTCACAGCTTTGAGAGTAGAGAGATAGAGTTTAGCTTGTATACGATTTTGAGAGGACACTTACGAAGCGTATATAATACTGGTATTAAGCCCTAATTACTACCTTTCGGCACTCTCTTTGTGATTCCCTACTTTAGGGGCGCTTAATATCCTAAACTCTTAATCTAGCTAGTAGTTCGTCACGAACGAGAGTCGTAGCTAGTATGAAATATACTAGAAACGCCTTAATTTCCATTGATTATAGCTTTAGTAAGCACGCTAGAGAGCTCACGAGAGCGTATAGAATAGCTGTAGAGACGACGTTACCATGAAAGCGATTAGGAGCTAATATGACTACTACCACGAATACTAGAGCTTCTAGCGTATTACGCTAAGGATATTTAAGAAGCCTAAGACTTTATATCGAAGGTAGAGCGTTGATTTCGCCTCGATCGCGGATACTACTACCTAGACGATACGTCTAAAATCGACTATTACGTACTAGTATTCGAATCGAAGCCGTATCGCTAATAGAGTATTTTTAAAGTAGATACTAGGGTTAGTAATACCACGTGGGATTAATTTAAGGCACACCTTTTTGACTTAATCTGCGATACCACGAATCGATAGCTTAGCGCCGTAGTTGCGTACGAGAAAGCCCGTTAATGAGAAGACTAGACGATAGACGACTTTACTATAGAGCTATAGACGCTTAAGAGAGAGCTAGGCTATACTAATAATAAGATATAAGCCGGAACGCTATTTATAAAGCTACGATGGGAGCTATAGAAAGAGATATTAAGACGAGGGAGTCTACTAGCTATATAAAGGGGAATACTTGATTTAGCGCGCTTAATTGAGACTATAGAACGGCTATTTGGGCCTAAATAAGAATAAGGAGAAGAAGTTAAGAGAGAGATGCAGAGCTCTAAATAAGCTATAATGAGAACTTATTGGCATTATAGCGAAGACTATATAAGTAGCCGGTGCCTAGAAGCTAGATACTATAGGTGCTAGGGGAAAGGACATTACGCTTTAGCTTACTAGAAGTAGTTAATAATATACTATTTTTAGGAGCCTTTATGCTAAATATATCGCGAGAGTAAGACGAAGGAGTACCGAACGTACTAAGAGCTAGTGACCTGGCTGAACGCTACGAGAGGTTAAGAAGGGTGGCCAAATGCCTAATACCTTCTAGCTATAAGGGGAAGGCCGAATACTAGAGTACCTTTACTTATAGAGTATAGCTTTATGCACTACTTAGGACGCCTTATGGACGTAGGAGTAGTACTAGTAAGGCTCACCTATTAGGCCGAACGCCCGAGAGATAGTAATTAGCTATATGCCATAAAGGAGAATTGAAGGCTATACGCTATACGTATGAAAAGTACGAAAATTTAAGCTCTAAGAAGTATAGATTTAGGCTATATGCCGAACGAAGAGAGACAGTTTTATAGAAGGCCGAACGCCTAAGTTAGAAGGCCGTACGCCGCGAGAGACTTGGAAGGCTATATGCCGTATAAGACGATTTAGCTATATACTAGGTAAGGAAATGACGGCTATACGCTATACGTATAAGAGAGAGACGATTAGCCGAATGCCACGAGAGAGAGTTGAATTAAGAAGACTATAGCTAAGTATTAATCTAAAATCACTTATAAAGACTAACCGTTAGGGATGACGTCTAGAAAGGGGGGCGATAGCAGTACGCTATAGGCACGAAAGTAAGTAAGGCACTAAAAACTAGTACTAAAATCGACGTTAAAATAAGTACGAAAAGCACGAAAGTAAGCGTAATTTAGAGTACGCTAGACGATTATACGCTATACGACTAGTAGAAGATAAGAGTAAATCTAAGTACGACTAGGAGATGGCTATATGCCGTAGATATGACGAAGGCTCGGTATCGTATAAGGGGGGCAATTTGGGCTATGTGCTATAACGCTAGAATATCGTATTACCGAAAGTAAGGTGAAAGTAAGGCGAAAGCGAGCCGAACGTAGGACGTACGTGTAGAGTAGTGGTAAGGGCATATATATAGGGCTAGGTTTTATCCACATAGTAGTTTCCCTAGTTCTAGAGACCCGAATAGGCATATATAAGAGGATGGAAGAACTTAAGAGAGCTATTTACGTACGTACGAAGGCGTAGTACTTGAAAGCCTAGGGTAAGGCGCTTTTAGAAGGGCGTATGCTCTTAGGGATAAGAGCTCAGAGAGGGAGGCATTATCACGGGCACGTGACAAGGCAGTAGGGCAGTCGGGCCCCTTTCGGCCTAGCTGCGTGGCACGTGCGGGACCCCTTTTATATCGCTCGCAGCTTTGAGAGTAGAGAGATAGAGTTTAGCTTGTGTATGATTTTGAGAGGACACTTGCGAAGCGTATATAATACTGGCATTAAGCCCTAATTACTACCTTTCGGCACTCTCTTTGTGATTCCCTGCTTTGGGGGCGCTTGACATATAGATTCCTTATTAAGATCTCTATTAAGAATAACCCTATTATTATAGAAATCCTTATTATAACTATATAGCGAAGAGATAAAGTAAGCCCTAGGGCGTGTAAGATTAGGTATATATATATAATATAGGGAAGAGAGTAGAGGAGGAGGAGAAGAAGAGTTATAGCACCTTTTACTACTATATTTACCCTAGCGAGTAAGTATAACTAGAGGAGGAGGGCTTCTTAATTTCCTCTTTTATAGACGAAGTCGACTAATTACTAGGAAATAGTCCTTAACTACGATTATATCCTCTAGTACTAGATATCGACTCTCAAACGTAGGCGACGATAATAGTAGTAATAATAGTAGCGATAATAATATGTTAATAGTTAAGCACTTAGATAAGGATATACTTAATAGGACACGTTTAGAACACTAAGATTTCACGAGAAAGTTTAGGGGAACTATATAATTTAGGTAGTAAGCACTAATTCTAATATAGACGACGCGTGAGCGCGTTATAGTGAGGTTAAGGGACCTACTAAGTGGCGCTCTTAGTAGAGTGAGGTGTAGGGACAGTTAAATTATACCCCCTGAGGAGCCCATTAGAGCTGGATGGGATAATAATCAACTTTTCATATTTTGAAACTATCTAGGGACTTCGTTTACTTCTGCTCCGCCCCAGACCTTCCCGAGGCGCGTTCGTCATGCGGCATCAAGATTTCGTAGCACTCATCCCGAATTTCCGAGTGGCTTTGACTCGCAACAGCGGACTTGTGTCAGTTGGGAATAACGTGGATCTATACCCTAGTTAGACCAGGGTACCACAGTCTATATATACAGCTAGATAGCCCCTTCTTAGAACCTCAATCGAGTCCTATTTTCGCAACTGACAACTTGGGAGCAGTAAGCGGAGGTTTTCTTTTTCTCTTTCGTGTTGGGTTGAGAAGCAGCTTCTGAGCAAGGTTATTCCCTCCATTTGAAAGACGACTTTAGCGTAGAGACGCCTAGGATAGGGCGAGGAGGAAAATATTACCAAAGGTTACCGTGTAATATCTAAGGCGCCATAGAATGATTTTTACACTAATAAAAAGTTACGCGGACTTTGCTTACAGGTCAAGGACTTTAGAGAAAATTTGGAGGAGTGGGGGGACACAGAGAGGAAAAGGAAGAAATAGATGATGTTGACGAGCATAATGAGAATAGTTATAAGTGCAGACGCCGGAGCTATGGCGCAGGGACTCTGATTTATCCTGCCGCCGCGTCGCTGTTATTTTGTCTTCTCGGCAGCAGCCTTCATCTCCTCTACACTCTTCACTCCAGGCCCCTCATTTCCATCCCCATGATGACCCTTGGCAATAGCCAGTGTTTCCCTTTTCCGATCCGGATCCTGGTCTGCGGATTTCTCTTCATCTGGCGCAGCCCCTTCCGCATCATCACTACCAGATTTCTTCTCCTCGGTGTCGTTGTCGGTAGAATCAGGTTTGGGCTGTTCTTTCGCAGCCTCCTCGCCTTGTCGTTCATGGATGGGCTTTTCGGAGGATGAGGGCACTTGAGCGTTCTATATAGAATACATTAATTTCAATTCAAAATAAAAACAGAGGTTGCATACATCGGCCATGATCGAGGTATGTGATGTAGAGGTTAAGGTAGAATGTTAATTAAAGTTAAGGGGACGTTTGCTGGTCTTTAAAAGAATCAATTCGAGGATTATGGAAAGTCTTTTATTCTTGTGGACGTGCAGTTGCTCTTAATACGTTACTTTGTAGACTTTAAATGACGTCTTGTTCAGAAAATCAAGCTTCAACCAAGCTTTCCTTACGTAAGATTACGACGCAGACTACCAGGTCGCGGGCTAGCTGTGTATAGCGCTAATCAATGTGATGCCTGTTTTGATTATTTCCAGAGCTGTGCCTTGGAGGGGACGGAATGAGCTGGGCTTATGACGTTAACGACGCGAGACGTCATAATTTAACTGAACACCAATACCCCGCCTACCCCGCATTGTGGCTTAACAAAATCCAATTCCCCGCCCCCCACGTTTTTCTCGATGCATCGCTTTGTACAAGTAGTTTTGGTCTCGAATAGTCTCAAATGTTTGTGAGGACTTGCTGAGGTGGCTACGAGCGCGACCTCGACCTCGACCTTCAGTTTAATGGTTATATATAGGTTAAGTAATAGTACCCATATAAGCTGCACCGAATCTGGACCTCTCCAAAGTCCGCTTCCGTCTTTTGACCAGAGTAGTCGCTGCTCTAATTTGAGCCGAGCCCTAAGCACGCGAATAAGTCGGCCGGACATTACTTAGGATCTCATCTTCTAGCACCCTTCGAAATCGGTTCTAGTTTCCATATTGTCTAAATATAAATCTTACTAATGCGCATTGCTTAGAACAGTCAACTCTTTGAACCTATTAAGATATTTTGATGGTATCCGTTGCCGCTCCCCTATCAACCCGACAAGGATCTCTACCGGAGGTGATTTGAATCCCCTTTTGTTATGTCGCACGTGACTAAGGGATTCAGTCTCAGCGTACAAGAATATTGTGTCAGGTGATACAGGCGCTAGGCACCGCCTTTACTCTCGCGTGGCTAATTGCGACTGCATAACAGTTTCATCTTCACTCCGTTCCTAAAAGCAAACGAGTCATTGGTGCTACAGTGTGAGCTGAGAAATGGGCTGCGAAATAGAACGCAATCCGACATGATGCGTAGTAAGGTGTCCAATCAAAAGAACGCAAAGCCCGATAAGCTGCATGTTTGAAATAGTGCTACAATCAAGCCATGCTCGCTAGCGAAATTAGAAGACGCTCTAAAGGAATTGTTATCAAGTCCTAACGATCGTAACATATCACCGAAATAGTCCACATTCCCTCTTTTATTTAATCTTCCTCGCTTCCTATTTGAACCCCAATTTGTCACCCTATTGTGTTCATGGAGATATATTTTGGATCACCTGGAACGGTAATATCGTTCTCTGGCTTCCCACAGGATGTCGATCAAGCCCTTGGATGGTTAGCTTGAAACATACGCCAGCTATCTATCTGCCGTATGTCGGAGTTGGCTGTCGGAGTTGAAGCACTAGCTAAAATTGTGGAGCTATACAGCCATAGAGAGGAAGTTAAATTCCGAAATCTTGCTTCACCCTCTCGCATATTCATTCAATTGGACAACTCAATCACATACGTGGCATACATCAATGTTTTATTCTCAACACTTACTTGTCTATTCGAGAGGGAGTTGCTCTTGGCGAATTCGAGATTCCGCACGATCAAATGATTGGATAGGCCTACGCCTAAGCTGAAAATGGAGGCGTCAACTCTGGCGTCCGAATGATCATATAAGAGCTGGGCTGGCCTTTGCAACTGTATCACACCTTCCAAACCTTCAACCTCCGCGCACACCTTCGGGACACAGTTTTAAGCAACTTATACTTAAACGCCAAAATGCAAACACACCTAGGCAAACTGTCTATTTCAACGATCGCTATACTATATAGTGCTCTCTTTCACAATGTTTGCGCTTCTCAACATTTTGGCGCATTTCCTCTTCTGAGTGTTCGTGATGAGACATGCCCAGGTTTGCTCTTGCTGATATTCTAACTTATCCAAAATTACTGACCACCCAAACAGATGGAGGAACCTGTGCCCCGAACCAAGATGACACTGGCCTAGTTTGTTGCCCTAGCAGCCAGGCCGGAACTTCAGGTTGCATGCAAGCGGGGAGCGTCTGCTGCGGATATGGCTTTTATTGCGGCCCGGGTCAGTTCTGCTCTCCTCCGAATAACGGGGAGGTGAATTGTTGCTTCGACTCTGCCTGTAGTACTGTCGTGGACATAGGGATAAATGTGATCGCGTATACTGATGCGTCACTGTTCACTGCGAAAACGACGGCGGCGGCGACCACGACTGCGGCGGGCTCATCACCTCAGACGACTGGGACGTCCACTCCTACAACGAAATCGGGTAGTTCTGCAACAAATGGCAGTCCTGCGGCAACCAACACCTCAGCGGGAGAGTTAATGGTGAAGTTTGATATGGCAAAATTGTTACTGCCACTCTTTGCTCTGGTCTGGATACTTCTGGGTGCATAGCTGTAGAACTTCGAAGATGAAGGGATAAGGGGACCTGGGGATTGGTTGTGTAGTCTGTAGCAGAATCAGTTGTTACGAGCAGTTTACTTCACGGAAAACTTCGCGCCTCGTACTATGCCACTCAAATAGTGTTGTGATATCCAAAAAACAGAGCTCCTCCGGATGATGTCTCTTACATCAACGACCGTCCAGAACTTTCATATGGAGATAGCAGTGAATTACAAATCAGATCTTGTAAGTGTGAGAAGTTGCGAGATAAGTCTACCTGGGCCATAGCGTGGCTTAGAGCAAGCCGGTTTGAAAAGACTTGCTGCAATTGAGTCATGGACAGGGCAAAGTTACTTCTATTTGCCCAAGCAGGAGTTTATAGGCTTGAATATCAATCCTAACAGTTCAGAGGAGCCGTGATCTGGCCGAGTTCGAAGTTCTGCGTTGCTTACCTTCAAGATTTGCTCCATTGAGTTGTGTTTGCCTCTAGAAACAATCACCCTGTGCTTGCCCATTGATATTTATTTCAGGATTGTTCAAGTGTGGTACTCCCTTGAAACAAATAACTATATAACTATGACTGTGCCTTGAATCATCCAAGTCAATGTGGTACATCTAAAACAAGCTCCTACCTCCTTGCCGATGTCCGAAGCTGCGTCGCCGTCAGCTCACGTGACTATACAACACTGAAATATTGATTGCTCCAGAGCGTCTCCAAACATTCAATTATAGTTGTTTATGAAACTTTTTAATGTTCCACTATTATTCAGTACATTCACAGACAGGTGTTGTGCTCCATCCTCATCGGACGGTGGCCATTTCCCCTAAATGTCCCCACAAAATAAGCGAGAAATGTCAACAACAATCTACTTGTCCGTTCACTTACACCTGCTGCAAATTTAGAACTCGATTCTCTCGTTAATGATTGTTCCACTACGTCATCGCACAATGAGTCAATCTTTGGACAGTTAATAAAAGGCTTCGGCTCTCACAAACCTTCTTTCCTCCTCAACCAACCCCCCCGCGACCACCACCACACCATTGCACTGTAAGTCCCTGGTACAATGTGCCCTCTACTTGACCTATGTGCTCGTTCTTAATGTTCCTGTTGGATAGAGTACAATGGCTAACCCTTCTGTTTCCTTTTGTAGTTGCTCGATCTATTGATAATGGCAAACCAAAGTCGCCGCCCCTTCACTATCGCCATTTCTGGCTGCTCTTCTGCAGGAAAGAGCGCTCTTGCCTTCCTGCTCGCCGAGATATTTGCTGGTAAGTCTTTCTTGATTCAGCGGCGATTCAGCGTCGCCTTCCATCTCTTACTATTGCGGCGGCGTCACGGCTTCGCTTTGAAGCGATTGTTCTGAGGTGTTGCTAGACATTGATTCTCCTTTCTCTTCGTCCACCTGCGTCGGATTGTCCCGACGTATAGCTGAACATTCAAATTTCAATGATGACCTTCTATTTTCATTATGTTATGTTTTGATGGTACATTCAAATATGGATGATCTTCTTCTACTTCATTGTGTTCTCAATTACTGGAACATTCAAATGTCAATGATAACTACCTATCTCTTTCATTGTATTCTCAATGTCTGGAACAATCACACTAACTTACAATAAACAGAACCCGACACCACCAACAAAGTCCCCATCATCCATGGCGACTCATTCTTCATGCCGAAGCATCTGTGCCCGCTCGTCACCTATTCGAGCGCACCCAACGACACAGCCTTCTGTCAGATGACGATTGAGGACGTCAGGATTGGCGAGTATGTCATCTCATGGGATGGCACACGAGCAAACAATGCATTCATGCAATACACCCCGCCTACCACCAACAATATTCCATCGTATGCTGGGTCAATTGCTTCCTTTGAAAGTCCCGAGCTCGATGAGAACAATCGTCCGGAAGTCCATGACCGGGTTCCTTCCCAGGAGCCGGTTGCTACTACCTTCTCGGTCTCTTCTACACTACACGAAGGTGGTCGTAGGAAGGTGTTCACTGTCTCCGGGCCTGATACGGATTGCGATGAGGCCGTCAACTTTGTCAGAATGTTCGAAGCCCTCAAGAGCATTTCGAAGGACAACGAGATTGAGGATGTTGCAGAGAATCTTGGTACAATGAACCTGGAGCACGACACTGAATACGGGACCGACTCCGAAGACGGCGGCGTTCCATTGTCCTCCTCAATCTCCGAATATTCAGAAGACGGAGGCGTTCCCCTATTCCCCAAGCAGCCAGAAATCGAGGACCTAGCACCACCCTTCCCATTCCTCAGCATCGATATCGCTGCCCTGCATGCACAACACGCCGAGCTGATCTCCTCTATGCGGGCTAAGATCCAAGAGTTCCTCGCCGAAATCTCCAAAGAGATCAAGCATGCAGGTACTCTCCAACTCCCAAAGATACAGACTATCGAGTCCTTCCTGCTATTCTCCAACCCCCGCATTATCACCCCTCCGACAACGGTCTGGACACCACCCCCCTCCTCACAGACCTGCAAACCCACCTGCGCACCCTCACCTCCATCTCACACCAACTCGCCCAATCCTCCGACATCTCCTCTCCCCTCGAAGCCCAACGCACACTCACCGAGTCTAAAATCCAATCCCTGAACCTCACCTGCAAGCGTGCAATGTCCTCCCTCTTCTCCGCCAAACTTTGGCTCTCGACTTCTGCGGCTGCAGCTAAGGAGAGGAGGTTTAGTAGGCAGGTGTATATGGATGTCAAGGAAGGGGGAATGAGGGAGCCGGGACAGATGTGGAAGACGGAGGGGTATTGGGAGCAAGTTGCTTGGAGGAATTATGTGAAGGAGCATGAATGGCTGGTTGGGAAGGATGGGGAGGGGGAGATGGGGGGAGTTAGGGAGGGGGTGTATGTGAGGGCGCAGGATTTGGGGGTTGAGGATACGGTGAGGTGGGCCGTTGGGTCGGTGTTGGAGGAGTTGAGGAAGTTTTGGGGGGTTGGTGGGGAGGAGAAGGGGGGATGCGGAGAGTGTGTGGGATGTGATGGAAAGGGCTGCGAGTTTTGAGTTGGGAATGGTTGCGCGATGCAGCTGGCTTCAGATTCGAATCGAGGACCGAGGCGAGAAGACGTGCATTTTCATTGGAGTTTGGAGTCCGATGGAGTTTGGAAGATACCCTTTTGCTGCGAAGAAAGTGCTTTCCACAGAACTTTTCGTTTCTTCCTAAGTTACATGATGCTTTGGAGGAAGCAATAGACAAATTGAAGCCTCTGGGTGTATGTCTAAATCGTTAACTGCAACTTCTGTGAGCACGCCATACATGATAGTGACGATACTTCCTGATATGGTTATCCAAGAGCACTCATTCATTGTCTTTTCCTCAACTTGACCCACATGTTGCCCTTCTCCCAAAGGAAGTACACCTTCTGCTTATCCCACTCCCTACTCTCCTCGCACAACTCGACATCGAAATGCCACAGAACCCTCGCAAGGATTGCCCGCATCTCCGCCATCGCGAGGCCTTGCCCAATGCAATTCCTCGGCCCAACATGGAAGGGCTGCAACACATTCCTCTTATCATCCTTGAATTTCTCTTCTCTGGGTTCCAGCCAGCGTTCTGGGATGAAGGTGTCGGGATCGCTGAAGTTGGACGGTGAGTGGTACGCGCTGTAGTGATTCACACCGACGAGTGTCTAGGATAGTGAGTCAGATTTGGGTAAGGGCTTGAGTGAAGGGGGAAGGATGTGGTAAGTCTTACATTCTCAGGGATGAAATGCCCGTTCATAACGTTGCCGCCTGGTAGCATTTTGCGAGTCAACATTCCGGGGACAGGTGGGTACATCCTCAGCCCTTCTTGCAGCACGGCGTTGAGGTATGGCAGTTTGGCAAGCTTTTGCATATTCATCTCATCCACATCAGGGAACGAAGTTCGGATCTCGGACACAAGACGGGTGAGCGTTGCGGGGTTCTTGAGGAGGTAGAACATTGCTCCTGAGAGGAGCGTGGCGCTCGTTTCGCTGCCAGCTACGATGAGGAGGCCGGACGTTTTGATGATTTCTTCTCTCGTCATACCCTTTTCGTCGTTGTGTCTCAGAATGTAGCTGTCCGACATCAGTTCTACGATTACCGAAGCAGAGCGGGAGGGAGGTAACCTGATGAAATCTCGTCGATCGGTTTGCTTGTCTAGGCGACGCTCGGATTTGCCTCTGGAATACTCTTCGTGTTTTTCGCGTCCTTGTTGTAGTTTGGGGAATAGCTTCAGAAGCTTCATAACTGGTTCCCCAATGAGCGGGTATGCCCTCAATACAAGCAGATAACGTCCGATTTTGACGCCCTTGAAGATGTTTGCGATCCAAAAGTTGTATCTAAATCCTCGGGTCAGCATTTGGCTACTTATGTTGATCTCACATAGGTGGAAGAAGGTCAAGTCTGGGAATATATGGAACGACCATGAGTTGTGTATCGGTGGTAAGATGCATACTCCTCTGTCTTGAGAGCGTCAAAGTCCTCGTCAAAACACAAATCTCCAATCAGATCAAATGTAGTGAAGTTGAACCATCGGACAATGTTCACTCTGCCGTCTGCTGGACCGTCGATCTTCTCATTAAGCTTCTGAATGAGTAAGTCAAAGTATGAATTCATGAGTGGCTCCTGCTCTTGTAGAGCAGCTGGTGAAAAGGCGTGGCTTAGCAAACGGCGCATTCTAGCATGGTCGGCATTATTTGCCGCTATTCAAAGTGAGTAGAGATCAGAAAATTCGCTGTGGCAGACTCACAAATGATATGGGGGACTTCCCCTTTGGGAAGCTTGAAGCCCTTTTCAAGCTGTACTTTGCCAGGTTGATAGCCATAAATTGCTGAATGTACATGTCAGACAGCTGATCATCATATTGGGTTCCTACATACCTTGCCATACTTCAGCGTTGTTGAATGAAACAGTTGAGGGAGAAACGCGGACTGTGTTTCCATAGTGATCATGAAGCAGTTTGCGATTCACCACAGCATCACCACTCACGGTCTCCCAGTGAAACGGGAAATAGAAGGCGGCCCTCAGTTTAGGCCCTGGAATCTTGGCCAAGGGATGGAATGTGATATTGTAGAGAGCAACCCCCAAGGAATAGACGATGTACTGAATAAATCAGCCTTGAACACGAGGAACATTGATGAGACACGTGGAGCCGGGAGACCTTACACAAACGGAAGCGTAAAATAAGATAATGAGCAGCATGATTCATTAAATCGCAACCGTATGCCGTTCGGCTAAGACGACGGTTGATATGGAAAAGAGAGATAGTTGTCTAGTAACGTAGAGATGAGATCATATACGCGTCGGTCGATGTGCTGACAGTCAGATTCAGTACCAGTAACTCCGACAATCCGACTGCAAAGTCGGCGACAGGGTGGGACTCGGCCCCGAATCTCCGCCGGTCATTTTCCCGGTACTTCAGAAAGATGTGTTGTACGGTATCTCATTGGCTTCTAGATGGGATGAAAATGTGAAACTTGAGATAGCGGCCCCAGCTACAAGCGGTGATGTGGAACACGCTGCGCATCGCAAGACATTTCCACATCAGGAGCGCAATCACGTGATGGCAACCACCTCCTTAACTTCGAGCTATTGGTTGTTTGTTTTCTCTTTTCTGTGGTCTCGGATATTTGGCTTGCTGTTTGCTTCTCAGCCCCATGAAAGTATGCACAGGACTGGTCAGTAGTGACAGTGACAGCCTCACCCAAACTACCCACTACCCCTGAATGCACCGGGCGTTCGTCTCCGCCTGCCTTGTCGCCTTGGATCCAAGGTTCTGCCAGAAATCTCGACGCGTCACGAAGAATTGTCTGAACATTTCCTGGCCCCTGTGAGAAAGCAAACAAGGGCGCAACTCATCTTCGCAACACTACCACCCACCTCCTTCGACAATGCGCATTTGCTCGTTTTGCTCACCACCATCATCATGACCGATTGGAGTAAGCTCAAGGTCGTTGACCTCAAAGCGGAGCTCAAGAAGCGCGGTCTTGCACAGACTGGGCTCAAGCCTGCGCTGGTTGCTCGACTGGAGGATGCGGAGAAAGCAGACGGATCAGAGAGCGAGACAACCGTCCAGGATGATGTGAACAAGTTGGATACGAACTCTGCGACCTCTCCGGATACCGTGTCGCCGACAGTGCCAACCTCAGATGTGAATGCCGAGCTTGCTGCAGAAGCAGCCCTAAAAGCTACAACAGAGCATTCAGAGCCTCCTGCAGAGCCTCTCAGCCCTTCCGAAGAGCCCCCCATAATTGATACACAGACCGAACCTCTCCCGACTCAGCCCACATATACCGTTGAATCATCGCAAGCCTCGGTGCAGAACGATAAGCATGAATCTGCTCTCCCTTCCGTTGAGCCCCAGGAGGCAATCGACGACAGGCAGAAACGGAAACGAAGATCACAGAGTCCTCCCCCATCGATAGGTGATTCTTCAAGGAAGCGAATCCGAAATGACGAAGATGGGGAACAAATGGATGGCGTTGTCACGTCACAAGCTGACGCTGAGTGGGTTGAGCAGCACAATGCAGTGGACGCTGGCGATGTGGATGCTGCAGCGAAGGAAGTTGATTTCGATGGAGCTGAGCCGGGACCAACAGTTGTTGATGACTCGAAGGAAGATGTGAAGATAGAAGACGTGAAGATGGGTGGTGTGGAGACAAAATTCGAGGAGAGGTTGGAAGAGAAGATGGAAATTGACTCGGCTCCGAAAAGAGAAAGCGCGACTTCCGACGGCGATTCTTCTTCAAAACAACGCGATTCCAGACAATTCAAAAACCTCTTCTCTGGAGAAACGCAAGGCACTGCAATGACTATCTCCAGGTCCCACGACTCCTCTGAGGAGGCAGAGCCAGATCGAATCATTGATCCCGCTACCCATCCTGCGACTTCCGCCCTCTATATCCGCGACATCATGCGCCCTCTTAATCCAAACCAACTCAAATCCCACCTTGCAACTCTCGCCACTCCGCCAGGACAAGAACCCGACCTAGGCGTCATCATCAACTTCTACATAGACACAATTCGAACCCATGCATTCGTCTCGTTCACCAACACCTCCGCAGCATCACGCGTCCGATCCGCTCTCCACGACCGCATCTGGCCGGACGAGAAGACTCGCAAACCGCTTTGGGTCGACTTCATACCTGTAGAGAAGCTTGATAACTGGATTGAGCGAGAGCAGGCGGAAGGTGGAGGGCGTGGCTCTGCGAAGAAGTGGGAGGTCTACTACCATGTTGACGAGGACCGTCAAGTCACAGCTGTCTTGCAAGAAGCAAGTGGTATTCTGCCCGCGCAGCATGTCCGGCGTCCTTCGGTACCTGTTCCACCAGTTCAAGCACCACAAGCACCACGACATCTCGAGCCACCTTCTGCACCTCGATCATTCAACATTCGAGGTCAGGGAGCCCCGATGGCGAGGCTGGATGAGCTGTTCAAGTCTACGATTGCGAAGCCAGTTCTGTATTACATGCCAGTTGCTCGAGAACTAGCCAACAAGAGACTTGACAACATCGATGCCGCACTGTCGAAGGATGCAGCTGCTGGGAAGCGAATTACGGGCGCGATCAATCGCTACACCTTCGAAGATGGAGAGAAATTGGTTGATCGTGGTCCAGAGATCTTCCCTGGTATCCGACCTCCACCAGATCAGCGCAGAGGAGGGGGCAGAGGAGGACCACCTCGTGATCGGGATGGCGGCTACCGTGGTAGAGGTGGAGGAGGATATGGAGATCGGCCGCCGCACAGAACCTACGAGAGCTTTCGCCCGGGAATGGATTCAAGAGATGACAGGGACCGGCGTTACTAGGTGGTTAAAATGGAGGAAATTTGCATTTGAGGGCGTTTACGGATTGGAGGTCTTTATCCACGTTGCGGCTTTGCAATGGCGTAATCTGCGTTTGTAGGAGTATTTCGACTAGAGGAGGCAATTTCTGGTGATACCCAACAAGATAGCAGCTCTGAAGCAGGGCTGAATACATTCATGATTTCGCTGACTTCCATACCAATGCCTTGTGATAATATAGAATGCTCACTTCTATCGAACTATCAGATAAGAGAAATCTTCTCCGTGCAATCTGCCTTTATCCCAAGTCTCCAGCAACCTCACCTCGAAAATCCACAAGGCTGAACTACAAGCGCCATGCGAAACTAGAGTTCGCAGTCAGTTTTTAGCCGAGGAGTATCAAAATCGCGTTTTTAAGCATTTACGGCAAATCAGAACCACTAATTTCACGAATTACTCCACCACAATACCATAAAATAGGCTAAAACTTGAGATATAGACTAGGGAGCATGCCCTCTACACGTCGTTCGAGGCGCTTATAGGGGGACCCTCCCTAGGCAGAGCAAACCACGTCACGGACGCGAAAGCCTAACTCTAATACGCTCAACGAGTTCTTAAAGAGATAAACACCTAATAGATAATAGGAAGTAGGAAAGAGGAAGAAAGTAAAGACTCCTAATAGAATTAGAGTACTTACGAAGCTTATAGAGGTATTAACAAAGATTCTAATAGTTCTAGTAGTTATAATAAACGCGAATAAACCTCCTCTAGAAGCAACTACCCTATCTAAACGCGCTAGTCTAACGTAAGCGCGTAAAAAGTCGAATATAATACTTATAAATATTCCTTTTAACCCAACGATCGAAGGAGAGAGTACTTATTACGTGACTCTTATAATTACGCTAGTAATTAACGACTCCTATAAGATAGACTTAGTAATCTACTAGAACTATAATATTAACCTCGTCGTCCGGGATTCACTTATAGCTTTATATAAGTTCATATATAGGAAGTACGTAAAGTAATAGGAGGAACTCTATAAGTTAAAGCCTAAAGAGAGACTAGTTTTATCTCACTAGCTTGTAATAGTAGGTAATCTAAAGACGTTAGGGTATATACTTCACGTTAAGGATACTAAGTCTTAGAGAGCTATTAAGGCCTTACTTCATTAGATTAAGAAAGATAGTAGTCATAATCGAAAATACGCGTATAAGATTAATATCGACGTAGTTTATAAGATACACGATTAACTAGTTACTCCTCCTCCTATTCCTATAAAAGTAATTAAGAAAGCCCGTCCCTAAACCATATAAGTTATTAACCTTAATAAGACCCCTAATTCTATAGATTTCATTAACCTTAAAGGCTCTAGAGACGATAACCTTAACCTGCTACTAATTTATAGAGGACTAACTAGGTAACGTGCTTCGGCTACTTTAAGATAGCTAAATTAAAAACGATCACGTAATTAGAGCCTCCCTATTATATAACTACGCCGTGAATAGCTCTATTCCCTAATAAGATATATAAGAGACGGCTACTTAAATATTATTAGTAAAGGAACTAGTAACTGCTTCCACCTTCTAAGTAAAGATATCTATTATAAGCTCATAGCTAGCGATTTAGACGAGTAGGCTAGATAGGTTAGTATTAATAAAGTTACCTTAAAAGTTCTACTAGTATACTAGATTGTAGCCTTCCACGTAGGTGAGAAATAGTATAAGAATAAAAGGAAGAGCCGTTAAATAAAGGATAAGAAAGAAGAGAAGAGAGAAGAGAGTCCTATTCCTATTCCGGCCGTAGCTTAAGCTATAGTATTATAACCACCTCTATAAAACTCTTATTAACTCTTATAGTAACCCTTTTAGTAACCCCTTTAATAACCTTAGTATTAGGGCTTACTATAGTACCTCTAGCCGCTATATTATTACTAATAACCACCTCTACACTATGCTTATCTATTATATTATAATCCTTTCTATAATAATACACCCTACTAAGGTTATTAGCCCTATCCTCCTCTAGTTACCTCTTCGCTAATCCGAGATCCTATTAACGAATAATATAAAGGCCTTATAGAGTTTATATTAAGTAAGGGAGAGGGCGACGACAAGGATTAAGAACGAGTATAATATAGACTAAGTATAATAAAGGAAAAGAGAATCTCGCTTAATATACTTATATATAAGAACTAGGTGCCTAACCTTCTAAATAAAGAAGGCCTACTACTTAGAATAGGGTTTACGATAAGGGATCTTATAAGAGGCTTTAAGGCCTAATATAAGGCGCACTAAGATGCCATATAAGGACTCACATCGATAGGGCAATCAGCTTACTAAGGGATAGGGGGTAGGGGGTGAGAAGGGTAATAAGTAGTTAGTCTAGGGGTTCCTTAGTAGTTATACTCTACTTTTTTTCCTTACATATACGGCACGTCTTTTACACGTCTTTCTAGAAGCTCTTTCTAAATAGGGTAATCTATGAGTTATAATTAAAAAAAGTAAAAAAAAGGTATAAGACCCTATAAAATATAAAAAAATTTAACTCTAGTATAGTAATATTAAGTAGTAATTAAAGTAGCTTTATTTAGCCTATAATTACTATAAACCAAAACTTAAATCTTTTCTAGTATATATAAGTTCACTCTAAATCCTTATATTAGGAGTGAATAATTTCCAAGAACTTAAGTACTAACTTAACTACCTATATAATAAGTAACTATAGCTAAGAGATAAAAGTAGCTAAAATAGCCCTAGAATAGACTTAATTTTCTAGTACTCCTTATATCCCTATATTTCTAAAATACGCTTATACTCGCCGGCATATATTAGTACTAGTACCGACTTTCCTTACTACCTATTTAAGGAAGCTCTAATAATTATTAAACTCGTGCTTCTTATAGTAGTAATAGCGGCGGATATAGGCCTTTAGATCATAGAAACTCTCTTTAATTAGGTTAAAATCTAGAAAGTAAAGTAGAAGGAAGCGTATCTAAACTCTATAATATCTAGCTATCTCTTCTAACCTCTTAATCTATAAGTAATAGATTAAAGTATTATCTATAATAATAACTAAACGAGGACCTAGATAAGGCGTATACTTTAGAAGGACGTGTTCGATAATAAAGTCCTTAAAGAGCTCCCCTATACACGTGCCCTTAAATATAAGAGCTATAATATATCTATTGATTATATAGGCTAGTAAAACTAATACCCTTTCCCTCTTCTATAAAAACCTCTAGACTTAAGCCTTTACTCCCTTCTTAGTATAACTATAATAGTAGTTACTATATCTCTTATCGCTACCCGATTCGTTGACGTAAACTAGTTATAATACTTTAAAGTCCTAAAGAAGGTAGAGCTAATAGGATCTTAGTTCCTTATTTCTTTAGGTAGCTACGACCTTTAACCGCTTCCTTATAACGTTAATTCTTTTTAGAGCTCGTGAAATTATTAATTAGTTAACCTTAATATTATATATATCTAAAAGGAAATCTACTAGCTCGTCTTAATACTACTAAGGCTCCTTATCTAAGACTATTATTATTACCTATTCTATACGTTTAGTAATAATTTAACGGGGACCGCCTAAATAGGGCTGGACTAGTTAACCTACTTAGACACGTCTCTTATATTAATTTATTATCTACGTAGTAGTATCGTAGTCTTTAGCTAGTTATTTTATTAGTCGAGTAGAGGGCCGCGGACCGGCGTTAAGGAGCGTATATTCGATCTACTATATAGTCACTACCGAGAGACGGTCGGGCATAACGGGCATAAATCCTTCTATAGATAGTTAGTATATATACTCCCTATTATTTTAAGCCACTCACGAAGATTATTAGAGTTGTGGTTGTGAAGTTATTCGCGCTAGGGCTCGTACTAGGCATGCGCGTTCTGACGAAAACGCGATTTTAATACTCCTCGGCTAAAAACTGACTACGAACTCTAGTTTCGCATGGCGCTTGTATAAAATCGCAGCCTTGCGCGCCAGGCTTCAACAAAATTTCGAACTTCACATCACTTCATCCTTAAGACCACGCTCTCTCAACATAACTACGTACCACTCCATCCTCGTCTCAATCTCAATCGCACATTGATTTCAACAATGGCACACCTAACCAACCCTCTGGCAACACCCTCTCAGCTCTACGCCCTCACAACCCTCAATTCCCCCCTCCCAATCGACCTGCAACACAGCATCCGCTTCTACACCGCACGCCTAACCCAAGCCGCCGGTCTGCTGCTACGACTACCACAAGACATCACCGCGCAAGCAAATGTCCTACTCTATCGATACTGGCTCGTCGACCCTTTACTCGCATGGGAATTCAGCGTTCGTTCTCCACTCCAAGATCATCTCTTAGATAGCAAGAAGCTAACACCCAACCTCCCACAGGACGTCTCAGCCGCAACCCTCTACCTAACCGCCAAAATCTCCGCCTCACCGCGCACCCTCCGCAGCATAACAAACGTCTACACCTACCTGCTCTCACTCCCCACCTTCCCCTCCCCCACCACACCCGCACCCACTGCCCCACCAGACCCAGAATCCTACTACCTCTCAGAAACAGCCTACACAACCTACCGCAACCGTCTTCTAAATATCGAAGGCCAAATCCTCAACGCCCTCTCCTTCACAACACACGTCTCCCTCCCCCACCCCCTCGCAATAACCTACCTCCAAACTCTCTCCATCTTCTCGCTCCCCCCAGCTGTCTCCACCCGCGTCGCAAAACGCACAATAGCCCACCTCAACACTGCCCTCCTCTCCCCACAGATGCTCTACCTAACACACCAACCGCCCGCCCTGGCCACCGCAGCGATTTATCTAGCGGCTAGGGAAGAGGGAGTCAAGTTGCCGGATGGGGAGTGGTGGACGGTGTTTGATGTTGAGAGGGAGGAGTTGGGGTTTTTGTGTGTGGGGATGAGGAGTTTGGAGGGGTTTGTAGAGGAGGAGAGGAGGAGGTGGGAGGGGAGGGGGGTGCTGACGAGGGAGGGGGTTAGGGGGGAGATGGGGAAGTTGGGGTTGAATAATGAGGTGGGCAATGGAGTGGAAGAGGACGAGGAGAGTCAGATGGCGAGGTTGTTGGACGAGAAGGTTGGTGCTGTTAGTACATAGAGCTGTGGAAGTGGATGGTGTATTGTATGATATGAAGACTGGATGGAAGCCCATCCTGAAGGAGACGCAAGCTTGTTGCTAATCACGAGACAAGAGTATCTGCCTCGGGAGACCCACGGGTCGGATAGCTGAAGGAGGCCAAGATAGTCTCGTGAACGTTATAAGACCGAGAGGAAACAGGGGTTGGTCTTAGGGTTTGAGGAGTAACTGCACTTACAACATGGATAAGAAGATGAGTTAATAAATTCTTCGCCAAGCATACAAACAGGAAATTGGGTCAATATATCATTATATGATGTGGTCTATGTAGGATGGTATATGGTACTGTACAAGCTATCTGCAATCTCATCTCTCTATATAATCATAAGTCATCCTCAATCAACCTCAATCAACACCATTATCATGCTTCACTTCCCCTCCCTTAACAGGCATTGGAGGAGGCAGCGCACCAAGTCCCAACCCCAAACCCGCCGCCTCACCACTCAGCACCCTAGCCGCCGCAGCATCACTCTCAAGCTGGGCATCTTTCCTTACAGGACTCTTACTCTTGCCCCTCAAAAACGCCTCGACTTCCCTCTCATCCGTACCCTTTGGACTGACCGCCCTGCCCGCACCCTTTCCCACAATCTTCTCCGTCCAATTCCAGCCTTCCGAGCGTCCACCCTCTTCATCCTCAGAGTCGACCTCGCTATCAGCCCAATCCCTATCACTCCACGCCGCGTCGCTGTCTGTACGATCAAATCGGCCCCGCGTAGCACCTGCCAGACTGCCACTCGCAACCATCAAGCTGACGCCCGTGCCCGGCGTGCCTTTCCCTAAGCTGCCGCTTCCCGGCTTCGGCGCCTTGTTGAGAGCTGGCACGGAATCCTTCGCTTCTCTCTTCTCGGAATCCGTGCGTCCGCTCTCACCAAGCATGTGGATCTCAGGATCATGGTCTGGCTTGGGCGTCTCGGTTGTTTCGCCACCTGATTCATCAGGTCTTTCATTCTCTCCTTTTGCTCGCTCCGCGTTGGACTCCAGATCGTCGCGTGTAGTGGCTGCTGCACCATCCGAGAAGTGCGTGTCGCATAGGTGCTTGATGACCGGCCAGCCGTATGCGTTTGCGAATTGCCGGCGGACGATCATGTTGTTGTGTGCATCTGGTTCCAGGCGAACGAGTACTTTCCGCCATGAGATGTCGCGGTGGTAGGCTCGTGCGATCTTCTCCTCGACTTTCATTGCAGAGCCGTCGACGACATCGCGGGGGTCTTTGTCAGGGTTCGTGTGCTTGGTGTCGTCGTAGTCTTTTGAGGAAAGACTGGAGTCGGTGTGTGGCACGCCGAGAGCGTTCGGTTCGCTGAGGGATGAGGAGCGTGAGCGGCGACGAAGATGCAGAGAGCTGGTAGGGCGCTTCTTGAGTGGTGGTGGAGGGATATCTTCCGGGTGATAGACTCGGTCATGGAAGATTGTTCGCGGCCGTTTTGTAGGATCGATGAGGAATTCTACGGATGGGAGAGGAGGCTTGAGGAGATCTCCAGCAGCTTCGAAGAATGTCGTTTTCGGTGGTGCAGAGAGGCGTTCGGGGTCTTCATGCTCACTATCGCCTGTCGTGGCCTTTCCTTTCCTCGGGGACGAGAGTGTAGGGACTGACTCACTGCTGCGAATACTGAGTGTTTGGCTGCGTTTGTAGATTTTGCTGTGTTTGGGCGTGTGGCTTTGAGACTTAAGTGAAGGGTTAGATGGTTGGAAGAACTTGAGGATGCTTGCAAGAGGGCCGTCGTTATTGGTAGTCTCACCCATTGGGCTTGGAAGATCACTTCCACCAGAAGATCTCGAAGAATGCGGGCGCTCTTTCAGGCTCCGAGCATCGTCATCATCTGTGGCATATGGCGGAGGCTGCGGTACTTCTCCACCGTGACCTTGCCGCGTAGGGGTATTATCTCCTGTCTCTTCGCTGTCGCTCTCTGAGAAGGTTCTTCTCATTGGAGAACCAGAATTTGCTCCCGTGATCTCAGCCCATCCCCATTCAGCCATCGTGCCAACAAGGCCGTTCTCTCGTCTAGCCTTTTCAACCCGACCAAGGCCTTGCCAGTCAAGGAAAAGTAAACAACTCGTGCGTAGTGGGACGATTCCATCGTTCACAACGTTTGAGTACACCGTCCGGTTCCGGAACTTCTTTAGCACAATGTGAGCCGGTCCGGTTGGCAGAATTCGGAGAAGTGGTTTGGATTCCGGAGGCGTCTCTCCCTCGATTTTCTTGTGTGCACTCTCACTGATACCACCAACAATAGCACCCCAACCACTACGAGCAATAGTAGGCGGCCGCCAAGTCAATCCAAGATCCTGCCCTGTTCTTCCAACAAGACCAAAATCCAAAGCAAACTTGACATACAGTGGATTCTCATTGCTGAGCCCCAAGAACGGTGAAGCCATAGCAATGAAGTTGATAGGCTTGATCTTATCGAAGAACTCGGGGGAGTGTTTCTGGATATATGCTACTGCATATGTCTGGATAAGGCCACCAAGGGAGTGAGCAATGAAGCTGATACTTGTGATCTTGTATGCAAGTTTCCTCTCATCATATGGTTCCTTGATGATGCTGCTGTGATTATGACTCGGTATGCCGTCTTCCTGTTGTTTTGGCGGCCTTGAAGGGTCTGGCTTTAAAGCATGAGAAAGTGCTTCGGCTGCAGATTTCTTTGTGACTGGCTTGTACGGTTGATCCGGATATGTCATCTGCAGAATGTACTTCGCAAGTCGTTTGCCCAGGTATTTGATACCCCTCTCCGTCCGGACTGCATTCCCAGAGAAGCCTCTGACGATCACTTCCTCTTCGTCCTCGTCTTCGTCTAGATCCTCTTCCCTTTGCTGGGCGGGCGGCTTCGAGTCTCCATCGGCATCCTTTCGTTCAGTATCATGATACTCTTGCTGGCCTTTCCCGGCCTTAGCAGCCTTCTCTTTCTCCTCCTTTCTCCTCTTCGCCCTACGCTCCCTTGCGTCAACTTTCGCCTGCTTCGCCGTAGCATCAATACTCTCCTTCAAATACAGCATATCCGCGCCCAGATTACTATGCAGCCCATGGGTTAACACCACAAGATGAACCTTCTTCTGCTTTTTCCTCCTACTTTCCTCCCTCTTCTCCTGCCCGGTCACACTCTCCAACGCCGGATCACCTGCGCGCTCCCTCCTCTCATTTCCCGTCTCATCCCACTCCGGCATCCTCGGCGAATTCCACAAACTCGCCGTATCATCGACCCTAACCCTTATCGCCTTGCTAAAAACCCCCTTAACCAAGGCATTATGTCTCCCCTCCTTCGCACCCACACTCTGTTGATGGTCACTAACCAGTCCGGACACCACTCCGCCTGGCCCCAAACTCGAGCTCGAGCTCCCGGCCACCACCGAATTCAAGCCAGACACAAATCCCAAACTTAGACTTTTCTCATCCCTCCCCAGTAAAATCTCATAGTGCACAGCCGCACTATTACTAAAGATAACCTGGGAACTAACCTCCACAATCCAACTCACACTACTATCCTCCCCCTCCTCTCTCCCATTTCTTCCATATCCCGTCCCAGCACTTTCCCTGACACTCTCAGGCACATTCAGCGTCGTGGTGAAGCTCGCGCCAGCTTTCAACTGCGGTTCGAATTCCGGGACGCCGTATGCGCGCGGGTTCTCGAATTTCTCGTTCGGGTGGAAGGTAGCGGGGGCCGCGGATGCGTAGAGGGTGTAGGGCCCGTGGATGAAGGCAGCGCGGAGGGCGATCGCGGTGGTGTTCTTGATGCGGAGGTGGAGGTGGGAGGGTGAGGGGAGGATCCGGTCGTGTGCTGGGGTGTAGGTTACTGTGTAACGCACGACTTCGCCGATTTTGAGGGTGCCGGATTGGTGGAGGAGGAGCATTGTGGGTGGTTGTTTCGTTTTGAGGGCGGTGCGGTGAAGTTCCTAGATAGGTAGTAGGTAGGGTGGGGGTTTGGTGAGGTTGTGGGCGGTTGTCATAAAGTCATGATGGGTCGTTGGGAGCGGTGGCAGAAGGGACAGCTCTGCGGGGAGTTGGGAGTGGGAGGGAGGTGAGGTGGAGGATATCTTGTTCTGTTGGAGCTTGCACGCGCGCACTTGTTCGATCGACGTTTGTCCGGCTTCCGAGGCCACAATGACGATGTGTGGCGGTGCGCTAAGACACGACGACACAGTCAGTTGGAGGATTCATGCGATGCGAATGTAAGATCACATGTTATATTTTACGTAGGGATTCATAGCATTTTCGATGCGACTGAAAAAGTAGTTCTTGGATCATTACGTATTGTCATTAAATAGCTATACATTTGCAAAATGGGTATCTGTGAAAGTAAACAATCATGATACCACCCCCACCTGTGGCTGAAGCAAATAGCCTCCCTAAATGCTAGCCCTCCCGGCTGGCCCGGGATACCTTGTCGCCCGAAGGCGTTGTGTACTTCGTGATGTGAAAATGATGTTGCTAACTATCGTCTAGCAGCCGTGAACAAGTTCCATTACTGTAACTGTGAACGGACCGTGGCTGGCCGCCAATATGAGCTGGGAGCAGCATTTGCAGCAGACTCGAAGAACGATTTGGAGGTTCCAAGTTTTAGTAACCCTCAGTGGGAGGGGATATGACCCCCTCTTCCGGTTCGACATGGGGATAAACATGTGTTCTCCACGCACTGACCCGGTTGGTCCCTCTCTTCGTGCCACGAAGTCCCGCAAGGACACCCGGGGTAGGTTCGGGTCTCGGGGGCGATGGCTCAGGGGCTCTCGCAACGGGTGCATGGACTGCAGCCTCGCTCTCATAGTCTGTTCTTGTTCTCCTTGGAACAACTCTCTCCGCGGGTCGAGCTCGTGCATTGTAGACTTGCTCCCGCATCGTGTGCCGTCTCAGCATCGGGGGTGGGGACGGGGGTCGTCCGGGTCGTCGAGGAACGGGATATCGTTCCTCCATCCTCCGTGGGCCAGGGGGTGGAGGAACTCCACGTGCGTTCGCGACGCCCATAACGTAGTTGGCTGCTGCTGTAGCTTGGTCGAAATTGCCAGTCAGGATATTGCGAGCTTGAGAACGGACATAGTCCTCATTCATGAAATGCCCGGCACCGTTTCCGATGCCGTGGATATCACCAATGCCGCCTTGGTAGTCTTCTTCCCCCTCTTCGCCATCCAAGGCCATCGCCTGAAGTCTGCGAGCGAGCTCCTCATCCGCTCGCTCTTGACGTCGACGCTCGTTGACTTCGTCATGGTAAGTTGGTGTTGGCGGTCGAGGTCTGCGAAGTCGACGAGGCCTCTCTTGAAAATCAGGTTCATCCTCGGCGTCTTCTGGCACCTGCATGTGATTCAACCTGTCTGCCTCAACGGCTTCATAATTGAACCATGGGCAATTACAAGACTTCCACTTGAGGCCACAGATCATACAAAACTCTGCTGTACAGCGACTGTGGGGTATTAGTATTGCTCTCAGCAACAGGAAGAATTGACTTACCAAGTCATGTGATTGCAGCCTTCTTTCAGTTCAACCATAGTCCGACAGTTATAGCATCGCTGCCAACCCGCCTCTTTAGCTGCCTCGAGCAGACGATTTGTTTCCTCGTCCTTCGGACAATCCTTTGTTCCATGCCACTTCCCATTACACAAACAACAGACCTTCATCTTACACCGGCTGCACTTCCCAACTTTCTTCCCATCCTCCTTATGAATATTTGCAGGTTTTATCCATTCGCCACACCGTTTAGCTGGACAATATATACGGTTCTTCGTTGAATATTCTACGAACTTTCTATTCCACGTCTTCTTGAATTCCATATCAAATAGCTTGTCAACATGTTTCAGCGGTATGAAGTCTTCGGTGCAGCATTTTGGTGGCATATGTTGCGGATCGTTGACAGAGAGTTTGAATATTCGTTTTAGGCATGACTGGCACATTCGGTGACCACATTTTAACTTCGCAGATTTAGATCGTGGGATATCGTCCGAGAGACACGTCAAGCACGTAATGCTACGAAGGTCAGTAAAGCCTTGCAGATAACGTCGAGATTCTCTTACAGCTTTTCTGGTTCAACTTGTGGTGGTGCTGGAGTTACCCAGAGACCTCCCAACCAGCTTGACCGCCTATTCGCAGTACTTGAAATGGAAGGCGCCACAGTAGAACGGGTATGAGAACTCGTCGTATGGCTTCTCCTGAGTGAAGTGCGTGAACTCGATGGTGGGTATCTTGATGAAGTGCTCCTAGAAAAAAAATTGCATTAGCTATTGCCACTGCCAATTTCCAAGATCCCAAACCTTTTCGGTGGTGAAAGCGGTTCTTCAGAAACAGGCAGACGGCGAGAGCGGTGAGATGCACTTCGATGAAGCGATTCATCAGATGGCCTTGGACGCTCTGATGGCTCTCTAGTGCTCCTCGATGTTCTCTCCTTGTGCTTCAGAGCCCTCGCCTCCTCGGCTGAAACATATATAACCTTCACTTTCCTCTTCTCTCTGGCCGGCTCGGGTTGTGTGGCGCCCTCCTCCTCTTCCTCACTTGACTCTCCATCTCTCCCCAGTCTCCTCGTTTCAGTCACAATTACGCGCGACGACCTCTTCTTCTCTTCCGGCGCACGATAGACATATTCCACCGGCTCGTCTCTGGGCGCAGATTTCCTGCCTCTATGGCTTTTCCTCTCGGGGCTCTCATGGTGGTGTCTCCCCCTCCGACTCATCGTACTCCTCGAACTCGGGAGCGTCGTAGCAGTCATCTTCGAATCCAACGTAGTTCTGCGACTCGAGTTGCTGTTCTCAAAACCTTCTCCTCTACTCCTGCGCACTTCAGGAGCAGGATCACGCTCTCGCTCATTGCCACCACCCGATCCGTATTGGCTTTCAACGCGGTCCAATCGTCTTCTCCGCCGCACCATTCGCTCACCGTCAGCGGACTCAGAATTCGCCATTCATTCGCCTTTCGATCTTGGCTGTGAGATGTGCGCGCAGCGCCGAACGCCTAGGCGTTGGGCATTTGGCAATGGCCAGTGCAAGGGAGGGGTTGGGAGTGAAGGCCGCCTCGATTGAGCGTCGAACATCTGTTCGTGTGGGATAGGTTGCTGCGCTGCTGCTGCTGACCTGCGGTTGGCTTCACCGACTCTGCTGCATCCTGCAGCTGGGGATGTCTCGTGCAGCTACGGGCAATGCAAGCGTGACACCGACTTCTGAAACTGCCGGATGGCCGAATGAGGATAGGTTTGCGCTGCAAGATTGAGAGATGCTGGGGGTATTGGGGGTTTTGGGCAAATGATTTATACCCAAGGGAATCTGGGGTTGAGCTCTTTTGTATTCGGAGAGGTGTTTCTTTGCAGTTGCTGGGATAAGCGCCTGCATGAAGATCTAAGAAAGGGGTTGGGGCACGGCCCGTGTGGAGACTAGGCGTTTTTCAACGCTCCACTTTCACATCAACGCGCTGTGGGATGCGAATACGTCAAAGGTGACTTCTTGCGAACTCGCAAGATTCTTCATGAGTAAAGGAGAAATATTCTACTGCGAGAGGCAATGCTCGAAACGCGTCCATTGGCCAATCTTTAATTAATATATTAGCCCCAATTTCCTGGGAACCAGGTACGCGCCCGAGACTATTGTCCGCCTCGGCTGCCTCGTATGCCCTGTTCCGTTTATAGCATCGCCTGGAGAGTCATATAAATTAATCTTGAAAATTTGCTCCAAGCTTTGTAGTTGGATTGACAATAGGAAGAAACCGGACTAAAAGATTCATTTTAAGAAATGTTTAGGACAGGATTCCAATGTAGTCACGTGACTGCGTACTTGAGCTCGGTTACATTGATTACGTCCTCCTGCCTCGAAGCTGAGAAAGAGGTTTCAAAGGTATACTTAATACGAACAATTCAGGGGCGGAAGTAAGTTAAGGAAACAAACCACAGGGGCGGAAATGGATCGTGTTCAAATGTTCAAATCTACCAGAGAACGGAAACAGAAAAATCGTAAGCCTGTGTTTGTAACCTCGATTGAGGCTTGACTCTCACTACCGAAGAAGCGTTTCATGATACGCTGATGTGCAAATGCAAAGCAGGAACACGAGACTTAGGGTAGTAGGACGGCGTTGGGGTGCGGATCGGCGAACTTTGTGCTCTGTACGCACACCTGCTTCCGAGATCAAGGTCAGGTCGAGGTCATGTGCTGTGAAAAGAGGGTTTCGAATAGGTGGAACCGAGGAAATGTTCTGCAACCACACAGGTACGCATGCACACTGTTCAATGTGGGAATAGCACTGCACAACCAGAGCTGTGTAAAAGTAGTTCAAAATCATTCACAGGCCATGAAATCTTATAAAGAAAGTAAACCATTCGTTACCTCTCGCTCCGCTAGACAAACGTGCTGCGTTACAGAATGTGTACAATATATTCTTGCTCTTCATAGAAATAAATAGATTTCAAATTACAACTCAGACTAAATTGAATACTTCTCGGTCGTAGACAGCATAGGCAGCACTGCGAGCACTTGAGCTAAAAGTGCCAAAGCTAGATAGAATTCGGGATAAGCTTATCGGGACCATAGATATCGGACGCGAAGTTCATTAACATGCCCGGTACAACTCAAAAACTTTTCAAATAGCTTTGCCTCACTAGCAATACAACTTCAGTAAGGAGCAGAGCAACCAGAGAAGAATCAGTTAAGAGGTTCTTGATAATCTATTTCCCACGATACATCAGAGGTTTTTTATAATATTGAAAATTATGAAACATTGTACTGATCTCTTGATATTTTGGAATGTCAACCAACATTTCCCGGAGTGTGGTCTGGAATTGCTGCTTTAGAAGACTTGAACTGAGACTGATTCCCAGCGCGATGCCAATTTGTTGGCACACCTAGTACATGCTAATAGCTGTTGCCATGTGTTGCTTCGGAGCACAGAGGTAGAGGCCAATGAACTGTGTGGACAGAACTATGCCAGCGAAAAGCTCGAGTGGGAAGGTAGTGAGGGGGCCCTCCCAGGTTCCTGTGCCGAAATTCACGTGTCAGTTTATTTTGTAAGAGATTGCGCTTGGAGTGTACCACTGCACTAAATATGTTGTAGAAGATGGAATGTAGATCACAGAAGAATCAAGCGATGTACCGACAGGATGAGACCATTCGAGCAAGATGACGAGCGAAGTGGCTATGCAGAAGGGCTGCGAGACAAGTGAAAGTTTCTTATAACTTCCAAATCTAGAGAAGTCCTAGTCAATATTGCGGATTGCTGCCAAAGCTATCGGGCGGAAAATTTCACACCCAAAAGCACAAAGTGACACAGCAATTCGATGGAGCAATGAATCGGTATTACCTCAGCTACTTCTTGAGGCCGGAGAGTACCCTGATCGAGAAGCGGGACACTTCCAAGTAACTCTGGTGCTTAAAATTTCTTCGATCTGGCAGTGTGCTTGGGCACGTGCGTCTCTTAATTGACCTACGATGAAATCGGAGAAGAAATACAAATATATATCTTATATTTGCTCCTCCCAAGCATCTGATATCATCAGAGCTGAACATTGGAAACCGTGTTTCCTTCATCTGTAACACGTTAAATCAGACGAGGGTGGCTCCCGTGGCAATTTCGCTGTCGCGACACACTTCTCCGTAAGCCTAATTCACTATGACAGGATTAGCACAATGCTTAAGCCTATCGCAGCTGCAATATTTGTGGTGGGCGGGGGGTGATATCTTCTGTACTCGCGCTCTGACCCGACGCTGATCAGACTTTCTGATAACAAGCTGACTGGTACGAATGTTGCATTGCCGGATGTTTATGATGTCCCCTGTCTCGCGACATATCCGATAGACAACATTGATTCAAATTCCACTTCCAGTGCTACAGCAGCTTCTTCTTCTTCTTCTTCTTCTTCTTCTTCTTCTTCTTCTTCTTCTTCTTCTTCTTCTTCTGCACCTTCAGCCCCTTCTTCTACTTCTTCTGCCAGCACTACTAAGTCTATACATGCTGCTTCTGGCGCAGCGGTAATGTCTGTCCACTTGGAGATTTTCCTCGGTTTACTCTTTGCATCTGGACTGTTTACTCTTATCATTTAGCGAAGGAAATTTTTTTTTTTAAGGTAGCTGTTGTTCTCAGGAATTGGATGTTAAAAAGAATCAAAGTCAATAGTGAAAGTGATTACCTCCAGCTCTCACTCTTCAGGCTTAACCATCAATCGTTTCGCTAATTAGTAATATGCAAGTTAATACGTCTCGTTCGTCAGTGAGATGAAGTGACCTTGAAACAATTCATTCCACCGGGTAATCTCACTACCGTACGCCTTCCGCGCCGCCTTTTCATAAACCAGCTCAGCCATAAACACCGTCTAAATGATCAGTGAGACGTCTTATTGATCAATAAGACGAACGATGGTCGAGACAGAACATATACGATATTTCGCACTTTGGGTATGAAGTATAGACACACGGGGCGAGTCATGCCGTGTCTTAAATCCACGGACTAGCTGAATAATTAAAGATCGCTTAGTTTCGGCATCGGCTTCGAGCTCAAGGACGAAGGCCGAGAGTTGTGGATACCAGAACGTATAAGCACGAGTTACATATTTTGCACGATGTATTAAAGCTGGCTAGATTATTTTCCGAAGGCTTATAGCTACCGACCCGAAGTGTACCTTTCATTATCATGGACAAGCTCACTGGAAATCCCAATCAGCACGATCCCTCTTCCTTCTCCACTGGAATGAAAGGCAACTGTCTCTGTGGCTCTATTCACGTCACCATCACAGATTCGGAGCTCTTCACCCGCAGGCGGGGCCATATTTGCCACTGTGCAAACTGCCGCAAGGTCTCTGGGAGCTACGCATCTGTCAATCTCATCATTGAAGAAGGCAAAGTGCAGATCGAAGACCGCGATGGAACGCTGAGAGAATATAAGGACAAGGAAACAATGAGCGGTAATCCTGTTGGGAGGTGGTTTTGCTCACGCTGTGGAAAGTAAGTTGTTCTTTTTCCTGCAATTCTCTGTGCTAGTTATATACTGATGGAATTCTGCAGTCCGGTCAAGTCTGTGACGACAAATAGGCCGGGAGTAGTTATTTTGAAGTTGGGCATTTTCCCACGAATTCCTGCCCCGGAGTTTGAGTCGTTTGCATTGCATAGGCATGAGTGGCAGGGTCAGCATGAGGAAACCATTCAGTTCAAGACCAAATTGGGAGGCGAAAAGGTGTAAGCTAGGATTTTGCTGACTCGGTGAGTTTGCACCCGGAGGAACAGATACTCGTTCTAGAAATACATTTCCGAGAAAATATACACGCCTTCAAGGCATGTCTGTACCCTTCCAATATAATTTTATGAGGGGACAAAAAACAAAGGGCTAGTTATGACTTTTCCGCCATTCCACTCTCGACCAACAAAATACACATCACGACCACCAGCACTTCTTCTCAGCTCTAGATCCATAACTCCTTCCACTCGTTTCGGGAGTGCTACGTTCGGCACGACCTCCAATTTCACGAACAAGTTTGCTCCTCCCTTGATCTCTATCTGCTTCCCGCCTGATGCAAGTGCTTCATTCCAACTGACCTTCACTTGAAATGTGGGTTGAGCTCTGTGTGAATTTCCTTTCAGAGCATCGCCCACCTTTACATAACCTCCGAGTTTCCCTGCAATGACAATTTGCCCTGGCAGAGACTCCGACGAGAAGGTCAAGTCCACCCCGTCAAAGTCACCACTTGTTCGAGTGTGGAAAGAGACACTTTGGGGACCAATCTGTGATATGCTTTCTTCTGGAACGTAAGAAACACCACCAAATGGCTGCGTTTGGATGATTTCAGCCCCCTCGCAGCTGATACTTCCATCCCAAACTGCTTCCCGATAGCGGTCATACAATCTTGCGCCACCCCAAGTGATCCGAACTTTGTTCCACGACGAAGGGGCTTCGTTGGTAATTACTGTTGTCTCACACAACAAGTTGCGCTGGAAAATTAAGCCTGAAGCATCATATGCTTCGATGGAGGAAAACCCATTTCCACCAAAGAATGCATAGTTCAACTTCATACTCTCATGCTCTCCTGTGAATACAACTTCATCTCCCTGAAGTGCATGCAATCCATTTAACTTGGTGAAAAGCAGCCCAATCAGTCGATCGCCAGTTGTTGCGAAGGTATTCCGTGCTCTCAAGGCCTTCCCCACTGCCACTCTTTCTAACGACTGAGAGAGTACTCCGGTAATACCACCCTTTGTACCAAAGACTGCTGTACCTGGCACCCCACCGCCGCAACGCCCTCGATGTTCATCCGAATTTGCACAGACTCCCATTTTCCATCCTCGCTTCACAGCATCCTGCAGCAGCCATTCAAAATGACCCCATGCACTGCCAATCTCTAGCAATCGCTCTAGCTTTGGATGATGCCACCCAAGATTACAACGCCTACCTCCAACATGAGGAATCAACAGGTGCGTCTCAGGGGAGTGAGCATATGTGGCATAAAGCTCATCAAGTGGCCAAGCACCTGGTTGCAACTCTGCGGGTCCGTCTTCATTCCATTCGAAACTGCGCGCCATATTGCCCTGTTTGCCGATAGGGAACTCAGGGGGGTTGGTAGTTGGGTTGTCAAGGAAGACCACGTTGTGATCTCCCCCTGCAGCGCTGTTTCCACACCATTCTGTCCCAGGAAACACAATAAATTCCCCTTCTTCGTTGATCCTGCGGATAAGGGATAAAGTGGATTCCCATTTTGCGGCAGTGATGTTGAAGTCGTTGGCTGTGTAGCCTACAATATCCAGACCAGCTATCTTCTGTGCGTAGGAAAAGTTGTATGCTGTGTTGTTTGTCCCAACAGTATCGTCAGAGTGTACATGGAGATCGGCAAAAAGAATCCGCGGGACTGGCGAACTGGCAGAAACTGAGATTTGTTCTTGTATTGTGTATTCGGAATTAGTATTGGAAGACCGAAGCACAAACTTGATCGTATAATCTCCTTCCTCTTTCAAGATGACACTTCGGAATGTAGCATACGTCCACCCAATTGAGGAAACAATTGTCTCTTCTTCAATGATCGGAGAGTTTTGTTGGCCCTCGTCGTTGTTGAATACAATGAGTTTCAATGATAGGCTGTCCTGATTCGATGTCGCATTGCCCCACAAGTCTTCTGCGTGCACATACAGAGGGAATGGAGAACCCGGGGTGACCAAACGCGGAGAATGTGCCTTGAGATGATGGATCGGCCCACTATGGATATCGAAGACGAGATCTGGCTTGATTGCTGCAAATCTCGAAGTCCCAACAGGATCGATGTACCACCTCATGCGGAAATCTTCTTCGACGAAGGTCTGTGTTCGAGTTCCTCTGGCTCCGAACCGCCGATCACCCAACCTGACGATAATTTGATCGCCCGGGTTCATGTAGCCATCGACGATGTCCACGATAATTGCTTTCTGGAAAGGACGTTCGTGACCTTTCTGATCGAAACGAACGGCAAGCTCCTGGACTGTTGCTGCTGTTTGCCCTGGGACGAGGGGTCCAGCTAGATACTCTGCAGAAACATAGTTATCTGCTGCACAGTCTGATGTTTGAAACAAAGCCCAATCCTACAAGTTGTCCGAATCAGTGAGACAGTGGGGCAGAAGGAGGGCCGAGTGGGCTATACTTACAGAATAAAACTTGAAAGTTCCTTTTATCCAAGCTCCGTCTGCAAGTCCGCTGCCACCTACAGTATACGTAATCACGACCTCGGTCCATTCCCCTGCAATTAGAGACGAAATATTGCTCGAAAGTGATCCAAGAAACAGTAGGGATTTTATGCGCTGGTATAGTCCGGTCGGAGCAACATATGTTCCCACAAGCTCTTGGAGCTCAGCATCAGTGAGAGTTTTCATCACGATGAGTCGCTGACTCGGTATACAAACGAGAATGAAGCCTATGCAGATCACTTATGGTACAATTTTGAGGGTTGAAGCTGAGCAGTTCAAGAGTGGGGAAGTGCCTTGTCGACAAATAGCAGTCACGATGGCGTGCTTCCAGAAGAAGATTTTCCGGAACAGGAAATGCAAGCGAACCCCTTTATTTTGACCAGCTACAGGAGAACTTGCATGATGGCCCGCTTGCTTCTGTCACCTCAAACTAGGTACGTCTCGCTATTTAATCATATGTAAATTCCATGCCGCCAAAGTTGTGACGCTGATTCTCGCCGACAATGAGTGGACTGTTGTCCATCCGCTACAATTTGCAGTTTCAACTTCAACTCCAATTCCCGTATGAAAAGTTGACGTAGTATGATTACCATGAATAATGCATGGTGGCCAACGAGAGAGAGCAACATCAGAATCGCCTTCAATTGCTTCTGCATAAGTGCCACATTTTATACCCAAGTCATTTTGGTGTGTTCGCTAGAAGTTTGCCACTGTGCCATAATCTCGTTCGCTTTCCATGATTAGCACCAACACCTCTATAAAAGACAAAAATGATAGCGCTTCTAGAGAAGTAAAATGCTTGAAAGGACAGAAGCGATTTGCATTCAAAAGCAATATCTGTAGAATTACCACGAAAATCGGACGCTATTCTAGTTGGTTCAGTGGTTCCGAACTTCTAACTTCCGGACGTGAGCAGCTACTGCTTCAACCTGAGCTGAGGGTAAGCGTACCTGACCAGAACCGGGGCAGAGCTCAAGCTTGAGAAGATAAAAACATGAACTCAATGCCAAGCTTTGCGGATCTCGAAAAGTAGTTCTAGGCTTCTAGCGCGACATTGCGCAAGGAAGCGAGCGGTTAGTCATCAGCCTTGCCGCTCCTGGTGCCTTGGTGGCCCCCTAATCTCCACCACGCTGGCGCGTCACCCTGGCCATCTCCTTTCAGCAGAGCTGAGACCTTCCCGAGTCGGATTCGATAGTATTATGGATCCATGGGCTCGAGTCCAGGCCTTTGTTTTTTTCTCTTCTCAGCCTCACCAAATCATTGACTCAGTTCCGTTTGGTGAAAAGGCGACTATTCGGGGATATGTCAGAATTCACGCTACGGCCCTCCCGAAGCGTTCAAAAGCCCCCAAAGCAACGCCTCCCGGACACAGGCGCAGGCCAGGCCGTAGTATTTGTTTCACCGCCTTCACTTCCACGCTTGATTTTGTACGGCCTTCGTCATCTTTCGGCCTTTCCTACGTGAGAACATCAAAAGATCAGGAGCAAACATAGAATCTAAAGTCTATCCTACCCCTATAATCGTTCTTACGTCTCGCATTTTGGCGAGAGAGGGATGAATCTATGGCTCCCGCATTCTCTGGCCCGTTACACTAGTCCCAAAACTCTCCTGTTCTTTTGAAAAGCGTGCGCATGAATAATAGGTATTGTGAGTGGGTAGACCCCCGACAGCGGGTCTGAGACTAAGACTTATCGAAAACCTAAAAGTACCCATTTTTACCCTCTGTTGGGCGGTACGCAGCCCCGCATTGTATGTAAGACATCACTATTTGGGATGGATGATATAGGCATCTCCTTTCCCTTTCCTTTCTTGTCTTTTCTCGTGCGCTACCTTAATTATTTCACACACTCGTTCATATCGTTCGTTCGTTTGCCAGATGATCTCATCACTCTTTCTGAGATCGGCACCTATGGCCAGATTGGCCGTCCTGTCTCTTTTGGGTTTATCGAGAGGTGTGGTTGCGATTGTGGTTGCTTCGCAGTATCAGCTGCAAGCGACGTACAGTGGAGACACTTTCTTTAATAATTTCAACTTCGTTACTGTGAGTTCTGGAACAAATCAAGGGTGGTGGTATAGTAGCTGACAAAGATCATAGGGAGATCCAAACGGGGATTTTGTCAAGTGCGCCTTTCCGCCTCGAACTTTGAAGGCGTCTGCTGACGGGAGTGGATAGTTATGTCGATTACAGTACCGCATTAGATGAAGGACAAATCTCAGTTGACAATAGTGGGGCAGCGTATATCATGCCCGATTCAACTACTACTCTGAACCCGAATGGAGTTGGAAGAGATTCAGTTAAGATTGTATCGACGGCTTCATGGACGCATGGGTTGTTTATTACGGATTTGAATAATATGCCCGGTGGGGTTTGTGGTGTCAGCGCCAGACGTGAGTAGAATTTGAGATCTGAAAAGGACGAGATTGACGAAGAACAGATTATCTGGCTGGAGCGACTCTTGCGAATGGTATGTCATCTTCTACTCTACGATTGGTATCTTGCTTACAACCTTAGGTGAAATCGATATCATTACCGGAATCAACAACGCAGCCTATGATCAGATGACCCTATTCACGTTCGTATTTTCCGCCTGTCTCAAACGCTAAGTCAGCTAACCTCCCAGCCAACCCACCTGCTCTGTCGACGGAGACTTCCAAATCGGCACCTCTCAATCTACCGACTGCTCTGCCGCCACCGGGTGCAGCGTCCTCGACGACTCTGATCCTAATTCCTACGGTGTCAATTTCAACAGCAACAGGGGCGGCGTTTTCGCCACTGAATGGACTTCCGATTATATCCGCATCTGGTTCTTTGATTACGGCACAACCCCTTTTGACATCACAGCCGGAACACCTGACCCCGATCTCTGGGGAGAACCAGTTTCGAATTTCCAAGGATCGTGCAATATTGATGGTTCATTTTCGCAAAACTCAATTGCTTTCGATCTTGAATTTTGCACGACGATGGCCGAGGCTAATTGGGCGGCTGATGGATGCAACTCTCTTGCTGCTACATGCAGGGAGTATGTTGCGAGTTTCCCAAGTGATTTGCAATACTATAATGATTTTCAAGGAGTGTCAGTTCTACCCAAACCATGATAAATAATTTGAGTTGTACTGATGGTGGATAGGTACTGGGGCATCAATTCCGTAAAAGTGTACCAAATCGCTTCCGTCTCTTCATCTTCGTCCTCTACGTCGACATCATCAACAGCTACTTCATCAAGCGTATCGTCCTCATCAACATCACCAGCAGCTGCTTCATCAAGCACTTACTACGCATCGTCATCATCATCCGCTCCTTCTGCGGCAACCTCATCTACCAGCTCAGCAGCTCCGTCATCCACTGCCTCGTCTGCTGCTGTCTCCTCGTCGGTTTATAGTTCTGCTTCGTCTTCAAGTACTGTTGACCCTGCAAGCCCCTCAACTTCTAGCTATGGATCATCCTCTTCGTCCTGCTCTTCAGTAATTTCAAGCGTATCAAGTTCCTCGACCACTGATGGCCCATCATCAAGCGTTCCAGCTTCCACCACAACCTCAGCATCCCTCACCGCTTCAAGCAGCTATCCATACTTCATGCTACCATCAACATCCTCACTTCCACCATTTATAACCCTTCCATCATCCTCATCTTGCCTCCCAACCCCAACCTCGCCACCAATCTACACAACATCAACCGTCTACCGAACAACAATATACACAATCACTTCTTGCGCAGCAACGGTGACAGATTGTCCCGCACGCATAGGATCCCTGACCACCGAGACAATTTCATTGTACACGACGGTTTGCCCCGTGGAAGAGGCAGAAACCGCTACAGCAACGCCACCCGCCCAGCCGGTGGAGAGTTACTACACCACAGTGATAGTAACAACTTACACCTCAATCTGTCCCACCGGTCCCACGGTAATCACAGCCACCACCACGCTCACAATCCCTCTCAGCAACCCGGCATCTAAAACTCCTCCGGGGGCATTAACAACTGGCACAACAACTTATACGTCTCCTGCCAACACCGTGACTCTACAACTTACAACCCCTGGAGTCACGACGGTTCTAAGCACAGTGTACGTTCAGCCCGTTGTTTCAAGTTCGACATCAGCAAGCATTCAGTCCCCGGCTGGCAATTCTCCGATTTCGGCTCCCGGTCCTACGGGGTCTGTGACTACGGTGGGAACTAGTTCGAGTGGCAGTGTTACGGTCCATACTGCGACGCCGTCTCTAATTGGGACGAGTGGAGGGGTGGCTAGGGAGTGGAGTTTGGGAGCGGTAGTGGTTGCTTTTGTTGGTGCGTTGTTAGTGTAAAATTCAAGATGGGGCTTGGGGTTGTATATAAAAGTGAAAGGGTGGTAGAGATGGCCAGGGGGTTGATTTGTAGTTTCTATACATACATTCGACGAATGTCTCTTTCATGAGCAAAAATAGTCAAAGGAGAGGATGACAATCGTTAGATCAGATCTAGCAAAGATGCTAGTCTCGGAATAGGACTACTCACGCCGTACCCACCTCTCGTCAAAATTGCCCAGATATTCAAGGCAGCTTACTGCTTCCCGCTGATTCGACACTGGGGTTATTCAAGTTTTATTGTACCGTACTTGACACCAGATTTCGTTTTTGGCAGCGTAATGAGACTTGAACTTTAAAATTACCTATCAATTAGGCGGTAGTTTAAGTCTAAGCGTTCAGTCTTCGTTTCATATTCAAGTACTAGGCATGGCTTCTTCTACCCAGGCGCTAATCTCCCTCGGCTTAGTATCTGCTCAGCGTACTTTCCTTGAGATATCTACTTTGACCACTAATGCAATAATAAAATATAAGATGAATTGTTACTTGTTTAGTCCGATGAGTTGGGATCATTTGAGGCATTGCAATTGTGATGTTAAAAGTTCTTTGGCCATTCATCTAGGGCATCAACCGATGGTCCGCTGCTCCCATACCTCTAGATGGCAATATTAAGAAATATCTTCAATCTATCTAACCCCTCCACATTGAACTCACTAGGGTCATAAAAATACCCCAACTCTTCAAGGGATTTCGCAGTGCGGCCCTCGAGCTCGAACTTCCTCCTGGCCTCGAGAATAATGCTCTTCTGCCAAAGGATGTAGTTATTCCACTTTGGAGGAATTCTTCCAGGGGTACCAGACGACACAATCCAGTCATGGGTCGAATTGACATATTCAATATCCGCACCTGGAGGCCAAACATGGTATTTTGGGCCCCTCTTCTCCTCTTCTTCCTCTGCCCATCTGTTCATTTGGTCCAGGGACGGCAGAGGGAGCTGGTTCGCCCAAATCCTCGAAATCAATGCAGCTTGAGCTTCTGATGTGCCCCAAGGATTGACCATGATGGGAAGGCCGGTAAATACTAGAGTGGGGTGTTCAATATGAAACAGATCTTTGTACAATCCATACACTCGGCGACCGTTGGTGAGAAGAGGAGGAGCAAAGGAGTCAAGGAATGGGAGAGAGTACAGGTAGCCGGTGGCGTATACAATTGCATCCACGTTTTTCTCCACTTTCCCACTTTTGAATCTGACACCCTTTTCTTCAACTAGAAACTCCTCAATCTCCGGAACCTCTTCAGCTCCAACAAATTCCAGGTTCTCGGGTGATGTTGGTGTTCTAACTGACAACAAAAGTGGTTGTTTACTGATAGGACGTGTTTGCCTACCAATATCAAGCCCAGAAGCCGAGTTACCGACCACTATCACTTTCTTTGCTGTAAATGGCTTCGAATTGCGGAACAGTTTTGAGTGAATGATAACATCTGGGTGGGTCTTGTGAAACTCTGCAATGTTTTTGACGTCTGGTATGTATGGAGTTGAGAAGTGGCCCGAAGCAACGATGACAGCATCAAACGTCGCGGTAGTCGTTTCTCCAGTGATGGTCGAGGAGGTTTCCACGTCCCACTGGTCCTTCCCTTTCTCCCGTCGCAAGCGTATGTCCTTCACCTGAGTAGAGAACTTGATCAGGTGCCGAAATTCATCTGCATAGCTCACCAGATACTCCTCGATATCTTGCCGAGACGGGAAAACTGTCGAATCCTCACGGAATTTCTTGCCTGAGAGCTGGATGAGATCTCGGGGAACGTTGGTATTAAGCACGTCATACAAAGGCGTGGGAAAATTAGGAGGAGTTTCCTTCGGTCGAATGGGGGGTTCCGCTGGTACAAAGGGACTTTCTTGGGGGACGTTGAGTGTATCCGAGGGTCGTGGGCTGTAGTTCCAAATCCCTCCCACTTCATATTGCCGCTCGTATATCACAATCTCCTCAAAAGCCTTCTGAGCCACGAGATATGTTGCCGCAGACAAGCCTATGGGGCCAGCGCCAATGATGGCGATCTTTTTGACATCGAATTTGGTTGGCGAATAGGAAGATGCCATTGAATTGAGCGTCTCCGAAGAGGGAGCACTGGATGCAGAGAAGCGAGAAGTCGATGCAATTTTTACAGACTGTTATAATTCAAATAATTAAAATTAAACTGAAAGGCAAACGAATGTCAAAGTTCTATTTTGTTCTTCGGAAAAGTATTTGACTGTTGAGTGTTCGGATCACGTCATATGGCGACTATATGTGCAACTTCGACGATGAAGTGGGGGTTCTGCCATGTTAGTAAGCATACTTCAATTCTCGAGAGCTAGCAGTCCTTCAGTTTGGTATATTGTCAAAAGGCAATACAAAGTTCATGGCCGTCTCCTGGAGTGTGTACTCAAATCATAGTTCTGTACGTTTGAGAATGTATCTACCAGCCACACTGGAGGTCCGCCAGATAGCCTAAGATCCGCACTAGGCCGAGGCGACTGGTCTGGAAGCACTTTCACAGTCTCACAGAGCTGTTTAGGGTTGCTCCCTGAGTCTCTTCAACTTCTTCAACCTCCTGACGGGAGATTATACGACCTAAAGGTCCGAATTCTTTCGCGTATCATTTGGATCCACCATATCGCGTTAGCAGTAAGAGAGATCGACAAACGGGATTTCCAAACCTAGCATACCTAGACTTCAGATAAGTCATCATTCAGATTGAGGATGGATGGGAAATGGAAAAAGTGGACGAGAGGTAAGCACTAATGATACATCCGTCTCCATTCCTCGCCTGCGCTCTAACGAGCCTGCGGACGAAAGTCTGTGTTTTTAGCGATATTTTCAGGCCTCGCAAAACCAAAGTCGCCCACTTCACTTTATAATTCTTTAATAACTATAGATTAAAACCTTATAAAAGTCAAGCGCATACTATAAAAGAAGCTAGAATAGGTTTAGAAGGCCTTTAAAGCTAATCCTTAAAATAAAATAAAAGCGTTTAAAATAGTTATAGGGTTGGTTTCTTAGCGAAATGCCCTAAAAACACGGACTTTCGTCCGCAGGCTCGTAAGCCCTGACGCTCAAAACAACAGTGGATCCCTGTCAAGACACCGTTCCAGGCCAGCGACACTTCAAGCTCTTGATCTTCTCAGTTCTACGGGATTCAAAATTGCTCCAATAGTCGGTACCCTGAAACGGAGCATAAAACGGATTTCCGTCCAGAATTTGGTTAGAACACCATATCTGGAGGTATATTGAAAGCCAAAACATGGATCATAATATAGTGCGCAAGCTGGCTCAGGCTCTCCTATGCCCTGATCAGGTGCGCTCACCCTCGACTCAGGTTAAGCAGCAGCTACTCACGACCAGAGGCCAAATTGAAACCGACGAGGATGAGATTAAAGTCTAACTTTTCCGGTCGTTTATTGTTAATATATTTTCGGACCGCCTCCCGGCAATATATGGCTTTGCCGCGTACTACTGGCTCTCTCACACCCTTAGTTTGTCACGCGCGACGATTCATGTATATTGTTTATGGTGCATGACCTCACTTCTTGCGGGGTAAAACAATCCGGGGTAGCCTCTGAGAGGTATATGAAAGGCTGCTAAGTCTGCATCTTGGGAGAAAAATCTTTGCAATAACTCCACAGTTGTTCTCGCAAAACTTTCAAAATGCTGACCTCTACCGTATTCTCAGTTGCCTCACTTTTGATAGCTCAAGCTTCAGCACACGGAGCTGTCACAAGCTACGTTATCGGTGGAGTCACTTATCCAGGGTGAGAATTTCTTTCCTTCCATCTTGCTATTCAAAATAGAAGAATCAGATTCTAAAGCCATATCTAGATATGAAGGATTCAGCCCTGCGAGTAGTCCTCCAACTATTCAACGTCAATGGCCCAACTACAATCCCATCACCTCCGTCTCAGACCCAGCAATGACTTGCAATGGCGGCACATCAGCAGCTCTCGTCGCAAATATCTCTGCAGGCGCAACAATTACCGCCAAATGGGCCCAGTGGACTCACCAACAAGGTCCAGTCATGGTATGGATGTATGCCTGCGGCGCAAGTTTCTCGAGCTGTAATGGAAAGGGGGCAGGATGGTTCAAGATTGACCAGATGGGCATGACAGCACCACCTCTTACGGGTACTAGTTGGGGGACGGCTATTGTTTATTCCAAACTTGCTTGGACGAGTACCATCCCCAAGAATCTTGCACCAGGAAACTACCTCATCCGACATGAGTTGCTTGCATTGCATCAAGCAAATGCACCGCAGTTTTATCCGGAATGTGCACAACTTCACGTAACTGGGAGTGGCACAGGTGTGCCTTCTGGTGCTTATTTGACAGCTATTCCTGCATATGCGACTGCGACTAATCCCTCGGTTGACGTGAGTTCCTCTTGCACCTGTGTACCTGACCATGGCTAATATATTTTACAGATTGATATCTACTCCTCGACAGCAACCACTTACACGCCCCCTGGCCCGGCTGTCTGGACAGGTTAGATCAGTTAGGAAGAATTATATTTGAAGGAGCCTCCTCACACTTTGCGTGGGACCATGTGATGTATGCATTGCGAAGCCTCAAGCTTCCCTTCTCCTCGAACCTTCTTGTTCGTGTCAGCAAAGCTCGAATTCATGAATTCCGGAGTAGACACTCTTGGATAATTATACAACATATGCGCTTCTATCCCCCCAAATTTGACCTGCAGCAAGATTTCTTGAATCTTGACGTGTTGACCTGTGCAAACTTTATTCTTGGGGACGAGTGCGACGATTGATAGGTGGACGGCTGTGAGCGAGAGCCTCTATAATATCGCCATAACACAGATTTGATGAATATGATTCGGATGAAGATAATGAGATGATCGTGGAACAATCATTTTCTCCATTTCATCTGTTGACTGCAGCTTGGAATCTGGCATCACCAAGAGGGCCAGCAGAACTCTGATTCAGAAACTGTTCCGGGATTAATTTATATTCTTGATTTATGAAAAGTCACAAGATTCCATTGCCTCGGAACATCAGCTCAGCATCTACTGAAAACTACTGAGGTTGCATGAAATTAAACGATTGTTGTTACAATTTGACCACGCCACTAAACCAGGCTCAACCCTGCGCAATCTAAATCCTACATCGCCGCGTGCCTCAGCGCTTTTCCATCCACATACTGCTTAGCCGTATCCACGAAAATATTTCTTCCTTTCACATAAGCAGTCAGGAATCCCCAGAGCTTCCATCCGCCAATCTGTCCCGTAGCGTACTTCTTGCCCATAGTGATGAAGATCATTGGCTTTCCTAGCTTGTACTCTGGCACCCCTCCGGTTCCAGTCAAGACTGCATCCAAGGCCGCGGACAGGTGGATGATCATTCCGTCGATGACTGTGACTTGCTTTGGCTCGAGATTTCCCACATCTCCGATGCCCCAGATGTTCTTCGTTCCCGTCACGCGCATTGTCTTGTCCAAAATAATGCTTCCAGTAGCGTCAAGAAAGTTTGCTGGGGCGAAAGAAGTGTTCAGTTTGACACCAAAGAGGGGAAGGTACAGATCTGCGACGATAGTGTTGCCGTTTGACAGAATAATGCTGGTCTGCTTCACAGAACTGCCTTCTCCTTTCTCGACCGCGTGTGTACCATCGACCTTGGTTTTGCGAATCAATTTCACACCGAGTTTCTGCAAATCCTTCTCAACTGTCTGACTGACGCTAGGAAGAACATTGGATGCCTCCAGAGCGTGATCTCCGCCGATGATGAGTGTGACCTCCTTTGCAGCACCGTAGTGAGCGGCGATTTCTCCAGCAGTTTCCACGCCTGTTGGACCGGCTCCTGCAATCACGATGGACTTCGCTGCATCGATTTGTTTTTGAAGCGAGTGTAAAGACTCAAGCGTTGCTTCGTGAGTGCCGACGGGTTTAAAAGGCAAATCACTCAATATTTGAGAGCCGGTGGCGATGACGAGTTGGTCATAATAGATCGAAGTTTCGACTTCGTCATTTTTGGTGATCTTGACCAGGTTGCTTTCTGATTCAATGCCGGAGGCTTTCCCCAAGACGAATTGGAAGTTGCCATCGGGGTACCTCGCAAAGCCGGTTTGGATTGGGAGGAAGAGTTGGTCGTCGGTAAATGTTTCAGGAATGACTCCTCGAACGGCAGCGAGGTTCCAGTAAAAGTGAGTATTTGGTGAGACGAGGATAACTTTCAATTCTTTGACTTTCGGGAGGGTGTATTTGAGAAGTTTGTGGGCGAGAGGGAGTCCAGCCCAGCCAGCTCCTAGGATGACGACTGTCTTTGCCATTGTTCTTGTTGTTTGCAGTTACGGAAAAACAAGTAAGGAAATAGTTTGCTGCTATCTGGATGTTCTAGAAGAGTTCTGAGAAATAAATATTCAAATATTTCGGTAAATACCTGGACCAGCGGTGGTCACAAGCAGAGTCTTTTTGGATTGTGAGCAGATTGAGACTGCGAGAAGTAATCCTCTCCTTTATATCAAGCCCATTCGATCTTCGACATACAGTGGAACATTGAGGAAGATCTCGGTGTAGTAGCCAATCAGAAGCGACGCTAAAGGGGCTGGCTTTTGAGGCCGAGCACCGAGTCCGCGATGCGCCTCTTAGATCTGCAACCCTCGAACCTCAATTCTTCCCCTCAATGCAGGCTTTTCTCTCCCTTCCAACAAGCATGCATTCAAAGGCCGCAGTTTGACCACCGAACATATGTCTCTGCAGCGTCCGGGGTCGAACGCTGATGGTGAAGAACCCCTCAAAATATGGAACTGTGTCAATTGCCGACGGCGTAAACTGCGATGTGATAGACGCCACCCATGTGCTCCCTGCACAAAAAGCAAGATCGACTGCAACTTCCCCGTCTCTGGCCGTATTCCAAGCCGCAGTCGTGTCGGGGATCGAGCAGCACAGAAACAGGTAGAACTTATCGGACGCCTGCGACGATTGGAGGCCATGGTTGGCGGGCTCAGCTCACAAGTTGAGACTGCGGCAGGAATAACCCCAGATGGACATCCCGTGCATGGATCAACAAGTGAAACGAGCGTAACTTCCAGTGAACAAAGCTCCGGCATCTCAAATGGTACCTCTGAGGCGCCTCAAGTGGCTGAAGATTTTGGCGTACTTGAGGTCGCTAGCAATGGTGATCTTGTTGTAGGAGAAGGCTTTTGGACTATATTCTGCAAAGAAGTATACGAGAACTCTTCTTAGCTTTCAATAATCTTTCGAGCGAACCGTGACAGATTTCTGACTTACATATTAGGTTGAGGATATCTTCGAAGCCGTCCAAGGACATACGGTTATGCATTTCGACGATGGTAGCAGCTCATCAATGTCGGATGTGTCTCCTCACACTGGCTATTACAACTTCCTCCTCAGAAGCACATCTGCTGCACGGCAGAAGAAAGATATATATCCTCTTCCGTCACAGGTGCTCTTTCTATGGCAAATATACATGGATAATGTTGATCCGTTTATTAAAATACTACATGTACCATCTATGACGAAGGTCGTTCAAGATATCAGAAGCAGCTACGATAATCTCTCACTAAGTATGCAAGCTCTCATCCTTGCTATTTCTTTGGCCTCAATCATGTCACTTGAGGATAATGAAGTAAGCTCTCTTACCTCCTCACGAAGGTATAATCCTGGCTGATCCATCTAATGAAAGGTCCATGCCAACTTCCATACCGAGAAGAATCAGCTCATGGCCCGATACCGACTTGGAACAGAACAAGCACTCGGACAGGCTAACTTTTTGACTAATCCCGATATCACTTTGCTGCAGGCACTTGCCATATATCTCAACGTGCTTCAGCACACAGGCGAAACGAAGACAGCTTGGGTCTTGGCTGGTGTCCTAGTCAGAGCAGCCGTGTCGATGAAACTCCATCTCGATGGTTCTAAATTCGGCAATATCAGCCCGTTTGACACACAAATACGACGCCGACTATGGAGGCAGATATGCCTCATTGATTCGAAATCCGACAACTCCCAACTTTTCGCTTTCAAGTTATCTGAGAGTATGTTCGAGACAGAGAAGCCCACTAACACCGACGATGCAAATCTCGATCCCACGATGTCACAAGTACCTCTTCACTCGCAAGGGTGGTCTGATATGTCTGTTTTCCTTCTCCGCTGCGATATTTGGACACTTTCTCGCCAATTTCAGTCAATCCCAGATATCAACCAGAAACGTGAAGTGTTCAAGAGAAAGGAAAACAGGATCTACGAAACATATCTCAGTCATCTTGACACTACCCAGCCAATCCAAGCCTTCATGGGAACGAACGTACGGCTCTTTCTCACCAAATTGAACTTGATTCTACTCCCAAAGCCGCACAGCAGCAACAATAGGCAATCTCATGAACCCGCTCAGGTGCATAAAATATTCTCTTTCTGTCTGGCGGTGATTGACTACACTTTTGCCTTGCAAAATGAACCTCGTTGGAGCGGTTGGCGCTGGCAGATACAAAATCGACAACCACCATGGAATGCTCTACGTACTGTTCTTGGCCATCTGAGCACCGTTCCCTGGGAACCGTGTCACCATCCTGCATTGGCCTCAGCAAGACGCTCTTTGGAAAGCTTGCCAGAATCTTCTCGCAACGATCCGCATTACCATCCAATCTTGGTGCAGCTCTCCATGGTGGAAAATATTGCCCACCAGCACCACAAAGATTCTGCTTCATTAACAAATGTGTCCGAAGATGGAACTTGGCAAGAGGATTGGAATCTGTCGAGTCAGATTGCACAAACTAGTATAAACGAGGCTTCAGTTGCAGTTCCATCGGAGTCGCTCTCGGGGATTCCAGAGTACACTGGCGCAGAAATGGATTGGCAGGCCTGGAATGATATTGCTGCCGATCTGGAATTTTGGGACATGGGCAATATTTGAAAAGAATCGTTCTTCTGCTTGCTTTGTTCTCGTGCAACTTTGAAAGGAAAATTTCTTCTGTGGTACTAGTTTGGACATTAAAAACTCTCCCAATCACCGGCATGATCTCCAAACAGTCTGCCATACTAGAGCTTTGCATTCACATTTTCTGAGACCAACGTCTCACGCCACAGTGAGCGCTGGCCTGAACTTCCACATTATATCTATCAGAGGCTCCTCTTCACTCCTCCATCTTATCGCCTTTGCCATCATCCATAAATTCTTCAGATCCAGCTTCGTCAACTGACTCCTCATCTTCATCCATGGCACCTTGAGGCGGTTGGGTTTGCGCCGAGGTTGCTACGCCACCGTGAAAGATTTGCCGAGTCTGGTGGAAGAGACGCAGGGCAATTCGTAATTCCTCCGGCGAAAGGCCTGGCATTTCCTCTTGGATGACCTGACGGTGTTCGCGGAATTGTTCCATTTGCTGAAGGGACTCCTCGGTTTGGAGCAGACGGTGCGCTAACTCGGTTCTTGTGTTTTTCTTATACTTGTATGTGTTGGTATTGTACGAACAGTCCTTTTTAACATTTCGGCACGGTGTGCAAGGGTTGTTGTCCTTGAGGTCGCATAACCTGTGGTCCCTATTGAAATATTATGATCAGAACGCTGGTGTTTTTCGGGTTATAATATGTAAAACTTACAGCATACATCTATCGCATTTAAGACTTCCGGACCCCTTGCCTTTTGTCGTAGTGTCTGGAGCAGCCTTGTAGTGTGCTTTTCCTGGTAGGTTGCTCTTCGGGCGTTGATCATCACGGCCGTCGTCCCCATCACCGGTGGACCCCCCCGACCGGACAGCATACCAGCGATCAGGTTGCGGATTGATTGTTGCCATGTCGGTACTGTACTGTGTGGCAATGAGAGCTGAGGCTATTGGTAATCCTCTTAGGAGTGAGAAGCAAGGACTGATGTGAGCGTAGACGTCGTGTGTCTTGGCTGTTGAATTGCGTGCAGGTGGAAGAAAATTTGACGAGAGATGGAGGTTGTAGCGACATTGCTGCGCATGACACATTTTCAAAGAGAATGACTCAGACTGTTAGAGGATTTTCTCGCTCCTCAAGTCTTTTTAGTTTGAAAGAGTCCAGCATTCCAATCATTGGTGGAACACTGAAGCGCTCTCCTCTGGAACCTATCAGGCTCTACGTAGCCCCAGTTTCTAGTCTCTTGTGATGATGATGAGTTTACGCCCGAGGATGGTTATTCCAGGCCTCCCATAGGGCATGGAGACATGCTAAGCTAAGGATATTTATGTACAGAGTCCTGTCAAGAGAATGCCAAAACCACGATGGACAAGGCTTCCTCTCTCACGACAGCCCGGGGTCCCTTTATCCCGCGGTGTTTCGGTGCCCCCGTAGAACTTAGAAAGCATTTCTAGTATGGGCTAACGTGCCAATGGCTTGTGACTCTACATCTCCCACGAGTAGTTGGGCAGTCAGATATATTCAGTATCCACTAGGTAGCCCAAAGCTCCCTAGACAGGCGCCGCGACAAACGCACGAAGGCGCGATGCCATGTCTCTCTCCTACCCTAATCTGTAAACTATCCTTCTCCCCTCCCGTATATATTCGTATTCGAAGCGCCATCGGGATCTGCCTCTGCAGGAGGATTCCTCCTTCTTATACCCGTCTCGACAAGAGTGCGAAGAGTTGATTAGGCCACGGTTTCCATCCCGAATTCCCTCTACTAGACCTAGGATACCGCTCTTCGTCGTCGCGCGTAAGGAGGAAGCAAGGAAGATCGTAGAATCGAGGTCGTAGAGGTCGTAGATGAGGGAAAATCTGTTCGTGCGTATGCTTTGGCTTCGTTGCACAGCATGTCGAAACCCAGTGCCCGTCGCGAAGACGAACACTAGGAGACTCAAGCTCGGCTTTGCAGACTCATTGAAGAGCTGCAGATTCGTAGGAGACACCACTGATAGGTGTTGAGCCGTCGTCTCCCTTCTGGCCTCTTGTGGATCGACGACGCTGTCTCTCTCGGAGTCCATTTGGTTCTACAGAGCTACAAATATTCTAGTCACAAATGGAATATTGACATAAAATCTTCAATGCCTATCTCTTGCAAGCCGAGAGCACTTTCTAGGTGCAATACTCGCGATCCTGCTCATTCCTTTCTACAATACTGACCATCCCCGTCGCTCTTCTTCCTCTCTCATTATTCCGCTGTTTCTATCAGGACTCCCCGCCTATTCTTTCCACGCCCCCATAATTTAAAAATTCTCTAAACGCTCCTCCTCTAAATCACAACATCTTTCGAATAAAGCATAGTTCCTCCCATTTTTTAATTGACCAAGTTGTTGAATCATTCCGCTGACTGGTGTGCTCCTAGATTTGTTTGTACTGATGCCCATTCTTTGAGCCATTCACGGTCAAAACCACGAGTCTGCCAATTCAGTATCCAGCTAAGCAATATTTTCTCCCACTGGATTATCGATTCATCCAAATCTCTGACTTTAAGGGGCTTGGCTGATATATCTGGGTCCAAAGGTCCTAGTTTCGAACCGAGAAAAGTCAAGTAATGTACTAGCATGTTACACAAATGTAGTTGCAACACTTCGAAAAGCGTACTTGGATTTCCACTTCTGCTTTGATCTTTCTGATCGCTGGTCAGTGCTGTCTAAATATAAACGAGTAATTATGATCCAACTTACTTCTGGGAAGGTTGGAAGTTCAACAGCAGGCTCCGCGGTTGCTACGAGCAATATAACTCCGAATATTAACAGGTACGAAACTCGAAGCTGCCGACTAGTGTAACTAGACAAGGTAGTAGGTTTGAGCTTCTGTTCTAGAACGCACAAGCATTTCTGGCCGAGAAATGCTGTGGAATAGGCGCCAGGATATTGCACGGTCTGCTGCTGATCGTCACATCCCTTTCTAGGAATTAACATCAGAGAGTCGTAACAACTAACAATTTCCGGCACTCTGTTTTCTAAGGGGTGTGACGAGTCTCCGAGCGCTCTGTGCGGTTTCTCAAGGACCTCTACTGATATCGATTTCGAAACGTTCAGATGATACACCAGAGTGTAGAAAAAGCTTGGTACATCGCTTGGCATGTCATTTTGCTCTTTTGAACCGCCGGAGCTCACTCCGTTTCGTCCAAATGAGACCCAGGAGGAGGCAACCATTCTCAAGAAGTCTCCTGGGAGAAAGGCCCTGTGGGTAGCTAACAATACGTTGAGGTCAAATCAGTATCTTCTTCACTTCAAGATTTCATGTGTGTCGGTGGTAGAGGCTTACCATGAGGGAAGACGCTCACATCAAGGAGAGACGTTCGCACGCAACCAATGAATCCAAGGACCTGCTTCTCATGCTTATGCGAGAGTCGCGCTGCTCTCAAGCAAGTCGTACACAGATCATCATCCGAACACTAGTTGTGAATTAGATTTCTCTTTGGGACAGATATTTTTAAACACTAACCGATATTTTCATTAGCCGGCATCTCAAACAAGCTCCCCGCTTCCGTACACGCCGAACCTGGAGTCGTCGTTCTTGGTCGTATCTCGTGCGTTTTTGAGATGCCATTGTTTCTTCTCCATCTCCCAGCGAGAAGGTGATAATAGAGAAAGGTGGTGAAACATCTTCAGCCTTGCGTTTGCCATCACGAAGACGCTGGGAATGTGCAACCATGTTCTCAAAAAGCAAGCGGCCAGCACGCAGTGCGAAACAAAGAGAAAATAGTAGACAGAAACTTGAGATAAGTGTAAGTAGAGCTCTCTTATAAGGTACAACATTCAGAATCTCCTATGTCATCACCTCAGTTTGACCCCTTTTCTCCACATGCGGCTGAAAGCTTCCTGGTTACACAAAACCAATGGGCTATCGGGATGCCAAGCCACACATCTTCACCGAGCCCTACTTTGGGCATAGTCCCCGTTTCACATACGCGGCATGCCAGCCACGATGTCAGATCATCCCCACGCAGAAGGCTTGTCAGATCCAAGTCATCGCCGATCACCTGATTGGAGTAATACAGCAGGTTAGGATCAAAAATTACACGCGCAGGTTGTGCTTCGTGTTGCGCTTATTGAAAGGGCAGGAAGTGTTGCTGCACGCCATATTCTTCTTGACTGGGCATCTCCAGATTTCAGGCTTTATCCTTCAGACGAGGAGGTTGTTCCGTGTTTGCGTGCTAGCCATCATCGACAGCGATGAATCGCCCCCGTTTACTGGAAACAACATTCTCACACATCCGCTATTATTGCATTCATTGCAATACGCGGCGAGTCGAGTAGACGACATGCAAGTGATACACTAGGGAGGATTAGCATGTGTGCGGTGAAAGTTAACTACATTGGCTGAAGGATATTTACCGATCTGAAAGAATATCTGAACAGAGCTTCAGACTCGTCGTTTGCAATCCGAGTGGCATACATGGATCCGGAATTGTTGAAAGTTTGCCAACGGAACTCAGGCCTAGCATGATGGGCTCTGTATCCATGGCCAACTAGGCGCACTCCATACCATTCGTCGAGCGCTATCAGGACAGGTGAGTCCTCACTTCTTCGATTTGTCGGAGTTGTTGGACGACTTGGGGCGCTGATTGATGGGTCTAGGTCGTAAGTTATCGTGCCTGACGATGCAAGCCAGTTGAACTCGCTCATGTCATCCAAGTCAAGAGTCTGCTCCGTGCCTGCACACGGGGAAGATTCCACCTTAGGAGCGATAGTCCATTGGAACAGTCCTTTTTATGCCACCTCGCCGGCGATGTTTTCAAAATGAATTCCTCCGTCTTTCTAGCAATTGAAAGTCTCAACTGCGATCCAAGGAATAGCAGGTAGTGTGCCAGGATTTGGCATAAGTCTCGAGTATTCTGAAATTGAGCAAGCCTTTGAGGCGTGGTTTCTAGAGCTGGGAGATTCGTGTATCCTACAGCCAGAATGGTTCCAAATATCATGAGGTAAAGAGATTGAAATTGAGACCGGGAGCAGCTCCTCAGCTGCTGCGGCTTCAACAACTTGTCAAGACCCGCCAGGAAATTATGGCCAGCGATGGAGCCGATCTGGAGAAGCTCCGGAGTTGTAAATTGATGTTCGTTTGAGGAATTAGGCTGTGCATATGCCAGAGATATGGCATAAATCATGCGGTGGAATTATCTCAAAGTATCTTCTTCCACGAAAGGCTGAACGAGCTTTAGGAATTGCGGAGAGGATAAAGTCCCAACTTTACTTGTTTCGGAGTCCGTAGAATTGTTGAGCCAGCCCGTTACATCATCCACGAGAAATCCAAGGTCCCAGGTGACGCGCGATGAGAAATCCAGGGAGATGGTTGTTGTTGACAAGTGCTCGGTTATTGTCAGTATTGTGTCTCGAATCTGCCCTGAGTGAGGCACGCGTTTTCTCTGGTAAGCTGGCTTCTATTAAAACTCGACAGCAACGGGATCTTACAGAAGTCAAATACGCTTGCTTCAGAAGTGCTTGTTCGAATGAACTCTGAGAATGTCAATGTATGTCTTTGGTGTGCATGAACTACCAGCTGTTGGCAGGAGATGCAGATATCATCGCGCGAGCACTATGGCCATTAGCATTCAATCAACTCACGGGTAGGCAGAACAGACATGAATACGAAGCACAGAACATCTAAAACACGCTCCTTTTCGCCTCACAGCCTCCACCTCTTGTCGGCGCTCAGGGCCAAATCTGGCTCGTTGTCGTCCAGCCTGCACCCGTTTTCCAACCCGGGGGGAACTGGAAAGAGCAACATGCGCAGAGCGAACTGGAGTTGTCTTTGATGTTGCCATTTTGGCTTTGAGATCCAGTCAGTAGGGGTTGGTGATGCTCTGTGGTAGCATGAGGCTGTAGAAGTCCAAGGAAAGGTGCAGGAGTTCCCCAAACTTCTATCTTTGAAGGACAATCATTGAGCCAAGGCGGACAATAAGGGTGCTTTATGGCTATGCGACGCAGACCTGAGCACACTGCGCTGCGAGCTTCACCGAGCACTGCCATCTTGTGTGCTACTTCGTGTCACGAGGCTGAGCTGTTTGTCAAAAATGTTTGGAAGGGGAAGAGGAGAAGATGCAAGTTCCCGATCACAAGTGGCTGTTCAACTAGTTTCCATGCAAGTAAGTGTAAAGTCTGCTCTGCCACATGATGCCCCTCTACCAAAACCATTCTTCTCAGCTTCGGAAATGCATGATAAATCATGTCTGTCAATGGCTAGAAGCACTGAGGTCCATACGGGTGCGATCCACTCGGATGCGGTCCAATCAGGTGCCGTCCACTCGGGTGCCGTCCAATCGGGTACGGCACATTGGCTTTGTCGTCTGATGTTTGTCGAATTTTAAATCCGGGATCGGATATCACGGGTATCGGGAACCACCTGTATATCCCGTGATATCCGGTGGGACGCCTTCCACCACCATTCTCAACCGGAAGAAATACAAGCCGCTCAAACCACATCCGGGAGTGCTATAAAGCTCTAGTATAAGCCCTCCCGATATTAATCAGCCCTTCGCGACAAATCATCAAGCCCCACTTTCAAACCCTCCTCCAGCGAACTTCAAACCCCATGGCACCCTTCAACTTCGGCATCCTCATGGTCCCCTACCAAATGCTCGACGTAGCAGGGCCCCTCGACATACTTCAAAGCTCCTCGAAGACCTTCCTCTCCCAGATCGCCGCCGCCGGGAACCCAGGATACGCAGAAGTCCTGCCTCGCGCAATCGACATCAGTTTCCACCACATCTCCGAAACCCTCGAGCCGGTGGCCATCCATGGAGGTCTCAAAGTCCTCCCTACAACTACGTGCGACACCTGTCCTCCTCTCGACTTCTTGCTCGTTGGCGGTCCAGATCCATTTGGATACAAACTCTCTGAAAGATTCGCGGAGTTCTTGAGAGCGCATGTGACGGCTGGGAAGCTGCTGTTTACGGATTGCACTGGTGCGTTAGCAATTGCTTCGTCTGGGGTGTTGGATGGGAGGACGGCAACCACAAATCATGGGGCTTTGGAGGCTGCGAAGAAGGTGGCACCGAAAGTCAACTGGGTGCAGAAGCAGTGGGTTGAGGATGGGAATGTTTGGACTGCGGGAGGAGCTTGTGCGGGCATGGATATGATGGCTCATTGGGTGATTGAGAACTTGGGGGCGGAATTGGCAAAGTTGGTGTTTTATGGACTGGATTATGAGCCAAGAGATGTGGAAGGGAATAGAGTATTGCCTCAACAGCATGGGGTGGCGAAGACTTGAAAGGGGAGTTTGCAGTTGGGCCGAGCATGCGAGAAAATGTTGGCAAAGTTTTGTTAGTAACTTTTAACAACACCATGGAATCACAATAGCGGAGTTTACTTTGAAGAGGCAGACGCCCACTTGTTTTATTCGAAGCTTGACTGCATCAGGAAAGCAGCAAGACGGTCCGACCAAGGTAGAACGGTAGGATTTATGGACATGCAGCACAGCCCACTACCCAATCGATCTTATCCCTCAAATTTCACCTCATTGGAGGTCTCTAACGCCCAGTAGTTCCTTCATGCGCGACGTCGCCTCCATGATGATGACCCCACCATTCTGTCGTTGGTCTCGAGTGTCCTCCACCGAGAAGAAGTCCGTTAGAACTCGGAGATCCGGAGGCTGGAAGTCGAGATAAGAACCGGGGAAGGAGCCGTTCGACTTGGCGCTGAACACGAGAATGGGTCCTTTGTGCTCTCCAACCAGATTATCCTTCATAACATGACCAACGCTCTGGTTCGAGGCCGATCCATCTTCATCTGCTCGAACCCGCTTGTACATCAGGACGGAATTATCGAGTTTGAATCTTTGTTCGGACCGGTACGCAAGTCGGAGCTGTGTGGTAACAAAACTGATTACCGGCAAAACGCTGCCAAGATGTGGCTCATAAAGAGGTGACTCGAGAGCTTCAGGGCTGGCAGTGATGAAGCCGATCCAGGTCAGACGTGGAAGGTCCGCATCGACCGGGAACAATAGTGCGAGACGGTGTGTTGGGGACGGACGGGGATTGGAGCTCAGGAACTGGCCGTAAAGGCTGCAGATCTTCTTGTGATATTTCCAATCTGCCCTCTGACACTCTCTAGAGCAGTAGGAGATACGAAGACAAGCACTGCAGACACAGAGGGGTGACTGTCCTGATGTCGAAGTCGGCAACTCTCTGTTGCACTCTGCGCAAGCTTTCGGAGCCATGTCGTTGTCGAGGAAGCACTGGAACACCGTTAGCTTCCTACTAATAGGAAGGGTGGGCCCAGTGCGACTCACCCGTGAGGTGCTGGTGTGGAGTTGTAGTTGGAAAGAAAAAAAGTTGGAAGACGAGGAAGATTTTTCTTTAAATAGGCAGGCCTTGGTGGGCCCTCCTCGCTTCGATCAGGTGCAACTGACAAAAGGACTACCCTATACCTTGTTGAGTCACCAAGGGCTTGACGGTATTGACTGTGCCGGCTTCATTGAGAACTTTGCTTCATGCCGGGGCAATACTTGTCTCTTTAGATCATCTTACTACCAAGGAAGAAAGAGGACTTGTAATCTTGGACTCTCCATCTCGATATGTAGCATAACGGTAGCTACAGTTTGAATCAACTGCAACTCCTCTACGTAACCTGGTTTGCGGCGGATGTGAAAGATGCACTATGTATAAGAGTTCGACTCACCGCTCTAGCCATCTTCGCTGCCCCCTTCGTGTCTCCTTGAAAGCTCCCAAGTCGTGTTGAACATTTAGCTTCGAAGCTGCAACCCTCGGGCAGAAAAAGCATAGAGTCTTTGATTGAAATCTTCTTGTGTTTACAGGGTAACAGCAGGGCTACAGTACAAAGAGCAAAGCCGTGAGCACCCACCAAGTCCATTGAGACCTTTCAACTTGCCGGTCACTGCGTTTTGCCTTAGAGTCTCGTACAGGTACCAACAGGCAGGATTTATAGAACCTCAAGTTACCTCTGTCGCAATTTCTTACAGCCCAGCTTGATTGCCGACTTTGGGCAAGCACAATTATAGTGGCCACAGAAGCAACAAAAAGAAGTTCCAGCACATTCTCCCTACTGGAGCAGTATCATGGGATCTTGAAGTCGTTGCGGCTCTCTTTCATTAAAAAAAAAAACTCGTACTTCAACGAAAGTAGAGCCAGTACAGACTCCGAAGAAAAGGGGCTCTTCAGCCTAAGTCTCTACAATTCTAAGAAGACAAAGCAAACCCGAGGAGAACAAGTACAGTACAAGCTGTCATCCAGCACAACAATGACCTCATGGTAAAATGGCAGTTGAGAGACAATCATCATTCATTAGTATGTACAATCTCAATACAGACGCCCTGTTCTCATCTCTCTTCCCTCGAAAACGCATGTCCAAAACTCCCCACCGGCTTCTGATCCAAGCCCTGCACAACCAGTATCCTCTCATCCACAACACCCAAATCCTCATCCCACTCGCCTCTCACCGTATCCAGCACCGCCAAGACCTTAACCCTCACCCCATCATCCCTAACCAACTTCCTCAATTCCTCCATAAAATAACTAACCCTCATCTCCACAAGATCCACCCGATCAATAATCAAATATGTGAACTCCTCCCTTCCCCCTTCCTGATCCTCGACTTTCAGCTCCTCAAGTATTTCCCGAAGTAGGGAGAACCATGACGCTAAAGCAGTTCGTTGTCTCTCATGTAGCTCCCAGGATTCAAGTTTGCGCATGGTGAGTTTCGGGGTATCGAGGAGGGTCCATGCTGGTTGTGAGACGATGGATTGGAGTTGTGCTAGTTTTCTTCTTAGGATTCTGGGTTGGGACGCTAGGAGTTTGTAGGAGAGTTTGATGAGGAGGTCCTTTGCGAGATAGGTGTCGAGGTCGTTGTCGTCTGTTCGTACGCCGGGATGGCAACAGTAGTATGCTCCTCTTTTGTCATTTTCACGGAGGATATCGACGGCGAAGAGGGCTGCGGGTGAGAGCCAGGAGTGTGTGTAGCCTCTGCCAGCACGGGCGTTGGTGTTTGTTTCTCCAGCGAGAAGTAGGACGGTCGATTCGGTCGAGTTGAACCAAGAATTGTAGGAAGGCAGGGATTCGAGGAGAGGACGTGTCATGAGCTGGTAGTGGCTTTTCTTCTGGGGCTTGAAAGCTTTGCTAAGTATGTGGGCGCAGATATCTGGGTTCGAGGGTGCGGTGGGATATGTGACGATTTCTAGGATGCCTTTGAAAGCTTCCAGCCGTTGTCTATCTGCGTTTGCCTTTTCTTGTTCTTCTTGCTGTCGATACTTCTCGTTCTCGAGTCGGGCTTGTTCTAGCATTCGCTCCAAGCGTTGGATTGTCGAGTGGGATTCTTCAATTGTGATTTGGGACTCTTCGATCTTGACTTTTGACTCTTCAACGGTGAGTTGGATCTTTTGATTTCGTTTATGCAAGTTGATCATGGCCTCGGATGTGACTTCAGCAAGTTTGCCGTGGATAATTGAAGCAGTCTTCTCGACGCCCATCGCTGGTGGACTGCCAATTGCCATCCACAGTCGAGCTGCAGGAGGCGGATTAGTGTGCGTTCAGACGTTGAATAGAATACAGAGGAGGAAGGCTTACTCCTAAACCTGGTAAAATATACCGACGCATCTCTGGCAAATGTGATAACTTCTTTGTAAACTTCTGCCACCACCTGCTTCATCGAAGGAGTCGGATATATCAGAGTCCAATCATCCAGCTGTGGAAACGATTTCCGCAGTTCCTTCAGCAGATCTGCGATGCCACTGTCATTACCACTCTTGTTGACCACCACCTAGCATGTTCAGCAAGTAATCGTCGACCGGAAGTCTTGGAAACATACGATAAACAGAACTGAGAGTGTCTCGTATGCCACCTCGCCATATATCTGCCCTGCATCTTTCATAATATTCACAATGCCCGAATATGCGCCCAAGAACTCCGAAAACGAGTGTACAAACTCCTGTGCAAACCGTCCAATTTTCTTTGCTCCTTCATTTCGTTCTCGGTCGTATATGGAGTTGACTCGCGCTGCGGCGTTCAGGGCAGCGCCTGCTTCATTCTTGAGGTTCGAGTAGTCATTGTACTTTGCGATTTCCTTCTCCAGCTCTTCTTTCGTCTGAGGTGGTTCGACATTTCCTCGATTCTTCTTAAGGAAACTTCGTAGCCTTTGTTTGAATTGATCTCGTCCTCGTATAACTTCTTTCGCGGGTTTCAGCAGCTGTCTAGACTTAATGTCAGCGGGAAGTCGCATACAGAAGCGGGGTAGAAGCTAGAAACGGCATCCTCAGCAGCTAGGTACGGAGAACTTGCAGTTCTTTTCTTGCCAGCTCCTCGAGTGCATTGCGATCAAGGAAAGAAATGTAGCATACTCATTGGCACCATCTTTGCCCGATTCTTTAAACCAGACAGTCTTCTCCTCCTCATCCGCAGCTTCCACGGGAGTTTTGGAAGCCATTCCGTATGCTCCAGAGACTACCCATTCATTCGCAGTGTTAGAAGAATATTATGCGCCAAATCTCTGTTACCACCACCTTGAGAGAGTTCGCCATTGTCGTAGTCATTGGGGAAGGAGGAAGGATCGGTCATCGATGAAATCTAAAGGCAGATCAACTCTGGGGGCTTTGGCTGCGCATCTACTGCGCGTTTTGACACTAATTTGAGAGCTATTTATGGGGTCCAGTAAGCTTCACAGCCTTCGGTGACAGGGCCATGCTGGCAGGAGCCTAGGGTGGGATGCTGTGCCACTTTGCGGGGCTGACCACTCAACCCCTCTACCCTTTCCCAAGACTTCTTCAGTGGTGGACACCTGCGGACCGTAGGGCTGCAGTCTGTTAGCTCAAAAGGGTCTGGTAGTGTCCAAGCGACCAGCACGACTTGTTTGCTTTCAAGGGGAACTGGTTTGCATCTGCTGTGCTGCCTGTCGTTCGACCTCATCCTGTCAGTAGACAACGAGGGTGAGAATCTCACTGCATCATGCATAAATGCTTGATCATCTGCAGGCTCTTGCCAGAGAATCATTGCGCAATTGGCTGCGCTAAGGAATTCAATTGGTTGCACTCAAGCATTTTCGCCCCCAACTTGGATGGTGGGATGGGAGGCTTAGCATTGAAACTGCTGCATGCAGCCATGGCGCTCCAGTTGCAGGGTGTACGGGAGATACGGGGTCATCAATGAACAGGGGAAGCTTTCTTAATAAGAGTAGAAGCTCGTCGTAGGCTCAAAGAATTTTCAGTTGTCATTTTCGAAGTGCGTGTACCCTGAAAGAGTACCTCTCCTAATCTGCAGTCTTCTATCCGAACCTAATACACCTAAGATGTCGGATGCTGAGATTAAATTCGCAAATCTGCAGTCCAGATATACCGAGCTACTCGAGAAACGGATTGCTCAGCTTGAGGCTGCAATCACTGCGCCAATAGTCCTCCCTGTTGCTACGGCCGCAGCTGTTAATGGCAATGATGAGAAAAAGGATGACGACGACAGCAGTGATGACGAGAAAACAAAGGAAGATGTGTGTTTTACTCTCCTTCGATTTCGGCCTAATCTGATTTTCATCCGCTAACGTTCTCTGCAGAAAACGGATGATAAGAAAAAAGATGACGACAAAGGACCAAAATCTAGGTACCGAAGTGTAGTTCGAAAGTGGGACAAGAAAGAAGGAGTCTATGTTGATGTCGATGTCAGTGTAGACTCAAAGAAAGAAGAAGATGGAGAAATTGCCTTTACATTCAGGAAGAGACTTGTGAATTTCGACCAGGGAGACACGCGCGATGCATACAGTGAGGTTGATCTGGAGGCAGAAGGGCTCCGGAACTTGGTCAAGGAGGTTATTGGCACGGAATATCCTGGGCAAAATCTTGAAGGCGAGACAGTCAATATCATAGCTCCCTATGCTCCTCTGGTAGGACTTGCTCCCACCCTCCACACATTTAGTCATCTACTAAGTTTCGTTCTAGGTGCACAACTGGGAAGGCCTCAAGAATGCTACAAAGACCGTTGAAGGGGAAGATACAGAGAAGAAACAAGCGCGTGAGGATCTGATCAAGCTTCTCGAGAGCGTCGAGGCCGCTCCCGAGCTCGAAAAATACTTCAAAACGCGAGAGTCGAACATCAAGGCTAACATCACAACATTTGACACCATGTGGTCGATCTTCAAGCCTAGGACAAAAGTGGTATCTAAGGTTTTCCTGGATCGCGTGCAAATATTCGAGGTCGCTCTTGCGCCAATCCCTAGGTTTACTCGCGTGCCGAGACGGCGATCCGTCTCGGTCTGGTGCTGGGATTGGAATGGGAAGGAGATGACGAAGGTGTTCTATGACATCAACATTGAACGATTCTGGGGCACGAAAGATATCGGTCAGCTTCCCTGCTACCCTCTCGAGTACTATATGGATGGATCAGAGAAAGAGATCGAGAGGCTTTGCAAGGATCTTCGAGAACGAGGAGCGAAGTACAACAGGATTGTGAGGAGTCCGTCAGGAGCAAAGCAGATGTTCATGTATAATGGCCCAGCTTTATCCGAACGAAGAAGCGTCGTCAAAAGAGAGAGAAAAGACCAGGTGAGCACTGCTTCTGTAAAGCTCTCGGGCTCGTACTCATATCACGTATAGGAGAACGATAACACAAATAACGACGAAGAAGAACCAACTAATGGAGAGAAACGGAAGACGGTAATAATCAAAGGACCAGTAATTGTTGATCCCGAAGCGTTCTTGCAGTTCGGTACATTTTTTCGCTCTAGATGCCTTTCTTACCATTGCTGACATCTCAAAAGGTGCTGACGATCTCATTCTCGGCGAGTCCGAGCCCTGGTTTACAGGAGATTGGTTTGGAGATCAGGTCGACGAAGAAAAAACCAACGAGCCAGGACCAGACCAATTCCTACTCTATCCACCTCGAATCCTTGGATACTCCACAAGGGAAAAAATCTGGGGCCAATTCAACGTTGAAAAGACAAGCGACGTACCAGATCCAAGCATATCTCTGTTCAAAGAGAAGCTCCAGCTTGACGAAGATTACAAGAACATGATCCAGGCGCTGGTTGAAGAGCATGGTGCGAGAGGAGGCCAGAATGATCCTGATAGGGTGAAGATTAAGGATGTCGTGGAAGACAAGGGGAAAGGACTTGTTTTGTTGTTGCATGGTCCGCCTGGTGTGGGAAAGACTGTAAGATCATGATTGCTCCCCAACTTCTTTCATGGAAACTGATACCCCACAGCTCACAGCAGAAACCATCGCCGAAGCGACAGGGAAACCACTGTTTATCGTCAGCGTTGCAGAAATTGGGCTCGATGCCTCAAAAGCAGAACGGAACCTGGAGCAAATGTTCTACCTGGCCGGAAAATGGGAAGCTGTTCTCCTTGTGTAGGTCTCCTTCCCATTCAAAAAGCTCCCGCTAACATAATCCAGCGACGAAGCAGACGTCTTCCTGGAATCACGAACTAGCGAGACAGAGCCAAACAGAAATGCTCTTGTATCAGGTACTTCCTCTCCCCTCCTACACTTCCGCATGCTTATAATTTTAGTTCTTCTGCGAGTCCTCGAGTACTACGACGGCATAATCATCCTCACCACGAACCGCATAACCTCTCTAGACATCGCCGTGCAATCGCGAATCCACCTCGCAATCCGCTACGAAGACCTCGACCAAAAGCAAAAACAGAACGTCTTCCGAATGTTCCTTAACCAACTAGAACAAAACGAGCCCAAGAGCATAAAAGACTACGAAAAAGTGCTGGAATTCGTGGACGAGTACGCATCGAGGGATAAGTTGAATGGGAGGCAGATTCGGAATGTGGTTGCCAGTGCGCTGAGTCTGGCGAGGAGTAAGGCGAAGAGGGAGAATGGGGATGCGAGGATGACGGTCGATCATTTGAAGAAGGTGCTATATATTACAAAGGATTTTCAAGAGCAGTTGGAGAGTATTACTACGGATGCGAGGAGGCATAATGAGGTCAAGGGGGGCAGGAGATAGGGTGTTTCGTTGGGAAATCAACATCACATTCCAGCCAAGATTATCATCAGTACAGCTCCGTGACTTTCCAATTTACTCACCAAGTTCTTTCTTCCTTCGGACCGCCTGCTACTTTATCACCAACTCCCTAGTCCTCTTTCTTGAATCATGCCAAGGTCTCCTCAGATCTGCTGGCTTCTCTTGAACAGCGCCGATATCAAAGATGGAGTGGGTGTGCTATATTTTAGAAGCTCGAATTGTGTCCATTATTTCAACTAATACAGTAAACAGTGCTTGATAGTATACAAGGAGATGAATCATTTGTGAACTCCAAAGACCTCCTACTCCAATGTCATTTCCGAATGCTGCACTGGCTCCATGCGCTTCTGTCTCGAGCTTTCAAGTATGGATGGGTGCTCTCCCAAGTCGAGCTTCGAGCTTCGCACCAACGATGATGTCGGGGAAAGAAACATGGTGATTAATCTCTGGGAACCACTATAGCAGCAGTAAAGTTAGCACTATCCCCACGAAGAGGGGAGCAGCAAATCAACATTGAGATGAAGCCATGGACTTCTTACCCTCTGCCCCACTTGTTAATTTGCTTGTGCAGGTGGAGATCCGGTTAGAGCTGGAGTGGGTTGCTCGATCAGAGTACTCTGGCTCTATGCGCTTCTTTCTCAAGCTCTCAAGCATGGCCGGGTCGTCTCTCAGATCGAGTTTCGTACCAACGAGGATGACGGGGACAGAAGGAGCATAGTAGTCAATCTCCGAGGACCACTATTATATTAAAATTAGCATTAACCCTTCGGGGGGAGAGGAAAAGGGGAACAGGAAATCAGCGGTGAGATAGAGCCTGGACTCCTTACCTGCACTCCAGAGTCCTCCAATACTCTGCAATGCTTGCCCTTCCCATTTCCCTTGTACTCTGTATGGCGCTCTAGGCGTTGGAGCGCGGCCAGGAAACTGGGCATGCTTTCATCCCTCCTACTCTCTCTTCCCACTGGGGCGATGCATATCTCTAACCAGAGATATAGCCACCAGGATGCTCAAATCGGGTGGTTGTGGACTGATTTCGAAGTCGACAGAGGATTTGTTACTCGAGGACGAAAGCCGGGTTACCGAGATCGAGACCGAGGAACTAGATATCATTGTCAGCGCATTTCTTTACGTAACTCAAGGTAGGCAGAACAACCGACTTACCAGATCTCGAACTCTGCGAGCTCTGGGTCTGAGGATTTAGAAGAAAGACGTGTTCATGTGGTTTCATGGTTACTTGAGGGCCAGAAGGTTGATTGATTGATTGATTTCTAAGGTAGGGAATAGTTTGCCAAGCGGCTGGAAAGCGCTATTGCTGCCTAATTTTTAGGCTTTTGCCCCTGGTGCTGCTTTTTATGCTAAGCCACTGCGCCAGAATCATGCTGTCTGCAACAACCAGCATATCCTCTCAAGCTAGCCATCCATCATCCAGCAATTGACACGTCTCTCTCATAGTGTGACATTCTATTCAACCCCGCTGCACATCTCCCTGTGTTGGAGTAGTCCTGAGTGGTGATGCAGCCGCTTAGGGGTCCAGTTTGAAGTTGATGCAGAGCTAACCTCTTAGTCTGACTAAAATTCAGTCTGCGACACCCTCATTGGATCTGTCATTTCAATCTCTTCCAAAGAATCATTTGCTTTCTTACAAAACCATTCGTTCTTGCCTTCCATCCTCTTAGATAGTCGTACAACTCACAGCTGCAGTATTGAAGGAGGGGAGGCTGGACGAAGCAAGGACCTTTGAATGTGTCTTTTGTTCCTACTTTATCTTCCTGCATCAATTTCCAACTCATTGAGATCATTTGCGCTGTCCTTTGCCAGCATCCTCTTGCCGGAATCCGAATGGATCTGGATACCATACCCGGAGGTTTTCGGAAGTCGGGTAGACGGCTACCCGGATTTCGGCAAGGATGCCCTGATTTCGTCCAAATGCCGAAAACAACTTCTTCTTTCAACTCACCTGCTCTGTACAATTACTCAATCCACTGATGTGAGACTCCACAGTCTGCAACTCAACTTGACATCAAAATTCCCTTCGGTCCCTAGAGAAAACACCTAACCTATCCCTATCGGCCTCTTCATCCACTTTATCCCTAGACTTGCCGCTACTCCTGGCTATCCAGAACCACATGCATAATCCAAATCTCTCTCTGTTTCGTTTCCTCATTTCCACACTATAGACGCCACAGTCCAGGCTTCCTTCTCATACCCTGTCCATTTCTATGGATCTCTATCAGCACTAACATACCAAGCATAACAGTTGCCTAGCTACAGTTCAAGAACGCAAGTCGCGAGGTATTATCCACTCCAAACCATCAGCAAAACAGAAACATTTCACAATATTTTATCTTGTATTCCCGCTCTTGAGCGATGAGTCTGTGTGATGGTGTGCTGCAAATAGCACAGCAGAATACCCTAGATTTAATAATAAGCTGGAAACTCCTTTCTCCAGCACCCTCCTTCCGCTCACATGCACATGTTAAATAATTCCAAAGTCTAAAGGAGCAGTGAAATACTATTGCCGATCAATCGGAAACTCAACAGCGTGTTTATAGATCCAAGCCCGGCTAATATCCTCCTCATCTCAAAAAAGAATCCCTTCGGTCCTTCCTCCTTCCCAATCCCCAAATCCCTCGCCAAGACCTCTCTCCCAACCCTTTTCCAACCCTCCCCTCCTCCCCCTTCTCCCCCCTAAAACCAAAAAGACTTGGCATTACCATCACCATTACCATCACCATCCCCTCCCTCCAATCCCTTCCCCGTCCGCGTATCACCACCGAACTGTGCCTCACGCACAAGACCTGATGCATGGGATTTCCCCGATGGTCCATCCGATATTCCCGATCCCGCTCGTTCTCCGCTCTCGTATTCCAGGCTGCCGTTTAAAGGCTTCTAGATGCCGAGCTTGCTGTGCCCTCACAACCGCCTCGATTTAGATCCTAGATCCTTGATCTTGTTTGTATTACTATTCTAGTGGGCTCAAGATTAGATAGAATGAGGAATGCCAAGCTTTCAGGAGGGTCTAATTCTAGGATTTTAGGGGTTGTTTTTGTTAATAGACTGATGGTTGGGCAATACTGCCAAGGAATTTGTGCTAGATGAGCTGTTGGATTGGAAGGTAGTTTGATGCGTGCCAAGAGGCTAGAGGGGTACGTAAAGGCTTACGTAGAGGTAGCAGTGATAGGGAAGGAAGCGGTGTAATTCTGAGTTTGGGAGGGGGGTGAGGGGGTGAGAGGGATGATGAGTTCGCGGTCGTGATGCTGCTTTCTCCGTTTATGCGCGAGAAGGGGAAGAGTAAGGGAGAGGCATGGAAGTGAAGTAGAAGTGAAGTAGAACTGATTTTGATCTGTTTATTTGTTGATTTTGAGTATGGGTTGCCTGTTGCAATTCGCAAGCCAGACACCACCTCCCTCCTTTCATCTAGTAAGTGGTATTTAACCTGCCATGAATTAAAGCAGAACGCCGTGGTATGCATGCACCATCCAGAACTCCTTTCCAATGACCCTTCCTTAAAACTCGCATCACGTCGCATCGCAGCATTAATCATCCCTCTTCCTTCCGTTCGAGCTGTTTAATTAAGCCTTCTCATACGCATCACTATCGTACGAAAACCCCTCTCCTTCAGCCTCGACCTCCGTATCCGACCCTGAGTCTTGGAATTGGCAATCAGAGGGTGAAGATTTGTAGCGTGGTGGAGGCGCGGGTTGCAGGTAGAACGGCTTCTCGACAATGTAGAGGGCATCCGACTCCGAGAGGTAGATCTCGCCTCGTCTCGGGCGGGTGCCGAAGATGATTTGTTTTCTGTTTCTCTATTAGCCCAAATCCAATAAATTCAACTCCAAATCAAGTATTCCCAAGACGGGAATTAAGAAGGGTGAAGTGAGTACGTACAAATCACCACACCTCTCGCACGCCTCCAGCGCGACCACGACCGCCAAGAACAACACCACGATCCCCACCACGATCAGATCGCTGTACTGCCGCGCCAGATACGCGCCCTGGATCTTCAGGTACTGGTCCTGGCCATGCCCGCACAGTTTTATCGCGCGCGTAGGGCCGAAGTCGACCATCGCGGACCCCTCTGAGGACCCGGATTGCGATGCCCAATACCGCTGCGCGTCCTCCTTCCTCAGATTCGGGAGCTCGGAAGTTGGTTTTGAAGGCAGTGCGGATGTGGTAGCGGGGCTAGAAGAGGATTGCGAGAGGGAGAGTAGGTAGGCGGATGATAGGGGGTGGGAGGAGGTGAGGGCTCGGGATGGTGGGGTCTTGGGCGAGGGCGTTCGCACTGAGTTGTCGAAGATCTCGTTCAACAGGTCCGAGGGTGAGGATAGCTGGTGCGAGGGGAAGTGTGGCTCTGAGAGGGTGAGCTTTGTGGGCGGGGTGTTGGGTTTCGAGAGCGAGAGGCAGGAGGAGTGCCGGCAATCGTACAGGACGAGCTCTTTTGTGGGAATAGGCAGCGCTGAGGCCAGCTGGAGGAAGAAGAGGAGGGAGAGAGGTGATGTCGCCTTCATGGTGAAGCGTGTGGTGGTGTTGTAAGAATATCGGTTATGATGTGTGGGAGTCGAGGTCGAGAGCTGTGTAACTCGAAGCCAAACGAGAGTTTCCCTATGTCCAGCATGAAATCCTGACCAATGATCTCCTTAATGATAGTGCGGATTTCCTTGTTCGTGGGAGTGGCTTCGAATAACAATGAAAGGCGACGGGAACGGACGGGGCGACGTTGGGATGTGAGGTGTCAGGAATGTGGAAGAGTTGAAGTGTAGGGCTCGGGAGGGGACATGCACCCATTTAAAGGCGTGGTACCTAGTAACTATGGAAGCGGCAGAAAACAGAGGCAGAGGCAGAGGGAGCAGCGCAACCCTGCTGCGCTGCATCTCGAGGCTTGCTCCATGGCCCATGGCCCTGGGCACGCTCTGCGAACGGCGCTGCTCCTGTTGGCGCACGATGATACATCAGAGCACGATTTTGCGGTGCGATATGACATCCGGCGACATGCCGGCCAGGATCGCACTGGGGGGGCAGCATCTAGACGAGAATGGACAGCAGGGGGTTGGCGATCCAGGCGCAGACGTGGTCCGCTAAATATTGACCCCATGTTTAGCCGTCGATTTGGACGATTTCGATTCCATGATTAGATGCATCCGGATTAGAGGCTGAACCTGCCGGCGCTATGGGGAGACAGCTCGAGAGGGAGTCGACGAGAGGGGCATAGGCTGGGCGTCGATTATGGGAAAATCAGAGACATTTGCGATCACGACACTCCAGCCACGGATTTGCAGCCAGGCAAAGCAAACATATTGAAGGCAGCACCTCCGGAGGGATCAGCACAGCAAAATGATTCCATAAATGTGCATGACGGCCCATGAGCACCTCCTATCTTTGCTCCGCTTAACGTAAAGTTAAAAATGCTGCAACAACGCTCTAAGTTTTCGCACTATTACATTTCCCCCTTTTCAGCTACTAGGTACTCGTGGACGTTGTTCCGGAAAAGGGTTCATGCAGTGGCTGTGGATGAGGCCTGAACTGGCTCGAGCTCGACACACGTGCAGCGCCGTCCAGGTCTTGGCATTTACGCCTCAAAGACTAGATGCAAAAAAGTTCCTCGAATCGCACGCCTGCATCTTCAACGTGTGGAGTGTGGAGAGCAATATCACATAATTGCAGAAATTGTGTTCGCGGGAAGTGATCTGACGGGAAGTGATCTGCTGGGAAATCTCGCTCGGCCTCTATTTGCTTTCCTTCTGACGTTCTGACGGGCAGGATCGTCCAGCGAGCACGATGCACTGTATCTCGAATTCTTCCTGGGCTTCGAGCCTGTCGCTGGGCGAGACCCCAGGAACCGTGCCCCTTGCATTTCAGCCCCCTGTCATGGCCCCAGTCAAACCATAAGTCTCCAAACTCCCGCGCCCTGGGCCCCCCATCCAGAGCCACATCTCGACATCGACTTGGCATCGAAACAGCCAAGTCAAACGACGACATCTCGTCGACCTCCCATTGCGCCACCAGCAGATCAACCCCCCCCATCGTTGAAACAAATTCTACCGTTGCGGCACTTGCTCTGGCTTTTCCTCTGCATCTTGCCTCGGTCACTCTGCATCGCCAATTGGAATTAAGTCGTTGCCTAATGCCCCCCTTGAACCGAGGGCGCTGCAAATTACGTGTTGGCTGTGTTTGCTGTGTTGGCAACACGAGCATCTCATCTGTACAGACTCTTGGCATGAAAAACAGTGCATCTAATACCTCACTCCTTCCTGTTTAGCACTCGCCTGTGTCTCACTGAAACTTCTCCGTAAGGCGTGTCGGGCACTCCGCCTTGGCTGTGGGCAGATTCGATCAATTTCATCGTGAGCATCAATTCGGTGCCGCACGGCAGTTTCGCGCAGCTCCATCTCGCAGTTCAAAGCGATCCGGCGTGGATCTCATATCGGCGAGCTTGAACATGCTGAAACTCTTCCAACACTGGTAGGAAGGGGGATCGACGCTGGGTTGGTGACCCAGCGTCCGTGTGGAGTCGCAAGGGAAGGGGGGATGTCACGTGACGACTGGATGACAGATCCCAGTTTCAGATATTTGTGAGAATGAGGAATCCTGTGGGCTGCGATGGATGAACGATACACGAGCAGGATTTGCCGTGCATTTCAGATCTCGACGAATGGCAGCGCATGGGATCTGATGTGAGATTACCGTCAGCCTCGTGCTTGTCCCAATACATATTGGCGGCCCTCTTTTCCAAAGTGCGGCAGTTCGTAGCGAAGATGGACGAGTTAATGCCATTCTGATGATGCTGAGATTAAACGTCTGCAGAGTTGTCTATTTTAAATTGATGCGGAGCCATTTCCTGAGAGGACAGGCTCACATCAGACCATTTTCTGACCGGCAACTTAACACGAGACTCAACCTTAACATCGGTTACTTTGGCTAAACAGTTCCCACCCTTCAATGATCTCCCCTTTATTATCCGAAATCGTGGGGGAACGGAAAGGGGGCAGCTATCGAAAGTATCACGTGATACGCTCAGGACTTGTTGACATAGACAGGAAAATACACTTCGCAAACAAGTCGGAATAAACCCAGAGACTGTACTTTATACTTTTAGAAGCCGTCACTCAACTCTTCTTCCTCAATGGCTCTCCAAGTAACGTGTTCAGCCTTGTCTACGGTAGCCGGATCTCGCCGCGACTGCGAAAATGTCAAGCCATTACGAGGCTGAGAACACGAACCTCAATCCATCACTCACATGTGAAGTCCCACCTCAAGATGGTGCCCAACCCGGCGCCCCCGCCGTCTGCGACGATAACAGAACCTCTTCCACCTTTGACGCGAAGTACCACACTCCCTCTGTATTCGTACAGACCGATAACCACCGATCGCACCCTCCTCGCGCCTGAAGATGCCATATATAATGGCTCACCACCGCGCAAGCAATCTCCTGCCGTCGCGAAGCTGGCCAAAGATTTGCGCATGACCAGTGCAACAAATGGGACTACGCGGGCATCGGGAAGAACGCGACATAAGGACAGGACGCGGAGTGGGAGCCGGAGGAGGAAGGGGACGTGGAAGAAACTGCTCTGGGTGAAACAATCTTGTATGTCCTATGAACGCATCCAATGGACTCTACTGACACACGAAAGACCCAGATAATTACACCGACCAAGAAACCTTTCTAGAACACCTTCAACGGAACCCTCGTCTGCAGCCCTACGATTTCTGGCCTCTAGTCGCAGACTCCACAGTGATAGTCCAACACGTTTGCTCTGTTATAATCTTCGTCGTGTGCTTCGTCGGCATCTTCCAAGATCGTATCTCGCCCGTTGCAGTCGTAAGTTGGGGTAGCATTGCCACATTTCTAGGCTGGTTGTTATGGGATTGGTGGGTTGGGGAAGAAGAAGAATCTACGAAGCCTATATCAATGTTCACCTCCACGCCCTCAGCCTCAAGCTCTGTCTCGAACCTCCACAGCGTAAACGGGAATGGCTACGCACATTCAAATGGGAACGGCTATGCCAACGGCCTCACAGCAAAACACAACTACTCTGCATCCGCCTCCTCCCTTTACTCTCACTCCTCAAACGGATACTCCAAGCCGCCTACTCCAGCCCCGTACTCTCACTCCGCCAATGGGTACTCGAAACCACCCACTCCATCCCCGTACTCCCACTCCTCGAACGGGCACTCCGTCAATGGGAAACCACCCACTCCATCGCCGTACTCCCACTCATCGAACGGCCAGTCCGTCAACGGGAAACCACCCACCCCATCCCCGTACTCGCACTCCTCGAACGGGCACTCCGTCAATGGATACTCGAAACCACCCACCCCATCACCACCCCCAAACCACCCCAACCACCCACAACCGAACCACTCCCCACTTTCCCACCGCACCTCTCTTCGCCTTTCAACAGCAAAATCCGCTCTCCTAATCTACTTCACTCTCCTCGGCCTCTCCCCAATCCTCAAATCCCTCACCCGCTCCACCTCCTCAGACAGCATCTGGACGATGTCCCTCCTCCTCTTCGCAATCAACATCTTCTTCTTCGACTACGGCTCTCCCCCCTCCCGATCCTCCGTCGGCGGTGGAAGCAAGAACATCCCTGCCTCACTCAGCACCAACGCCGCCCTAATGGCCTCCACCGTCCTCGCATCGCGGCTCCTTGAAACTGGGCAAGTCTTCTCGCTCACCCTCTTCAGCATCGAAGTCTTCGGGCTCTTCCCCGTTTTCCGGCGGTACGCCAGACAACGCTCCTGGCGCGGCCACGTCACGCTCACTTCCCTCCTCGTGGTCGGAGCCGGAGGTGGGGTTGGTCTGACTCTAGGCCATGGCGGCGATGGGAACGGATACTGGGACTGGCCGTGGAAATCAGGACTCCTGGGTGTTATAATCGGACTTTTGGTGACTGGGTTGGCGATGGGAGGGTGCTCGTGGTGGTTGATTGGATTGCAGAAGTATAAGAATGAGATTCATGGCCCTTGGGACCCGGCGCGACCGATTATCAGACGGGATGATTATTAGGTTTTGTATACTGGGATTTGAATCAACATAGTGTCGTTTGTGTGGAGCTTGAATATCTGCTCTAACAAAAGGAATAAAAAACTACAAACCCACGTCCTGGTTCATCTAGCTTACACCCTTGTGCAAACAAGTAAGTATCTCCTCTCTCCCCATCTCCCGTCTCCCGTCTCCCATCCCTATCACAGTCACATAATCACACACCCGCCCGGACAACAATTAATCGTCGGACAGCAATTCACCGTATCCCCACTCCCATCATCATTATCATCTCCGTTCCCTGTCTGTCTCCTTTCTGCCCTTTCCAGCCACTGCAAATCGATATTCGTCTCCGCCGGATCCCGGACACTGACGCCGCGTTTTCGGCGCAGCTCCTAACGCGTTGTGTCGGTTTTCTGCACGCTCGAACTGAAGCCTTTGGTAGCGTCTGAGTGGGTGGTGGGATTGGGACTGGGGTCTTTTACTGGGCAGGGGGAGTGTTAGTGCTTTTGATTGCGAGGATTTTTTGAACAGGTCACGGGCTCTTGGACTTGGGTTGAGTGGGCGAGGGAAGAGGGGGAAAAGAAGGACGAACCACTGGATGTGATAAGAAGCGGTCTTTCCTCGTCCTCACAAAGTGGGAGAGCGGCGTTGATGTCGTCTGTGAGGAGGGAGGGGGTTGATGGGGAGAGCGAGGTGGTGGACTGAGGGTTTGCGTATAGAGTTGTGGAATCGAATGGAGTAGATGGTGAAGCTGAGGTGGGGAACGGGGTGAGTGTTTGGAGAGGGGGCATGGTGAGAATTTGAGAATGGAGATTTTGGGGGGTTGGGTGTGTTTGTTGAATGGAGGTTGGGGAGAGTTTGCGAGGAGATATTGCGGGATACGGTATGATTGTGTTGTGGGATGGGGTAAGAGAGAAAACGAGGAGAAAGGGAGGGGCAAGAGGAGAGAGGCAAGTGCGTGATAAGATATTTCACCCTCTTGGAAGTGTGGCGCTCTAGTTTCTTCTGCAGGGCGGCGTGGTGACTTCTTACTTGTGAGGTTTACGCCCGGCTCTAGAGAGAATTTTCTATGCGTCCTTGTTATGTGGCTTTTTTTTTCAGGCTTTCTCCAGCCTTATGTTGATCATTCGCTAGACTCAAGTCAGGAAGACGGCTGAGCAGGCAGTTGCGCGAATTGGGGAATAGTTTGATAACTAGATAGAAGGCAGTAAAGAAATATTTGCAAAATCAATCTATTCTGCATTGTGACAGATAGTACTAAGGAAGCATATCGAATATAATATTGATTGTTATATTAGCTGGGTTATACGGCTCGGCCCTCGACCGCAGGTGAGGTAAGGGCGGTCGACGCCCAGGAGAGCCTAGGAAAAGCGGTAAGGCTGACTTACCACGTCAGAACCAAGCCTACCGAGGTTTATTCTCAACAAAGACGGCTTTAGTATCTCACTTTAACGGAGCACAGATAAAGCCTACTAGGTATGCGTAATATGGTATCGATTCCTCAAAATAGTTCTTTGAAATAGGGGAAACAGCATAGGAAGTTGAAGCGACTTTATATGAAAATCAGCAGATAAGGATTTCGAACTCTCGGCAAAGGCATTTATGACAATAAAGTATTCTCATTGAATCGAACTAAACAAGCCGTGTATCCCTACAATGAACCTGGAAGAAGCGAATATTTCTATCTATTAGAGTATCTCCTGCACAAACCCGAGTCTTGAACAATACTACACCGCGATAGGGAATGAAGCAGTGTTATTGAAACACTCACTCCATACCCCCAACGCAGTGCATCGATCAAGCCCAACCTTGCGAGTGAGTCTATGGCAAAGCCAAGAAGACATCGAGAAGCTTATCGAACTTCGGCGTTCCAAGACCAGTAACTGGATCCCATCCTCTCACAGCACTAAAGCCATTGGTGTTGCAACCTGGGTTGCTTCCGGTGGTGATCTATCATGTCAGCCTCGTTCTTCATCCTTCATCATGGCAAGAGTGTATTTACATCAGTGAAAGCAGTCGGGTTCTTATACAACGTCGGGTTCACAAACCCAACGGTGCTCTTGCCTGCCGCAAGACGCTGCTCGTTGATCAAAGTGATGATAGAGGCGAAAATGGGAGCAGAAGCACTAGTGCCACCGACGAAATTTGGTTGTCCGGATACGTAAAGGAGGACGTTCAGGCCGACGGCTGAGACATCGGGGTAGCCGCGGCCGGAGGAGTTGTAGTAAGGGGTTCCGTAAGATGTGTTGTTGTAAGGAGGGAGATGCTTCTTGAAGTAGTCTTTGATGGTTGACTCTTGGTATGAAGGCGTGGGCCAGTAGTTGCTGAATCCGCCGCCGGACCAGAAACCCTCATCGGGCACAGCGACTGCTGTCTCGGTTCTGTCGTCGGAGTTGATCTGTGAGGTGTGAGCTGAGATTTTTGTTTGTGAGGGGGCGTTCTTACTTGAGTTGCTCCAACCGATGTCAGATATGGGCAGGATGCAGGGAAACTGGGAGAGAACGCGCCGGGATCGCCGTTGTAGGTAGCGTTCACTGGAATGATACACTCGCCACGGTTGCTGACTCCACTGTCGCCGGAAGCGTAGACTACGGTTGTGCCTTGTAAGCCCAACTTCAAGTACTCAAGGCATTGGCGGTTCTCGTAGAAGAAAGAGAAGGTATTCTCTCCCAAGCCGTACGAGACAGAGATGACATTTGTTGGCTTGTAGGCACCGCACATCTCAGAGAATGGATAGGTGATTCCGGTCCCATTGGCTGCACCAGGTGCCTGAGATGTGTCTGGATAGTGGGGATCCAGGGTCGGATCATCACCGCCTTCGAACGTGCAGTAAGAAGCGTCAAGTGCATCCAAGAAAGTGTCACCGAATCCAGAAGAGCTCTCGAGTGCAGTGAGATCGTCAACTTGGAACAAAATAGCGGTTTGAGGATAAATCAATGGGAGAATAAGCGACATGTCGAGGAGAGATTCGACTCCAATTTGCTGTTCGCCGTCAAAGGAGAATGGTGCGATACCGCCGTCAATACCTTCCAGAGCGGGGTGGGTGCCGGCCTTGATGTTTGGTGAGAGGGCAGCGAAAGTGAGATCGAGATCTTGCTGGTCGTACCAGTCGCCATCTTCGAAAATGCCAATCTCGTTGCCCTTGCGCTTGGAGCTTCCGGTGGGAATACCATACAAGGCTAGAATGCGTCAGCTAGGTTTCTCCAGAGACTGAGAGCAGTGTGCAAAAAGTAGTAACAACTTACTCCGTAGACAAGCTGGTGTTACCGCAGTATCTGGTAATAAAATGTCAGTGAAAACTCCATGAGACCACATACCCAACCGGAGAAAAGCAAGTGTTATTTCTTAAAAGCAGGAAAGGGAAGTTTCGCTTAGGACAACTTACAACAAGGAACTGAGCTTGCATCTGCAATGAAAGCAGCGGGGCCGAAAGTGATGTTACTCGCAGGGGTAACATGGGGTGGGAAACTGGCCGGGGACTTCTTGAGTGCTCGCTTTTGCTTGGTGGATCTCTTGATCTGAAGGGTATTTACCGCTGGAGAGATCAAGTCGAGATGAGCCTGGATACCCTGGGGAACGTGATACTCGTCACATCCAATGTGCAATGCCTCGGTATCGGCATGCTCATAGACGTGATATTTCGTGGAAAGCAGTGATTCAAGCTCCTCAACGGTAGCCTCGAATTTGAGCCATCCACGGCCGGGAGATACTTCGTGGCGGTCGGTGTCGATTCCAGAAGCATGAAGCCAGTCTCTCACGGATTCAATCGATTCGCTGGAGGGCCTGAAGAAATCACCGACTTCTTTTGCGCTCATATGCTGACCATACTTGTCTGAGTTAGGGTCAGACAGTTGCATCAGAAGCTCATGGGCAGCGTCGGTGTTGCTTTGAGAAAACCCAATTCTGACTGGTACCGTCGTTGCGGGTGGTGCTCGATATCGCCTCACCAGTGGGGTGGAATGTGAACGTTTCTCGTGGAGGACATGTCCACTATGAGGAGTAGGGACAGCAAGGGAAAGACCCAGAAGGAGGGTAGAAGTAGCTACAGTAATGAACCGCATCTTGACGTTTTCCAAGAAGAATGACTTGAGTTGTTCTTGGAAGCCTGAGCTTTGGCTTCTGATTGAGCGTTCCAGTATGCTTTACTTATACTTTTCAAATTGTATCGCTTTTTGACGAGTCTGACCAATTTTGTCGATGAATCCATAGAAATGGAGCTAGTGCATCTCGTGTGCTGGGAGAAGTCTCGCAAACAGATGTTATTCGTTCGTGATCCATGGTGTACAGAGGTCTGAGAGCTGATGCAGCTCGGTACCTGAGAGAGGGCTAGCAGGAGAGTGACTTCCATCATGACCTGCTTTACCATGTACTCGTTTCTGAATTTCATGGTAAGTATGGGTCGAGAGATAAGCATTCGCTGAGAAGTCGCAGCGAAGTTCGTATTATTTCCCACGCATCTGGGGTCATACTGTTTAGGAAGGTATGATGGCTTGGCATTCTGATCGTCAAGAAGGATCCAGCATCCTAGTAACACAATCCCAAGTCACTAAAAAACAATGGTATTGTGGTATATACATCTGTTTAGGAAGGTCAGGGGCGTGGGGTGCAGATACGACTTGAATCTGTGGAGATGCATAAGCAGAACATCCGAAAAGTCTCCTGAACCTTAAGTTGAATTAAGCTTTCGGCCGACTGCTCAGGGGTAACCCCGTATCTCTCCGTGGTCGACCAGTTATATAGCTTCATTCGTCAATCCAATCGGTTAACTACCGCTCGTATCTCAAACTGCATGCTACTGCGTTAACCCGCTATCAATAAAGTTGACGAGTAAGGACTCCAGATTGAACATTTCCTTACCCCGTAAACGCTCCGTCACTTGCGTGATGCCAAGATATGAGTAACCCGGCACTTCCGAAAGAGGGGTTTGCAATTCCCGGAATCATGCCAAGCTCGTTGACGGCACGTGCACATGGAATTGCGCAATTGAAGGATTGGCTCATCAGACTGCCCGCTCGAGCTTTAAGTAAGGGTGATAAGAGTGGATTGCAACCTTCTGCAAGGGGGATGTTTTCGTTTCTTGGTAGAGAGGTTCACACGACGCGAGCGTGCATATCGGAGATCCAAACGGGCAGGTTGACCCGCAACGTCATCCGCCCAGAAAAGCTCTCACGATGTTCAAGAGGTACTCCTGCCTAATGTGAGTGCTCTTTCGTTTACTAATGTTCAAAATATTGAGGTTGTTGCTTACATTCTGCAGGCTTCCACGGCGCACAGATGGGCGATGACCCGGCCCGATTAGGAAGGCGCCCTGAAATGGCACCGACCCTTGGATTCTTTATTTCGCGAACGTTTTTCCATGATCTACAAGGTCTCACGAGAGACCTAACTTCCAGTCTGTAATTCTCCAATCAATGAGATCGCAGATTCAGGCAACTGCTCTGAGTAGGGAAGTGATAGGTAGCCAGCCAAAGCAGTTGTGTTCAGAGCAGAGACATACGGGAAGATCTGCGGTCTTTCTTCGTATCTTTGGATCAATCCCTGTCACTACTTCACAGGGTCAATTGTGAGAATGAAATGATGGAATTCCCATTGAGTGAGGTTTGATCGCGTCAAAATCTGGAGTTTCTCTGTCATTACAGATGAGCGAGGTCACTCTTTAGTTCACAAAGCCTAGAAAGGCTATACACTATTTTGAAAGTGCCAAATCATGTAAAATTAATTATGCCAAGTCAGAACCCAAAAACATAGAGACTGTTCAGTAGCTTGCATCGTGTTGGGACCTGCAGCATAGTGTCAGTGCGCTTATAAGGCACCAGAGATGGGCATTTTGCCAATGCGATGCCAGCAACTAGCACGTCCAATCAGAGTGGCAAAGGCGTAACGAGGAAGAGCTAGAGCCATGTTATTGTGCCGCATGCATCGGATGGTAGCGAGTCCGCAGCAGAAAATGGAGGCAGTGCACATCTGACGACTAGCCTACTGACGACCATTCAAATCATGGGAACGGCGATCACTTATCAGGAAATAGGCTATACGATCGCGAATAGCGCTACCAGGGAAAAGGGTGCTTTGATTCGATCTTTGATAATAAGATCAAGAGCGGTGTGCCGAGCTCTCGCAAAAACTCTACAGGGCAGGTCAATTTTCTGTCGGCCAAGCGCACATTGTAGTTGTGTCTGGTGACATAAATTTATGCTGCGCCCCCCGACCGAATATCCGTTATGGCGGTCTCTGCTTCTTGATGGTTGCGTTCATGGGGTTATTCTTTCACTATACGACTTCAATCCCATCCCCCGATAGAAGGACGCAGTCTAGAAACCATCGCAACTCGTTCCGTCGAACATCCTTTAGATGTCCTCTTCGGCCGAAAATTGGTGGATACGAGGGTTGTGTAAACATACTCCTAAAGTCTGGAACAGTGAAGTCGACTTCCCGCTCTTTCAAAAGTCCAGCCCAGTCTCTCTCGACGTTTCCTGGTAAAACTTTCGGCCTGAAGGGAGGTAGCGCCCGCTGCGGTAGCCATTGCCATATGATACTTTTCTTTAAAGCCGGGGGAAACAAGCGGAGCCTATATTCAAAACTGTCTTATGCCACTTGTCTGTCTCAGCAGAAAGTTTGACGAGAGGCCCGTTCTTGTTTACTAGAATTAACAGTGACGCTCTCATGGTCTGTATAAGTGTGAATTGCTCGGCCAGGAGCTGCAAGATGTATCATTGAGTCAAGAGAATAGGTTGCTAAATGGAGAAACAGTTGGGCTATGATGATTTCTAGGAGGAATATCAAGCTGCTGCGTGCAAGGAGTGTCGGCTGTCCGAGGGTTGAGTTGGCCGCTAAATCTAGCGAGCTGCCCCTGAGTCTAGCGACATGAGAAAGCGAATCATAGCACTATAAAATCGCGAGCCATGTTGTAATTATTACTAGAAAGCGCCAGCTTAATAGCAGCTCAACATACCCCACACTTATATTTAGGTGATTATCAATATCTATAGTAATATTATGAATTATTTCTATGCCGTTGTATCGGCTCTGTCTATTTTCATTTCACGTTAGCCTCGAGCACGTCTAATAGGACTAAGTAGTTTTTATACTCTAAGCTCTCTATGTTGACTCTATCCTTTATATTCTTATTTATATTACACCTTTTTACGAAAAGCAATTTATTTTTACTGATCTATAAATTGGTTATATGTATATCTATAAGTCAGCATTCTCTCCTATCACCGCAACAACCATCGCCCGCCCTCCTCCTTCATGAGCCTCACCTCAACATCCCCAGCTCTTTTCTCCATCCCAGATAATCTCCCTAGCCCCTTCCCCACTTCCTCTCTCGCCCCATCCCCTAATCTCTCCAAGGCAGCCAGCCCCGCACCCTTCCAGACCTCGAACCATCCTGCCCTGTTTGCATGATCGTGATTAACTTGGTAATTATGGAGCCGTAATAGGGTTAGTTCTTAGGAAACGTAGAAGCATGGAAAAGAGTGTGGACCTATTTTTAGCATCAAAATTGGGAATTTTTTCCTTCAAAAGGATTTAGGCGAGAAATTAGCGTGGATCGAACGATCGTGCTTCCAAACGACTATTTCAGGTTTAGATGCTGCAAGCCTCGTCATCAACAAGCCGGAAACCCGACGCCTTACCTCGGAAACAGAACATTATGCCTTCAAGTATCTATCATAATCTTGATGCCGACAAACATGAGATCCGAATCCTCTCTATTCTCCCACGTGGAAGAGGGCCGGTTACCGCCTCATCCAGTCCACCGCCAACGGGTGGTGCCGCCATGAGCACAGGTACAACAGACATTCATTGCATATTGGAGACAAAATCACTGGACGATAGACCTTCTTTCAAAGCGCTATCCTATGTCTGGGGTGTGGAACCCCCTTCTACAACAATTATAGTGAATTCCCAGGCAATTTCAGTGCGAAAGAACCTCGGCGCTGCCCTACAGCAGCTTCAGCAAGATGATCGCTCCATGAGTGTCTGGGCGGACGCTTTATGCATCAACCAGGATGACAATCAGGAGAAACTCCATCAAGTTCAACTGATGTCCAGAGTTTACGAGGATTCTGATGAAGTATTGGTATGGCTTGGACCGGAAGAGGATCACAGCGACACTGCCATGACAAGACTTGAGGATATTGGAAGAAAGGCCATCGAGGCAGGGATTCAAGACTTTCGCGCCAGTACCGACATGCAGAATTGGTTTCAGCCTGTTGTGGACGAGCGACTGAGGAAACTCAAAGTATCTTTGAACCGGCTTGCAGAGGACGAAGGACTTGACCTTTTTGAATCGACTGTAGTCCCCCTTTCTAAGCGCGCATACTGGTCTCGGGTGTGGGTTCTACAGGAATTTAGTGTCCCCCGAACTATGACAATTCTATGTGGCAAGAGGAGATTAGATGTCGCTACATTCGCCGCAGCATTCAACTTTCTTGCTTTTGCCAGATGGACACTCAGCAGTCGCTTTACGCTTGAAGAACGTCGTGACCCCGGGTCACAGCTGCAGTCTGTGAGCTCGAACCCGCCAAGTGCAGCCCCGAATCGACTAATTGGGGCTCGACGAAGATATCAGACAGAAACCGGTGACAGGCAATCCCTTGCATCATTATTACAGAGAACTTGCTTCCGCAAGCTGGGCATCGATCCTCTAAACGCTACAGATCCGAGGGACAAAATTTATGGGCTCTTATCTCTCGCCTCAGATTCAGACCAATTGGCTATACTTCCAGACTATAAGAAATCTACTTTAGAGGTCTATACCGATACGTCACGGGCACTGATTGCTAGTGGGCAGATTAGCATTTTGTCTTGGTGTCAGCCGCCAAAAGTTATCGATGGGCTACCGAGCTGGGTGCCAGACTACTCTCAAGGTTTACGACAGCCGTACGGGGAGGATAGCAACGACATGCCTTTGTTCTGTGCATCGGGAAGCATGGAGTTTCCTGGGGTTTCAGTTTCTTTGCATTCCGAGCAAAATTCAATTGACCTTCAAGGCATCAAGGTCGACTTCATCACTGACCTTGGCTCGGATTGGAACCTAGAATTTGGTGTACCATGGCGGTGGGAGATCGCACAACGGCTCATTCGTGAAGTTGAGGACTTCTGCAAGAGGTCTCCGTTGTTAACCGGCAACGAGCAGGTTCTGAATGCCAGCATGAGAATCTCGATTGCAGACCAAGATTTCCTTGGAGTCTCCAAATCCCGAGCAACTAGTTCAATGCGTTTGCAATATGACAAAATCAAATCAATGGAAGGATTTGCATTCGACCACGGTGCTGCTCATTATAGGGAGGCTATGACATTTCAGCGCGATAGGAGATCTTTTCTCTCGAGTCATGGACGTGTGGGACTCGCCCCTGCTTGTGCTGAGCCTGGCGATTTCATCTGCATCCTTTTCGGATCAGCTGTCCCATTCATTCTTAGAGAAACTTCCGAAGGAAGATTTAGGCTAATAGGGGAGGCCTATGTGTATGGTATTATGGATGGCGAATGGCTGGACCAGGAGCGAACCACCTCGACTTTCATTATAAATTAGGGTCAGTGGAAATGCGTTCACCTTTTGGCTCCAACATTACTCATTGAATATCCCAGAAACAATACTGGCACGGCTACAAATCGACTCGATATGACCGACTTGTGATGTGTCTTGGGGTGAATTTGGGAAGGAAAAAAAAAGGGTTGCTGGATTCTGGCGTGGCGTTTAGTGTTTATGGTTGTTTTTGGGATATGTTGCAAATATAGGCTCTTGCGGTGCGTGCAATGGACATAAATCAGTGTATATTGATACTGAATCGACTGGTGTTCTACAGTGGTAAGTAGCCTGTATATATAAGCCCTTCGGGCTCCCTAGGGGCCCCCTAAGGGGCCTCTAATCGTACGTCATTAGCCCCTGTACAGCTAAACCTACAGCTGTATCGGCGATTCCGGTGGCGGGGGCTCAGCCCCCCAAGCCTTCCAGCTCTACAGGGCCCTAAGGCCCTGTACGGCCGTTCCGTTCAGCTGGCTAATTCTAACAGGATAGGGCTAAGGCCAAGTCTTGACGGGAGGTGATTTTCTTCACGTATACCAAGTCTTGGAATGTAGATAGTTTCTAGTTGATGATGTCGTGCAAATTTGTTACTCGTGGTGCAAGTCACCCGGCTATCTCAAGAATGAAATTTGAGATACTGACATCGCGAACGCTATTGCCAACAGAAGGAAACATGTTGCTGTTGATAAACCTCTGAGTGTAGGCATAGCTTTCATCTCATATCCCTCATTTTCATCTTCTAACGTCTGTCCCTGCGTCCCGAGACGCACCCTGTCACGAGACGAATCCATAGGTTTTGGAATCACAAATTCTTTCTTAGTAATTCTATTAAAGTTGTTATTAATATATTACTTTCTTTACCTGTTTCTCCTTGAGACTACTTAGCAACAAGAAAAAGAGTATAGTTGATTATACTATTAATCGTTTTAATCACGCTACTAATCGCCGCTTCCGCTGTTCCCCCCCGTTTAATTACGACTATTAAAGTCTTTTAAAATTCGGAGCACTTGAGGAAAGGTCCTATTACGAAATAAATTTACTTAGCCACGGTTCTCAGGCTTGATACATGAGTGGCGCAAAATGGTCACGCGTATAGGGTAAGTTTCTCGAACATTATCGGCAGGCGGCAGCACGCTGGTGCCTGGGCGCTGAGGCGCCCGTTTGGTTCGTCACCGCCTCCGAGCGAAATTCTGAATCTCAGCTCAAATATACGTTCAGATCATGAACCCTCAACAAATACTCTCACGTGCGCCAGGAAACACAACATGGCAAGGATTTTTGATCTATACGATCAACTCATCAATGGCGAAGGTGTTATTCTTACTGTCATCAGGTGCACTCTTGCCTTCCTGCCTGGTCCTCCTCTTCAACGTAGCACCACAAGTCTGGTCGAGAGCCAGAGACCTGCCAAGACAAACCGATGTTGCTAGTCGGCCAGATTACAGGAAGGCTACTCCTACTCCCACAAAGTTCGATGATTTGTTCGCTTCAACAGAGGGTCATGATAAAGATCGTACATTTCTTTACAGCCCCCTCCCCACATCAGGGCCTCACACCCGATTGATATCACTCCTTCCTGGCGAGGGGACATCTCCTATAGTGTGTCAAATGTTGACAGTGGACCTCAATACGAAGCCGAGATATGAAGCACTATCTTATGTGTGGGGTGTTGTGGACGATTCCAACAAATGCGGCATCCTGGTCAACGGAGCGCCATTCCCCGTCGGAGAAAATCTCTGGTTGGCATTATACCACCTTCGAGACAAAACAGGAGTTCAACCTCTTTGGATTGATGCAATTTGCATCAACCAAAAGGATGAACTAGAGAAAGCCACCCAAATTCGCGAGATGAAGAATATTTACTCTAAAGCTTCTACAGTTCTCGCCTGGCTTGGTACATCGAATGAATACCTCGACGAGGCCTTTGACACCATGGAAGCATTATACTGCATAATTCCAAGAAGCATTTTATATGGCCCACCAATAGTATTCCCGCTTACCGAAGATGCTGCTCGAGACTTGATAGTCACAAGTAGTGGACTTGTAGACGCGGCAGTCATGTACTTCAGAGCATTTCCCCTTTTGTCAGAGGCGATGTGTAGAATATTCTCAGTCTGCCCATACTGGAGCCGAGTATGGATTATTCAAGAAGTTCTCCTTGCCAAAGATCTTGTGATCTGCTGTGGGGATAAGCGTTTTCGCTGGGAGATTTATAGCGCATTGCGACCACTTATGCACCATATGCAGATCTTGGCGCTTCCGTCTCGATATCTATAAATAGGTGTGCACCCTATGCAGGCCTCGGTGTCTCGACATCTACAAACGGGTGTAGACTGGGACAAGATCAGTACAGCCTTTGATACGAGTAGAGCAGCAACTTTTGACAAGCAGCGAAGGGGACTAGTTGCTGACTTGGGAGACCAGCCGGACTTGGACTTAAAAATGCCGCTTAATATCTGCCTAGGCGCACAATGTGGAATAGCAAGAGATAGGATCTATGGAGTCCTTGGGCTTCTAGATGTGCCTGATATGCCAATCGATTACGAAAAGCCAATGTTCGAGGTCTTCACCGATATGATTCAGTATATCAAACATCCAAGGGTTCGTGGCGAAGGCGATCACTATGACCTACACACTGTCCGTTTTGGTCAGATCGCACAAGCATTGCTCAGGGACCTTTTGTCAACACTCATAACATGACTCCATGTTTTCGCCTCGCTGGGTTCCACACTGGGACAATAAATCATATCGATACTGCATGTACCAGTAACGACTCGTTCGATGATATCAAAGCTAAATTAGAGCATTTGTTCGAGCCTTTTCCTGAAGCCACTAGAGGTATTCCGTTCCCAACGGAGTACTTCAACGATCCCGAAGCAATGTACGCTATGATGGATGCTATTGAGAATGCAAAGAAATATACCAAGTCTTTGTCGCCTCCTATGGAGATATCCCCTATAATCTCTAAAACGAAGTCTATCTACGAGTCAAAATGCATGGATCTGATCCAACCCTGGGCTGGGGGTTACTTCAAGGCTGCCCCGTTGGTTAGTGTAAAGGATGGTATTTCGCAAAATTTTGCATTCCAGGAGATGCCATCCACGATATCGACTCCCCCTATCAAGCAGTCGTCACCACCTCCATCCACTCCGCCAAATATTTTCCTTACATCTACATCAGCGTTCGGTCTCTGTCCGGCATCCTCTATGCCTGGAGACATAATAGTTCAGTTTTTGAACTCCGACGCCGCAGCTGTTCTTCGACCATCAACGGACCTTTCTCAAGGAACCCAGTATAGCTTGGTCGGGCGGGCCTTCATTGGCAGAAATGGTGGGGTTGACAGGACCATGAAGATTCTGAGCTCCCGCGGTCCTACTTTTGTTATAGTGCACGGAAATATCCTGACGGAAGAGGATATCGCAGAAGGGAGAGTGATGGATCGAGTTGAGATGTTGTCTGATGCCGAAACGTTTCAATATTTGACTCAATGTTCTAATTTGTTAACCTAAGTGAGCCAAATAAAACTCAGAAAGTGTGCCAGGTATACAATGCAACTGAAATGCAAATGAATAGAAATTTTAGACCGTTCACAGATTTTAGGTCGCTTGAACTCGAAGTACCTACGATTTTTCTCGTTACAGGGGGCGTCTCGGGACGCAGGGACAGACGTTAGTGAGCCTCTACTTGTCAACTCGGTATCACGTGTATCGCCCTTGCCTATCGCCTCCTAAGCCAGCGTTGCCTCTGCGCGTTGCCTCTAGAACCGCATTAGCCGCACTGACTAGAACCACTGTATTTTAGATGAGAAAACCTCTCTTCTCTTCTTCTCTTTAGACTGAAAATAAGACTCTATTTTACGTGTTACAATGCAGGCTCGCCACTACTTCCTTAAATTAATAGAGCTGCGGTTTTTCTATTCAGTCGCAACATATATGTTACTATAATCGTAGTAAGTTAGCTAGAGGAAGAGAAAATTCTTCGTCCTAGCTCACAGTATAGTAGAAATACGTAAAATCGCAAGGGTGTCCTCAAACCAAGCAGCTTCCTCCATCAAAGCCTTATTTCATTTTCACTCTCCCTCAACAACATCGCCACCAAGCAGCACATGACGTATCCAATGCTCTGGAGAAAGGTCTGCATCGTGATCCGGACCCCTTGATGACACAAGTACTAGTGGAATGATGGAATGGAGTGCATGATACACGGAGGGCTAAATGGAGATTTGGGTTCCTGGCCGACTCTCCTTATTTGAGCTTCCTAGTGTTGCAACGATTATTTAGAGGGTTATTTGAACACCTACTGAAACTAAGAGACTAATATCTATTTAAATGTACGAGTTTAAGCACAGAATCCACTAAATATTTTGCCACATCGAACCAGGCGCTGATTGCAACGCAAGATATTTGCTCCTGGAAAAGTACTTTCTCACTGACTTTCACAAGACCTGATAAGATTTTAAATAGCCTTGATCAGGTTCTCTATTATCTCCTTCTTCCAATTTACCGGAAGACACGCATGTGTCTCATCCTCGAGTCTGAGATCCGCTCTACTTCCCAGCCGCTTTGCTAGCTGGACCCCATGGTTTGGCGGAACAAAAACATCCTGCTTTCCATACCACAGCTGTACCGGTAAATCAGGTCTGATATCCTCCACTTTGAAACCAAAGTCAAGACAGCATAGCTTACCATCCAACAGAACTCCGTCAAAGCCCTGCGCAAAGGCTTCCCTTGTCGACATTAGGTACAAACGGTGAAATGCATGATCGCTCATTACCGCCAGTTCCTTCTCTGACATTTTCGACTTGGAGTCCTCCACCTGCTGTAGCACGATCTCCAATCGCTCCTCGTCGCTCAAATCTACACGGCCGATGGCATCTCGCTGCCAAAACCACCGATTTAAAAACGAGGGACAGTAGCGGAAACCATATGGGAAACCGATGCGGTTGATGAGTCTGGCACCACTCATGCCAATGTCTGGTGGTCCAAGAGCCACAACCATGGCGACAGCTTTAAGCTTCGTAGGTGGCAATGCTTTAGCGCAAGCTAGTGTGGATGGACCACCTCCTGATATCCCCTACCATCAATTAGTAACCGGTCCTTAAGGTATCGGGATTCGTACTATTACGCTGTAGCTATCCAGCTTCAGATAACCTGTGAGATGCTCTACATCCTTGACAAGATCAAACAGCGTTCGGGTTGGATGCGGTGAGCTCAATCCCATCCCAGGCCTGTCAACACCGATAATACGGGCGTCCAACTGTTGACCAACCTCGTGGAAAGACGCGGCGTCGAACCGTGACCCTGCCAAGCCGTGGTGGAGAATGACAGGTCGTCCTGTCAGCGAGCCATATTGCGCATAGCCTAGCTTTCGACCATCCGGTAGAGTGAGAGTAGATGAAGTCTTATCTTCTTCGGACAGAGATGCGGGACTGGCAACTAGGCTTTTAGAAATTGTGGGGTAGAGGCTGAGTATTCGATAGAGCTATGGTTTGATGTTGGGTATTAGAGAAAGGTGGGGTGCGGATGCTGACGATATTACTACGAAGCATTAATAGCCTGTTCGTCCGTACTATAAGCGAATGCGCAAGTAGTAGGTGGACAATACCTATTATTTAAAGTTAACTCTATAGATGAGAGATGATGTCGTAGTATATCCTTATTATAAATAATATGAAAAATAGGTCGGCGGTCGGCGGGGTTGTCTGTAAAATAAGGGGCAAGCTCGCTTGCAGTTTACTGGTCCAGCAGCACTGCAGCACTTGCACAGCCACCACCAACCGCAGTTCCTCGCTGCAGAAGATAAATTTCGGTTCAAGAGCCGCAATTCCTCTTTCCTAACCATCTGCGATCTTGCATCGTTGAGACCGACGATGTGGCTCTTGGATAGCAGAACCCTAGAGCTCAAACTCTTTTATGATCACGAAATTCCCCCATACGCCATTCTATCCCACGTATGGGGAGAGAGCGAAGTATCCTTCCAACAAATCAATGGTCCTCGAGATCAGATTCGATTCTTTGATGGCTTCGCCAAAATTCACCGATGCTGCAAGCAGGCTTGGATCGATGGGTTTAAGCACGTGTGGATTGACACGTGTTGCATCGACAAGACGAATAGTGCGGAGCTTTCGGAAGCAATCAATTCGATGTTCAAGTGGTATCGCAACAGTGCGGAATGTTACATCTACTTAGAAGACGTTTCGGAAGTTGAGGACCTGGCTGCGAGTCGATGGTTCACTCGCGGATGGACTTTGCAGGAATTGATTGCGCCCGAATCTGCTATCTTCTTTAACAAGGGATGGAACGACATTGGGACAAAATCGAGCCTTGCCTTCGAGGTCTCCACTATCACAAAAATACCGAAGGAAGTCCTCCTACGCCAGAGAGGTGGACATTACAGCATTGCACAAGTAATGTCATGGGCTGCCAAGAGAGAGACCACACGAATTGAAGATATCGGCTATTGTTTACTGGGTATTTTCGGTGTTCATATGCCTATGATATATGGAGAAGGGGAGAAGGCCTTCCTTCGTCTCCAACACGAGATTATTAAAGGCTCGACCGATCAATCTCTGTTTGCATGGACCAGGACGGACAACGACTATGATAATCCCCAAGACTGGGATAGAAATTATTCCGGGCAGGAAGGTGCATTCGCACGCTCTCCGGCAGAGTTCGCCAGGTGTGGAAGCGTTGTTCAAAGCGATTCTGCCCACAATCCTGAGTTTACTTTGACTAACAAAGGGTTGCGCATCGAGGTTGACCTCGATCGTTCAAGCAACTCTGCCGGATTCTCCACGGCATATCTGAACTGCCTCGCTTCATCAAATGGCTTCCGCCTTGGCATCCTTCTACGTGAGGTAGGAGTCGATCAGTTCAGTCGAACCGATGTCTCTCGGACATTTCTGATGCGTACGGAGAACCCAGAGGAGATTAAGAGAACCACCATCTATATCGTGGAGCCTAGTCCATCATCTATGAGTGTTTCCGCATGGACAAACTGTTTCCCTGAAAAGCGCAACTTCGCGTTCATTCTTCCCAAATCCGACTGGATCCAAAATCACATTGAAGAAGCGGGTGAGGCACATTCTCCGTCCTGGAGCCTGGGAAGAGAGGACTACCAGAGAGACACAGGAATGGAATTGAATGATCGTGTGATCAAGCATGGCCCTAATAGTTCTTCCTGTATCAAATTCAGGCTCTGGCACCACCCTGAAGCATGTTTCGTTGTCGCATTCGGCGTCACGAGCAAGTATCGCGCTTGGTCAGATATCTTTCTTCAGGCCGAGCCCGACGAGAATTTGCTACAGATGGTGCAGTCTCACTATGTGCAGGGTGATGAGGATGAACATGAGCATGATGATCTCTCACCGCGCACCAGCCGCTCTTGGGCACGCGGTAATATGAGGGATCGTATTACTGCGCCTCTCCAAGATGGATCAACTGTGAATGTTGCATTAAAAAAGGTCTTGGTCTCGGAGGAAATACATTATAAGGTAAATATAAGCATAACTTGAGCATATCTTTCTCCTGGGTCGAAGAATAGAAGATACCACTTATTCCTTTAAATCTTACAATATTTGTCCACATCTCTGTGACCTAGTATCTACCCCACAACGTTTTCTGTTCCTCCATGTTAGGGTGAGCCCGCAAAACAAGTTACTGGTCTGGTCATATACTCATAAATATCTAGAGAAACACGCACAAAACTTGGGAATCAAAAATCGAAGTCATTTAAAAACGGCCGGTCTTGGTAAAACATGAATTCAATTGATCTCACTCTAACACTCATCGGGCAGGTGATTTCCCAGCCGAATTTGTCGTACTGCAGGACAAACACCAAATTAGTTCACACTCCATCGATATAGTACTCCGCACTCGGGAAGACTTACACTGGCTTTCCAGTCGCTCGTGTGGTACTATCATAGAAGCATGTCAGTTTTAAATCCTGTCCTTCTGATGCTGGGAACCAAGAGGTCCTCACGCTGGTTTATCGGCCACTTTTGTTGTACTGTAACAAAGTGCTAGCATGGAAATCTGTTATGTGGTACGCTAATATTTGTGAGCACTTACACTGGATTATCTGCCACCTGAGTGGTACTGGGAAGAATTCAGAAAATTAGTATCAAACCTTATGGAGCTAGAACCTTAAGCTTTGGGGTCCTTACGCTGAGGTATCTTCAGCTTGTGTCGGTCTGTGACCGAAACAGAAAATTAGTCTCAAGTTCCATCGTTGCTGGATAGTAAATCTGCGGTTGCTCACGCTGGTGTGTCTGCCACAAAGGTCGCGCTATAGCCAGATCAAAAATTAACATCAATTTCAATTTTTGCATTGTTTGAGAATTGAGGTTTCTTACGCTGAAGCATCCGGCGCGTTGGCAGTACTACAGTAGCAGAATAGAAAGTTAGCAACAGTTCAAATACGAGGAATAGGGTTCTCACGCTGTTGCTACATCCTTCGGCGCAACTCCAACTGTGATGGTAGCTTTACCAGTACTATTCTGTCCCTCGGTCGCAATGATCATATATTGATATCCGCCCAATTTCAATCCCACCTTCTTCCATGCAGCATAGTGGTTTCCGGTAGTGATGGTTCCTCCAACACGCTTTGTTGTACGGATGGAAAAAGCTTGATTGAAAGTAGCTTTGCCTTGGATTGACGGCTCGTTGATTCGCTTCTTCGTCCAGATTTCATATACTTCTCCATCGCTTGTAACGTTGCCTAGCATGGTAGCGTTGTCAGATAGACTTGAGCAGGGTTTATGCGTCCCGTATGAGTCGACAATGTAATACTCCACGAGAGGATTTGTAGTCCAGCCATAGAGAGAGAGGTATGCATTGCCAATGGGCTCGAAAGAGCCGCTGTAATCGACCGCTCTGCAGCTCACATTGTAAGTTTATGATGCAGCTTATGTTTAGAAAAGGAGGGAGGACTCCAAAATTCTTACCTTGGACCTCCAGGATTGTAACCTTTTCCACTGACGAAGTTACCCTTGTCACCGCTCCAGACAACACTGTATAATCCATTGGGTCCATTCGTATAGGTGTGCTTCGCTGTCCCATCGTCCCAATCCGACGAATAGAAGGCTGCCCCGGCACCACGGTCGAGAACCTCACCCGGCAAAGCGCAGACCCCGACGCCCGCGCAGAGAGCAAAAATCAGAAAATTTAAGAACCTCATGATACCATATCCTCGACTACTGAGCGCTGCATGCAGCGAACCAGCTGCTTTGCTTATATGCTCTCCACCCCACCATCAAGAGAGACTTCGGGATTGGCGCCCAAATGCCGAAGAGAACGTGGCACCTGACTGCCACTCCCTTTTAGACGTCCTTACCCAAAGTTTTCCAGGTCTTCCAATGGTTGGATGCCAGACTGGGGCTGGGCAGGGAAGCCATTTTGAGCCGGCGGCTGATTTAGATTTTGCGGGGGACACTTTACATTGACGCATCCCTTGCTACCCCACAAAGTCCGAATGCAGTTCCAAACCCAATGAATGATAAGTCCAGTCTTTATTCCGAAACAACTTGGCCAATGATAAGCACAATGCATGACATCTATTTGCCACGTGATGACTGGATGTCGCGTCCCTTCTATCCGAGGAGGGTCACCTTTAGTTTGATTCATCTATATTGCCCAACAGGGAACTTGGAACCTACGCCCTTTGGAGCCTCTCCGATTTGTTGTAATTAATATGGAGGATTCCCGCAACAATCGGCGTCAATTGAAGGGACGATAACGAAAGGAATGAAGTCAAAATAGTGATATTCATTTTTGCTGTACTAAGAGCACGTGCTCCGAAATCCAGGGACAAACAAAAATATCCATGCCATCACGAAACTCAGCGGAAGATCTGGTCGAAAATCGGTAAAAAGCTTATTTAAGAATAAATTGACAGATTAAAATACGAGATGAAAAATACAGCTCATACTGTAGTAGATCCTTCCAAATCACAGGAGCGCTGCAACGGCGTTGCACCAAATCTTTTCGAGAGCAATATCCTTAAAAGATTTGCAGAAATTAGTCTATCGAACAACATCTCGGAGCTTTGGGGGCCTAGAAGAACCACTTACATGCTTTTGAGGCTGGAACCTGTATTTTTATGTTCCACAGGATGTGCTATTGCACTTGAATTTCGACGTTCCGTCCACATGTGTCGCAGCATCTTGAGAAAGGGGATGAATAACACAGCAGCGATCAATATTGTGGTGCCAGTAAGAAACCATATTGCAATCTCGGGATTGGATTTGATACTGATGGTCTGGATTCCCAGGAAGGACTGCTCGTGTTCTTAGTACTGCATATGCAACCGTACACGAGGGGTCGAAAACAAAGACTTGAGACTTACACCGACCACACTGGCTGGAAGGAAGAAGGTACCCAACTTTGTCAAAAAGGCGACATCTGCGCTGTCTTTACTCATCGTTGCTGCAACATGAAATTGAGATCTGCTTTCGTTTTGCTGGATGATGTTGTAGAGCTGTAATCTTCTAGTAAGCACTATCTTCTGTCATCAGTGAAAAGAGGCTATACCAAGTCAAGTTGAGCATCGATTCTAGCCTTGCTATTAGCGTCCCTGCCCTCTAAGCTCGCAAACTTTCCACTAATCGTTCGGACCCTGTTCTCCAAATCCTGATGCTCCAGCTTTAAGTTCTTCAACTTGGTCTCTCGAGCAACATTTCTGAGGAGGCTGAGTATTTCGTGATGAAAGTGTCTCCAAAATTGGTGTCTTCCATCTCGCGATGCTTGTTGCTTCTTAAGATCGTTGAGACGGCGCAACCAGTCGCGGTATTTCAGATCTTCATCTGTTGTGCAGCCTTTACATTCAGCAAGCGCCAATTCTTTCTCCAAAATGCACATGGATTTGTGCATACGGGAGTAGTGATTGAAACTGCTCTGAAGAAGTCTTTCGAACATGATCACAGGCAACAACGCTGGATGGGTCGAGGGAGCGGTCTCGTGCTTGAGTTCCTCAATGATTGCATCGACATTAATTCCTCTCGCTTGCTCTGCGCAAAGGATACCAGTGGCGATCCCAGTCTGAGGGTCGTAGCAGATTGCAAGTGACCAAGGATTCCAATTATAGTCCGTATTCTGTGCCAGAAAGCCTGATACGTAAGCTTGGTGAGTGAAACATCCTGAAAAATGGGGACTTTCGTACCAATGTATTTCTTATCTTCTCCTCTTCTTATGAATGTCGAGGTCTCCGCATGCCCAGAAGCATGATACAATGCAGAGACATAAGATGGAGGAAATCTCAAGGCTGCAGAAACTTTGTGAAAAGTAGTTGGATCCCGCCACTGCATTGTAAGATGCGAATGAGGCTTCACCCCTGGTGTCGGGTTCTCACAACGACCGTCTAATTCACGCTTGATTCTCGTACGTTGAACCCTAGGAAATATATGAACTTCTTTACTTCTTGGTCGCGGTGGTGTTCTTACAGTAGTCGAAAGCCTCCGACAAGCTTACCGTCGTTGAAATCATGAGACTTAGGTGGCTTGAAGTCAGTTCCGGTGGGACTCTGGAGCAGATTTAGTATATTAACTTTGCCTGTCAGGTGTCTGCAGACCTTATGCTCAAGCCAAGTCTTGAGATCCTCGTGATCTGTGAGAAATTCGGTAGGAGGAGATTCGGACCAAATCAGTCCTTGAGTCGCGTCTCCACCCTAGGTGATTTGATTAACAAGTCTGTCTGCCGTACTGAGCATGCACAAACCGTGTAAGTCCAATTCTCGTGGCACTCAGAACTGACATGCTGGAAATCGGCACGTTCCAAGAGCCTTTGGACATGAATCGGTACTGTCATTTTGGTTCGAAAGGTGTTTGCAGAAGTTCAGCTGGTAAGAATACTTCGGCTCACTACCAGGCTTCGGCATGCACTCAAGTGATAACCGCCAAAACCTTTGGGTTACTGTGCCGCTGAACAGATGTCGTCGAATTGGAGCCCCGGCCTAAACGTCCCTCACTCTTGCTCATCATCAAGAGTTTTGTTCAGTGTTGAGTCAGGTGAAGTGGTCTGTAACAGGTTTTGTAGAGAAACGCATTGCATTCAGACCAAAGCAAAAAAGGCAAGGCTCAGACGCCGGGTTTTATGCAAGGCCGTGTGCCTCGGGAGCTAATTTGGACGAAGGATGCAAAAGGTGCCTCTTTCTCAGCACGGCAGGTAGGCTGACTATATCAGTATGTGTACGGATCCCGGGCGCGGGATGCGGGGTATCAATCCCCCTGCAGAGGCAGTGCAAGCCACAATCACGCGGAGAGTCGGAGACCAACCATCGTCAGAGAGCAACCTTCAGACAGGTCTAATCAGGTGAGGCCCCTATAACTTGGCTTTCTTAGTCTAGGCAGCAGAAGCAGCGCCTCAGACGCCTTAGAGCAGGCATACTTAACTCGGGCGTAATGCCCGAGGAAACTAGTAGCTTAGGAAAGCCAGTCGGATTACATCCTGAGATGCACACACCATAATTTGTTTTGAATCTTGTCATTTGTGACAAAAGCAAGTATTGAGAATTAGAGACATGATTCACGTTTCAGCGAGAAGCAGCTCATTTGAGTCATCTCTCTCTTCTTGTCAAATCCAGCACAAGGCTGGTGCTGCCTCTTTAATTTAAGCGAGACGTTCACGAATTGTCCCTAAAGGAAGAAGTATTCTGTACTTTCTAGTGGTCTAAAATGCATCTTTTTTCACTGGTTAACTTTATTGTGGGAATCATGCAATATTTCTCTACGTGGATTAAGCTCACGATATGATGGAAGGAGGTTGTATCACGTGAGAGTTTTACCCCGCCAGCACCCCGCATTGCTACGATACGCCTGGCTGAGCTGTGCGCGTTCCTGGACCTCAATACTTACAAATGGAGGTTTGGCAGAACAAAACTATAGAGTTCAGATTCTAGGCTACCACCGAAAAGCATTATTTCAAAGTTAGCAGTGATTGGATTATAAGTTTATAGTCCAAAGATTTCATAATTTCTATCAAAATCCTTCAGCGTTCCCTTTGATGGTCCCGAATTCATAGGACTTCGGGCACTCACAAGCAACGTTATTGCAGCGCGTACCACACATCTCAAGAGGCATCTATCTTTGATATAAGGAAGCCAGAGTTCTGCAATCGCTGAAACACGCCCTCGGGATCCCATTTCTCACTTGCTCCTTTCAGAGGCTTCAAGGCACTTGCTACAAATGGGAACTGAGTGTACGATGCGTCATTCATGAACTTGAAGTCCAAAAGAAGTCCACGGGCTCGAGCAGCAGCTTCGATTGAAGAGATGAGCTGATGGGTCTGCATAATGGCTTGTTCGTCATTCGTGTCATCTTTCCATTCTCCCATGATCCCCAACCCTAAGCATGCAGCGTGAGCAAGAGGAGAGATTGGAGAGGGAAAATACCTACATGCTTGGCTTACAGGAGCAATCCCCAACGAATTACCTCCTCGTTCTTCTCCTTTTCTCGCGGCGGTCGCGTCAAAGGGCTGGAAGGTAAAGGCCACCGAGGATAGAGCAGTGGCATCGAGGTTCTTGAGAATTTCGTGCAGCTCTACGTAAAGATCCAAGTCCATCATAACGGACGCGGTGCCGATTGCGCGCCTGTGATGGGAAAAGCAACATGGTCAGTCAATAGTAAGAATATCGATGAATGATTTACATACTTGGCGTTACCAGTTATGCTCAAAGCTCGTGCCAGTGATTGTTGAGTTCCTTTAGTCTCAGGCATAAGGATAGCTACCTCCGCGATATTGTCAAATGCCCCAAATGTCTTGGGTGGAACATCCCAGCCCCTGTAAATGCAGCCAACAACAAACATATCTTTGAGGACAGACACAAATAAGCCGATCTTGTCATTGTGGTCAATGGCTTTCTGAACTGATATTGTTGCGTTCATGACTTCTACGACATTGGCAGCACTGTATGCTTTGAGGGTAGCCCAGACTCGATACTCGGCTTGAGTGAATAGGTCAAACCGTGTCACGATGCCTACGGACAAATAGCTGATCAGTAGGGAAAAGCTGATCGAGATTTTCGAGACCTACCGAAGTTCGTACCACCTCCTTTAAGTGCACGAAAAAGATCCGGATTTTCGGACTTATTCGCGCAAATGACGCTGGAGTCGGCAAGTACCACCTAAGTCCAGTGAGAGGTTGGACAATTTCAGAGTGGCTTTCTTACCTCGAACTCCTTCGCTTGGTCACAAGCTAACCCCCAAAAATTACTGAAGTGACTCATTCCACCTGATTGTGATGATGTTAGTCCTTATGATTAATAGGCTGACACGCGAGAGGTTTTGTACTGACCTCCTGTGATTAGTCCTCCTACACCCACGCCAGCAGCACGGCCTCCCACAACCGTCAATTCATACTTTTCCAATTCCTCATAAAGAATGTCCCACTTTACACCTGGGCCCACGGACACAAAGTTGTGGTCTGGCGACAAAATAATGTCGTTCAGCGAGCTCAGGTCTATCAAGATACCTGAGTCGACGCTCCCGAAGCCTGGATTTGCCGAGTGACCACCAGAGCGCACAGCGAAAGGTACTTGAAAGATAGTGACGACTTTCAAGGTGAGTGAGACGTCCTGAGTATTTTGTGCTTTCACAAAACATGCTGCGGGAAGCCAAGCAGTTGATGACCTAGACTTATTAGTTACAGAACAACAGGTGAAGGCATAAACGGACCAATTCTTCTGTTGCTCTTGTTCGTATGATGGCATCTCAGGCAGGACCACTCGTTCTTGGAAAAGAATGCCGAGGGTTTTCGATGCCGCAGAGATTTTCTCTTTTGGAGAGACTCTATCATAGGAACTCCAGATGTTGTCGAGAATGTCCGCATTATCCAAGATAGTCTGACGATATGTGGAAACAGAAGTGGAAGGCTGGCCGTCAAGCACAGCCAACAGAGAACTAGAAAAAGATGCCATCGTCAATTTAAGTGTATGAAATTGATTCAGAAGAATGGTGGGAGAATCCAGTACTTATAAAATAGACGGCCCAACAGAATATTGCTGCCGAAACCTGCCCCGACTCGTTAGTACTTCTATCATGCTCAATTAGGAGAAGATGACAAATAAACGCGGAGTACGAGGGGAGCCTTTCAGTCCGTTTATTGGTGTGTTTCATGAATTCTGATGATTCTCACGTAAGTCCTACAGAGTGGAACTTCGCATTCGCAAATGCCGATCTTCCTAAGCATCGAGTTAGTGCGGTCTTCGTTTACCGGCAGACGTGATTGGCTGGATGTTACGACCAACCCGAGTTACGAGTTTGTTAGGGGCAACTCAACTACGAGCGCCTGCATTTGATTGCGAGTACACTGATCCTCTTTTTGACAATATCACTTACACAACTCATGGACCTCTTTGACTCTTCTAGTAGAATAGAAATGAGATCATTAAAGCCTCCTCGTGTCGATTTGAAAATTCAAGCGAGCGCCTATTCTTTTGCGCAGAAGCCTCAAAAAAATATTAAAAAAAAATTTATACTCCTACAACCAAGAGATAAGTATATTAAATTGTGCTCTATTCTTCTCATCCATTCGCCATAATCACTTATTTATCTAGAGCAGTAACCTAAATTGAAAGCATATGGTGTAGATAACCTGAGTTGTGGGGTGGACATTCTTTTCATAGAAACCTGAGAATGGAGTTAGATGAAAAGCCGCGTTTCATTATGTGTACTGGAGTTCTCTATCTAGCTACGCGGTCCAAAATTTCTCAGATCCTTCCCCCAAGAATTATATTGATTTTCTTGTCTCACAGTCGGCCCTTAACAATGTTGCTCAAAACACATTGAAAGATCCAGAGAAGAACAAGTGGTCTCAGCAACTCATCTTTCCCCAAAGAAGCTGTGGTCGGTCTTTCAAAGGTAGACAGTATGAGCTCTGGCGATAGTGTTTGTCTCTCTACTAGGCCGATTGGATATGAAGCAAAAACTCCAGGATAACAGTAGTCGCCGCCGTGGGTCGGGCACCCAGGTCCTGGACATCTATGGTTCTCTTTGTCATCGTAGTATGTGTGGTAATAGATGTTGGAAAGCATCTCTTGAAGAGTGGTAGTAGAAGCGGCGTTATGCTTCTGTCTGGAAATGTATCGTTCTCGATCAACGGGGTGAGGAGTTGTCTTCAGAATCCGGGCTAATTTTGAGAGCTGTCAAGTATTGAAATGGAATCTGGTTGATGAGGGAGGGACAGGACGTGGGCCGCTATTAAATATTCCAGATTGGGGGCGTCTGTGACTTATCGAGAAGATACTAGAAGTGAAGCTACCTTTGGGAGTGATTCACGCGAGTTTTCTTGTTCATCAGGGCTGTCGGCGATACCTGAGGCATCGATTAAGGTATCAATACCTGTCAGGTATCGATAGTATCGATAAGGCATCGATTCCTTAACCGCTTTTTAGCTTATATAGATTATTTTACTCTTTACCCTACTATATTATATAATAAATATACCCTTAAAATATCTTCTTTAATTAACCTTAGCTCCTCTTTTACTTAGTTATCGACTAATAATAACTTAGGATTAGTTATTTAAAGCTTTTAGAGGAAAAGCTCACCTACTTAGGCCTACTACTAATACCCTAGGCTTAACCTAGTCAAGCTAGGAGAGAAAGAGAACCAGCTCTATTATGCCACCTGCCCCCTTAATAGACTTAAGAAGCCGTATGGTACTAATATCTCTTTAAATATAGTAACGTACCTTAGATTACACGGGATTTTTATAGAGTAAAAGAAAAGGAGTAAGGTCTATAATAAGGTAACTAAGTAGCTTACGTAGCTCTACTATAAAGTTAAAAAGAAGGCTAATATTAACGACTTTAAGCTTAAAGTCCTTAAGTCCTATCTAGATAAGATAGTACTTACTAAAGCTCTCCTCTCCCTAATTATTATACGAAACTAGCCCTTTACTCTCGTAGAGTAGCCTGAGTTCCACGCCTTATACTAAGCTCTTAATCCAGTATACGAAGGTAAGATTACTATAGCTTACTCTTAAGTCTAAGCCTACCTTTATATTATATAGCCTAAATATAAGGATATTATACGGCGTGAGCTTTAAGTAGCCCTCTCACGAATTCATATCTCTTATAATATCTAGACCTTACTAAATTAGCTACTTCTCCTCGTAATCGTTACTTACTTTATTACCTATAATTTATAGAAGTAAAAGGCCCTAATCACTCTTCTATAAGTCTTTAGCTATAGTAGAGAGAAGCAATTAGGGAAGCTCTTTCTAATCCTTAAAGACTATAGTATTATATAATAGCTAGGGGTAATAATCACTAATAATACCCCTCTAAATAACGTCCTTTATTAACTTATCTAAGCTTACTTTTTAACCGAGCTCGGGCTTAACTAGGCCGTGAACGACTAGCGTATCCGTTATATTAGCTATATTATTAATCTTATAGTCTAAGCCTTCCTATTTATAAACGTGTTTATAGAAGAGGAGCTTAAGTTATATAATAGTTAGGAATAAAGGGAAGGGGTTAATAAGGAGGCTAAGAGGGCTAAGTTCCGGCTCCTTAGTCTACTTAGTAAAGCTTATAATATTATTATCTTTATCTATAGTTCCCTATTTCATATTACTAAGTTTAAAGCTAGCGCTAGGAGGCTTATTCTAATAGATAATAGTATAAGGTAGAATAGCTAGTTTTATATACTTATAGTTCTCCTTAATATACGACTAGCTATTAATACTTTTACTCTTAATTATAAAGAGGAGCTTATAAAGGACGCTTTAGACTTTTAAGATTAGGTAAAGCTTTATATAATTAAGGAGTTCCTTAGACCCTTTTACCGGGCTATACTTACTACTAAGGGAGACTCTTCATTAATTAATATAACCCTCTTTATAATAGATATCTTAGTTAAGTATATAACTACTAAGATTATAAGCTTACCCCTACCCTCCTCCCTTCTTTAAGAGCTAACCGCTATATAATAAGGTATATATAGAGAGAAGAGGGATAAGGAGAGTAAGGATATAGCGAAGCGACTCGACGTTATAAAGTAAGTCCTTAATAAGTACTATTATAATACTAAGATATCTCTATTTTACGCTACCGCCTTAATCCTTAACCCTGCTCGTCATATAAGGTATATTAAAGTCTACTAGCTAAAGGAGTTAGCTTAAAGGGCCTTAGTAAAAGTAAGAGAGCTTTAGGAGAAGTACTAAGAGGAGGTTAAGGTACTATAATAAGACCCTTTCACTTTTAAGTATAGTAGTTCTAAGAGGAAGAAGAAGGAAAGAGAGCCTAATATCTTTAATAAGATTATAATATCCCTTTCTCTTATTACCCGGCTATTAAGTTGTGACGAGCAGGACTCAGGATCACGTGGAAGCGTGGTCTAAGCGTGTTAAGCTATTCCAGGATAGCGCCTACGTAATCCCTGCGTCATACTAGAGGATATAAGACGTGTCCTATAAGCCCTTAAAAAGGGTATTAATTAGTTTAAATACTAAAATTGAGTATTAAGAGCTAAAGACTCTATTACGTCAGACACACTTCTTTAGCCTTACTTAAAGCTTACGTAGTATACTACTATTAAGCCTTATATTCTAATCGATCTAACCTTCAAGAGGCAGTTTATTATAAAGCAGTCGAGTAATTTATTACTATAGTACTAGGAGGATTAAGAAGTACTAGAAGCACCCCTAGGAACACGCCTACAAATAATAGTAGGACCCTTAAGGGATAACCAAGCCAGGAATTAACGAATACGAGGCTAGTAGATAAATTAGCAGCAGCTCACCGCCGTATCACTAAATTAGAGGAGGAAATACGAATTAGGGCCGAATTAGAGGCGGCAGAAGCCTAGATCCGCTAGCTTAAGAGCGTGAATACGTCTATAAGTACGGCTACAGTAATATAACATATGCCCGTCGCCTAGCCTATAGTATATCCTATTCGCCATACACTAAAGACGAGGGAGTTACCGAATTATAAGAGAAGGACTATTAAGGAAGCCTAGGACTTCTTCTACTAAGCGGAGCTTAAGTAGAGAGAAGACGGGGATATAATATAGAACACGGACGCTACTAAGGTTACGTATTACGTGTCCTATTTTAAAGGCGTTACGCGAGACGTATAGAAGCGAAAGGAGTAAATAATAGGCGTAGATAATACTAGCTAGGAGGAATTTATAGAATTTATAAAGAATACCATCTCTGACCTAGAGAACCGTAGCGTCGACGCAATTACTAAATATTAGGAGGCCATATAGCGCCTAAACTAGAGCGTCTAGAGTTTTATATCTTACTTAAATAGCTTAGAGGATGACTTAGGATATAATAGGGGACTATAGAGTAGGAATAACCTCTTAGGTAAACTAAAGCTGGAAATACGCATGGAGATTAACTACTAAGGGAATATTCTAATAAGCTAGGGCGCCGCGAGGAGACCTCAGGACACAAGAGGTATAAAGGCGCGGGTTCTAATAAGGGGGAATATTAATAGAAGAGAGGAAGATCTTAGTTACTATAACGGGATTCAGGAAGAAGGCGTTTTAATAGCGTGGCTATAAGCTCAAATAGCACGCTAATTATAGGAGTCAGGGATAGAAGTAGTATAACTTACTATAGATATAAGAAGGAAGGGCACTATACTAGCGCTTATACCACGTAAGCTTATTTCAACTATAATAAGGAGGGCTATAGAGTATATACCTATCTAGAATCGAAGAAGTAGGGAAAAGAGGGCGCCCTATAGTAGTTACACTTATTCGTACTATACTAAGTGAGATTCAAGGAATAAGACTTATAATTAATATTACCCTTAAGATAAAGAACAATAGCTAACAGGTAAAAGCGCTAATAGACTCAAGGGCAAAGGTAAATTACGTAAAAAGGAGACTTACTTTAGAGATAGATATTCTATTATTAAATGAAGGAGTAATACTATTAGTATTACTAGATAGGAAAAGGATTTACTTATATAGAGACTACGTTTTCAAAGTAGCTACTAAGGACTCACTTAAGGACTATAGGGAGTATAACGTGCGCTTTACGTTATATGATTTTAATCTTAATAACGTTAACGTAATACTTAGGTACTCTTAGCTAACTATCGTGGACCCCTTAATCTCCTTTAAGGAGGCGACATAGAAATACTAGATCCGGCTAAAGGGGCTAGAGGTTATAAGTATAAAAGAATTTACTAAGGAACTAAAGCGTAGATTACACATTTATCTTTTAACTATAATATTAGCGCTAAGAGGCCAACATATTATCATAGTATTAGTAAAGGGGGTTATTTATATTCTAGAGAAGTATTAAGACCTTTCTAAGGTATTTTCTACTAATACTATAAGCATCCTTCCCAATTACTATATAATAGAGTACTATATTAATCTAGAATCTAGCTTATAACCACTATACGATCCTATCTACGCCCTATCTAAAAAGGAGCTTAATATTCTACGCGAATATCTTAATACAAGCTTAGTAAAAGGTTAAATTCGTCATTCTACTAGTCTAGTAGATACTCCAATTATATTCATTCTAAAGAAGGGAGGTAGACTTCGTCTCTATATCGACTATTAAGGGTTAAATTAGATTATAATTAAGAATAGAACGCCCTTACTACTTATTAGTAAGACTATAGATAGGCTTAGAGGAGCAAAGATCTTTATAAAGCTAGATCTAAAGGATACTTACTACTAGCTACGAATCCAGGAGGGCGACAAGTAGAAGACTACATTCTATACACGCTATAGGCACTTTAAGTATTACGTTATACTATTTAGACTTTCTAATACTCCTACGACCTTTTAGGCGTATATTAACCACGCGCTTATAGGACTCATAGATATCACTTACATAGTATATCTGGATAATATCTTAATCTACTCTAAGAACCTAGAGGACTATATAAAAGTAGTCTAAGAGGTGCTTAAACAATTAGAGTAATATTAGCTCTTTATAAACCTAGAGAAATACAAGTTTAATATAGAGAAGGTTAAGTTCTTAGGGTTTATTTTAAGTCCTAACAGTATAGCAATAGAGGCTAGTAGGGTTACTACTATTCGTGATTAGCTAGCTCCAAAGAGTATTAAAGAAGTTTAAGTATTTCTAGGATTTACTAACTTCTATTAGAGGTTTATCTATAGATACTCTAGGGTAGTAAAGAGCTTATCCGACCTATTAAGGGGCAATAATAAGGTTAAAGACCTATTTATCTAGATAAGGGAAGTAGTACAAGCTTTTAAAGAGTTAAAAACCATATTTATAATAGCGCCTATTCTTTATCATTTCAATCTAATATTAAGGATTATAGTAGAGACTAATACTTTAAAATTTACTCTTATAGGTATTATATCCTAATTATTTAGCGAGAGTACAAATATATAATAGTACCCTATCGCCTTCTATTTAAAGAAGATATTAGAAGTTAAATATAAATATAAAATGCACGATTCTAAGCTATTAGCTATTATTTTAGTATTCTACATCTAATAATACTACTTAGCATATATATAATATATTATTATCGTGAAGACAGACTATAATAACCTTAAATACTTTATAACTAAGAGAAAATTAAATAGTAGATAAGCTAGGTAGGTTAAAGAGTTAGTCGCTTTTAACTTTACGCTCGAGTATTGAATAGGGAGTAGTAATCCCGCCAATAGGCTATCGAGAAGGCTAGACCTAGTAGAAAGAGCTTTAGAAGGCTCATTATTACCTACATTATATAATAAGCTAAAAAATATAGAATAGAAAGCCCTATAAGTAGCAGCTATACACTATTACGCCAACCCTACAACACTAAAGAATAAGGCCTAAGAGAGAGGAAATAGGCACTCCTCAATTAGTAAGATACTAAGGAATTCTAAAGAAAAGGAAGACTACCTTAGTAATAGAGTAGAGGGTATAGAGCCCCTACTTAAGCCTATCACTAGTATAGCTAGTTATAAATAGTATATATTATAGGTTATTATTATAATAATAATAGAACCTAAAATAGTATATTAAGAGAGTAGAGAGATACTAATCGAATTATTATTAAAGCTATAAGGGAGTGATCCTTTTATGTAATAATAGTAGTATAAGAGGTTCCTAAAACCTACTATAACTAGAGCTATTAAGACTTGGGAACTTAATATAACTAGGTTATTAAGATATTATAATACTATATATATACTAGACGAGCTAGTAGTAAAAGCTAAGCTATTATAAGTAAACTATAATAATCCTTTAGGAGGCCACTTTAGTGTAAGTAAGACGCTAGAGATCCTCTAGAGAAAGTACTTTTAATATAGTATAAGAAAGGACATGTGAGACTATATAAGAATATATTAAATATACTAAAGGATAAAGGTAAAGAGACATCTATCCTATAGTATACTTAGTTCATTCCCTATCCTATCCAAATTATAATAAGAGATTACACTAGACTTTATTATAGGGTTACTACTATTAAGGTTTAAAGGTAAGGTTTATAACTCGATCCTTATTATTATTAATAAATATATAAAGATAGTATAATATATCTTAACAATAAAAGAAATCATAGCCCTAGAGCTAGTAGACTTATTTATACTATATATAATTAAAGACTTTAGTATCCTAGCAAGTATAATAAGTAATAGAGGCTCTATTTTCACAAGTAAGTTTTAGGCGAGTCTCTACTTTTATTTAAAGATCTAAAGACGACTAAGTACCGTATTTTACCTATAGACTAATAGATAAATAGAAAATTTAAATTAAATATTAGAGTAATACCTTAGGTATTATATTAGCTACTAGTAAGACAACTAGGCCACAAAGCTAGTACTTACTAAGTTTATATATAATAATTCATAGTATTTAATAATAGGAATATCTCTATTCTATACTTTATATAGTTTCCACCTAAATATCAAGTTACATATTAAGGATAATATTCTAGAAGGGGAGGCACTAGTAGTAATAGAAAGAATTAAGAGAATCTAAGAAGAGCGAGAAGTTTTGGAGAAGTACTAGTAAGAAGTAGTAAATACATAGAAGAGGTACTATAATAAGAAATATATTACTAGAGAATTCAAAATCGAAGATAAGGTTATACTTCATATAAAGGATATTTAATAGCTTCGGCCTAGTATAAAGCTTGTGAATAGGTACCTAGGACTATTCTAAGTAATTAAGATTATAGGGGCCTATAAATAGGCATATTATTTGAAATTACTACCTTCTTATAAGATTTATAATATCTTTTACGTTTCCCTATTAGAGCTATAGTACTACTAGGCAGGCGCCGTCTTAGAACTAGAGCTAGTTGAGATTAATAGAGAAGAGGAATATGATATAAAGTCGATTTTAGTATATTAAGAGGGCAAGAAGGGGAGAGAGTATCTTATTTATTAGAAGGGCTATACGCCTATAAATAATATATAAGAATTACTAAAGAACCTCACTTATATACTAGAAGTATTATAAGAGTATTTAGATTAAGGGAACATTGCTATACTAGTAGTAAAGTAGAGGCATAAAGGATAAACGCTTTTATTATAAAAACCTATCTAAAAACTATATAGAAATATTAAGAGACCCTACTATTATATATTACACTAACTTAGCTTCAATCCTTATTTAGGCTCGCCAGACCCTTACCTCTATTACTATTAATATTATTATTATTATCGTCTAGAGTATCGCGAGAGATTAGTGGAAGATTGGCCTTAAGAGGGTTAGCCGTTAATATAGTTATAGGAAGAAAATACTTACTTAGTACTAGAGAATATCGATAATACTATTAAGAGAAGTTTACATTTAAGCTAAGCTTATGAGAATAGCTTAACCTATACCTTAGATTATTATAGGGACGTGGGCGCCGCGTATAATAGCTTTAATATGAGAAGTATAAGTAGCCTATTAAGCCATAATAGTAGTAATAGCGGCTTAGCGTTGATTAGAGTTAGCCGGCATCGCTAAAGTAGTATTAACCTTATAGAATAAGCGGTTAAGGCAAGGGATACAGGATTATAGAACCTTTAAGATTAGTATAAGGGAGGCTAAAGAGGGGTAAGTACTCACGACGTAGTATAGCTTATTTATCGACTAATAGTAGTCGCAAATTAAGTGGTTACCCTACTTAATATAGCAGATATTAGGATTCCGCGCGAGGTTTTTAGAATATTATAAGTAGTATTATTGAATTAGTACTTTAGAGGCACTAGTTAAACGAGGAGCGACGTTATAACAAGTAGGAGGAGCGTTTATAATAAATAATAGGGAAAGAGAAGAGGAGGAGGATAAGACTAAAAGTAAGGCTTAAGGATACTTAAAGAGGAGATAGAGAGATAAAGGAGGGCTAAGGTAATTATAGAAGATAATATTAATAGAAGAAAGAAAGGAGGCTAAGAGGGCTAGAAAAGGGGGTTTTATATTACCCTTCCCCACTTAGTTCCTACACTTACTATACTACCTTATCGAGGAACTATATAAGAAAACTATAAGATACGATTCACGAACTACTTAGAAGATCGGATTAATAGTAAGTAAATATTAGATTAATAATATAATCCTTATTCTATATTAGGAAAATGAAGTTATAATTCACGAGCTAATTAAAAGACGGGATTAATAATAAGTAAATATTAGATTAACTATAATACGCTTCTAGGAAGCTAGGAAGATAAAGATATAATTTACAAACTAATAGGGAGACGGGATTAATAGTAATCGGAGATCAGATTAATTATAAGGCCCTAGGTTAATAATAGAGGGATAAAACAGGTATATTACTCACTTATAGGGTGGATTAAAATATAAGAAGATATTATAGGAAAGGATAGGATTAGGAAGTAGGAAATATAGGTCTATATAATAGTAACGACCTCTTAGGGATAAGAGTCTAGGAAGGGGGTTAATATAATAAGTAGGACTTAGGATCACGTAGAAGCGTGATCTAAGCGTGTTAAGCTATTCCAGGATAGCGCCTACGTGATCCCTATATTACGCTAGAGGATATAAGACGTGTCTTATAAGCCCTTAAGAAGAGCATTAATTAGTTTAAATACTGAAATTAAGTATTAAGAGCTAAAGACTCTATTATATTAGACACACTTCTTTAGCCTTACTTGAAGCTTGCGTAGTATACTACTATTGAGCCTCACATAAGTTAAGATAAGTACGACGACTATAATACCTTAGAGCTATACGATCTAGGTAAGTAAGGAGCTCTTAAGTAGTAGTTATAAGACTACTAAAGATAGCGCTAGCTACGACTCTCTCTTATAGCGATTAAGATCCTCTTAATCCTACTAATAAGCGATAAACTAGAGTATATATTTTCAGGGGCTCGTTATATAATAACGTAGGAAAGGGTAGTAATAATAGTAGAGATACTTAAGATAAGAGAGTGCCTTAAGTACTAGAAGAGAAGTAGGATTTTGAATTCTCTTATAGATAAGGCTAATCTAGTAGAGGATAGGGCTAATCTAGTAGAGGATAGGGCTAATCTAGCTAAGGATAGCTAGCTAATCTATTATATAAGATAATTAGAGCCTTTCTCCCTTCTTACTTTAAGTAAATCGTATCTACTTAGCTTTACTACTTAGCTACTAGTCCTAGAATACTACGTAGAGATATAGATATATATTCTAAGTACTACCCTTATATTACTATAAGGGTAATATTTATAAATAAGCCTTATAAGTAACTCTTAAAAGAGGGGGACCGCTATACGGGGATAATATACCTCCTTTACTCTAGTAAAGTTACTAAGTAAAGACTACTACCGTAAGGTTTTAACCTAGAGGGATCGCTACTTACTTCTTAGCCGTGTTACTAGGCTCCTCTTCGCCTTCTTCTACTATATAATAGCTATTATCGGATTTAGAGGGAGGAGGGGAGTCTAATTAATCTCGTAGCTAGGGATATTACTATGCGTATTCACGCTACTTATAATTACTATAGTACCTACTAAAGTATCCTTACGTACGACGATACTCCGTGAACGGGCATAGGCCTCGCCGCTAGTAATTAAGATAATCGCCTTATAGATAAACTACTCTAGCCCTCTAGATTAATACCTTATTTATATATAATAGCCGATTACTTATAATTTAGGCCTATATAATACTACTAGGCACGTACGGCATATCACGCCCAGGTAATATAAGAATAGCCTATTAAAGGTAATTTAAGGGCTAAGTAGTAAAGATAGCAGTATTAGCGACTCTTAAGACTAAGGGGTTAATACTACTAATTACCGTGCTAGTAGGTTAATTGAAAAAGACTATAGCTCTAAGAGAATACGTTAGAAAGCGTTATATAGTAGTAGTAGACGCGTACTTACTATTATTAATTAATAGCTATAGTAAATAAGAAAAGAAGATCTATATAATAGTAAGTAAATAAATATTAAACGCGGATAGAGTATATATAGGGAGTTAAATTAATTATAGAATAGGAAGCTTATCTATTATAAGTTAGTAATTATTAAGATCTACTATACGGGGCTCCTACTAAATAGATTTAAGAACTTAAATAATTAATAAAGAGGAAAGGTTATTATATAACGATTATAAAGTTTTAGTAGGGTACGCGCTGCCCCTCGCTAGGCCAAATTAATACTAGTAGGTATCGATACGTATCGATACCTAACGATTCTGGCATCGATACCTTATCGATACGTATCGCCGACAGCCCTGTTGTTCATGCTCGAGCGTCAAACGTTCTTGGATCGGGTGAATCGACAGATTCACGACACAAGTTAACCGATGCCGCTCTCAGCACCAGCTTCCATAGCTTGGGCCGCAGCAACATCATCCCAGAAGCTCTTACAAACAGGGTGGAGATATAAATCACTCCACAGAAACTCCGACAATACGAGCCTCAGCTCATCCACCTTGTTTATTCCGGCAGCAAGACACGAGTCCGAAAGAAGGCTAGCAAACCAGTTGTGATTCGGAGTCCCATTGGCCAATAATCCACCCACCATAATAATCCAGAGCATCATCTCAGGGTACGCTATCTGGAAAGATCGTATATTGGTCACTTCTAAGTTTGCTCGTAGTCGTATTGACATCAATTCAAGAACAGAACCACGCCGAGCAGGGGTGCAGATAAAATTTGTGACATGAGCAAGCGCAGCATCTCCGAATAATCTGAAAATCAGAGCATTCTGGTTCGGTGACTCGAGGGCTTTGTTTTGCAGGATGTCAATAAGTCGATGCATGAGTTGCTCAGCGTATAGATCGAATTCTTCTTTAGAAATCGTCGATTTCTGTGCGTCTTGGCCTTGGTAATTCATTTCGGCTACGAGGTGTCGCAAGATGTGGTAGACTTCGATTACCTCCTCGGCAAGGTCTTCCAAGCCTGTGAGGTTGGAAAGCCTTATTTTATAGCGTAAACCTATGTCGCTGTAGCTTTTCCAGCCTGCGGGATCTGCGTGATCACCGATATCGTTGCCACGGAAGCGTGGCTTTGAGCCCATGACAATCGCGCTCACCTTATCAATCCTGCCACGACTAAGTCACGGGATAATTCTCCCTCTGTAGATGAGTAGGCTCACTTACCAATGCGTGAACCTGAATGAAAAGTCATCGCCTGCCAAAGCTTGAATGCCGCCTTTAGTCTTAACTAGAGCTTCCAAACCGTCCATATGTATTTTCAAACGGTCTATAGAACCGCTTGTGATCTAACAGGGCTTTCATTACTACATATCTCAAACAAAGAGGTAGGAGAGAACTGCGTACTTCTGCGTGAACTAAACAGCCAACAGCGAATATTGTCGCATTTGGAATTTCTTCATGTTTGGAATTTGCAATTCTTTTGTTTACTTCATATATTGCCCGGCTATAATGATATGATGCGTCTTGAGCAAGCTTGGGGTCAGCTTGAATGGATAAACTCATGGCCTACGAAATGGATATGTCAGTATGCTCTTGATGTGGCGTCTTTTGAGAAACCCTAGGGATCCCTTTCTGGGCAAGAACTTTGTGAGAGAATGCTTATCATAAAATGGGGCACAAGAAGATGCAGGCCTGCGATGAACATACCACGTGAGTTACAAAGACGTGTAAACTCGAAGCATCTGTCATCGCGAATTGGAGGACGTCCTCTTTTGCGTACATAGACCTAGGTGCGTATGGGTTGTCTTCGGGATACCACATTGCGTTGTCTGGTCCCTAGTTAGCTAAAGGGTAATATGCACTTGCAGTCACACATCGGAAAATCAGTGTGTTTAGCCCACAGCATATTAGGTAATGGTAAACCAATGCAGCGCATCAGAGACGATCATTTAGTAGAGATGAAATGATATGTTGGCTCTCGCAAACTAGACTTACGTTGAGTTATTATGTAGTATGCATTTCCACGTTTGTCTATGGGTAACACATCGAATGGGTCAAACAAATTGGTTGTTGGGGCTCGATCGATACGGCGACTTGCATTTCTCGGCGTGAGAGGACCCAATGTTCCGGGGGCCTCTGTGTGATGAGGCATATGGATTATATGACGCCGTGGCGGCTTTTCCCTGCGGCTAGACCTCTTTCGCCTTGCTCGCGAGCGGATGAGGATTCTGACTGCCCCTTTCGGTCTTGTAGTCCCAGTTTCGGCAACAAATTGAAACCCCTAGGACGACCAGGGTGTTAGTCTTGAATAGGCTATGACGACGCTTGTAAATGCAACCCTAAGTTGTCGGAGAAAAGGGGCAGGGTTTACCACTCCTGGCTCTAAGGACCCAGATGTTAGCCATTCATCTTACATGCTGGTAATCTCGAATCCCTACCAGCGAGATTTTCCGCCAATTCATCTTCCAATTCATTGCTCCTCAGCATTGGCCGAGGGTGTATTGGAATGGCTCCCACGCAGCCATCAGGTGACTTGATCATCTCATCTTCCAAGGCTAAAGCTCAATCAGCGAGGTCCACCCGCATTGGTCTAGGTCACTCTCACTCGTTTAGTCGTGATCTTACGTTTCTTACCGAGATTCTTGGCTTGAAAGGAAACAACATCCAAAGTGGGGTGAGAAATATCTCGGTGCTTTGTAATCCGAATACAGGAGCTGAGGCTCGCCAATCATGGAGACGTGGAGAGGTACTGCATATGACCTTGCCGTGTTTGGCAACCAAGATTTCAACTATCCTATCACACCAGGGGAAGGAGAAACAAACTAACCCAATTAGCTGAATAACATACACCGGATAAACAATTGGGGGCTGAATATCAGCCCTGTTAATAATTCCCTATTAAATTGATACCACAAGTACATGATAGCGGTGCTCGCCAAAGCCCCCTATAAGCTTCATTGAAACATCTTACCGTAGGTAAGCGCTTTTGCAAACTCGGGTGTCGCGCCAGGCGAATTTAATCATATTGATTGAGATAAGACAAGGCAATCATGTCTCATTCCCTGTAATCTGGAGAGAGGGGACAGAGCCTCTACATATACAGGTGAGCACGTGATAAGCACGAGTCATAGTACCAGCCATCGTACGTAGGTAAAACAAGGGGGAAACAAGGGGGAAACACTAGCCGTTCTGGCTGACAAATCATCACCTACTACTAATCACGACATATCTTCATTTCATTTATCGTTCGGCAAAGGCTTCGGCTTCACTCCATCAACTCCTTGTTCGCGTTACTTGCCTGTAAGAATATATTCTGCGGACCTTTCTCAGGGGGCTGGCTTCTAGAGGCCAACCCTTAAGGCTAGACCATGCCGCCAAAGAAGAGGAGGGTATCCAGCATCAGCACCACGCCCGAGGACGATGGGAACAGGGTAGCGCCAAGATTTATCTGTACATGCGATGAGGACTACGCCCACACGAGCGCTTTAGAATGCCAGCGCGAGCAGGGTCTGATAATACATAGGAATATCGTCGCCAAGTAAGTCGGTCTTGAGAAGATGACAATGACACAATTGTAAATCGACTTACCCGATCACAGAACCTCTCCGTGGAGCGAGAAAATTCCCATCTCAGTAGGAGCGAATCAGAAGACTTTTCACGTCGATAAAACCTTGCTGAGTCTTCATTCCGGCCTCTTTAGAAATAAATTCGCCGACCTAGAACAGCTGCAGCCGGATGAACAGAAGCAGCTTTCATTACCAACTGTAGACCCCGCCATGTTCACGGAATTTGTGTGTTGGATGACGCACACGCGACTCATGCCATTTGAGGCTGAAGTCATCCACTCCAATACTCGACACTTCGGAGTGAACGCTTGGCTACTGGGCCGTTTTCTAGAGGCGCCTGGTTTCCAGAATTTCATCATCTGGGAAGATTGGCGCGTTCGATGCTATGACGAGAACGCTGCAAATCCATGGCCTTCCGTCAAAAGCGTGCGGTTTGTCTATGGACTCAGAGACCAAGAGACGAAGATAAAAAAATTTATGGTTGACTTAGTGGCTTCCAAGAATCCGTTTGAGAAGTATGGAGAGCAAGACCCGGAATATGGCCGGTGGAGCGACTTGTTCAAAGAATTGCCTGAATTAGGACTTGACGTGGCTCGGGCGAGTGCGAAGAAGAGGAGCGCACTTCCTTGGGATGATGCTAGAATAGGCGACTATATGGAGCAAGAGTTGGATCTAAACCAGCTATGGGAAGAACAGATATTGCAAGATCGAGAACTTGGGGAAATTGAGGAAGATGCCCAAAATGGTTGCATTCGGAGCATAATTGAGTTGCATCATATTAATCGCGACAAAGTTTGAACGCAGAGGAATGATATGTCCAAATGCAGACACTTGCCCCCTCTCACTTTCCATTACGTATGAATGCCTTTTTGAACCCAAGCGTGGCCCAGGCAGATCTTGGGGCTGCTCAAAGCAAGCTTTCTGAGGTATTTTCCGATTCATTGATTGCAGCTAGTGTACATTTAATGTACATGAAGTTCGATGCTGTCTATGCTTCCAGCCTTAGAGGCCTCTTCAATACTCTGGGTGAGCAATAGTGTAATAGCAACCTGCGCAAACGCTCCAGTCCAACCTAACACACCAGCAGCCACGGGATATGAAGAGTACAAGCCAAGACTCAGAACACTAGCCAAGAAGCTAATGAAAAGACACCCCCAGAACCAGAAACGATATCTCAACCCCAGCGATCTGCTTCGAGCTATGGGAAGAATGACCAAGTAGAGAGACAAGACAGACAAGACAGCTTGAGATACATTTGCAAAAAAGTTAGAATCGGACCCCAGGCTGATTTGGCAAACTGTTGGCACAGGTACGCTGCCGCGTGTGATCGATATTGCTATGAAAATTGCACTGGCCGCCACGAAAGTTGAGAAGACTACAAGAGATGTTTCCGCATGAACGAGGAATTCTACTAATTTATGCCCTCCCCGCAATTTTTTTGCAAGGTGAAGCCAGTCCGTGGTTCGTTCAATAAGCAAGGTCAGGTATCGAGATATACTGGATGTAGTTGCGGTTTCACGAAATTGATGGTCGAATGAAACTGCTGAGTTTGGATTTTCGGGAACTAAATGCGTTAATATATGTCGTAAAATCTAGGGTCTCTCTTAGTGGGCTTACCATTTCGGTGACTAATAGAAGACGATCCAGCAAACTGTACAAAGCTCTCAGTGGCTTCAGGAGATGACCTTTTGGGTATCCGCTGCTTAAGACCTAACGTAAAGCTACTGTTAGCCATGGTCACATTACTTGTTGGACACGAAAGGAAGAAGTTGAACAGAGAGAGAAGGCAATAAGGACGTCTGTTGGGGATTTTCACTAACCTTCACTTTCAGTGCTACCAGAAACTGCACGTAGAACAGGCTGTCCATGACCCTCACGTGGTTTATTTTGCTTCAGCACTTTAGACATGATCTTGATTGAATCCTCCAGCAATATCTTCCTGCCCCGGATACTCTCCCATAACCTGGATGGAAGGTCGTCGTAAGCTACCTCAGAGGCGTACGTCCAGATTCTTGTGCCAATAGTATTATCTAGTCCTGTTCCGCAGTCTATTACATTGTCTAGCTTGGCAAAAGCATTGCATATGCCTCGAAACCGAAGATAGACATATACCCCATTTGATGTTCTGGAATCAATTTCGTTATTGAGTTCACAGAGCTCTAGTTTCCACCAAAGAACAAGTTCATCGGACAGGAGGTAATTATACGCTGTCATATCCTCGGGCATATGCCACTGCTTAACTGTTGAAAATGCGACTGTGTCCAGTCCACAGATAGCTTTGTCTACCTCGAAGCAAGCTTCGAGAACGAGCAAGATTGAGTAAGTAAGTGTTGGATATGCCATGAAAAGTACCCTTATATCAACATCTTTGCCATCCTTCTGCACGAGACTCTCCGGAGGTGTGTGGGAGTATTTTTGAATATACCAGTCACGCCACTCCTTAAACTGATCATACCTCTCGTATACGCTTGTTTCCTCCATATCATCATCCTCTCGCTCCGGGTAGGTTTCCGCTATGCGTCTAAGCATGTGTTCGAAGTCGCGCTTTGATTCGGCATCATTATCCGTGGAGGATGAGTCTGCGCCAGAACGGGTATCGGGGCTGTGGATGATCGGAGCCATGATTCAATGAGTCTGTGAAGTGACGAGAGAATTTGAAAGCAACTGCGGACAATTTTGGTTTTCGATGTCAAAACCTGACTAATGTTGGTTTGTAGCAGCCCGGAGTCATGAAACGGGAGGCGTTTCGGAGGATGCCCTTTGGCGACCGTCAAAGCTTACGAGTACAGCTTTCGGTGACCAACATACAACACCCCCTGCCAGAATAGGATGCTAGGCGCTTTGGATCTGTTTAGGCTCAACCATCAATCGTCTCACTAATCAATAAGATATCTCATTGATTAATTAGATGTTATTTACTACTAAGATAACACCTTCGTCATTAAGACGAAGTGATCTTCTTAAGTCGTAAACAGCAGGCGTCGCAGCACAGCGGGCGTGTGCTTATAGCGGCAGATCACGTAGCCCCCTAAGCCCCTAGGTCCCCTCCTACTAGGCTACCCTACCCTCCTAATCATTTAATTATTAAGGCTATAGGTTTTATCTTCGAGCGATTAAAAGGATATATATTTATTTGAAGTGGGATATAAGAAGGGATACTTAAAGGTAACTAAGGTGTTTCCTACGAGATTGCGAAAATTATGGAAAAGGCGTCGCCGATGGCATATGGTAGTAAAGTTACTTGGTGGATTTCTCTTTTTAAGGTTATATCTTCTTAGCGACGAATGAGACGTATTAGTCGTTAATAGCGTCTAATTTACCACTGAGATGAAGTTGTGGCATATTACTGATCAGTGAGACGATTGATGGTTGAGCCTAAACAGATTAGAATAAAAAAGCACTAGACAGCGAAAAGCAAAATTCTCAAAGCACTTTTAGTTTCAGCTGGATTGTGGGGCAGAATCGAGTACTCTCGCGATCTCGCATTTCTCATTTTGGATCCAAACAGCCCAATGAGATCCTACCATACCACCTTAGCCGAGACCAAAGTCAGATAACGGAGCCAGCTTTCAACTATAGGTTAGGCATATCTAAATTTGAGGATAAGAGTTGAGAGACAGCCAGCTGTGAGTCAACCCTATCCCTTCTTCTACTGCCATCTTCCTAAAACCGTATTTCGAGAACAGCCTAGTAGGGACACTCTAACAGTCATCACAATTTAGACTCTAATATAGCATTAAATCTCAAGTCCATATTTGCTTTCATATTCGAATTCAAGTCAGTCCATTAAAGAGATCTTTTACATAAGCGTGCTCTAGTAGAGCATCCATTGAGCAGGTAAAAGTCTTTGAGTCTCGCTGTCTCGCAATTTGTAGAGTGTATTGTCGGGCTGCTCTAGGCTTCTAAGTTCTAGTCCGAATTCTAGACGGTAATATACTTATTAGATTACCATTTAAACCTTGTAAAGTGTCCTTGATTCTAGTTGTGAGTGAGACATGTGATTCCATGTCCGCTCCTCTGTCCCGCACTGGCTCATGTCGAAGGCAATAACAACTTCGAACACGTCTATTTGTTTGAGTGTTTGAAAATCTTGCTCTAGCTAGCTCGATATCTCTGAGCTGCAATTTCAATCAAGTAAATGCCAAACCTCGATTCTAGCTTTTCCCAAGGAGGTCTTAACCGAGTACAGACAGTTTTGAGCGCCACATCCCACCAACCCGAGCTCGAGGATTCCGCCAATGAATATACATAAAATCTTTTCCTCAAGCATGCCTCCAGGTTGAAACCTATCCGCCTCCCACTACTTCCCCTGCAACCAAGGAATCTCCTCCGGCGCATACTTATATGCCCTAAAAAGCGCATTCGCTCCATACCCAAACAACCCCTCGATCTCCTCCGCCCCTAGACCCTTATAATCCGCAAAAGCATCATTAACCCACTCCCAACACAATCTGCCTTCCTTTGTAACCTCAAACACGCGTCCAAACGCCGCTTCCGTGATCAACGTATTCCCATTCTTTAACCTCTGGGCGCCGCCCATGAACGGCGTGAAGAACGTCATGGGATGCGGATCCTTGTACTCCCAGACAATCTCTTTAGAGGCGCGAGAGACTTCGATGACACGGGAATAGGTGGCGGATTCTCCGCGCCGGAAGGTCCCGTTGTCGAAGATGAGGATGTTGCCGTTGGGCAGCTCGGAGGCGCAGTGTTGCTGTGCTAGCACAGAGTCGTTGAGATGCCAGATTACGGCGCCGGTTGATCGAGAGATGATGATGACGGCTGAGACGGAGCGCAGAGAGGCGAGGATGTTGCCGTCTGCCAGGGGGAAGACGGAGTTGATTAGTGGCCAGTGTTCGCGGGCGTAGTGGGGGTGGAGAGGGAAGAGCTTGGGGTCAAGGTGCTCGATGGCTTTCCAGGACCAGAGGAGAGAGCCATTGGCGGAGACGTGCTTGATGCAGTCTGCGTACGCCGTCCCGTCTGGGGCTTCGCTGGAGGGGATCCCGCCTGGGATGGTGGCGGCTTGGGAGGGGGTGAGTGCTTCGAGGGTTGTGTAGAGGAGGGAACCATCAGCGAGGTGGTGTTGGTCGTGGTGTGCCATGGGATCTCTGTGTTCTGATACCACGTTCCCGGCAGGATCTACTTGCATCATTACTCCGCCCCTATATTTCTGCCAGAGGGGGAAGATGCGAGGAGAGTCAGGGTGCACGCCGTTATATGCGAGGTTTCCATTGGGTAGGATGCGGGCGTGCCGGCCGGGACGAAAGGGGAGAGTCCAGCGATGGGCTTCAGTCCCGTCATTTGATATGAGCCGGACCACGCCGGGGGAGGTGAGATGTGCGACTAGGGTGTAGCCTGGGGAAACGAGCGTGGGGTCTACGCCACGGAGGCCGACGCCTCGACGAATGAGGGTGCTTTGCTCCATGGCAGTGTCTTGGGTGGTGCCGTTCTTCTCCTTGACTTCGAAGGTGGGTGAGATGACAGAAGGCATGGTTGCGGGTGTTGAGATTTGAAGAATTGGTTTGATATATTTGTGGATATACTGGTAGCTTTGAGTTCGCAATCCCCATCAAAGATGATGTGATATCTTTATAGACCTCTAACTGCAGACTCTGTACTCATTCCCGCGGTCCATCCGGGGTGAAAAAGGGGGGAAGATAGGCGATCCCCGGCATGCCGTAGGTATGCCGCGGTATCGATTTCTCACTAACCAATCACATCCCCACTCTCCGCAATCTAACCTACGGCATGCCGCGGTGATATGCAAAACGTCAAGATTCGCAATCTGACCGTGGTGATAACGTCTTCTCAGCTTCAAGAAAAACAATAACTCAGGCAAGCATAAAAACATCATGAAATCCACAATGATCGAAAGTTCAGAAGCATCAACTCAGACTCGAGACTCCAGAGACTTCGAGGACTTCAGAGACTTCAGAGACATTTTTAAGAACGGCCCCTCGACACAACAATGGAGTTCAAGACGGAAACCAAACAGCAATTTTCGGCAGATAAATTCTCGGATAGGACTGACTCTGCTTCTGTTGAGAAGGGAACTATCCGCGGAGGCCTGAAAGCTTGGGCGAAGAAACTCTCGGTTGAAACGGGTGGGATTGAGAGAGTGACGGATGAAGAGAGGCTGAGCAACACCACGCATGTTTGGAATGCTTGCACCTTTTGGTATGCCAATTCCCTCACTTGAAGAAGTATAAGAAAACTGATCTCCTATATAGGTTGAGTGCCAATATGGCCATAGCGACCCTCTCCACAGGGATGGTTGGTGGTGGCATGGGCCTGGCGTTTTGGGATTGCTTTGCTATCATCCTTGTGGTGAACATTGCATCCTGTCTTCTGCCGGCCTGGACCGCATCTTTCGGATTGACGGGCTTGCGGATGACTACCTTCTCGTAAGATACCCAACTATTCCGATGCCAAGTCATGCACTAACTTTGCAGGCGATACTCGTTCGGCTATTGGGGCAACCTCCTCGTCGTGGTCTTCTCCATGGTCTCAACCACAGGCTGGAACGCAATAAACAGCATCTCCGGCGCCTCAGTCCTCACCGCCCTCTCTGATGGTAAATGTCCCCAATGGGCAGGCGTCTTGATAATCTGCACCACAGTGTGGATAATCTGTGTCCTTGGCATCTCATGGATCCACCGCCTCGATGCATTCCTCTGGATCTCTCCATTCATCGTCTGGTGTGTAGCTGCCGGCACAGGTGCGAAACACTTCCACGGTGATGCAGTCAAGTCTCCAACTGGGCCAAATGGTGCTGCGGCTGCGCTGTCGTTCATGGCTGTCGTGTTCTCGTTTGCCGTTTCTTGGGTCAATTGCGCAGCGGACTACAATGTGAAGATGCCAGTCAACACGCCAAGATATAAGATCTTCTGGGCAACGTATGCTGGTATTTGTGAGTACATCCAAATTCAGAAGCGAGGGGTGAGAGGCTGACCTCCATAGTTGTTCCAACGGTTCTCGTACAAGTGCTCGGCGCCGCACTGTACTCCGGCGCCCAAGCCAGCCCTGCCTGGAAGCACGCATATCTTGCCTATGGCGTCGGTGGTCCTCTGAAAATGGCTTTGGAGCCTGCAGGTGGATTTGGAGACTTCCTCATGGTTTTGGCAGCTTTCAGTTCTGTGCCGGTATGTTCTTTCACGCCACCTCCTAGATCTCCACTGACCTGTCTAGAACAACATCCCAAACAACTACTCCTTCGCCATGCACGCCCAAAACTTCGGTCCCTGGGCTCTCCGTATCCCTCGCGTAGTCCTCGTGACACTCGGCTTTATCGCTGCCGTGATTGTTGGCTGTTGCGCCGCTCGATTCTTCCCTGAAGCTACCCTCCAGACGTTCTTGAGTATCATTGGATACTGGACTGTCATCCACATCGTCGTTGTGGCCGAAGAGCACTTCATTTTCAGGCGTGGAAGATGGAGTCTCTACGATCTCGATGCTTGGAGCAAACAAGAACTGTTGCCATTCGGATGGGGTGCCATCGGTGCTTTCTGCTTCGGATTCCTTGGTGCTGCGCTTGGGATGAAGATTACTTGGTATACAGGGCCGATTGCTGAGCTTATTGGAAAGAAGGGCGCGAATGTTGGTCATGAGCTGACCTTTGCTTTCTCTGCATTGACGTTTCCTTTGTTCAGGTGGCTGGAGAAGAAGTATACTGGGAAGTAAATGGTTGTTGCGCGAGTATCTATTTTGTAGACAGTCTTATGTTGCTGGGCCTTGGATGTATGGATCCCAATCAGGAATGAAATCGAAGTTTCCACCATCAAATGTCTCTATGCCGAGTAATTCGGGAAAGTACAGTCCGATGTCGTCTTGAACTTGATCATAAGGACTTGGGTGTGCATTGGGTCGTAGTTTCTCATGAAAAGCAGCGACGACGTCTCCTAGTGTATGCGCAACATGACAAGGGAGACCGATTGAGTGAAGCCATGTCACTAGAGTGAGGACCAAGGAGTCGAGCTCCATGATGTTGTGCGTAGAAGCTAATTGATTCTCGTACATGTGAAGTAATCGACAAAGAGTGACGGCGGCGAATGTGATCATGTGATAGATGTGATCACTTAAATGGCGAGTCCGGACATCAGCTGTGTCGAGGGCGAGTTGCATGATTGCTGCAGAGAGACGAGTCATCTCCGTGATGCGGGATTCTCTGACAGCAGCGGATCGGGATTTCAATGCTTGATCGTAACGAGAAGTTGAGCAAAATGGAAGCCCATTTGGATGAATTGAGATCTTGGCTGATCTGGAAGAGAATGAGCGGGATGACGAACAGAATGAGGACGACTTACCAAACAGAAACTTCCACTCTTGCCGCCACTCGTGAAGCGCAGCTTGAGTCTTCGGTAAATCTACCTGGGCACTCGAGCAACTCTCATAGATAATCCAATACAGCATAACTTCAGCAACCATCCTCGTCTCAAAGTTCGTCGCATGGTCAGAGTCCAGAATTTGGCGGCATTGTTCAATCTGTCTTCGATCCAAAATCGATCTCCTCCTCGTGCCAACACAATAACTGCCCACTCCATCAATATCCAATTCGCAAAAAGGTCATCTTGAGAGACCTACTGGAGATGAACAAGACAAAGATGATTCCAAACACACCACCGATCCAACTCACTCTTTCCCAAACTGGCCGCCAGCCCAGTCCTCGCACCCACAACCGACGCAAAAGCTTCACTAGCCAGCGAATGCTGCAGCGCAAACCCAGACAGCAACCAACTATCAATACTCAGGGGCGTCTGCCCAATAGTCGTCGACCACATACTCAGAATAACTGCCGCCTGGAAGAACTCAACCGACTGCGGTACATCCAGCAAACTCGCCGAGAGCAACGTTTTCGCTTCCACGAAAAGCCGCGGTGCGAGGATCGATGCGGAGTCCTGCGTTGTGTGGCGCACGGCGATGAGACAGCAAGCGCAGAGGAGGAGAGGCGATTTCCTGATTTCTGAGAGCAGGACGGAGGGCGAGAGGGTCGGGTTGAAGGAGACCCAGCGGCCGTAGTGTTCTTGGAATCTACTTCTCCTTAGTTGCTGAAAATTGAGAGAGACACAGATCTTACAGTTCAATCAAAGAACCAGCATCCAGAACAGTAACCAAGCCACTAGAAATGATATCCATCGTCTGCGCCAACCCCGCCACGTGATGTCTCTGAACCCCAACCTCAGAAGCAACATCTCGAATCAGAAACACCGGCGCCGCGGACGGCGTCCCTGATCTACCCTCTTGAGATTGGATTAGCTGTGGAGGAGGTTGCACAGGAGACGTGCTCGCCGCTCCTGCTCCTCCATCCTCTCTCTCCCACCTCCCCAGCTCCCCACTATCAAGCCTCTCAACCAGCCTCTCGACAATTCGCTCGAGGCGAGATATCCTTTATACATCAGCCTCTTTCTCTCTCTCCCATCCACCCCCTCTCAGATTATTTCCAAAGCAAACCAAACTCACCGGTCATCACCGCCCTCCTCACCAGCACTCCTCCGCCTCTCAACCTCATTCCCCAATCTCGAGCTCGAGCTCACATCCAGCGAACAAGCAATCTGCAACCTCTCGCACCTCAAACACGCCTTGCCATTAGCACCCGAGTCATAGCACCGCGTCTTAATCTTCCGACACGCCTCGCAAGCTTTCGAGGCGCGGCCCCGGTCTGGCGGCATCGTGTGTTAATCTTACCGATATTGTGAGAGAGGGCGTTGAGTTGGCAAGGTGAGATGAGGTGATTGGCGTGCTGCACGTGACTTTGACCTACTTCCCATTCGCATCTCTTTTGTTGTTGATACAGTATTGTTACAGCCGAAGTAGGGGGGATGAGTAGAAGAATATGGGTTTGAGATATGGGTTAGATGAAAATGGATCCTAATGTGTTGTGTTTGCGACTGCGGAACTTGGAGCTGTAGGTGGTGGCCTTCTGGAAATATCGTGCTGCTTCGCTAAGCTAGAATATACCTATGCTCTAGCCATTATCTTAGATATAATATCGAATCTCTAGAAATAGAAGATACGGAGGCCCATATCATTAAGGACAACCAAGCTGAGGGAGCTCGAAAGCCCGTTTCATTCTTATTATCTACCTTGGCCGCCGATCTTTTCCAGCATAAGCCGTTACTATACAACGCACACTCCAAACAACTCACATCGAATCCACCGACGACCGTAGCAGTATGGCCGGCGGCCATTTATGAACCTGGAGTCTTGGCGGAGTTTAGAAGCTACCAGTCCAGTCCAGAAAGAATTCCGATCGCAAAGCCGAAAAATAAAATAGCTCGACACCAAGTTTCTCCCCACGAGTTGAGAAATACGGTATCAAGTATCTTCCCTGACCAAGCCTTTGATGAAGGAAGAAAACCCGATTCTACAGGCAGTCAAAAGAGCCGACTATCAAGCTAAACTCGCCAACCTTCAGCAGCAGGTTACACACCTCGAACAACGCAATGCTGCTACCTTGAACCAGTATGCCGACGAGTTCGCTGCCCAGCGGAGCTGAGCTTTAGCCATCTAACTTAGCTCACTCCCAATATTCACCAGTCCCGTACTTCAATAACGTCTTTCTTTCGACCCAAACCCCACCTCTCTCTCTCTCTCTCTCATCCCATCTCTGTACTTGTTCGTTCGTTTCCGATATTCATCCCACCACCTCGCCTCGCCCCTCTCCCAATCCTCACACAACCTCCTCATCACCCACTCACTTACTCACCTCTCAATCTCACACTCATCAACCCTTACTAAATAAAAAATAATATGAACCATTCTATTACCCTATTCTATAAACACCCTGCCTGTACACCCAGAATGCCGCTACACAACCAATGCAAGTATATACACGAATCGAACCGAAGCGAATTCTACTTCATCCCACCCAGCCACCCAGCCATCCGACCGATCATGCCCCGAACGCCTGGCTCGTGGGACGGAGCCGTAATGTAACGTAATGTACAAGTGCAATGCAATGCAATCTATCCTATCCTATCCTGTTTGAGGTTCGTTAGGCGTCGCTGTAGTATCTCTCGTTCTCATGCTTGCGTGCTCCGATGCTCGCAAGCGTCTCTCTGCTCGCTGCTCACTGCGTTCGCATCACGGAATCCACGTCAAAACAACCACACTATCATTCTCAGGATGTTCCTCGCCCCCCTCCTTATCCAACCACCTCCCATCCCCCCTCCTCTTCAAATAAACCTGTTTCACCTTCCCGCCACCCTCGTTCACCGCCCCTAACAACTCCCAACTCTTCTTCCGCCCTGTATACGCGAGCCCTTTCCGCAGCATCCCGAACGCGTAGCTGAAGACGACGTCTCGGAACTCCTGGTCTTCCATGGTGCCGTAGTCGAAGGTGGCTTCCATTTGCAGGGGGTCGAAGTCGATGCCGTGCGGGTAGTGGGCCACGGAGTAGCCGTTCGAGATGATGAAGTCGTCCTTGAAGCGGAAGCGTTGCAGCACGCAGTCTTCGCCGCAGGCGTCGGCTACGATGTGCATTTTGCCGGGCCAGAGCTCGTGCCAGGTGTGGTAGTGGTGGAATGAGAGGTGCTGGAGGCCGGCTTCGTAGAATCCGGAGGCGTCGCCCATTTGGTCTTCTTGCCGGAGGCGGGGCAGGTAGCTGAGGGCGAGCTCCGTGTAGTTGTGGAGGCAGTTATAGAGGAGGCGGTCCCCTTGGTCCGCTTCTAGGATGTAGGCCCCGTCGTCGTCTTTCTCGAGGCAGGGCAGCTCGGTTACTTTTTGGATTACAGGGGCGGTCATGAAGACGCCGGCGCCGCCGTAGGCCATGGGGGCTTTGTTTAAAAGCATCCAGTCTGATCGTTCAGTGAAAGTCCCGATGTAGTGGGAGCGCTCTGGGTTGTATCTTCTTAGTGTGTGGAGAAGTTCGCCCATGTAAGGAAAGAAAGTGTCGTCATCTACCAGGGAAAAGTACTTTCGGTGTTTTCGAGACGGGTGGTTGTGTAGCAAGTGCACGAGGTCGACATAGCGTCCCGCCATATCGAGATTTCGATTCGATGCCAAGACCGTGGCATTGATGCCCACCTCGTGGAGCTGCTGGGAAGCTAGATGGATGTTCTCCATCGTCGTGTTAAAGAGTGTGAGGATTAATCCCGCGCCATTCGAGTTCCCCTTTCCATCCGTAAGCCATCTCGTCCATTCGCCAATCGGCGTCGTGTACTCGCTCGAGAAACGCTCCCACGTCGTAGATGCCGCAAACAATATCGCCGAGGCATCGATCTCGTCTGGCCTCACAGAAGGGTGCACATGGACGTCAAGAATATTCCCCGCCGGTAGCTTCTTGACCTTATTAATGCTCAGGTCCACAAACGAGTTTGAGAACAGCTCCTGGTCGACATCGGTGATCGGCAGGCGTTCTGGGGCATCTGGCACATAACGAATGGTGCGCGACGCGAATTGGATCTCGGGCCCAATCTTGTTGTCCTTCAACAGCTGCTTCACGAAGGATAGATCGCTCTTGGGCTTCTCCTTGGTGGTGCCGGACGCGCTGGTGCTCCCGATTTTGGTGCCGAACTGCGGCAACGCGGTCCCGGAGAGAGGGTGCAGCCAGACGACGAGTATGATAAAGATGGCCAGCAGCGACCAGCGCCACTTGCCCACGAGCGGGCGAGGCAACCTGCTTAGGGCGCGTTGGGCGAAGGTGGGTGACCGTTTCAGAAACGACATTTCGCGCGATGTCGAGGTCAACTTAGCATCGAAGGTTTGCATCGGAGAGAGAAGACCATGAGGAAGGGACGAAGGTGGGTGAAGAGCGGGAAAGTGGGAGAGAGATTGTGGATGTAGAAGAGAGAAATATGGACATGGACATGGACATGGAAGTGGAAGTGGAAAGGAGGGGACGCAGACGCAAGACGCAGACGCAGACCCACGCAGACGCGGCCTGCAGAAGGAAGTTGGTGGAGAAAATGGACAGCGATATCCCACAAAAAATCTCTCTCAGCGATAGGCCTGGGGCTGGCAGGCCGAGATTCGCCATCTGGAGGCTGGCTTGTCTCTTATCGCACCGCACCAAGAGCGGACACCAGCGACCAAGATTGAAGGCTGCGCCGCCGCGGTTCCACCCACTGGCCCAAGTGGAGCTAGCTCCGAAGCCAACCCAGCGCAAGCCTCCTTTTGCCTGGAATAAGAAATCACGATCCGATGGCGGACGCCATTTGCTGCCAATCATTGCTGCCAATTGCTGTTATATGTGCTTGGCCCAGTTCCCCTCTATTCTATTCTATTCTATTCTATTCAATGTCAACAAACACATTCAACTTTCACTCGTCTCCCAGTCCCTCCTCGCTGAGGCGAAAGCGTTCTCGAACCTCACGCTGACGGCTCTAGCGCAGGGGTCGGGATGGCAGGCTGCACGTACCCGCTGCTAGACGCATAGAATTAATCTTAAGGCCCGGGATCAGCCTGCCGAATGCCGATGTCCGCCCAATGGCACAGCCGTACCTAGAGTAAGCGAAATAGGGGTTTCGTGTCAATTTCGGGCCTGGATTGGCCACGCTGAAAGCGGAAGAAAAGCTTGTTTTTTCACATGCAGACGGCTGCTTTTTATTTATAGATCGGTCGATGCCACGCAAACGGTCGGGCTTTGCCCAGCAGGGAGAAAGGGGTGAGCATCGACGGATGGCGTCATGTAATGCCGAGATGGAGAGTAGGGGAGGACGATCTTGTTTGACGACTCGCGTCCTTTGAGGCTTTGAGGATGGGAGAAGCGCGGTTCAACCAAGATCGGCAGTTTCAAATGTTCGTCATTTCATGAACTGAGACTGAAGGTTTATCTAGGATTCCTCAAACACCCAATGACACCCGATCAGCCAGGAACTCACTCAACTTAGAGATAGGAGGTTCCCTTAGGTTTCCAGAACATCCTGACGAAGCTGGTTGCTCCTTTCCATGGAAACGACATGAGAACGCTTTCTCACATTCTGGTCCAATTGCATTCTGCTCTTGAGAAATACGAAAAGGAGGACGTCTGGCTCTTAAAATCGGGACGATTGGAGCAGCTTTCGAAGTACCTGAACTGCCGACTCCAACGCGCTTTAGGGACCATTTTCATTTCTTCACACAATTATATTGAACATCTATCTCGGATTCCTCAAAAACCCAACCACACCCCCACAATACCCAATCAACTCACCAATCCTCCGTCCCTCCCTCTCCTGACATTCCCTCCACTCCCTCAACGCACCAGCCAGCCTCTCATCACGCATCACTTCATCCATGTGTAACCGTAAGAAAACGGCCATCCACGCTTGCACTAACTCGTAATCCTTTTTCTGGTGAAGGCGCGAGGTGAGTGCTGCGACGAAGTTCACGAGCTCGTCTGTGTCTTCTCCGGGGTTGGGTGTTAGAGAGCGGATTTCCAGGTCAGCGGCGGAGGGCGAGAGGGTCTTGAGGTGTGTGATGAAGGGGGTGTCTATTTGTTCTTGTTAGTGAGAGAAGTGGAAGAGAGAGATGTGGACGTACAATCGCCGCTTTCGCCGCCTGCTCGGAGAGACACGGTGAATCCTCCTTCGGATGACAGACGATCCATCTTCATGATCCGTGATCTTTCTGCTACACTGTCACCTGTTTTCTTCTCCTCGACGCCAGCAAGTGACATTGGTTTCTCCAGCGAAGGCAGGAAGAAAGGCGCTTTCTCCGGTTGTTTCGGGGGCTCCTTGGGTTTATTGCGTGCCTTGATCGCGTCGAGGTGCAGGAGATTCTGCCATTTGCTCTTTGGCACCAGACTAAGTGTCATCATGTCTTCGCTCAGCTGATCCAGCGATAGAACCGGCGCAGAATCTTGATCATCTTCCGCTTCATTTTCGAATGCTCCATCGATTACTCCGTGCCCGCCTTCTCCGGATACCGTTGGAGCCGATATTTGTGCAATCTCGTTCTCGGAAATATGGCGCGTGGGGACGTGGGTGAAGAGCGTCTTGTTGTTCCAGATATTAACTCCCACCTGCCCCTCACAAGTCGTGGCTAGAAATTCCCCCGTGCCGGAAAATGCGAGTGCGGTGCAAGGCGTCTCCATTCGTATGGCGTCGATGAGGTGTCCAGTTGGTAGATCCCAGACTCGGACGACGCAGTCTTTGGAAGCAGCAATGATCCATCGCCCATCAGTTGAGAAACAGAAGTCGTTGATCCCGTCTTTGCATCCCCAGAATTCTCGGATCGTCTTTTTTGTGACAATATCAACAATTCGTATGGAGAGGTCATCGCAAGAAAGCGCGATCAAATCATTGGCCGCGTGATATCGAATGCCAGTGATCGCGACCATCGGATGCCAGTCGATTTCATCGACAAGATTCCCAGTCAGGAACTCCCAAAACTTGACTTTACCATCCAACGAGACACTGATGATGTTCTTGTTCATCGAATCCACCACCAGGCCAGTTACGGCTTTCTTGTGCTTTCCAAGCCCAGGTTGAAACGACTTGCTCTTCTCCAATCCTATTTCGGCTGCTTGCTGAATCTTTAACTTCCTCGCTTGCGCTGGCGTCAATTTCGAAGGGTATCGTTGTCGATGCAGCCCAGACTGTAGATTGAACATATCAATACCCCCAGTTTCTGATCCAACAACAGCAAAAGTCCCACAAGGACTCATAGTGACGCTCGAGACATTGCCTCCATCTCCCGTCTCAAATGCCCATCGACCAGCTTTCTTCCTTCCCCAAAACCAAGTGCGTGCGAATTTATCACCTCTGTGACCAGTTACTACGCTCTCCCACCCAGTGACACCGCTTGCTGTAGCATCCATAGGCTTTTTTGGACCACTGTTCCCTTTCTGCCATATCGCACCGCTACCAGCATTCGCGCCCATTCCACCATCTCTGTTCAATGACATTGCCAGGCAGGTAATCTCAGGCGCTTTCAGATCCTCTAAAGTCGAACTTGGCTCATTTGCAAGAGTGCTACCCAAGATGCCCAATTTCTTGGCCTTCTTTCGGATATTCCCCTGACTCAACTCCGTACTTTGTCCATCTCGTCGTAAACTCCATCCCCACAAACTTCTATCTTTCCCAGCACTCAATAACCATTTACCACCAGCATCAGCCCCATCCGCATCAGAAGGAAGAAAGAGTAAACGTGTAACAGGGGCAGCGTGCCCACTCCTTGAATGCAAGATCCGAGGAATGGGAGAGTATGGCGTCTCATCGAAAATCCACGATTTCAGCGAATTGTCCAGCCCACTGGTGACAACTACCGGCTGGCCAGGAAGAAACTCGACCTTGCTGATACCACCACCTACAACCGCTCCTGTATCAGAAGGTGGGTTGTGGGCCCCCCTCAGAATCCCCATGACTCTCCCACCGCCATTAAGATCCCAGAACGTCACATCTCCGTTGTCTGGTCCTGCTGTAGCCATGACACCAGCTTTCCTCCCATCCTCACCTGCACCCAGCTCGTCCGTTCGGAATGAAATTGACGTGATAGGTGACTCGCTCGCATTGAGACGGATAACCGTTTTGTCCGTGCGAACATCATGAATAATCAGTGCCCCCTCCTCATATGCAATGCCCAGTAGACTCAATGCCGGCGTCGGGCACATAGCCGTCACACCACCACATTTTGTCCCGGGTGGTAAAATAGTATAGACCAGTTTCCCACTACTAACATTCCAGATCTCAACACTGCCATCTTTCCTCCCAGCAAAGATCTTGTTGAGGTAAGTATTCATATGACGAATTCCACACGTCAACTCGTTGCCGCCTTTCGGTGCAGAGGTCGGGTAGAGAGTCGTGTAGTGTTCATAAGTCGTCGACTTCCAAACCTCGATCCGCGTTGAGCAGCTTGCTACTATCCATGTCCCAAAGATCAGAATCTGTTTGACGGGCTCGTTCACATCGGCGGGAAGCTCAAGCTCTGCAATCTTCTTCCCGCGCTTGAAAACCCAGAGTCCTTGTGTACCCTCCCCAGAGCCCCAAGCTGCGAAAACGCGATCTTTCCATGCTAGTGTGGCGGTGATGTCCTCTGGTGTTTGTGGACGAGTGAGGAAAACGAGGTTGAGGCCCCGCTTCAGGTCGTAGGTTTGCAGACATCGTCCTACGGAGGTAGTGATCTGGAACGAGGTTTTGCCGATCGGAATTGATGTGAAGGGGACGGGAGTCGAGGATACGAGGCCAATTGTCTGGTGTTGTTAGCATTGGCTTTTGAGAGCTTGGGCGGGACGTACTCGGAACGGTGTGAAAATCCGGGATTCTTGTCTTGTCCTCCTCGGCGCATCATCTGTACCGAGCTTTTGCCTCTTTGCGACAGGCCCCACGCCGCTCTTGACCAAAGAAGATGGCATTTTATAGCTCTGGAAGATGCGCTTTCACAAATTCCATTGTTGCGGTAGGCTTCGGTGACATTTGTGTCCCACCTTACAGCAGTCGAAGAAATTTTGGCCGTTCTGCCGGGCGGTGAGGCCTACGCTAGCCTGAATAGGCTGCCCCTCGACCTTCCCTGTCTTATCCTTCTTTCCTCACTTGCATCTTTTAGTTACAAGTGCAAATCTATCAAGCAATAATCGAGCTAGCATCATCGACTAACTACTCAGGTTTTCAAATACTCCAATTCCGTAAGTTTCGCTCGTGGATGTCCCGAAACGCTATGAAGCAGGCAAACAGGCTTTCCGCTGAGGCTTTGTCTTCAATTATTTGGACATATTTGCAGTCTTCCTTGAGTGAACATAGCCATGACCTTTGGGCTCAAGTTCCCATGTGCACGGGGCCATACCAGTGTAACTTTCTTTGCTTCGTTCGCTGCTCTCTCTTGGCATTGAAGCCAGCGATTTCTCCAGCGGGGAATCGAGCAGTGTCCTATCGCGGTCAATCTTCTGCTCTCTGTCATATCCCGATGGCTGACAGAGTCACTGCCATCGGCTGAGTCGCCAGTATAGTACCCAGTTCAAATCTTTTTTTCCAGGTTCAACTAGAATAAGATTTGGGTCAATCGTGCATGAACAAGTTGCTCGCAGTAATACGGCTTCATTGCCCCAAGTAGTCGCGTCCCCCAATCATTCCGCCAGTCACAAATATAGAGCGCCTTTACGAACTCCCAGTGCTCGGGATACATCCTGCCATTTCCCAATCAATAATTCCCGTCACGTGGCCATCCTTTATCATAATATTATCTGGCCGGAAATCCGCATGCGTGAAGACTATATTGTGTTTGTGTGCGGCTAGCATGCCTGTCATGTAAGGCTTTATCTGGCCCTTATGGGTAGCACAATAAGCATCGATAAGGGTGGCATTAAAGTCGTCTTCGGATGGAAAGGGACCTATGTCATTACGGTTACTTTCTCCATCTAACATGTAATAATAAAGATAGATCGAAGTACCTTTATTGGACTAATACTCCAGAATAACATCCATTACCGGGCCGTTGTTCAGAGATCCAATATAAGTACCTCCCGGCACAGCTCGCAACTGTTCCAGGTAACCTTGAAGCTCGTGCATTATACGTGACTTCTCGTCACCGCCCAAATTATCCCATTCCTTCTCTAAAGTCTGACCCTCCACGAAATCTAGAAACATGTAGGTATCATATTTGGAAGCCCACTCTTCCTCTCGCTCCTCGAATGGCCCATGTGTGTACGCGGCGTAGACTTGCGGTACTGGAATCAATGTGTGATGCCGTATGAACTCCAGCGTCCTGGCTTCGCTCATATGTACGCTATCTCCGTACTTCATAACCATTGTCGGTGAGATTTTCACGATCTTGACGCCGCCACGCGAGAATAAGCGTTCCTGGGGCATGCGGGACGCTGCTTCGGGAGTGATGAGCTCGAAATCAGGCGCTTTGATATGTACACTGATCTCTAGGCTTGAAGGAGCCATGGCGGCGATCACTAGGCTTGGAGGGCAGAGACCAGATTTGTAAATATGTGTGGGTGAGTTCGGGTGCGTTTGGTTCTAAGATGCGGAAGGTGTGGGAAGTCGTTAAGGTTGGCTACCGTTGATTTAAGCTACGTCTCGTGATTTGTCAAGCTACCTTACTTTTTCTTGGATGCACTGAGCAACTTTCTTTTCCACAGTAGTATTTCTATCCGAGAAGAAATTAAAGATATTCAGTAATACTGGCGGGCTTCAAGTAAAGTTAATCCTGAGAGTATGGGTATTCGATCAATTGCAATCAAACAAGGACAGTTGTCTAGCTCAACCCCATCGGGTGCTGGACACAATGGTCTTGGATAAATTGTCTTCAAAGCACCTCATCAACATTCACGTATGGACCTCAGGATACTCATACCACTCCCCTCCCTTCCAGAACTTCTTTCCGTTCTCAAAAGAATACTCAATCTTTTGCTTCGCCCTCTCCTCCATCCTCTTTTCAAAGCCTTGAATACTTTCCCTTGTTACCCCTTTCTGTGCAATCGTGTCTGCCAAATCAGTAGCGTTGAATATCGCAAGTTCAGCCCCTGCACCGCCCATTGGACTGATCCCATGCGCAGAATCTCCAACCAGAGTAATCATCCAATCCTTTCTACTCGCCGAAGTAGTAACCTCGATATCAGGCTTGCTAGATAAGACTGGGATACAAGCAGAAGCCTCGTAGTTTGCATTTTTGAAGAGCAACCTGAGCGCCGGATGCCATTCTTTACTCGCTCCCATCAAGAAGCTTCTCTTCTCATCCGTCGACTTAGGCACTTTCTCCCCAAGTGGAGTTGTAGCTACAGCGAAATAGATATAATCCTTGAACTGCGGCAACATCTCCCCAGCTTCCAGGCGAGTAGGACTCCAAATCATAGGCTCCACAACACATTGCACATTCCTCTCCTCATCTAATGCCATAAACCAACTCATCACATCCCCATTTCCACTCGTCTCGATTTCCTCTCTCAATGACGCCGTCAAAGGGACACGACCCCACATGACCCAGCGCTGCAAATCAAGCATCCTCCTCTCCGGCTGCAACTGAGTCCGCACCAGGCTCTTAATCCCATCTGCTCCAATCACCAAACACCCAACAGCTGTCGTACCATCTGCGAATTTCACTTCAATTGCTTCCTCTCCATCTTTAGCTGTAGGGAGATGAGAGTAGGACACAAATTCCTTCCCCCACTCAACCCTCTCCTCGATACCTAGACTCAAGAGAGATAGCAGCCACGAGCGATCGATGGGTCTTGCGCCTCCTTCTTCGCGGTCCTCTATGCCGCGACTGAAATCGAGGAGGGAAGCGGATACGTATCGTGGTTTGAATTTTGCTTTTTGTGCTGAGGTTTGATTTAAGAGGGAGAGGTGGAGAGGTGAGGGAGAGAGCAGGGTTTGGAGAGAGGTGTAGGCGGTTGAAGAGATGCGGAAGCGGTGTCCTTGGGAGAAAGAGGTGCGATTAGGAAGGCGATCGAAGAGCCGGAAGGGGATGGAGTTTTGATGGAAGGAGCGTGCAAGGAGGAGGCCGGAGATACCGGAGCCGAGGATCAGGATTGGGAGCTGAGGGGTGGGAAGGGACATTGGATTGGGGTTGGGGTTGAGGTTAATGGATGTGGTCGAAAGAGAGGGGTGAGACGGTGTTCAGGATTAGGGGGATATAATGTAGGTCCAAATAAGCACTAACGACTTGGACTGGTTGAGCGAGCATGGTGTAGGTAGTCGCGTTACTCGTATGTAACGGTTTAGAAACCTTGATGAAGTGAACTTTCATGCCATATTTCATTCATATTAAATAGAGCCAAGAGCAAGAAGAGAATTTGGAAAGGAAGTGGGATGAGAGTGTCACGTGACGATGATAATGTCTAAGGTAAGGTAGTTCGTCTGCAACTTTATGGCTTCGATAATGAAGGGAAGTGTGTCAAGAAAAAAATAAGATCAACGTGCAGGAAACTCTCGTTGTGTGCAATATAGAGGGGACGTGGGGTACCCGTGGGGTATATTGAAAGAATTTGATCTGGCAATGGGGGCGGAGAGTACTTCTCGCAATAGAGCCACAATGCTTTCTAGCTTAGAATATGATTCGGCTTTATAAAATTCTAGATTAAAGAATAAGAACAGCGTAGAATCTGGTTTTAATTTTGAAATGCTGGAAAGCGGGCTGGAAAATGCTGCTGCTTCCCGATCCTGTACCGCCCACATTTCGCTAATCTTGAAGAAGCAAGCAATATGGGGGTTAAGAACATGGGCTGTAGCCTGTACTGAAACGTCAGCCTCAGTCCTAATTCTCTAAGTAAACAACCTTGATGGATGCTATCGCATCAATTTTCGCACATTCAAATGATGGCCACCCTCCTCACGCATCACTCCCATCTTGGGCCGGCCTTGCCTCTTTGATAGCCGCTTTTACTCCCTTGCCTCTTTTGCGTCATCGGTGATAAAGAGCCCCGACACCTAAACCGAGCTTCTTCAGAATGCCTCTGCCATCAGTCACCCACTCTGCATGTCACCAATTCTCCAGCTTCTTCCAGCTGCTCTTTGACAACTGGAAGTCCTGAGAAGCGGTCCTCATACTTGTCATCAACATGGACCGCTCCGAGAGCGGCGATGCAAAGGAAACTAGCAATCCCAGCTCACCGCAAGCAAGTCCAGACTCTGAAAACTTCTCCACGACCTCACTTCGAACGAAATCACGAGCGGCCCCTCACAGTTTGTCCTCCTCCAGTGCCACGAGCTCCACCACGAATAGGAAAGGGAGGGCAGATGTTGGATCGGTCTCGGATGCACATTCAGAGAGAGCATCTATCTCAATGCCACCCCCAGGTCCTGCTTCGCGACGGGCCAGCTCTCAGTCGGTCCGGAGTGTAAACAGTCGAGCATCATCGATCACAGGTGGAACAGATGGTTGGAGGCCAGGACTAGAGCGGAAAGCTAGTGGGGACGATTTTGGGGTAGAGGACACACCGAAAATATCTGCTGGCAACATGGGAACAAAGGAAGACCCTGCATACCAGCTCCCTGAAGCTGCACTTCGCGCCAGACCCTCGATTCCAGAGTTTGAGACCAAGCGCATGTCGGTATCTTCGATGTACTCCCTAAGTTCAGCTCGCGCAGGAGGGGCTCCGAGCTCGGCAGCATCTGCGAATGGGTCAGAAGTAGGAACTGGATCAAATACACGAACTCCAGCTGGGCCTTTGTCCCCAAGCAAGAGTGCTCATCCTGAAACATCCACAACTACGATATCTGTCACCACGTCTACGTCGGGTCAAGTCGGTGGTCATGGAGCCCCAAATGGCCACCAGCTTACCCCGCGAGATACGCCCTCCCATGCCTCCGAAATTGCAAAACGAAACGCGGCACAACGTGGTGAGGGAGCGCCTCGATCACAGCCTCCGGGACGATCGCGAAGTCGAGCGAAGAGACGATTTAGCGGGAGTACAGCGGCAAGCAGCCACAGTCCGAGCAGCGAGAGAGGAATACTTAGGAAAGACGAAGACAAGCCTGTGCCTATTGGTATTATTGGTGTCTGTGCATTGGACGTGAAGGCCAGGAGCAAGCCCAGCCGCAATATTTTGAACCGTCTGATCTCGAAGGGAGAATTCGAAGTGGTCGTATTTGGCGACAAGGTTATTCTGGATGAAGATATTGAGAACTGGCCAATGTGCGATTTCCTGATCTCCTTCTTCTCTGACGGATTCCCGTTAGACAAAGCTATCGCCTACGTAAAAGCTCGGAAGCCCTTCTGTGTCAACGATGTTCCGATGCAGAAGATTTTGTGGGATCGACGGATTTGTCTCATGATTCTAGACAAGATCAATGTGCCTACTCCCAAGAGACTCGAGGTCAACCGGGATGGTGGACCAAGCATTCTCACCTCAGAGATGGCTCAGCATCTAAAGGAAACCACTGGCGTTGTACTTGAAGGGCCGGAAGATGGGACGGGTGGCCAATGCAGAGCCCCTCGAAAGGTTGAGCTTCTCGATGATGGCGACACTCTGAGTGTTGACGGTGCGTTGCTAGCCAAACCATTTGTTGAGAAGCCCATCAGCGGCGAGGATCACAATATCTGCATCTATTACCCTAAAAGTCAAGGTGGAGGAGCTCGAAAGTTATTCCGCAAAATTGGCAACAAGAGCTCTGAATGGGTCGAAGGGATGACCGTTCCTCGCGCGATTCTGGAGCCAGGGAGCAGTTACATCTATGAGAAGTTTATGAGGGTTGACAATTCGGAAGACGTCAAGGCATACACTGTAGGACCTACGTTCTGCCACGCCGAAACCCGAAAATCCCCGGTTGTGGACGGTCTGGTTCGCCGCAACACTCACGGCAAAGAGATTCGTTATGTTACGAGCCTCTCCAAGGACGAAGCTGCTATGGCATCTCGCATAGCTACCAGCTTCGGACAGCGCGTATGTGGCTTCGACCTTCTTCGTGCCGAGGGCAAGAGCTATGTTATCGACGTGAACGGTTGGAGTTTCGTCAAAGACAACGACGAGTACTACGACCAGTGCGCCAGAATTATGAGAGATATGTTCATCCGAGAAAAGAGGAAGGTGCTCGGCACACCGAATAGCTCTATCACCTCACCACCATCCTCTGACGGTAGTGTAATTCCTCCTGTCACTAGGAAGGAATCTGGACTCAAAGAGAACCACCGATCAACGCTGCACCAGCTCCTTTCGAAGTCTCCAAGTATCAAGAATCTCCATGTACACCACCACAAGAAGACGGATGTATCCTCACCTGATGCTTCAAGCGCACCAACTCCAAGAACCTCACCGCCTGGTGCCGATAAAGGTCTAGAATTACCCCCAGTACCTTCTGCGCCACTCTTGCCACCGCCAGCATTAGGCATTTCCACAGCGAGCGCCCCGTCAACCGCCCCATCTACGGTTCCATCTACACCTGCATTTGGCCATACTACCAACGGAGAACTGCTGCCCCCACCAGCCCCAAAACATACCTGGAAATTGAAAGGCATGGTATCGGTTATTCGTCATGCAGATCGAACACCAAAGCAGAAGTACAAATTCACGTTTCATACAGAGCCCTTCATCGAATTGCTCAAAGGCCATGAAGAAGAGGTTCTCTTGACCGGAGAGGCTGCTCTCAACAGCGTCATCGCTGCGGTTGACCTCGCTCTCAGACAAGGCATTGAAGATCGTGAAAAGCTTCGAACGCTCAGAAATGTGCTGGCCAAGAAAGGCGGATGGGCTGGCACCAAAGTTCAGATTAAACCAATGTTCAGAAAGCCCAAGCCAGGAGAATTGCTGGCGATGAATATTCCGGGATTCAACGATGCCGAACCTCGAGATACTAAGGTCGAAGAGTTGAAAAAATCTGAAGAAGCCGAAAGTCCAGGGCTTGGGAGATCGCCAACAAGACAGGACTCGCTCTCTGGTGTCACTCTGTCTCGTATCACGGCTGCGGAGAACAGTCTTGTTCTTGACAAGCTTCAACTTATCGTGAAATGGGGTGGCGAACCGACGCACTCGGCCAGATACCAATCAACGGAGCTGGGAGAGAATATGCGGAATGATCTGCTGCTAATGAATAGAGAGGTTTTGGATGAAGTTCATGTCTTCAGCAGCTCGGAGAGAAGAGTTACTACTAGTGCCCAGATCTTCGCTGCTGCTTTCACTGATCAGAAAGAACTCCCTCCCGACTTCATCACTGTTCGGAAAGATCTTTTGGATGACTCTAATGCCGCAAAAGACGAGATGGACAAGGTTAAGAAGAAGTTGAAGACCCTGCTCCGCCAAGGAGAAGAGGCGCCGTCTCAATTCGCCTGGCCTGCAAATATGCCTGAACCCTCTATTGTCCAGAAATATGTTGTCCAATTGATGAAGTTTCATCGCAGAGTTATGCGCTCCAATTACACCAAGCTTTACGGTGGTGCATCACAATCCCTCAATGCTATCGCCAACCCTGGCGATAATGAAAAGGGAGGATCCTCGTCGTCAATGGGTAATGCGATGTCTCAAGCGACTGCAACAAACAGCATCCAAGCTCGTTGGTGCTGTGGTGAAGATGCCGAACTATTCAAGGAAAGATGGGAGAAACTCTTCGCTGAATTCTGCGATGGCGAAAAGGTTGATCCTAGCAAGATATCGGAGCTTTACGATACCATGAAATTCGATGCTCTCCACAACCGCCAATTTTTAGAATGGGTGTTCACCCCGAGCAAGAGCATTCTTGCAGAAGAAGAGGAAGCTATCGCAACGGAAGCAAATGGGCTCGAAAAGAAAAAAGAGCAACCAAGAGATATTGGAGACGAGGAGATGGCCAAGGAAACAGTCTCGTTTCAGAAGTCCGATACCAACATGAGTCTTTCCAGACGCATGTTCAGACGGCGATCAATGATGGTTGGAGCTAAACCGGAGGAGGCGCCTGAGCAGTATTTCCGATTGTTTACTGGCAGCAGCCAGACGAAAGCAAAGACGGATGCGAGACTTGAGAAGCTGCGCGAGTTATACAAGCTGGCGAAGGTCTTGTTCGACTTCATCTGTCCACAGGAATATGGCATGACAGACCATGAGAAGTTGGAGATCGGCTTGTTGACATCGCTGCCGTTGCTCAAGGTATGATCGATTTGCGCAGTGCTGACCTGTGTGCTAATACTTCCTAGGAAATCGTTCAAGACCTCGAAGAGATGCAAGCCTCCGATGACGCAAAATCTTTCATCTACTTCACCAAAGAGTCCCACATCTACACGCTGCTCAACTGCATCCTCGAAGGAGGTATCACCACAAAAATCAAACGCAGCGCCATCCCCGAGCTCGATTATCTGTCGCAGATCTGCTTCGAGCTCTATGAATCGGAGAACAAGACACCCCCAGATGCCCAAGACGTTGCCAAATACGCCTACAGTATCCGTATCACCATCAGTCCGGGTTGCCATACGTTCGACCCGTTAGATGTGCAACTCGATAGCAAGCATTGTATCAGTTTCGCGCCAAGACGCAGCTTGACTGCGCATGCGGACTGGAAGGAGGTCATCGAGACACTAAGAGCGAAGTTCCACACTGTTAAGCTGCCGAAGAGCTTCCTAGCCGTCAATCTGAGCGAGTCGCACACTTTCCACAAGAAGGAGGAAGCCGAACACCAGGACTCTGTAGCATCCGACGCAGGAGGAGCAAACCCAGCAGTTGGACCACTTGACCAACCCCATTTGCAAGATGTCAACACGAGCCAGCACGCTGGCAGTGCAGACGAAGAAATCGGACCACTCGACACTTCCCACCTACCTTCTCCTGAGCCAGAGTCAAAACACGACGAGGCCTCGACCATCCCACCAACGCCAGACTCGCTCTCTTCCTGAGCCCTTCCTTTCTTACTTTCATTATCCTGCTTCCACCTGCGTCTTGAGAATAGCAAAGAGAATTGCGGGGCCCTCGTTTGACCCCCACTGGAACCCCCATCCTCACCGCATGTTTTCGCTCACGTGCGTGCCTTGTTTTTGCTTTGCGCACGGCCCGAGGGTAGGGCAGCTGGGTGCGGCACTGCACTGCACTGCACTGCTGTCTGTGTGTCTTTTCTGCTGTCGGTTCGCGGTCCGCGTACACACCGCTGATCAGCATTTTTTCTCTCTCGTATGTCTCTCGCTTCGATTTGCTCAAGAGGGAAATGGGGGAAATGAATGAAGATGCGACGTGTCGGATTCGAGCCTGGGAGGGCAGACGCAGACACGGAATGGTAATGGTTCGGCGGATGGTGGGTTCCGAGATGCGCTGTTTAGGTTAGGTTAGGGCTCGCTGGAGGTGGAGGCTGAAGCTGGAACTGGAGCTGAGTTTGCGCCGGCTGCTTTGGGGGTTCGTGGTGGACGGATGATGGCTTAGTGCTTATAGTTCCTTGATGCGACATCCAAGTCAGAGTACCAGAGTTGAGAATCCGCGTGCCTCGGCAAGCTTGCAAGGTACCACATGTTAGACAGAATAATCATAGAGCTGAAATAGAGAGCTAGAGCGAAATCAGAGGCCAGATCAGAACGGAACGGGATCCAGCGATCTTAACCTGTTTTGCCTTTTTCTTTACAGTGTTTTAGTTCTAAATGAAGTGTCATGATGTGAGGCGGACAGAAGTGAGGCGACGAATAGGAGCGCGGGCCGGGGTCCGGAGATCGTGGGTTGGGATGTGAGCGATCTTGTCATGTTCGTTTGATGTGATACTTTTGGTGGTTATGATAGATTTAAGTGGCATGTGGGGCCATGCCTGAGCAGAGGAACATCTTGTGTTTGGTTTATTGGCTTGATGATTATGACATTTCTGTATTTTGATACTTGAATTCATGAGAGTCGCATATGAAGATTGGCTGGGAAATTTTCATTGCTCATCGTCTCTGGACATCGTGAGACCTTGTAGTTTGATGGTTTTTGTGGGGGGGGGGGTTGTGAGGGGTCTTCTCTGTGGTGAGAACGCTCTTGCTGGTTTACAGTTTGAGGTTAGGCAGATAGAGGCAAATGGAGGTTCATGTCTTGGCCCCTGCATCTGGAAAGTGATAGATAGGAGAGCGCAGATGGTTTCTGAGATGTGAGATGTGGAAGGGGTTGTTGGTAGGGGTTTGGGAGGGTTTGGATGTTTGGAGGCGGGGAAGTTTTCATGTGATAATGATGTGATTGCCTTCTGTCTTGGGATTGGGTGTTTGGGACTTGGTGGGAGGGGTGAATGGGTGGTAATTTCAGTTGGAGAAAGTGGAGTGTAGGGATGCTGAAGAAAAGATGCTTCTTGGTGGTGGTAAGATTCGTGGTCAGATAGGTGGTGCGCCGAGTTCCATCTGCGATCTGGAGGGGTTGGCGTTGCGTTGGGGTGGCGGCCAAATATGGAGAGATTGGCCGGTGTTTTGTAAGACTCGGAAGGATAGATGAGAAAGCCAATGAAAAAAAGAGGTGGCTTTTTTTGCGATATGCGCTAGATGTAACAGTAGCTGGAATCATTGACTGAGAGCTGAACAGCACAGACCGAAGAATTACATTTCAACACTTGATGAAAGAAAGGGGAAGACCGAGGTATCGAGGTATCTCGGACATAGGATGGAAATAAAGACCGACCCTCGAATCCAACAGAATGTCAAATTACAGCAAATTACAGGAGCGCGATACTTCCGAAGAGATTGCAAGAGCGGCTTGACTTTGACGTCCTTCATCTCGGACTATTCGGACAATTCATGAAGCGTTCTGACGACCCTGACATTTGCTTGACATGAACTCGTAAAAAGAGACTTCTCCTTGAGTCCTGGTACTTCTGAAGAAGTATCGAGAAATAGCTACCCTCGGGCCTCGTTCCCTGGCGAACAAAAGCCACAGGCGCAACAGGGCGGGCGAGGCAGCCACCTGGGTATTCCCCGCGAAAATGGCTTACGAACCTCGATCCACGGCAGCGACATCTGTTGTGCGCATCTTACCAACGTCAGCACCATCGCCAAATAGATGCCGGAGGCGTTCCCCTTGCCGACCCGGGATGGCGTTCGCATTCACAACGCGCGGCAGCACGGCTCCGGCATTTCCTGTCGGCCGATTTGAATCGGCGATACGGTGTGCCGGAGGGTTCTTCATAAAAATAAAAATAAAGGCGTCAGTTTTCGGTATAGGTTGAGAATAGATACATCACATGTCTGTCTGCTCATGCCGCAAGGCCAAGGATCGGAATAAGCTTAACACTAAAACAGGTCTGCTTCTCTGCTTGCCTACACGAGGGATTGCATCCAATTCGCTGCTGCTGGCATCCAGGTTTGTGCAGAGTTCGTGAGAGAGTATCGAAACAGAACGAACCGAAGAAAGGTAAATTGACTTGACCTGTTTCTTCCAGGGCGATCCTTCGATATTCCGACACCTAGGACAGCACGAGGAGCACGGTTGCTGAATGCTGAATGCTGATTTGAAACGGGAGCGAGGATGGGATTGGGATTGGTTCGGGGATTTCTGCGTTTGATCCGGTACTTCTCGTTGTGTTTGAATAAAAAGTATCGAGTTACGGTGTGAAGTGTGCTCGCGGATGTGCGTTTAACACCCGTGTGTGGAGGGCGGAGGGCGATTACAATATGGCGAATGCACCTTGTCGAAGGTTTCATTTGACTGACTTCCAGAAGCATCATCCTGCATGCACAACAGCAAGCTAGGGAAAGCCCCCGGGGAGGACATCCTGGTCACCCATGTGGGCGTCTTTAAATGTGGGTTTTTTTTGTTGTGTGGGATAAGGAGTGCAGGTAGGGTTTTCTTCTTCTTGGTGAAGTCAGGATGCAAGGCTTCGAAGCCTTCGTTGGCTAGCTTGGCCTTGATGATTATGCGCGAGGACATGCATAAGTGGATGGGCTAAGGTAGGTACAGCTGCAAGATGGCGGACCTTACAGGCGGTGAAGACCGTACTGAAACTTTGACGTCTGTGGAGTTCTCCCGTTTGAGGTGGTGATGGACGCCCGTTGGTGGAAGCAGAGGGGACATGGCACACGAGTCACAGGATCTGCGCGGCTGAAGAGATTGGAATCTCACCAAAGCCCACCAAAGCCCACCAAAGCGCCCCAGGTACGGACGGACGGGATGGTGGGCTGGATCGACTCGGCTTTGTTCCTCCACCTCTCTGTGTGATGGAACTTGGAAGCTTCGGTGCAGGACGCTTCCGAGTCAAGAAGTTCATGAACTGGTCAAGCAGGCTCTTGGCAGGCTCTAGGGCCAGCAACCTCACCAGCCCGTGCGCGGCACCCAAAGCAGTGGCATGCAGCTGCGTCGGGGATTTATACCGCCTGTTAGTGCCGTAGGGAAAAGCAACTCTTGGCCTGGGCTGCATTAGTGGAAGCCCGGAGGTTGGTGGTGGCACTGGTGGGCGTTCTTTAGGGGAGAGGGCCACTGCTCTGAGAGCGAACCGCATACCGTTCCTCGTATCTGACAACTTCAGCGTCGTATTGTCTCCGCAACAGCGGGTGCACTGGGGGGTACCGACGTATGAAAGAGGCCCAGCAGCCCAGCAGACGCGTCCCGACCTATAGAAGGGCAAAGGAAGCGAATGGGAAGAGTTCCGGCAGAGGATTTGTTTGGTAGCGCGGTTGGTGAAGTGAGGGGATCTTCAAACGAAGCCACGAAGCCCCTTTTCGTACAGGTGAGCCTCGGCTAGTGACAGCAACGTCCTCGTGCTCTCACCGCAGGTATTTACTTCTTCGAGGGCTGAAGGACCCAACCTCCGTCGGCGGCGATACGCTTTCAGCCTTCATGGGCTCAGAAGGAATGCAAATGTTAATGCGCACACCTGAAGCCTGGTATGAAATGGCATAATCCGGACAAGCGGATTGGACTACAAGCTGCAGAAATGGAGGGGCAGCGGGGCATTTCCGCCCAGTTTGGAGCCCCTCCCTCGAGCCTTTTTGGAATTCTTGGCAGTGGTGCTGAATCAATCGATTGTTACATGAATCGCTATTGAACGCACGCCCCAAAAGCCTCGAACATGCGATTATGATCTCATCGCCGTATATTCTCGCGGAACAGCATCGTCAAGAGATTATTCATCCGTTCGAGAAGAGGCCAGGGGGGCCCATCACCTGAATGCTGGCCCAGATCTTCGAACCATGCAGCTTGCGATTCAGGGTATTCCTCCGTGATTGACTGCCACAGTACCGGCTACCACGCCCTGGGTTCGCAGGGGTGGCTGCCGACCCTGGCGCTGGTGGAGCTTCTCGATGAAGGGGCCCCATGCAGCGTCAACCTCCTCCACGGGCCCATGGCCATACACAGAACAGCCTTTACGACGTGGAGGGGTGCCAACTTCGTCGCGCACACCAAAAGGTCGTCAAATGAGGTACGGGACTTGATTCGTGTGTATATCCTGTATCGAAATCTGCCCCCGGGCATGGTGTGGTCTTGCAATCATGGCAAGAAATCGTGGTCTTGGCCATCTTATCATGTGTCTTCTGGGGTTTCCAATTCATTGAGTACCCCGGAGAGCTTGACGTTCCCAAACCCACTGGCGGTTTTGACAGCGGCCTTACCCCCTTGTCCTGCTTCTCCCACCCCTACCAGAGCCACGAGGCCGGTGGATGTGCCGCCGTCTAATCTGTGAGATCCCCAACCGCATCACAATCGCGAAGGCGATTTTGACGCCTTGTGTCACCCACCAACCATGCACCTCTGCCGATACATAAAAAGCTCTAACCAGGCTTCTCTCGAGACACACGTCGCCGACCATGCCAGCTTATGGGTGTTCTGTGACGACCCATGAATTAGGTGGCACTCAATGACAATATCCTGCTCACCCTCACTCGAGCACGGAAATGGCCCCCGAATATCGAGCTCCAAGTCATACCTTACAGATCTTTTACAAGGCCGAGCCACATATCTAACGGGGAGCAGCATCCGCCGACCTAAACCGACAGAAGAGGAGGGAGGGAGTCGGTGAGATCCAAGGGGGCCATGGCGAGGCAGCGGACCCCACCCAATCGCGCAGCACATCATCGCTCATCATCTTCAAAACCTCAACAAAGCTCTCTGACTCTGAGTCTCTTACATTCGGACTTCTCGGTTCGTGGCCTACGCAAACCCTAACGAGCTGGCAAGGCGATCAGACACGAAGCCAAACCCAGCAGTCCACGCCGCCATGCACACGCCCACAGGCGCGCCACTAATAAACGTTATTTTGCCTTGTGCTCATAGGCCCACACACAGCGGGCTCCCGCTAGAGCACGCTGTCCAGACTTCGCCTCAGCTTGAAGCAAAGTCGCAAATTAGCGAAGTATAAGAACTGTGCAAGGTACTCTGTACCGCCTGGCAGGTACTAAGAAGACCTCAGCACGTCCTTCCGGACTCCGCGCGAGACGGTCACTCCCAAAGTATCTTGTGGTCCCGAAAACTCAAGCGTGCCTTTGCCCAATAGGGGCATATCGGCTGGAATAATGAAGGTTTTCTTTCTGTCACGAACGGCGCTGACTTTTTCTGTCCTTCGGCCGCTGGGCTGCCTGCTGCATACAAACTAGGTAGTGGTGCAGTGAGTTTCCTTGGGACTGGAATTGGGCGACAGAGCTGGGGCTAGGAGCCAGTCAGCGGCGCTCCCATGCGCTGCCATGCGCTGCCATGCTTTGGCCCTGTACATGCCGGCTTGTACTGTTCCCATACGCGCTGCCCAGTCGCGAACCCCTCCATCAGCATCCATGCCTCTGCTCTTCGTCCGCAATCCTCCACCCCCCTCTCCTCCCATTCAAGCTACTCGCCCCTCTAGCTTCTGCCTGCGCTGCTGTTCTCCCCATGACTCTTCTTGACTCCGTACCACTGCCATCGATGGCACTAGCTGGCAGCCGGAACGCCTCGATCCCCTGACCGAATGGCTCGCTGGTCTCCCGTACCATGACTCCCAGCCCATGGTAAGGACACGACCACCACCAGGCCCGGCCTCCACCTACCGCGCCACGGGAGAGCCGTTGCAAACGTTGATTGTCAGGTCTTAGTTCAAGCCCAAGCCCAAACCCAGACTAGCACTAGCACTTGCTTGCCTGCTTGCTTGCCTGCCTGGCCGTGCTTGCTTTGCTTTGCTTGCTATTTCTCGCAAGCCCCATTTTACTCCTGTCCCCATCCATCTTATTCTTCCTCTCTCGTCCTCCCTCCCTCCCTCCCTCCCTGGTCCTAGTCATGTTTTCACACAGGCTCTCCACCATGCAGTCTTCCCCATGAAGTAGTATATACTGCCGCTGCTGGACGCCGGCTGCAATCCATTCTCTCGCCAGTACATACAATCACGCAAACCCACGTACATATCCCCATCACCACCGCCATCCGCAGCCCGCCTGACAAAAGAGAGACAAAAAGGGAGGCATCGAATCAATTTCCGTTCAGTTCCTTCGTTGGGCTTGGTTTGATATGTTCTGACTCGGCATCGTCCACCACCGTCATTATTTCTCAAGGGAAGGCACAGAATCGCTTCACTCGTTCGATTCATCGGCTAGAGGATTTCATCGAGATCAGATCTTCGATTCATCTTCGATTCGGAAGGGAAGAGAGAAAAAACAAAGGGGGCTGTTTGTCAAGAAGTCATCCTTGGATCTCGATATAAAAGGACCCTGACCCCCCACTCGTACCTGGACCAAACATCGTTACCACATTCACTTTTGCCTCAATCTTGGTCACATCTATTTTCGTCGAAAATTTATCTATTGGTTCCATTCACTCTTTTCGAAGACCGGCACCACTATTTCTTTCTTCGATCTGAAGACCATCCGACTTCGACACCACCACGACGACCGAAACCCTGCCATCCCGTCCATCTCAGACCGAAGTTGTCTTGCTACCCTCCCGAAAACTTGGTAAATAGCCCCCCTTCCTCCTCCGCGGAACAACTGCTGACCTCACAAGCCATCCCGTGCTCTTGCAACCCGGTCACCTTGTCCTTGTCCCGCACCCATCCCATATCACCCGACCCGTTACATCAACCTGCTTCCTTCCCGAAATGGCTCTCCCTGGCTACTGCAACCACTCCTTCAACCTGCTGAAGTCCGAGTCGACACTGATCCAATGGGTCTGCTCCATGTGCCACTCCGGACCGCACTGGTACATCTTCGAGTGCAAGTACTGCAAGCTCAAGACATGCCGTCCGTGTACGAACAAAGTCTAACTGCACCATCGTCACGTTCCGTCGCCATGCAATGAAGTAAGTAAAACCTTAGTTATTTTTGGTCCTAGACCTATTTCCCTCCCACGATCTCCTCCTCTCGACCCCCACATATTTCCACCATCCCAGCCCCCCACACCTCGAAAGCAACCCATCGGTTCCTCCGCTCCGCTATCCCAAGAACCCTCCAAATGCAATCCTGGCTCGGCCTCGGCCTCGTCCCGGAGACCAGGGTCCCAACGTCGCAACCCCCCTCCAATTTGACCTGTTCTGTTCCAGCACCCTTACCTCCCCCCCCCAAGTTTCTGTCCCTCCCCTATCACATCATACCACACTGACTGCTGTGTTCGCGCCGCTGACATCAGCAGACAAGCCTATCGCTCTCCCGCTATCGCAAAAGCAACTCTCATTTCAACTGCAAAGTCACCTTTGTCGTCCTCTAACTTCCCGTCTCGGTCATACCTCGGCTTCTCCCCGTCTGATCTGGCACGGGAAAAGTCCTGATGTATCAAGTTTAGATCAGAGGATTGCACTTGCGACTTGATTGCTATACTAGCTTTGCTTCACTGTATGCGATTGAACGACTGAACGAAAATGCGAAGAAAAGAAAAAAGAAAGAAAGAAAGAAAGAAAGAAAGAAAGAAAGAAGTTGTACTCTCGTCTGCCAATTCACGAATATCACGAATTCCATTCCCTCTCCACTCAGCTACCGACTATCTAATGCACCCACCACTGTCAACACCGAATTTCCTGCTGCTGCGATCTCAGGCTGGTTTGGGGGGCAAGATTGTCTATCTGTCTGTTTGTTTGTTTGCTTGCTTACCTGTCTACCTTGCTCAAGAGAAAGAGAAAGAGAAAGAGAAGAAAAAGTTTGGGAGGGGTGGAGTGGATAGTTTGCTTTTATGTTCTGGTCTGGTTTGCTTTGCCTTGCTTTAGTTTGATTTCCTCAGGTGTTTGCGGATGGACCCTCTGGGCGGGAGGCTAGATTGATTTCGTGCATGCATGCGCTTGCTTGCTTTGGCTTGCGGTGTTGTCAAGAAAGAGAGAGATTGCTCACGCACTAAAAGTTAACAATTGTACGGAGGCGTTTTTCCTTCATTCTCTGCGCTCTTTTTCTCTTCTGTTTGCTTTTCATTTGTGTTTGTCTGAGTTCTTGAGGTGGAAGGGGAAATGTTTGCTTGTTGGGTTCTTTACGCAGGGGAGGGCTATCTGAAAGATTGTTGTACTCAGGTACCGTTGCGGAGTTTGGGGCCAGAGTGAGGGGAGCTTAAAGATCGGTGGGTTGGGATGGCGTTTCTGATTTCAGAGATAGAGGTTCTTGACTAGGGGGTGAAGGAAGTAATCAAGCAAATGGAATGAACTTTAGAGAATGAGGTACTGGTACTTTGGACTTTGAACTTGACATCTCTTGTTCTCGGGTTGTTGGGATCTCGGGCTCTTGGCATTCCCGAGTGGGTGTGACGACCTTTCCTTTCACAGCAGCTTGCTGGTCCAGATCCTGGCGGAAAGGTTAATAAAGCCGAGAAGACTACGATTTTTGGCTTACTGCAGGATCGAGACCGGCTAGGATTTGAAATGCCATCCTAGCATCACGCGAAGGATCTGTTTCGAAACTCGCACAACAGCTTACTATCCAGGATCACAACGGCATATCCCTTCAAAAACCAACATTGATCAGGCCACCACCTCGTATCCGGAATTCCGTACTTCCTGCTCCTCATCCAACACTTTGAGTGAGGCAAACTGTTGGGACAGTTATTGTTGCACCACAGATTCCCAAACGGGAAGGGACTGACATATATCTTCCTGTATATGTGTGGCGTTCCTTCGCTTGAAGGGACAAACCCGGACGGCATGTGGTGGAACCGTGCTCAAGCCAAGCCAGACCCCCGCTGCCAGGTCCCGCTTGTAAGGCTGTTGGCGTCTTGCTGTGTCACCTGCCACTTTGGGCTACAGTACCGGGCGTAGAAAAAGTGGAAACGTGGAGAGATGGGAAGCGGGGGTGGGTATGGATTGGGTATGCGTCCGGTAGTTGGGAGAGGGGCACGGCATGTGGAAGTGGTGGCATGGAGTGTGCCGTGACAGGTGGCATGCCACGGCACGGACTCAGCCTCGTGCGTTTCGACTGATTTGCTGGTCCCGTTCGGCTTCTATGCCGGGGCTCGGGCAGCTGTATTTGGGTTCCAGATACGTGGGAGAGGGGCAAACTTAGGTGCAGGATCGGAGGTAACGTTAGGTTGGTTTGGGGTTACACTACGATTTCCACATGTGTGAGTCGAGGCATCACTTTCTCTATTTTGGTCAGCCAGAGGAGGATGATTGGTTTTACAGCAGCACTCACTCGCGACGGTATGTTCCTGGTTCCGCCTGCTGACGACAACCTCATCCCCAACTCTGATTTCTCCTCCGTGAGTTGGGAAGCCATATCTGCCAAAGATAGGACTCCATTTGTCCCCCTTGTCGATTCGTCGATCCTTCATCATCTTCTTCAACAATTTTCCACTCTCTCCTTCTCCCATTCGTCCCTTCTCCAAATCAACATTTATACTTGTACATCTGGAGCAGTTGGCTACAAGCACAATTGTCAAGCCATTCCTGACGAGCTTCACTTCGGCCCAGTAGTCCTCATCCCAAGGCACCCCTTCTCCATCAACTATAATATTAGGCCGGAACTTTTCATGCACCGCTTTCTCACCTCCAAGTCGAGGGTGCAGGTCTTCAAGGGAGGATTCAGAAGTCAGTAGCAGCGGTGCTCCATCGGAGAAATTGATCGCGGACCCTGCACCAGGTATCAAGGGCTTCACGGTGGCTATCCAGTTCTTGGCTTCCTCGTCATCCCTTTTAACGCCAAGTGAATCGCCCAGGTATGCCAGGAGAACAGGGTATCCAAAGCGCTCGCTGAACCAGGTATTTATCTCTTCTGGCATGATGTATGCGGGGTATGCGGGGTCGGTATGAATCTCAATGTTGATCTTCTTCAGTCGTTTGATTTCTGGAGAGAAGGGGATCTCGAGAGGTTCCTTTTGGTTCGATACAGGGTTCGGTGGGCGGTAGTCGACCGTGAAGTGTGTCCATGGGTTTTCGGGACTCGAGGAAAGAGTGGGGTGGAAGAGGGCCATCTCTGGCATGTTGCCCACGAACATAGACTTGTGTTTGCCATCAGGCAATGGCTTGAGGAGGATGTATCGTCGATCATAGGCTAGACCTTGAGCGCAGAGGGTCGCGGAAGGGAGGGAGATGCCCCGAAGGGACTTGATGGGGTAGATGTTAAGCTGAAGGTTGGTCAGCAGCGGTCCAGCATTGCATTGAGTTAAAGGTACCTGGGTGATCTTCATCGTTCAACGGGATGTCAATAAAGAACTGTGCAGTACAGCAGGTAGATTTGAAATGCTTTATATTTCGCACAACTGAATAAATGGGGGTATATATCGGCAAGTTCTCCTTATCGTCGCCCGAGGTCGAAGTACTGTAGGCGGGCGACGCGCCCGCTGCAAGGCTTTGCGGCCGTGTCGGATTGATTTCAAGGCTTCGTAATGTTGCACTTCACCAAATCAACCTCGGGGAATGCGCGCGCAATTGGGCGTGAGTATGTTGTGGAAGGAAATACGGTGAGCTCGCGGATGGACGAACTTCCTCAACCCCACCTTACTCGTAGTCCCCGCATCCAGGAGGCTGCATAGCCCCTGTGGGCAGCGCCCCACTTGCGCCCTTTCCTCATCATATCGAGCTCCGCCTGAGGCCACCAGTAGTTCTACTCAGGTAGCTCCGTAGGCAAATTCGACACATGCCATAATCCTCACCGTTTAGTTCTGTAAGTTTTCCAAGATAATCCCTGTTCTGTTCGACGGAAGAAGGTCCCACTGTCGTATAGGAACACCGAGCACGCCTTGTTATTCATGAGCAGGTGTCCTCGTATTAGCTTGACGAGTAAGAATTTGTTCTTCTGCGGTGTGGACGTTATCGGCAGCACTAGGCCATGATGAGGAGGTCTGTTCAAGCTCAGGGGCAAAAATTAGTGGTCTGACAACTGGGAATAATCCGCCTACAAGGAAAGCCCGCATAACGGAACAGCCAGCTATGTGTATGCGTGTTCGTTTTCGGATTTCACGTAAGACACATTACCTCTAACCAGCTTTGGAGTGCTCGAAGTGAGAGTTTGCGTCGAAGTTTCGGGCCTCTCATCAGGGTTCATGCCATTTCTCTTTGGCTCATGTAGTGAGGTGGGCTTAATTGCTGTCTCAAAGGCGTCTTGTTCCTTGTTCCTTGAATGGATTCCTAAGCGTTTCAAGCCCCGTTTTCTAATTCATGTATGCGATCGAGAGTCCTCTAGGTATCAAGCTGAGCCTTTGCGGCAGCGGTACAGCCAGCCGTCTTGGCGGGCTACGATGTCTTCACCACGGCATCCCCCAAGAGCTTTGACTCAGTGCGCTCCTTCGGCCCAGCTCGGTATTCCACTACTGCAGCCTGACCGTGGTGAAGGATTTGATATCGGCACTGGCGGGCAAGAATACCGTCGGAAGATAACACACCTTGGATGAGCATTGAGGTCCTCGACCATTGGTCAGCAGGCAGCAAGAAGTCTGTGATCATGGTCTTAATTCTCGCACCGCTACCGAGATCTTCGGATTTGATAGCCCCGCTCCATATTGTCTCCTCTCTGGTGCGATACAAGGTTAGTGACCTGTTCAAGGGTGTCAAGTCGTCGTTGATGACGGCTCAGTCACACGAGGTGATTCGGCATATCTTCACCGATTATCTTCTGAAGGCCACATCTTCTGGTGCCTTCCGGCCTACACCCGAGCCTCAGATCTTCAGCCACGGGTTAGAGAAGATCCAAGAAGCGCTTGACTTGTGCAGAAGGGAGGCCGCTCTGCTAAAAAGCTAGTTGTCAAACTTTGATGTTAGTCTGTTAGATTCCCTCATTAAACTTCACAGCGTTATCAACTAGGTCAGGATCACCCTGAAAGATCTGGTAGTACAATTCTAGATACGGTTTATGTTAGCAGTGTTTTGAGAGAAGCCACTGATACACTTACCCACCACTTGCCAACGTCTGAGCGTACCTTGACGGCTAAGAATTGTTTTCTCGCTCAATGCTTCGAACTGTATACGCACCAATATGTCACGGACGCGTCATCAGAAACAACTCCCTTCACGTACACCTCTCTAGCGTTTTGCCTTTGGTGCAAGGCTTCTCCTGGTATTGGAAGTACGTTATCCATACCCTCTTCGTAACTCTAAGCGGGCCAACGCTAAGCGAAACCCCCCGAATCAGGGGAGAGCACGAACCTATTCAAACAGCACCTGAGTAATCATCATAATTCGCTGTCATACTGATATTAGTGGAGGAGTTCTGAATAAAGAATAGAGGCACGTTATACCGTAAAGGGTACTCAGTAGAAGCCGCCACAGGAAAGGCTCCAACGATAGCATCAAGTTCACGTTCGTCAACCATCGCGGGCAATACGCCTGCTTTTGAGCCACCTTCAGTTCATCTCGTGCGACACTCCAATTGCCAAAGAATTTGTGGATATGATCTGGTCAATATGTGCACAATTTGACGGAGTGCTTTGCGAGCGGAAACCAAGACAATCGATGCCTGAACTGATAGAAAGTTATCGGTCACGTGTATTCGCGATTTATGCGCGTGCATCCGTCAACAAACCTCGTTGCTTCCTCCCTCTATTCATGCTCGATGCGATTGCAGTCACCAACAACCACAGTAAATACCCATACGGCACAACATAATCATGAGTAACCCACAAACTGAAGCAATCCACCAAGCACAAGAATCGTTCTACAATGGCGACTTGAGCAAAACCAGACGGTGCGTGACGGAATGAAGTGCATTTTCCAGTCCGAGTCTCGAAAGGTCTTTCATTTGCCATCGAGGCAACGCATGCCCAAATTCTCCCAAGCCCCTTTTGGTTTAACAATGGCTGACTTTCAATCCGACCAGCTCAGACGTCTTCCGCTTCGACATCGACGATCATAGATCGATAGCACACTCTCCAATTGGGACACCCAGCGTCCAGAGCAGAAGGCCAATTTCTATCGACCCCTCACGAATGAATGCTGCGATACCAGACATGGCATGGTTGACCCTGATATGCTCGAATACTGTTGCCCACTTGACAATAGAAGAAACGATGGTCAATCCGACTCGGGTTCTCTTGGCGCCTAAGGAGAATTTGACGTCGCTGGAACGTGGGAAGAAGCGTTGGGAAAAGTTGAAACCTGTGAAGAGGCAGAAACGGCTCACTGCTGGAAAGGGATCAGTTGCTAGAGATAGCCTCGAGACAACGGCTCCCTCAGGATGAGATTTGTCTTGTCCAATTATGATTTCTGAAATTATATATGTATGTTTACCATCACTCAAGCCCACCGCTATGATTCATGAATATATATAAATTGGAAAAGCACGGAATTTGTAAAATGATCTGGAAATCACTCACCTGTCAGCATAGGCCCTAGAAAGAGTTACAAGTAAATGATTGACGATTCACTCGAATTTCAGTCGCCTCATGCCTCTTCTCACATTCGTCCTTTCACTTCCAAGTACGCCCAAAACCGAGACCAAGAACACCAAATGGATGAAGAAAAAGCAGATTACTGCTACGGTTTTGGGGAATTGTCTTCCTCGTGTAGAAATAGGCGCTCGCTTAACATCATGGATTCGAAGTGCGGGGTTGGCGGAGTAGTTTATCAAAATGGGGGAAAGCTCCTTGGGTCCTGCTTAAAGACGAAGACTTTGTAAAGTTCTGATTACTTGTAATGGGAACCTTGAGATAGCCTAGTAGCTTTGTTCTGATACTTCTGACTCTGCCATGCCCCTGCTCTCGAGGACCCGAATAGTTCGAAACGGCCATTTAGAAAACACGACGAGACCCAATACCACTTATGCCTGAGCATCGCCGGTATCATCAGTCTGGGGTCCCGAGTTCCTTCCTCCCTTCTCAGCACCCCACCAAAGTCTCGTGTACCATTTCCTCTTGCTCTTCTTTGGTCCCTTCTCACTCGTCTCGTCCCTTCTGAAAGACAGAACATCCAATGCTCTCTGTAACAAGTAGACCAGAATCCACCACTCGCTTGGCTCACTCTGATCTGCAGTCTCCCGCGGCCGATACTTATGGAAAAGTTCTCCTCTTTTGCCCCACCCTTTGCGAGAGTCTGCTTGCATTGATGAAATGACGTTGATCTTGAGAGATGAGTAAGAAGTTTTTGAGAAGATTACGAGGAGATTCAGATTGAAGACAACGAGGTAAGTAAGGAAACCTATGGCGACCATTGTAATGACCAGGTTGCGGTAGCCGAAGGTGTCGGTGGTGCTCCATATGGACTGTTCGAAACATTAATGAAGGACGAAAGGTGAAGGATAGGTTATCATACAGTACAAAATGCCAGTGGCAGGTAGAAAATGCTGACATAGGTCAGAAGCTTGACATTCTCGCCTAGTCGTGTCGATGCTCGAGATTCCATTACAGCGCTTGCGGAGAATAGCTGCTTGGTGTCAGAAGGATTCTGCATGATGCTTGTACGCAACGACTTACCCCATCGCGAAGTGCAACAGCTTTGGTTCGTTGCTCGTTGAAACTCTCCTTAACTTCCACTAACCTTGCCAAGACCTCGTCACATTTTTGAATGGAGTTGTCAAATTCCTTCCCCAGTTTCACACTGAGTGGTTCTTGGCCAAGGGGTAAAATTTCTTCGCGGTGTTTGGTCCAAGCCTGCATATTGCGCTGAAGTAGATTCGTTGATTCGTTGACGCAGTTGATGACCCAAAAGTACCTCCGCGACCGAGTGTACAGGTCGTCGTCGAAGATCAGGTTATCGTGGGCTTCAAGGTCAAAGATTTCATCGCCTGTGCGTAGTAACTCATCAATGTACGCGATCAAGGTTGTCCATCCTTTCCACATGGACTCTAGGATGCAGAAGGTGGCGTCCGCAATGACTATGGCGAGTGGCATGTTTTTGCAGATTGTCGTCTGAAGTTGTGTCTCAATTTCCCTGGCCCTGGACCTTTCAGGTGGAAGCAGGAATACCAGTGTCCAGAATGGATTGGACTCGCGATACATTAATGAGAGCTAATCATGCGTTGTTAGTGACTTTCATGGTCTATTGGTGTACAGTACAAGGCATGGGTACCGTGTATGCACGCTGCAGGAGCCATTTCTTCTTCCCAGGAAGGGCCCCATGTTTCCATATTGTGTGATCACTATTCCATTCAGAGCTTACTTCATACGCATTGAGGTGGAATAGACGTATGTTATTTCCGATTGAGTCAAGCTTGTCTGTTCGAAGCCCAGAAAACGATGGGTATGGCGTGAGATGCATGTCGACAGTCCATGTGCTGGAATTTGAATCTTTAAAGAAAGGCTGAGGCGTCGTCAATACGTTGAGACCAGCAAGAACACTACTCAAGTGTTAGGAATGCCATTATCCTTTCTCCGGTAGCAATGCCCCTCACATAAGTCTGTTCCAAGGAGCTGTATATGGAACTCTAGGGCTGACCCTGATAAAAGGAACTCGAAACTTCTGAGTAGAATCTTCTTCAATTCTTTCGTGCCTTCCTGTGACATCATACTCATCCGGTCCGTAAGCCACGTAGTTGCCATGACAGTCAAAATCTGACACACTGAAATGACCATCAGTCACGGAAATTTCGTGAACGCACTTGGCAGCTTGTTCCAAATTAAACGTAATAGTCGCTGACCGTGACCAAAAGTTTCTGAATCCTAGTCGGCCATCCGCCGGAACGGCAGCAATACCCAATAGCTTTAAGGCATTCAGATGGTTACGGCTGTCTTCACTTCTCTCTAGCTCTTTGACTCTCTCTTCCACCGTTGGCATGTTTCCTGAAGGCTTTTCGTCTTCGAGCAGGTACCCGTACGGAACTTCAATACAGTGGCACGAGTCACCCGGTATCTTACCACAGGTGCTACAAACCGAACCCCTATCTTCAGCTTCAGCTGCGCCAGTCCCAGATTCTGTGGTGTTTGGCTGATGAATGGCGATGTCAGAACTGTCTTGAGAGTTGCTACCTGAAGACTCTCTTGCAGTATGACCCTGTACTCGCGTAGCCTGGTCCTTTCCCTCCAATCTGTCCACACGTGCTACAAGCTCTTGAAGTAACTTGAGTATTAGCTTGTCCGTCGCTATATTGGCGAGTGTATCCTCAGTCGACATGGTGGCAGAACGGCTTGGTTGTCAGAGAATGTTGCGTAAACCGTGGGTGAGGCTGGGAGACTTGCGATTGCAGCAAGCCACCGCTGTCTTTAGCGCCGACGCCTTATTCGACGAATAGACTGTACCCTTTCCATTCCACGGCATGCTTGAGACAACTTCGAGGGAGAGCCATAAAACCATTGTATAAGACCAACAGATCGCATGTCAATAACCTCGCAGGCAGAGACAAAAGCCATCCACAAGAGCTGGAGATCCACAGACTTTCGTTCCAAATATTGGGCAACGCTTCCAACGACTTCGCCCGGGGAAAGCCATGACTGGAAAGCCTGGCAAGGAAACACACAGTTCTGGACCACAATGAACGACATGGGGACCCTTTCGAGTGTCTTAAGAGCTTGATTCAGTTGATGGGAGAAGATTGGGGTTGCAAAGAAAGAGAAGGGAGGACTTAGTCACGTGACGGACAGCGGGAACTCTAACCCAGAATGGACAGCGGGTGGGGTCTAGAAACTCTGCTAAATGCTGACTGATGAAGTGAATCAGCAATGCAAATGCGCTTGCGGCTCCACCAGAGCGGTCTTCAATCCTCATCAAGAAATCTAACCATCCAGTCATCGTTTCCAATTCTCATGTAATGATTTCTCCTTCTTCTCCAATCCTCTCCAATGTTCTCGAATCGTGGTCGGCAAGTCTATAAATGAAGCTCTTCTTCATCGTTACTGCCATTTTCATTGCATCAATTTCACTGTTCTTCAGAACCCCGCTTCAAGAGCTCTTCACAATCATAACTACCTACAGATCCACAGCAACGACTTCAATTACAACCTCCAAAACGTCGTCCTCAATCGAAACCCCCATGACAGCTGTCAACACAATCAAGAACACCATGTCCAAAGCTCTCTCCCACGCCAAGATCGTCCCTCGCCGCTCGACGGAGCGCGGGCACGCTGACCACGGATGGTTGAACTCATATCACACGTTCTCATTCGCAGGCTACTACGATCCCAAGTTCCAGCATTTTGGATCTCTGCGAGTCCTCAATGAAGACAAAGTCGCAGGCGGCACCGGTTTCCCCACCCATCCCCACCGCGATGCCGAGATCTTCAGCTACATCCTCAATGGCGAATTGACGCATCGGGACAGCATGATCAAAAAGGGATCCGAGGGCACACAAGGCGATGACTTCTACCGAATGAAGAGAGGCGATGTCCAGTTCACTACTGGTGGAAAAGGTACGTTCATCCCCCAGTTCTCTTTCTTGGCAAGCAAATGCTAACTTATTCTCCCCAGGTATCGCACACTCCGAACAGAACGAATCGGATAAAGAGGTCCACTTCCTACAAATTTGGGCTCTGCCATGGTCCAGAGGCCTCACACCACGATACCACACCAAGACCTTCTCCGAAGACGCCAAGCGCTCTGCGTTCCTCCCTATCCTGTCGCCACTGAAAGCTGGTGTAGGAGCATCAGAAGCAGAAGAGAAGGCCGCAGAACCAACTTTACCAGATACCATACCCATACACGCAGATTTTGTTATGGCAGCAGGCATAATTGGTGTTGACAAGCGATTCAAGTGGACTGTTGGCGGGGATGCCGTTAAGAAGACCAAGGATAGGAACGTGTATATCCATGTCCCAATGACGAAGAATGGAAATGCGAAAATTAGACTTGATGGGAGAGAGGATGCAGTCCTCGGGGAAGGTGACGGCGCTTTTGTTAGCAATGTCAATGCTGGGGATGTATTGAGCTTTGAGAGCATTGGTGAGGCTGAGGCCGAGGTTGTGGTTTTAGATAGTGATTAGAAGGGCAATGCCCTCTTTTCTTGAAATGAATAACGTTGTTCTTTGAATCCCCTATGTTTGCTACTTCTCTTTTTTGCATTCTTGTTCTATTAGTCTCTTCTCAATGTCAAATTTCATGCTGTTTGAGTCTATACAGTGGCAGATCCTTTGAGAGTGAGCAACTTGTTGGCACAATCAGAAAAGCAAATTCTTAAATGCATGTAATTTCGTGGATACGGAACTTCTTTTATTCCCCGCACATATATAAAGCCCAGTACATGGCCAAGGGCCTGTTTCCTTCACCCAACATCTTCAGCTGCCTGCTATCAACACAAGCCTGCGCTCATTCTAAATGCCAGAACCCTAACCTCTTTATAAACCCTCCCGCACTCAACCCACTCCCCACAAGGCCTTCTCCTTTCCCCGTAACCCAGCAGTATTTCTTGGTCTACAAGCGTCTTTCCTTGTTGTCAATCCCCCCACCATTGTCATCACCCCCTCTTTCATCCCACACATCCAATAAACACACCACTCTCAAATTCTTAATCCTCCTGCCGCCATCTCAAACCTTCTCCAATAACCATCCTACACACTCAACCATCCGACCTCATCTGCGACGTGACAATATCGTTTATACCAGAGATACAGCATGGTATTGTCAGAAGATTCCTTGGGTTCTAGGAAGTAGAAGTAGAAGTAGAATTTTTAGAAGGCTCAGTTGGTTAATACATATGCCAGGCTTAGGCTGGATTGGTGTGGGTAGTGTGGGAATGGACATTGAATAGCTTTTTGAAGTGGGTATTCGTGAGAGAAGGAGAGTGGAAGCGGGGGTTAAATAGGTGGGTGAGGGAGTGTTCTGGTGGGAGAAAGAGGGGAAGGCGCGTGAGGCATTGCTGCCTCTGTCCATGTTTAAAAGGGGCGAGTGGAGTAAATATGAAATTATACGAGACTTCACACCTTGGGCTTCATTGTTCTGCTTCAAGTTGGTATAATGCATTTACGCAGCGTGTGGTTAAAGTTTTACCTGTTTTTCTATCATTTGTTTATCATATTTGCCTCTTCACACCCTTTCACTTACTTCTTTATATCTAATTTCTTGCATCTCCTGTTTATTTTGCTAAGCTGAGATACTTGTCTGTGCTTGAGAGTCGTATTTTCAGCTCACTGTGATACTTTCATGGGATTTCGAAATTCTGGTGAGAGTGGGTCTTGTTGGTCGGCTTGACTTTACGCTCCTTCTTGCACATTCTCTTCCAGTGACAAGTATATAGTTTCTCTCAACTTATTAGATGCTTCTGTAGTCATGTAAAGGCTGGGTATAAAGGACGGCCCCTCGGCCTTTCTATTCAACGACCACGGTGCATTGGTTTAGAATACGTGAGAGAATTTTTGGTTCGACTCGGGGATTACATCAGCACCAGTGGGTACTTTGCATTAAACATCCACCCGTATATAGAAGAAGACACTCTGAATGTGCGGTTAAGAAAAACAACTGTTGAGGCTATTCTACAACTGCCGACGAGAAGTGTAACTAATCTAGGTGACATATGAAAGCAGTATGAGAAAGTATCTACCGAGGCCAATTCCCCCTAAACTAATATTCACATCCATCTAATCAATCTAAACCCCACACCTACTGAACCATCGTCAGTGACGATTCGTCACTAATCACAAAAGGTACTTCGGCACCTCCGTCCCCATGTCCCCACGGAGAAGCTCCATCAACCAATGTTTACTCACGCCTTCAACTTTATTCCCCTTATTTCCCTCCGCTCACCCTAAACCCTAGTATCGCGCACGTCATCAAACCTCAAAATCTCTTCACTCATCCTCCCACAAAGCTCGCAAAACTCAATATCAAAGTCGCGACATGGTATATCTGCAGCCACAGCTGACACTGCATCTCCACACCACATACCGAGCGAATCCCGATGACCCCACGCCACCAACCACACACCCACCCAACCAACCACAGCCCAACCCCTCCACAATGACATAACATTATCAACATAATGCTTGAATAATTAATTACCAAACCCTGACCCGCTTAACATCTGCTCCGCAACCGGCAAGTCCTGCCTGCCGATGACTTAAGACTTATGACCTACGATTTATGCACTTCTATGCAAGTGAACTGGATATTCTCCGCAAGGATCCTGGCCTTCCCTTCGGCCTCCGGTTGACGGGTTTTGGCAGGGCACACGGCCCTTAGCCGCTCGAACCGAGTGCTCGGCCGAGCTGCGTGCTGGGATTGGGATTGGTGGCCTCGGCTTTCGGGCTCTGCGTCGGCCGTGTTGCTCCTTTATTCTAGGGACTTGCTGGGTTTTTTCTTTAATTGGGGGTTTTTTATTGCTGTAGGGCATGCGGATTGTGACGGGAGTGTAGTTGTTGGGCGTTCGGGCCATAATGGTATGCAGGGAGGTTAAAATGTCGCGTGCCTGGTGTCAGGAGGTTTGATGACATCGGTGGACAGCGAGGATTTGCATGGTTGAAGGGAGGTTTAGGGAAGAATTGAGGATATTGCGGGGCTGAAGCGGGGCTTGAAAATTCATCTCTGGATGGAAAGAATGGCAGGAGGTAGGGAGTTCGGATAGGTTTGAGGAATCCCTTGTTTTGCTCACGGAACGGGAACGGAGGGGAAGTCTGTAGCATTGGGCATTGGTAGGTCAGATATGAGGGTAGTTGAATACTTCAATCTCGAATTGAGGAGGGATAATCTTCCAATTTATTGGTTGCAGGAATATAACTTCACTTCATTCTCAGGAATAAGGTGAATGAACATTGTAAGCCGAAACTCATTGACTGTATATGAAAAGGGGGATCAATCTCGCTAATGCCAAGCGAAGATGTAAAGGGAGGCGGATGGTCGAATGTAAACATCCTTCTCATCCAGAGCTCCTACATGGCGGGAAAATAAAAATTCCGCGTTTGCTGCATTGACTTGCTATATATTCCGAGCCCTTCATGCCTACTTCCTGCGCTGCTCATGGATACCCCGTGGTCAAAGATGGAAGAGCGCCCCCAAAGCTTCTTGAATAATATACGTTCCCTTCTGCCATTATCTGCCTACACCATTCCAAACTCCCCTCATTTCTAGCAGATGTAACATAAAATGTTTCCACCAATTTCTGAAATTGTGGGAATTCTCTGGACTTGGAGATATGCGTAAGTCTTCTTGAATCCAGCCTGGTTGCGCGACACTCCGCGACCCACGATTGCCTCCCCGTTTATTGACCAGTAAGACGGGAGTCTAACCATCTCCCTCTCAAGAAATCTTAACCTCACTTAACATTGATCGAACTGTAATACTCAAATGACACCCGAAAACACGCATTCAGTATCTACAAGCACGAGCTAAAGCGTAAACAAACCCATGCTAGCGATCGAAGCGCTTTTCCAACAGACTCCCCTGCTACCTCCCATCTGCAAGAACTATCAACAAGATACAGCTCAGTCATGCCAGCATGTTCTTGAATCAAGTCTCTAACTCAAATGAACATTGCTCGCTGAGACCAGACCACTATTAAATCTCACAATTAAAACACTGCACCTGGCCTGAAGCATCTCAATGAATGCCTTATCTTCACGCGAGATTTAGAAACTCTTTATACAATTCGGCGACCCGATATGGCTGTACGAGGACACACGAAGCTGCTGTTGTGTTGCGTGATATCTCGCGGTGGGCTTGAGACGGGTGGCTAGGAGCGGTGGTTCGCGAGATGATGGAGCTGAGGTCTTTTACGGGGTAATAGGGGGCGGTTCATCAACAGCTTCAATTCCTCGAATGCGGTAGGTTTTTGCGGTTCTACACTTTTATACGATACTTGTGGGTCCTCTGCTGATGTGCATTCAAATCCATGTAATTTGACTGCACTTCCCTCAAGTTGGAACAATAAAGCACTAAATCTCGTGACCTTTCCTGTCAAACCTGCCAACGAGATGACAGGATCCTACTAGTTTAGACTTTCTTACCCCAAACTGCTGAGTCAATGGATCGTAGAAGATACAACCAAAATCTCCTAACTTGAGAGTCCTGCAGGGCTTAGTTTGGAGGCACTAACTCTAGCGTACCGTGTTTCTGAAATTGCTGACTGTTGAGGCCTTGCGGCCGTGGACCCTACATGTGAATGTGGAGTTGCGGGATGACAGCATTGATGTAATAGAGTTGAAGCTCACGATTGCGTGCTCTGCTCATCTATTGTACTGTGTATTTGTGTTGATTGCCACGAGAGGGTTTGAAGGGCTTGACGCTCATGAGCGTGAGAAAGGTCAATTGCTCGTTGTGCTTCATGCCCTTGAGCAGAATACTCGGATCGAGCTGCCAGGACAATTGCGATCTCTGGGAAAGTAGGGTTCTTGGGTGGGAAAACATGTAAATAGCATCAACGGCTCTCTCCGCATCACGTGAAAAATGATTAACTGCAAGCAACCTGAGGATCCACGAGATAGGCAATTATTAAGGCGTGATCTTATCTTGATCTCGAAGAGTCGAAAGCTCCACATTGAGTCATTAGGTGTACGGAGGTCGACAATGAACTTCTGCCATAAATTGACGCTATCAGGATCAATGGCTTCACGGAGAGTGCTCTCCGCTGAGAATCTACTAACATGTATTACTTTCGCTTTGGAAAGAAAGTTCATGAAAGTGAGACCTGCTAGCAAAAGAGAGGATATCCTCAAAAAATAAAACAGCTAACCAAAAAGGCTGCAGATGTGGCTTGCATTCGTAGAATTATTCAGTCTCATTGCTTATTTCTTGGCAGGAAGGCAATTCCAACGGCAAGGGCATATTCGCAATCACGAAGGTGGGGGGTCTGATGGTGAGGTCCCAAGCCACGTTGTAATATTGGGGGCCACTTAGAGGTATCTATTGGGTATGAATGCAAGAGTTGAACCCACCTAAGCGACAGTAGATAGCTTATGCAACTTGGAACGTGGAGATCACATCTCTTGACATATTTCGAGGGCCCACACCTCGAAACATGACTCTGTTCCATTTCATTGGCGACATATTTTGATCTGACAGATCGGTGGCATGTGGGGGGGCTTCAACTTTGATTCCCCACATCTCTGTTGTGGAGGCTCCATCTTGTCTGAGAACACTTCCAAGTTCTCAATGAATGCTAACTCACCAGAGTCAAATGCTCCATGACTGACTACCACTTTGGAAAGAAGAAGAGGTGCGTAACAAGATTCGAAAACAAGCCAAAGATCGAAAGCAACACAAGTGATTTGTTTGGTAGAGAGAAGATCGATGTCACTGGAAATCGGTATCTTTTCCTTTTGATTTTTCCCCGATCACTTGTTCTAGGCGATTCCTCACGCTTGTGACGCTCATTCCACATCCACACTTTGCTAGCGGCAGAACATCTAGCGGCTGCTCACTGAGGCCCCAGGCAAGAGTTTCGGTACTTCATCCAAGTACCGTAGAACGTGACTCGTCCCGCAGGAAAAATCCAATAACGCATTTGGCTTGCAAGCTCGAACTTCAGCCAAGCTGCACATCAGACTGAATTTGCGGGGAAATGGCCAGTATTTCGTACAGTCGAGGAAGGGCTAATGGTGCCAAGACCTCTTATTTTGTGCAAAGTTATGCAAACAGGCCAAGGGACAGCCCGAGGCCGAGCAGCCACACCAAGCCGCAGGGGCTTCCAACGTCTGTTAGTGGCTGGTCCACTGCAGCGGAGCGGTTTTTAAGTGCCTTTCCACGTCCGTTCAGAGGTGTTTCGGGCTTCACTTAGTTCCGACGTCCGAATTGCCGTTGTGCGAGAGGCATCAGGAGATGAATACAAAGGCCGTCCGCCGTCTGGGTATCGGTATTGGGGACATTGCGACCAGCTGATGCCTTCGTTTTGGGAATTGCATGGTGATCTGAGGCATTTGTTGACGAATCTGCGGGCGTTTGCGGGCGGTGCCTTGCCCAGTGGGGGCAGGGCTGCTGAAGTCTCGTGCGAGTTGGACGGATTTGGAGTTACGCTGCGCGGACGAGTCGCTGAATTGTGCACTGCAGGACGGACTTAGGGGTTCTGGGCGCCCAGTCCTTGTTCGTAATCACCAAGAACCATCAAGGTTTTCAAGGAGAATGCATGAGGGCGCCAATATTCTGCTAATTTCCTGCACGAGCTGTGCTGAACACAGCCTGGAAGAGAGATCAGCTGCGGCCGTCGTAAACGCGTATAAATCTCAGGGGACGGATGGTGGAATCTTCCGTTCACACGCAGCCCAAGGAAAGGGTTTGGGAAAGCTTTGGGCACATCTTAAATTGCTCACCTAACCAACCACCAGGGGTTGTTAGTGCTGTCCACTGCTTCCAGAAGCCTCGTGGAAGCCTGCCCCCCCCCCCCCTTCGGCTCGGGTGCATCGTTCGAGGTGATCTGTGTGGGTCGGCGGCAGCAGTTCTGCCTCTTCCCCGAGCATTTTTCTCCTTTAGCCTCTGGGGTGTTGAGAATTTGATCATGAGCCTCATGAGCCACCTACTTCATGGCCCCGCCTGCCAAAAGTTTCTCGACTCGTTGTGATATGATATCGCCGAAGAAGGACCTCTAATCTAGAAAGGGCCAGACTCCAGAGCCTCGAGTTTCAGAACAATTCCAGACGCGACAGCGAAGCAGTCCCCATTACTACTGTCCCTAGACGGGAGCTTTGCGTCATAGCCCCTGTGGGTGGTCAATGTGAAATCGTGTTTCCTGCCAAACTGGTCAAAGGCAGATTAAGACGGCAATGCGGCGCACAGAGTTTACTTCTTGGTGTTCCAGAACTTGTGATAGCTTCATCTTTCCTAACTTAGCTGTCGAGCTTCGATCCTAGAGATCTGGTTCTGTCTACGGATGTGTTGTAAGTCCGCAATATCCGCCAGGGCGTCCCATGCAGAGGGGTGCCGTTTTCGCTCCGTCATCACGGCGGAAGGAGGGCGGAAGGAGGGACGCCCTCGCTGCCGGCTACCGATCCTGGTCAACTGCTCGGATTTCTCCTTTGGCTGGTTTGTCAGTCAGCCTTGTTCTGGATCTGGAGTGATAATAAATCGCTTTGTTTTGATTACGGACCAGCAAGCCAGCAAGGAAGATATTGCGCAGATGACTGCAAATTCTCTCCAGGAGGCTGGGAGGGGGTATGACTTGTGCCGTGCTCTATGCTGAGAAGATGTCAACCCCTCGCGCGAGGGGCTGGAGTCATGTTTGTACCGTATAACGATTCTGGGGCAGCAGCGAAGATCGCAGCCTCTGTGATTGTCTCGACCACACAGTCAGCGCGGTATGTACACTGCTTACTGGCCACGAGTACTGGCTACTTCGCGACATTGTTCTGAAAACGGCGAATGAAACTGTTTGGTGGCTGGCTAGGCGTCTTGAACGTGTTATAAGAAGCCAGATATTACTTCTGACAGTGCTTAGTACCTGTACAATCAGCCAACGAGATGATTTCTTTTCACACCCCCCGTTGGAAATTTGAGATTAGAAAGCTCAGCCAATGGGCAGGCTAACGATTCCTCAAAATAAAGATCTCTCCTCTTGTCGTACATTTGGACCAAACATAACATCGCGAGCGGGTCCTCGTCCGCTCCGTTCTTAAGTCCTAAGGCGGAAGCTATTTCATATCGCATGGCCGTTCATAAAATGCTACTGCTTAGTGAGATCCACAACTCAGAGCCACATACATCACGCTGCTGGGAATTGTGCGCTTGGAGTTGCCCAAGAAGTGATGCCAGGGAAAGACTCTGCAATTAAGCTCGCAGGGACGAACTCGGCGTGGAAGCGGAACGGAGTTACAACCGCCCAGAACTCAGGGTGTTCGGCCCAAACAAAGGGCGCTGTATCTGGGCGGCGGCCGAGAAGGGAGCTCAGAAGGTAAGATCTCCAGCGAGTCCAGCGCCATGTCATGGCGGCTAACCTTAAGTCGTAACATTTTCATTACTCTGCACAAGAGCACCAAGCCTCAACTAGCATCCCACGTCCTGCTGTAGCCACATGGTCCCACTGCCAGTGCCAGTGCGGCTTTCGAAATCCTGGTCCTGCAGCATGGCCGGCGCCCGAGCTGGCATCCATGGAGCAAGCTCGCGATTTATGCCTGCTATGAAAGACGGCCACGGCCACCGTACTTCGGTCGGTGTAAGCAGTGCTGCATCCGAGCGACACACTAACCACACAAGCCCAGGATAGCTCCCATAGCCTACTGGCATACAAGTAACACGTCAATCTCCACTTTCTTCGTTCATGACTCCTCAGCGTGCATTTAAATATACTGTCAACCGTCGACTAACATCCCTTTTTGGTGGTTGTTGTCTTCTTTGAACTGCTTCACGCCTCCTGCAGCTTCTACCCAACGGTCGAACCTCACCCCTCATCCAGCCACACGGAGCGCCACCTGCACAACCCAACCTTAGTAACTTTCAACAACAACATCCACATCAACCCGTGTTTGATTCCACTCTCGGATTTCCTGCGTGGATCATCTGCAGGGTCTTGTAAAGTCAGCAGCATTTTCCTGCGCCGAATTCTCCCGCATATGTTCAAGGAGAACTCTCGGACATAAACTAATATACCGACCATCCTTGTTTGGGTATGTGAATCAGCAACGTCACATAATCCGACATAATCAACCAACGTCGGTGCACTGGAGCTTTAATATATAATTCTCGACCCCCCGATACATCAGCCTCAATCATCACCACCACCCTTCTTCCTCCAGAACAATTTTATCTTCCACCATGTCAGGTTTACCTACACCTCCAATGGAGGACCATAAGTCCTACCAATCTAGAAAGATTACGAAAACTTCCAAGCCCGTAAACAGGAGTTCGAAAAGATCCAACTCTTCACATGAACATACTTCTGTTGTGATAGATGGGAGACATAAGAGAGTTTGGAAAGCGTGCGAGAGGTGTAGGATGAAGAAGACAAAGGTATGGGAGTTATATTCTTACATTTAACTTATACTTACGTATTCTTTCAGTGTGACGGAGAATCACCCTGCAAACGATGTAAAGATGATGGATTGGTGTGCACAGCTGGAAGCAGGAAAAAGACTGAATTCAAACAATTGCCTCGAGGGTAAGTAGCAATGCGCCAGACTTTATCTGCTTCCACTAACATAACAATTACAGGTATGCCGAGGTTTTGGAGAACACCCAGTATGCTCTCATCGCTACTGTTCAAAAACTTTACACAATGGTTCGCAATGGCGAGTCGTGGGACTTGGGGGAACCTGAGATGAATGACAGAGGGCAACCGGTAATCCATGACATAGCTTCCAAGCTTGGATGCATACGACCTTCCCCAGATCTGCCCAACAATTTCCCAGAAGGAGCAGAGGACTTCGCAGAATTACAAGCTCAGCTTCAAGCTGCACGATCAGAGGTGAACTCGGAGGACACAGGGAGTCGGAAATACTCTGGGGATTCTTCCTACTCTCCAGCTCTCGATCGCACAGATCGAGCCAGCAGCAGCGAGAGCGACCACTCGGATCTGTCCAAGGAATACAGTCAAATATGGACACAGCAACGCCAAGCTGCTAAGATCGCACCCCACTCGATCAAGCCGGCCCCCCTGAATTTGCCACAGAAGACCTCGTTTGACGAGGAGGCGTATCAACCACGTGCTTCCCTCGATACCAGCTACTCAATACCATCGCCCATATATACAGACTTCCAGACTGAGTCACCGATGTTCAGAAACTCATCGCCGTTCTCTCCTTGGTCTGGACAAGACGACTTCCTCGGTCCGGCCCACGCCCTTGACCTCACTGCTCACTACATGAGGGCACAGCAAATGCAAGGAATGCCGCGTTCATCGCCATTAGGCAGAGGTCTGGATACGGATCTCCTCAAGGCTATGCAGTTGAATGACGGCTTGAACTTCGCCGACGGGACGATCCGACCCACTATGCTGGATTGCAATACCGGCTTCGATATTACAGATCAAATGGACAGCATCATCTACACGGGAGATTATGAGGGCCAAATGGGCATGGCTTAGACTGCTGCATCATGAAAAAAATGCATTTTGCCCTGGAGATTTATTTACGGGGCTGGTTGGGGTGGGGGAGTTGGCAGGATATTTGCTTTTGAGCGGTGACGACACGACTTTCATGATTCCCAATCTTGTTAATACATTTTCTCTGGACTTTGGATGGGTTATTAGACGGGGTGAAAATTAGGTCCTTCCTTATGATGCAGGCCGAACAGGAGTTCTGGGGTGGTCCTGGTTGGGAAAAAAGTCAATAGAACATATTGACCAATACCAAGAAAACACACACTTCACTTCTGCTTCTACTTCCACGTACTTCCCTGACAGAATGACTTTCATGGTACTTCGAGTGACTTCGAGCCAGTTTCAGCCCCTTTACTTGAATCCTCTCATTCTCTCGGTGCTATCAATTTCCCTTGTGCGGAAATATCTCCTGAGTTTTGCCCGGACCGCGGACTTTAGGTGCGCCGTACAGGAGTAATCAACCCCACCAACGCCGCACGTTGGCTTGCAGCATGCAGGAGCAGAAACCTCGGGGTGATTCGCCACCTGCATTTGTCTTCTGATTACCTATACCTGCCATCCTCTCCACATTTGATTACACATGCGCAGCGCCTCGGCAGGCATTGGCTGTTCTGGGACGCCGATGCTTCGAGGCCATGTGCTATCCTGAAGAGTACAACCTTTCCGCCCATTCAGAAAGCACAGAGGCGCAGAGGGGAAAGCACATTAAGCTACAGACGCGCTGACAATGCCGTGCCGGCAGCTACCCCGCCGCAATCAACAGCCTCCTAATGGCCGCATCTTGGTCTGGATTGGGCATCAGATCTCCAATCCTGAGCCTTAGCAGCTCGATATACCTTCAGATAGCTCGGCATTGGGGACTACACATCGGACGCGAACACCGGCGTTCAGCAGATGCCCCCCACAAGCAACACATGTCCCTTCTACCTCCCGTCCTCAACATCAGTTCTCCCAGGGCGGGAGAATCATCTGATGGTCAGACGGAGACACCTTCGAAACGCTTGTCGTCCAGCTCGCAATTTCGGACAGGTAGATCGAACCGAGTCCGAATCCTTAACTCCACCCTCCGCCCGGCGGAGATGCAACCATTGGCTGCGGCGCCAGATCTGAGTGGGTGGATGCTATCGACGTGCATGCCAGCACCGCCAAGTCTTATCTGATGGCGCACCCGCTCTATTCCCCTCTTGGGATAATCGTATTCCCATCCAAGGACTGGCGCTGGGGTGCGACCACAAACATGCGCCTAGCAAAAGTGCAGATGTGCAGATAGATATGCAGAGATCACCTGGATGTGGGGTGAGGATGCAAGACCGCGTCGTGCTCTATTTTGCTTCGCTCTGCTTCGCTTTGCTTCGCACGCTGCGAGATCTCATTTGAAATATGCGGGACAGTTGCTGACAGCATATGCTTCTTACGCACCCTGCGTGATGAGTGGCTGGATCGCAATACTTCACTGTTGACCGTATTTGATAATTCCAAAGGCTGGTCAGTCCCGTGCTGATGCTTACCGTCCCATTGGTTGCTGGGACTTCACGTAAGAATTTGCTGAGTCTGATCTGGGTCCCGACTCAGCTGTTTTACGAGTGTCCAATGCCGTCTCGAGTCTCGAGTGCGCGGCTCGAATCTCACTCGAGGCCTGGAATCGTTGATCCGAACCTCGTTGCTGGAATCTGACAAGTGCACTCAGCATTTAGTTTGTGGCTTGCTGGGACACGCTATGCTACGGTAGACGATCCACCTCAGCTGGGATCTCTTTTCTCGAGCTCGTTTAGTGACCTGCCGTTATCCACATCCTGGAAATAGAGTTTGAACTTCACGTGTTTGTACGTCACTTTTGCTTTGGAACTCGTTGGAGTGGGATGCCCATTGAGCCAACCAACTTTCAATGGCGAATGAAACTTGTATTGGCGTCTTTTCACTTGCCATAGCTTCTTTGGAAAAGATCATGCAATGCCCTGTGCTTTTCGATCTCCCGCTCCCAGAGCACACATCCTGTAGCCGAAAACGCTATCGACCTAGCATCCAAATGTACATAGTACAGGAACTAGAGTATAGCTCATGTATGTGTTGTTTGCCTCCCCATACTTTTTGATTACACGCGTCTCGATGAAGTTGTAAAGCTGTCTAAACTTCTGTTGAGGTAGTCTGTGAAAAATGCGACTTGCTGAGTGTTTTCCAGTGACCATGTCACCCTGCTGAGCTGTTCATCAAATTTCAAATGCGGCAATCCTATCAGCCTCTCACATCGATGAGTCTACACAGTCTAGATGCTGTAATCGAAGCATGCACCCCCACTTATGGGGAAAACAAGCATGTCATGCATAACTGCAGATTATTCATATACCGTTTGCGTGCGAGGAAATCGCCGAGAGGTTCTTGAAGATTCGCCGCTTGTGCGTAACTTCAGCCATCACGGAACAGGAAGTTTGCTCTGAAAGGAGGAATTCATGTATTCAGAGACGTAAAATCATCGTCTAACAAGTCTCCTGACATCGTCTTCGGAGGGAGGTCCGGCAGTTAAGCTTAAACTAACGCCCGCACCTGCGGGAGAGCCGCCATCGGGACATTGTTGCATGGGAATCCCCCCTCGATCTGGATCTCGCTCTCTCTTTCCTTCTTTGCCATCTTCTCCCAATTGCCGGACGTGTCAGACATCCTTCGTGGCAACTTTGCCTATAATCAACGCCAATACCGGAAGGTGGGGGTTTGGCTTTGGGCCAGCTGGAGTAGCAAACCGCCGGCATGTTCGGAGCATTAAAATCTCACCCCAAAGCCCCTATAAGAACCCCAGACCAGGAACACATCTCGCATAGCCTGATACTTACACTTTATGGCCTTCCAATCTGATGACTGTGGCCCGTACAGTTTCGTACTGCTCCGCTCGCATGCTCGCTCCCGTCGTATTCCAGATACGGGGTCGTACTCGTACCTTAGCCTTTCGGATCCGAGCACCCTCGCCAACCGTGCACAATTCGGCCCTGGACGAGTTGTGCAAGCTGCGCAGCACAGCGCAGCGCCGTGCGGTCGCTGCGATAGGCGTGCACACTACGCACTCCATGCCTCTTGAAGAGGGGTGCTGGAGCTGGGCGCAGCGGCTTTAGGGTTCCCGAGGCCAGATTTTAATTCCCATGCAGCCATCGTATTCGTACCCTGCGAATGGTCGCCTGAGATTGCCAGAAAGGGTGCGCAATTCGACCTGAGGAGTACGGGGAACTATTTCGACGAGTTCGACAGAATGGAGGTTTGGGGAGGGGTTTGGTAGGTTGGCAGTGTGGCTGTGATGGCCTGATGGATTCCAGGAAATTAAAACACGCGGGTTCATGGTGGTGGCATGACGCGTCGCTGAGCGGATAACTGGCCCTGGTATATCTTCAGCCTGCCTGCCTTGTGCTTCGGACCCGAAAACGCTCAGCTTCGCCGAAGCGGAAGAAATACAATCCGCCGCTGACTTTCGGAACTTTGGAATTCGATACTTGGAATAGGGGTCGTTTACGCAGGCATCTGAGAGGCTGAGCACCTCACCGCTCGGTATCGTTCTTCGGTGTTCTCCTTGATATTCGTCATTGGATTCCGCGGAACTGAAATCCTAGGTGAAGTGATGAATAGGTTAAGTTGTTCCTTGCTTACTGCATGCTTTGTTTGAGACTCGTATCACAAGGGAAAATGGAAAAGTTTCCTGTTCAGTTGTTCTTATGATTACTTAACCGAAAAGTACCTGCTACGAGGCTCATTGCTCCTGATTTCTAATAGAGAATCTTCTAGTCTCATTTTGTTGTTCTCTGTACAAGTCGGAAGTTCCCTTTGTCTCACTCGCATATCCAAATTCCAGTCTACTACAATATGCTTCCTCCATGTCCTAGTCCTCATCGAGCTCTCAATGTCTTGTCGTACCGCGGGCTCTCCTTTGCTCATCACGGAACCTTTGATTCATAGTTGAGCTGGGAATGGGGAAGACAGCCTGTCGAGGATGAACAATAGGAATCTTCGTCTTAAAAACCGCCTCAACCTTGTCGATCTCTTCAGCGAGAATCTTCCTGCCAGCCTCAATCTCTTGCGGGTAGCCCAAGAACTTAAAGACATAATCGCCAGGGCCGCTGTATTCTGGCGGGTAGATCGTACATACCATGGTCTGTTCAAATTGGCAAGTCGTCCTCCATAGCATGCGATGCTGACCGATTCCTGGTATGCGCAACGCCATCATTTCAAATGCACAGCCTTCAGGAAGTGGGTTCGACTGACGCGCCAGGTGCAAAGTTGATCTCTTGCCGGTAGCCCAAGTGTTCCCATCCAAGGCACCCATCGAAGCCAAGGTGGAAGTCATCAACTGCCCAAGGTACGCATCCATGCTCGTCCGTTGGGGTCTACCTACTCCGAGGCGCGGGTAGTACGGGTTCGCATCTGTGTACTTCTCGATCCCAACACAAGGATTGCTTCTCAGTATGTATGGTTCGAAAGGGCCGGCTTCGCTCGTAAGCAGAAAGACATCCTTCAGCTCACCACAACCGGGAAAGAGACTGGCATCGCTGGTGCCCCTTGGTACGAAACCGTGGAGGACTCTCAGGATTCGAGTAAGGCGGTCGACGTGCAAAGTGAGATATGGTGCGAGAAAGGTCGACAATGGATAGCCTAGGACTCTGTCGGTGCAGCGGTCGCAATAATGCAGAGCTTCCACCACCTCGAAAGCAATTCGAGTGAACTTCACGTCCGATTCGACTAGAGCTATGACGGTACCCAGGCAGGTACTCCAACCGAGATACAAAATGTCGCAGTACGGGTTGAAGCAAGTCACCTTGCTGCCGTCCTGATAGCGGAGCTCACTGTTCCTGTAGTGACAAGACGTCAGCTTTCATTCAAGTCACAACCGGAATCCAGATACTTTGGACATTAAGGGCTGGTCTTACCTGTAGTACTTCATCGACTCCTGGTATGCTTCCTTGCAGACAAGAAGAACGCTTGGTGTTGGATACTTGCACCTCTTGGCAACCCAGAAGGGAGTGTCTACACAATCCATCCATCGGAAAGAAGCCGCTCTCCACGAGCGAGGTGTAGGGAATGATGTCAAACTGCATTTCTCCCTCTCGAGTTCGAATACGCGAGGGTTGACGAAGCAAGCTGCGTCCCATATCTTGCATCGCAGTTCAGCTGGAAGTATTGGGAAGAGGGTGAATGTGGCCATTATAAGATGGGTGGTGATAGAATTACGGAGTGGGGTAGAGGTTGTTGACGAGGAGATAGCGTCCACTGTAGAGGCGACGGGTTTATATGTTGATAAGAACGGAGGAACTTTCAGATAAATGTCAATAAATTTAGCTTGCATACTGCATAAATTTGTCTAAATTTATCTAGATCCATTGAGAGCTGGCATCAACATACCTAGAACAGGTACTGCTCAGCTACTCCCTTCCAGCTGCTTGCTGGTCTTGTAGTCTAGCTTGCTAGGCAAACACTTCAAGAGTTTGACCAATCTGCAGTTTTATTGGCATATAACGCTATTCATATCCAGAGGCAGGACGAGAAAATTGTTGATTTAGGCTAAGGCGAGGCTGCCTTCCAAAGACGTCAAGGGATAGCTCTGTCCCAGGAGCGAAGTTCTCCTGAGTGAAGCGGTCGCCATTTGAAGTTTGAAAAGGCATTCAGGGCAAGACGGCAATACTGCTGATCAAATACCGTTGAGGAAATCACGATGAGTTTCTATCCTCTACGCATGGAGCAAGTCTCTTCAATTCAAGACTTGGTAATGCTCGAAGTGGAATACAGAAGAGGCATTTGTTTGAAGCCGCACACCGAAGGTAGCTCGGAGGCCTCAGTATACTTCACAAACACGCTGAATATATTTATTGCTAATTTTGCAGAAGTGACATTTGATCCTGATATGATAGCAATACAACCAACTCACTGGAAAACCGCAAAACTACTTTCATCAAGACTCCCAAAGAACAACGAAGAGAACTTTGTTACTCGCTGTCACTATCCCACCGCCCCATATCTTCGATATCCTCTCGAGATACAATTTGCCAACCTACCAACTCCGATTCGCTCATCATATCCTCAAGCTGCTCAGCCTGATTCCCCGTTTTTGTGTTTTCCCCCACTTCTATGTTGGCTGCATCTGCTCTGCCAGCAATAGTAAGTGAACTTGGAATCCTCGGTGGTGGGATACATTCTATGCCAAGTTTCTCGCAATTTTCACATGGCAGAATTCCCGAGCACCTTGTCTTGGACTTTCTGCATCCTCCGCAAGCCAATAGGATCTTACTTCGTAGGTGAGCAACCTCCTCCGGACTCTCCTCCTCAGATTTTTCTTGACGAGACAAGGACGATCTCCGCTGCTCCAACCGTCTCGCCGGAAAACCTATCAAAGACTAAGATACCGACTTCACCAAGTTCTGAATAACTCACCAGAAAACGTTGCGGCCAGCAACCTGTACTTGCACTCCACACCCTTCTCTCGGCAACATCCACAACCACGAAGACTCTCATCGCATCTCAACTTCTCCTCCAAGCACCTATCACAAGCAGCAAAAGCCCTAACCGCCTTCATTCCATCAACGATATCCATCTTCCCATCCGCAACCGCCTCTCGAGGTCGCTTCTCCTCGTTGACTCCCTTTCCTAGATCGCGAACGTACTCCTTGCACTCGATTCCTTTTTCGATACAAGCATCACACTGGTCACGAAATCCGGCACATCTCTTCCAATCCACGTTCCCTCGATCCTTCATGCACTCCTCACATGCCTTGCGAAGGACTTTACAATCGCATTCCAGATCCAGAGATTCGCATCGATTGCACCGGGGACCGGAAATCAAGCCACTGCACAACTCGTTGCCGACTCGACAGCAGCGACAATGGGTTCGAAGTATCAAAGGTGGGTTAAAGTTCTTTGATATTTCTGGCTTCTCGACTGGAACATCGAGACTGAGAGGAGGGGGCATCGGGGTGAACGGAATAGGGGGTGCAATGAAGATTAACTCTTTGCAACCTGGGTCAGGACAACCCATAAATCCGAAGTCATCCTTTTGTAAGTGAGTATAGCATTTGAGGCATTTTGGTTTCGGTCCGCTCCCTGACTGATGCTCGCAAGTGTTATCAGCCTTCTCATATGGTTTGATGCGCGGACTGGTCCCTTTCCAAGGCATCTGTCGTCGCTTGCACTGCTTGCAAGGCACTGGCTGAAGGCGCCTCCCCGAACCCTCGGCTCTTGGCATCGAGGATGATGATTCCATCTTTGAGACAACAATTTAAAAACGAATTCAAGTTCGTGGTGGTTGTCGGTATTTCAGCTGAGGTTCGAGAGGGGCTATTGCGGGGTCTTGGCTCTTCAGCTAATCACGGGAAGCTGCATGATGTGCCCCTAGCCTGCTTCAAATTGCCTGCATGCAGCCTTCCCAAGTCCATGGCCTTGCTGACATGGCCGATGATGAACCAATTGAACCGAGGATTTTCGGTGAGTCACCTCCTGAGTGTATCCCCAAACTTGAAAAATATATTTCTCTCCCGTCTTGAACCAGTAGATCTTCAGGTTAGGCATCCAGCGCCAACGAAACACGGGGTGTAACTAAACGGGAAGGACGCCACGTTAGCACCGCGACTTCACTTGAAGGCAACACTCACCGCTAAGGCAACAAAGTGTACAAAGTTACTCCCAAGCCGATTGCATCTATTTGAAATTGTCTGTTCCATTATCCAATCATCAACTACCAGTTCAGCATACTGTACCACCAAACCATCATGTCTACCCCACCTTTTGATGTGCTCACTACGACAGCAGCAGAGCTACAAGACCGGTTGAAAGCTGGGACATTGACAAGTGTCGAAATAATCACCACTTATCTGGGCCAGATAGAAAAGCATAATCATGCTGGGGCGAAGTTGAACGCCATGATTAACGTTGCACCACGAGAATTGGTGTTGAAGGCTGCGGAGAAGCTGGATCGTGAGCGGAGTTCAGGAAAAATCAGAAGTCCCCTTCATGGACTACCAATTATTGTTAAGGTGAGATGAATTAGATAGTTGATTGTCCGTTTCTGTAGACGTTCGGCTTACCTCGACCAGGATTGCTTCCAATTTGCACCCGAGCTAGGACTAAAAACCACCGTCGGTGCTGTTTGTTTTGCGGAGGAGAAAGCAAAGAAGAATGCGGAATTGATTGAGCAGGTCAGTGAGAAATTTGATCATATTAAAACCGTACTGACAAAACCATTCTGCTAGCTCGTTGAAAAGGGGGTCATCATCTTGGGGACTGCAAATTTATCAGTAAGTATATCTAATTGGGTTCGTTGAGCTGAACTGACGTGAAAAGGAATTTTGTGGACATAAGTTTGTGCAGGACTTTCAAACGTTCAAAATGGAGCTAATTGTGTAAAGAGCAGAAAATATGTCTCCTGGTTGGTCGGCTGTTGGTGGTCAAACCAGATCTGCATATGAGTCCGGTCCTCCACCTGAAGTGCCGGAGCCCAAAACAGGGCTCAGTGCTGTAGGCCCCCATCACTTCCTAGACGCAGAAAAAGAGTGCTAATTGTGGCCCAAGCCATGTGGTGGTTCTTCCTCCGGCTCAGCAGTAGGAGTTTCAGCAGGCTTTGCTCCTCTTTCCCTCGGTACTGAGACTGGCGGCTCACTCAACTACCCGGCCAGCAAAGCAGGTCTTTACGCAATGAGGCCAGCTCACGGGTCTGTCTCCTCAGAAGGCGTCTTTCGGATTTCTCGATCCTTTGATGCGATTGGTTCAATGGCCAAGACACCGTACGATTTGAGTCTCTTGGCCGAAAGCATTCTGACACCTGAAGCGAGGGCAAAACTTCCAGAAAACGGATACCAGGACGCCATGACGGGGAGCTGGGAGGGATTGAGGATTGGGATTCTACCGTCTACTTGGGGCGGCGAAGGCCCTGATCATAAATCCAAATGGGCAACTACCCCTGTGATTTGTAAAGTCTCCTTTTGAATAAGTTTGATACTGATGAAGAACTAGAAAGAGATCTATGACGGCGTTACAGAGAAGATCAAGGCTAACGGTGGCTTCGTGGTGTACCCGATAGAGATACCCGAAGCAGTTTATTCCAATAACACATTGAAGTACAAAGGATTGTCTCAGAGACAAGTTGCCGGTAAGTTGTGCGCCCAGGGAAAGTCTCCTGCATTCTGACGTGTATAGACTACGAGTTCAACGAAGTGATTCAAGAGTTCTGCGATGGGTTTGAGGATCCAAAAATTCGCACTTCAGGTGACATCATTGAGTACAACAAACTACATGCTGAGATCGCTATGCCTCCACGTGAGTTACATCTTGGAAAATCGAAGGAACAAAGTTTGCTGATGTTTACAGCACATACAAACCAGAAAGATCTGATTACGAGCCATAACAGTCCTCTCTCAGCCAACGAAGCTGCCGAAGCATACCGCGAAATCAACAGGAAATCAGGGAAAGATGGCATGGACATGTATATGAAGGAGAACAACGTCGACATTATCGTTGCATGTTCTGATTGTACTTTGGTCATTTGGGCATCAAATGCAGGTAAGTGAAATGGCAATCGTGAAGCGTGTTTAACTGACAAGGACAGCGTACCCGGCAGGTACGGTTCCACTTGGCAACCTCGAGAATGGATATCCATATGGACTATTTCTTCTTGCAAGGGCTGGTCGTGAAGATTTGATCTTTAGGTTCATGAGTGCTTTTGAAGCAACGTTCCCGAAAGTAAAGGGGCCTCGCTTAGAATGAGGGCTTAAGGGCGGGAAAAAAGAGATTTGATTATGGATGGGCAACTTGGAATCTTGAATGAGAGCGATGCAGGCGGAATCACGGAGTGGAAGGGAAATGAAGCGTTGAATGAGATGGATGACGCAACTCGAGAATAGAAAGTATCGATCCAAGTTGGAATAAGTTGTATGATACCTGATGACTAGTCGCTTTATCATATCAGGTTTCTTCCAAACCCGAAATTACTTCTATCATAAGCAGCAGTACTTCGTGAGGAAATTAAAGTTGAATATTGCATTTGGTCTCCCTCAATATCACAAGCAACAGCAGCGACTACGAGTACTACTACTGTCTAGCAACTAATTTGGTGGTGGCTTAGTTTAGAGTCAATTATAACGATAAGGTTAGCATGGAAAGACCTTCATACGTCTATATATGATTTTGGATCTAGTATGGACTATTCGTAAAATGAATCCTTGTGAATCAGATCAATATAACAAGAAGTCCCGCATGAAAAATGAATGGAAAGACCTCCACCTTCATAGTTGATAAGATGTTATCAACGAGGGTTCGCAAAAAGTAGGTAAAGTTACTTGTGACTGAAATTATTTATTGTTCTTCTACTTGATGGAACCTACGAAGATGATTTACTGCTAAGATCAGAGTGTCTGAATTTTCATAAATACCTCAATTTTCTGCCCCAACACTGCTGCTTTCCTAATCAAACAATTTCAGGCACCTCTCTGTCAAAACCAAAGCCAACGGAAAGTGCTTCAAGAATGGCATCCAACTTATATGAACATAGCTCTGGACCTCAAGACGATTTTCGGGCCCAGCCTCTGGCTGGAGGCAAGCAACTGCCAGAGAAACACATTTCCTTGCCCCCGAGCAATGTCCAGTCTCAACCAACTTCATCAAAGGATAAGTCGGGGAACGTGACTTACAGCATTATCCAGAAACATGATACGAAAGGAACACACACCTATGCACACTGTAGCAAGTGTAACTTATTACTGAACCACGACGTTTGGGGTTGCGGCTGCAGCGGGCCGGAACGCAAGCGCTTTGGTATCGGAGGTGGTTCACACGGTCTTGAGAGAATAATATACACACCAGGTCGTTGTAATCACTGCGCGAAGTGGGGACAGAAACCTGAGACTATGTGTGAGCCATCAAGATGCGTCAAGTGTATAGAGCTGAGCCGTGGCAGGGTGTATGTTCTCAAGCAATCGGAGTAGTGGTTGGAATAATGGTCTGAATCACTCAGGGAAACCCAACAGATACGGCAGAGCCGCGACTTAGTGCATATGAAATGGAAAAGTGCGATGGAACTCAGATCCCTAGATCAAATATGTGAAGATCAAGTACTACTGTATGGAATATGGTTCCTTCCCAAGTTAGTATCCACAATCTGGCAGTGATGTTTTGAGATTCAAGTGAATTCCATAGCACTAAATCTGTCCTCACAAACCTTTGCTTCCAAGTCCGAAACTCGGTACACTCACGACGAGTAAGCTTTTAATGCTACCTAATGGTGCCCCCATTATCGCACATAAACGCCTACTCAGTCCGATACCGGTTGATTAGTGAACTCCGAAGCAGGTACGAAGCATCTTACCAATGCATGCGGTTATCAGAGAATACGAGTAAGCAGAGTTCGGTGTTAATGCAAGAATAATCTGAATTCGGGGTGTCTTTTAGAGAGCGTTCAAGCATCCTTGTCCTTGTTTCTGTTGAAGTATAATATTATACATAAAGTCCGAAACCAATTTCCAATTGTAGACATTGACCAAGTGCATGGTGGGGGATGTAACGCCTGAGCTAAAGACACCTTTTGACACGCAATTTCCACCATGCTGTATAATATGAAGATGCTGCAGACGAGCTGAAAAAGAAAAAAAAGAAAAAATCTCCGTCGGCATTATCATCAACATCCCTCATTCTAGAATGGATTTAAAGTGTTTACTGTGGTGCTTCTTAGCTGCTATCTCGTGCGCAAGTCCTACAACCTCACTAAAATCGAGAGACAACACCTTCCCGTACCAATTACTCAAGAAATCCTGCATAAATCAAGATTGCAGCGCAACACGAATCACTGTCTCCAATCCGTCAATATCACAGACACCTTGAACAAATACTACGAGAACTTGAGTCTACTTGCATCCATTCCAGCCATCTTCGTTGCCGAGATCACCGGGCGTGCTCTCGGAGCTGGGGACGAGCAATCAGAGCTACAAAGAAGTCAATTGCTCAACAGAAGCCAACGCAGCAGATTTTGTCTACACTACAAAGAACTTTCAGGTTAGGTTTGAGTCACCTCAACGGTCTGGCTCTTCTGCCTTAGTTTCTGGCTGTGCTCTGACCATGGAAAATGCAATACTGGGAGTGTAAAAAATCTGCACGACGTAAGTCATGCTCTTGTTACCGATAGCTTGTAAGATCTGGGAATACATACGTGTGATTACTCGCTGCAATACCAGCTAGCGCATTATACCAGGCCGCAAAAGCCGACAGCATCCCAAAGACGCCACCCGCATACGTCAAACTTTGATGTGGTACATAGACGTTTCCACTCAAGTGTGGATACCGCCTTCCTAGAGCCAGACATAAGAATGCGATATCCAAGGTGAGGAATATAGAGAAGTGCGCAACTGAAGAGGAAAGAGTGCAGACGAGGAGAATGGTGGTGAAAATGAACCATCCCTTTTGGGATCAATCAGCGATTTAGCAAACCAAATGAGAAGCTAGCCAATGAAGTTTGCATACAAATAAGAAGAGCGCAAAAGCGTGCTGGAACTCTAATGAGTCGTAGGAGTCGACAATTTCAAATCCGCCAGGTGTCAGGATAATGGCAATGCTGATCCAGAATCCACCGAATGAGGATAGCGAAGTAGCACCGAACGTATTTCCAATAGACATTTCCCTAGGATCATTTCAGTCATTATTCACGGTAACGGAATATGCGTTGCTGACCACATTCCAGCCAGAAGTTGAACCAAGCCCCCGTAAGCGAAAGCAGCGGCTACGATGATATTCGGGTGCGTTACGCCGAGTGTTCCAAGATTGATGGCAGACAACAGGAAAGTGGTGAGCGCAAACCCGCTAAGTCCTAGTGGCGAAGGGTTTGCAATGTTACGCTTGCTCATCAACACTCGCTGGTAGTGCGAATGCAGATTACCGGGCTGCCCAGCTTGTAAAAGCGTGGGTGAGTCGATGTAGTGCTCCTCATATTCTTCTTCGTTATCAGCGGTGTTAGGTGATGGAGACATTGTGGTATCAGATATGGGTAAGGGAGGCAACTTGAGAAGAAAGTGTTTTCGTGGGGGTGCTTGGAGGCCAAGGTGGAATTAAAATAGAGAGTCGATATAATTGAATGGCACAGAGAGGATTTATATTATCGCCACAGTGATCACTGATCACCCAGAACATGAGTATGGTGGTGTGTCGAGCTGTTGTTGGGCCGGCGCGTTCCAATAATCATGCCACTTTTCATGACCTGATATTTGACTTCGTTGCACCAGTGCGATGATTTCTTTTGACGGACTGATACGACTTGAAATACAAATACAGATATTCCATATCGGACCCTCCTGTCGTTCATCGAGATCTTAAAGGGGGATGGTGTACGAAGGGGCTCAGGGAGTAAGGGTGGGGCTTACCATGAACGGTGTGTCAATCACCAACTCCAACTGTTTACTTCGTCACGTGAGGGTCGATCCAAGTGACAAGGGGTAGAGAGAGCCCCTAAATAAGCGATCCTTGGCCACAGTTCAGTTGTTGCGCGTGTGCGGGTTGAGGTGCATGTGCGGATGTCTGGGAAGGGCTGGCAGACTCGGAATACGTGGTACGGAAATTGATTGAGAAGCTGACTAAGCCTCGTATCGCGTATTGAACGGTCTCTGAGTGGGTAAGCGGCACCCCATTGCAGTCGCAAGCCAAGCTGAACTATCCAATACTTAATTTGTATATAATACAGCTGTATGGCACTCTTTTTGAATCTAAATTTGCATGGAATCGCACGCTATTGATGCATGAAACCCTCAATACATAGGACTTCTTTCAAGCTTGATTTGGCGACTTCCTAATTCTGAACGAGGAAAGCGACCAGCATGTGCGGTACTCACACTCCATTGTTCCCATCCAGGCAAACCCCGATTAGAAAGCCGAGATGGGCTGCTGTGCCTCTCGCGATCCCGTGGTGCATTTTCGTCGAAACGAGAGTAATAGCAATGTTTATTACAATAGTTCGCCTCCGCGTCCTATCAACTCGCTAGTCTCAGGGGCTCCGAGGTGCAATGATCGCTTCAACGGGCCAGCCCCGCCCATAGATAGCCGACCCAAATTACGAGATTCAGCATAACATTCCCTAAGACGTCTACGCCAGCAGGGTTGGTATATGCGGGAACGCATTGTGAGTTTGCGGGCGTGTTTTGGTCCTAGACAATCGTTTTCAAGTCTATTTCCATACACAAAGAATAATTACAATTCCATTGTCAGACCCTTTTGCGCCAGGTCTTATGGTCTCAACCCCTTCTTTGTTTATCCAAGCCTTAGTTCGAGTGTTTCAAGGTCTGTGCAAGGAAGGGTCTCGATTCACTATTTCAAACGTCCAATATCAAAGACATTGGTCGCACTCGTATGTCTAGGCATGAGATTACAATAGACTAAGAAAGCACAACTACCTATAATACCGGTCTAGATCCTGATATCTTGAAGAAACCACATCAACATCTGATACTTCCAAGTCTTCTATTTCCTTCCTAACAATTTACCTCAACTGATCTCGACAATGGCGCAACAAGCCCCAGACTTCACGCAAAACCAGTGCTGGTTCTGTTGCCACGCTAATCCGTCATGCCTTCCTACATGCGAACGCTGCGGAGGAGCAACAATCCCCACTCGGGATGAAAACCAAAGGAGACTTATATGGACGGTGTTCTCGTTCGGGTCAATTGCTCGCGCCTCGGAAAGAAGCGCTCTCTCACATTTTTCTGATGCAATGGAAGTTTTTGACATGCAGAACCAAGTCGCGATTCGGCTTGGTAATAGGGAAAGAAAGTATATACTAGTCCGGCATGCTCAACGTGAAATAGTGTATTTTTCATACCAGGAGGAGGATGGAGTTGTGAGGACTCAGAGGGGTGAAGAAGTCGAGCATGAGAACCGAATGTCACTCCTTCGGTTTGTAAATGAGAATTTGGAGAGTGGGGAAGGAACACAAAGTAAGTCAGATTTACTTGAAACTTTTTGGATCTTCAAGCTAAGTGTAGACAGGAACCTCAACATTTTTTATGTCGTAGAGGATTTTATATTATTCGTTAGAAAGGTCAACGGGTAATCTCTTATTAATATCACAAATTATTCTAAGGAAACAAGCTCTTGACAAATTCTTTATCCTTATCCTTAAACTTGTGCTCAGGCTGATTCCCAATTTCCGACCATTTGAATGCCCCCGCAATTGGTCTACATTTGCAAAAACCAGGGCGCTGCCACTGCGAGTCAACATTGGGGTGATCTACTTCATACCTGGATGGTTCCCAAGCTCTGATCACCGGGGCCACCTTGTCTATGACCTCTGTTTGAAAGGTATCTTGGTCCATTTCTACACCAATTTCTGCCCAAAGTGGTTCGAAGAGTTCATCGGTAGCATCTTGGCCCCCGATTAGAGAGAGCCAGCGCTCCGCCCACCAAGGCATGTATCCGGCAAATTCCCAATCAATGATTGCCTCTATCTTGCCATCCTTTACCATAATATTAGAAAAGTTTAGATCTCCATGGGTGAGGACGTAGGGTTCCGATTTGGGAAAGTTTTTTCTGAGTTGTTGATACTTCTCTTCTATTACTAGTGGGTCCTTGGTCTTATAACGATCGGCAAGTCCGAAACGGAGGTCTTCTTCAAGATTTGAGAACCACTCATCTGTCGTACGCCCCATTTTCTTGCATGTAGGAGCTGTGCGCCGAAGGCAGTTGCCGATTAAACAATCGTAGAGTTCGCCGCCATTGACGTTTTTGGATACCGGTGATGTGAACTGTCTCCAAGACTTTATAGCTGTACCTAACTGCGACCTATAGTCTGACTTTTGCTCCGGAGTAAGAGTATGCCAGATGGTATCCAGCCCTACGCCTTGGGCTCGAGATATCAGGGTGAGATCAACTTTGTCCGTAGGCGCACTGAGCTTTCGCATTTCTTTCACGAGCGGGATGTCTAAGCTAGGTGTATAATTACGTAGAAACTCTTGGGTGATAAAATCATTCCCAAGTGAAACATCGTTTGGTTGGTCGCGAATCATCCATCGAGATCCAACCTCCCATATTCCGATATTGTTCTTCGTATGAAAGATTCGAACGCGTGATCCGTAGCAAGAAAGAAGCTCGCTGTAAACACTCCAGCCACAAGACCAACATAGCTCCATCTTCTTCAGATCGTCATCGTGAGTAAAGTCGTTCCTAAGGGTTGTCTGAAGCCCTTTCATTTTTTCTCGAAGCTCGGGTGGTCTGGGGCAAGGTGGTAACCACAAAAGATCCTTATAGATCTTTTCTGGGTGGGTATAATCCTCGCGCTCTCTCGCAGCCTGAGCCATGGTATTGCGTATCTAAGTTGTGCTTGCTCAAGTAATGCTGCCTACGATTATCACACTATTTATGATTCTTAGGAGTCTTTGTTCTTTGGAAATATGCTCAACTATATATAAAGAAGTCCTTGTTAAATGGCAAGACGAATGCGGTCTAGAAAAATATCCCTTTATTACCCTACTCAAGAAATCTTTTCCGCAAACGGGCAAGAAGGTGGCCCGAAAGGAATGCACATCGCAGTCGTTCCCAACCACCAAACTCTAGCAACGACAACGCTAACCTCCACACAATCGCCTGAGTTCTCTTTTATCTCTTTACTACCTACAATAATAGAAAATATTTCCATTGCGATTTCTTTCGCTTCAAATACATCCTCGTCAATTCCAGCTCTAATAGAAATTGCAGCTGCTTCTAAAGCTGTTGTTAGATGAATAGATTTATTAGTGTGGCGGCTCTGGCACTTTAGGTTCACTAAGAGGCTCGAACGAAATAATAGAATTATATTATTATTCATTTAACGATTTTAGTATCCTCCCTTTCCACCCCTCCCTGCTCAACAGCACCCTCTTTCCCCCTCCTCTCCCTCAAAGCATCCCAAACCACCAACCCAAACCACACACCAGCCAACAACCCACAAACCAAGAAATTCCTCACCAAAGAATGAGTATGCACAACCGTTCCAATTCCCGTCAACTGAAACCCCAATCCCTGATTCACCATCCCAAGCACCACCGCCACCCTCCCATTCCACCGATGAATATACCCCCACACACTCCTCTTTCCCGTCTTCCGAAAATGTCTATGCTGCAGTATCCCCATCGCCGGCTGAATGAGGATTATCATACTCGTAGCAAGTAAACCGATAATAGCATGCGCAGGGACCATCGAAGCGCCGCCGGAGAAGAAGCCGAGAAACAGCGCATTGTCGATGCCGAGACCCATGGCGCCGATCATCATTGCTAGACCGAGGAGTTGGATGGGTGCGTGGAGGGTGGGGATAATCCGGATTCGGGATTTGAGGAAGGAGGGGAGAGGGAGGTGGAGGGAGATGGCGCCGAGGGGATAGAGGACGAGGAAGACGATCGACATCATGCAGGCATGCGCGTTGCGTTTGCGGTTGAAGATTATGAAGGGATCGGTATAGGTGCGTTCTTGGAGTGTGGGGTTCTCATCTTGTTGCGAGGCGAGGACGAGGAGTGATGCTGGATTTGTTAGTTTAGTTTAGGTGCTGGAGGAGTTGAGTACCGAGAGATAATGTTAGGAAGATGCTCAAAAGGAAACAGAATTGAGGCATTGTTGAGTGTCTAGAGGACTGAAGTAGTCGAGCTGGGTTGGTTGATAGAACGTTATGTACAACCGATATCTCAGTTCGACGATTCTCAGTTCCGAATATCGAATTTCCAGAAGACGGCCAAGAGAGACGCGGTTTTATAGTGGAAATTTTGTTCACTGCGTATTTGGAATTTTGGTGCACAGAAAACCTGTTTGCCGACGAGAGCTCTGTACCATCACCATCCCCAGCATAGCCACAACGACGATCAGACTGAATTGTTATTTCAGACACAATATTAACTAGTAGAAAATGAGTGGCAAGTAATTCGACTCTTTATGGACAAATGTATCGTCTGAAATCAACCTTCAAAAGGAGCAATACCCAAGATAGTCTTCGGTCGGCGGCTTCAGGTAGGGGTGATGGTGGGGTGAGGGTTCGGATGTTGGGCCTTCCGTTGCTATTTGGAATGTGAGCGTACAGCCAGTAAGCCTCCTCCCAACCGAAGAATAAGATGATACGGCACGCACGGATTTATTGTGCGTGCTGCATTGGGTGTCTAGATCAAATGATCTTCGTCACAGTAGGATTGCAAAACAAAACCCCCTATATTTAGCGAGTGACGTTAGCACGGGATGAGAAAGGGGGTAACAGGTATCTGACCTCTCTCTCTCGTACCTTACAAATGCGAATTTGCCTCATTATAATCAATTCTAGAATCGCACTGCCATCCTCGACATGAATCGCAGGGAATTGCCCTCAAGCCCAGTCGGGACTTCAAGGCATAACAAGTTATCACATTTGATGAAAGGGGAAGAGTTGAAGCAACATACAGTAATTTGTACAGTCTATGATATAGTACAATCTAATGCTCGCTCCCATAAAATGCATCCCATCATAAAACGCCATCGCTATGCAACCCTCTATCTAAAAATGCTACAAAAACGCCTCACTATGCCATAAACAATGCACGCTCCATGAAAATGCTCCAAACCGACTAGTTCAACGCCATAAAAACACTCAACAACTTCCCGTAATCCGGCGTCCCAAGCCCACTAACTGGGTCCCATCCAGGCACACACTCAAAGCCGTCCGTGCCGGCGCCAGGATTACTACCCGTCACGATATCATTCATCGCGTCGGGATTCGCATACAACACGGGATTAATGAATCCCACCGTGCTCTTACCCGCAGCGAGTCTCTCCTCATTGATGAGTGAGATGAGAGATGCAACGATGGGAGCAGAAGCTGACGTCCCGTCTTCGAGCACGAGGCCGCCTTGCTCGTAGATGACGATGTTGTTCCCATTGGCCGCGATGTCGGGGTAGCCGCGGACTTGCTGCGTGTTGTTGTACTGGGCGGAGGTGTAGGAGGGAGCGTAGTTCGCGTAGTAGTTTGCCATGGCTGTCTCCTGGTATTTAGGGAGGGCCCATTGGTTTGAGAAACCACCGCCAGAAGCGAATGCGGTTGTGGCTTGCTCGGTGCTGTTGATGGAGCCGCCGGATGGGATCTCGGTCGAGCCGACGGCAGTCACGTAGGGGCAGGCAGCGGGAGCGGATACCCAGAAGGTGCCGTTGTCTTGCCCGACTCCGTTGTCGCCTGAGGAGAAGAGGATCGTCGTCCCGAGCAGCCCGAGCTTCATGAACTCGTTGCAGAGCCGGATGTTGGAGGCGTCGCCGACATCTTCGGCCCAGCCCCAGGAAATTGAGATTACCTGTGCAAGAGCCGTACCGCCGCACGTGAAGCCGTCGGATTTGTTGCAGTCCGTCTTGTCGACGGCGTCGAACCAGAGGTCAAAGTCCCCAATTTGGTAGTACATTATGGGTTGGGGGTACACGAGACCGTATGTCAACATAACATCAAGGTTGCCCTCGCCGGTTTTGTCTTCGCTGGTCTCGCCTGTGGTGTTAAAAGTCGTGTCGCTCATGACAAAGAGGGTGGCATCCGGAACTTCTGTGTCGGTGACAAAGGTCTTCATGTAGTCGGAGAGATCGGTGGGGTTGAAGACTTGGTCGTTCAATTCGACGACTGCGAGGGTAGATTGGCTGTGAGTACCGTTAGGCATGTTGTAAAGTGCTTGGATGCATGCTCGAGTGATGTTGTGGCCACAGTTGGAGAGATCCCAAGTGACAGATGAATCCAGCTCTTGCACCTTAGCAGCCTCTGACTTCCGAGCAGGCTTCGATGGCTTGAATTGTCTCGTGGCAGTAAGATGTTGAACAGTCGGTGTGATGAAGTCAACATGTCTTGAGACATGAGCAGGGATGCTGTATTCGTCGACTGCGAGGGAGCGCTTCGAAGTTTCGGTATGCTCGAACATCTTGTACTCCGTCTTGAGAAGTGACTCGGCTTCCGCGATGGTGAGATCCATGCGGATCCATGACTTTGAGCTTGAGACAGTGATGCGGTCTTCTGAGATACCAGAGCTGGTAAGCCACGATGTGACAGTGGTGATTGTTGTCTCCTCGGCGGCAAAGGTTTCGGCTACCTTCTCGGTAGTCCAATGCTTTCCGTAATTTTCGGACGAAGGGTCTGAGACGTCCATGAGCCAATCGTGGCCATTGTCTAAGTTGCGTTGTGTAAGAGCAATTTTGACTGGGACTATTGCACGACGATCGAGTGGTTCATCGCGTTTGGCCCATTTGGAAGCGGATTGCCCATTCCGTCTCTCGTGGATGGTGTAACTAGAAGCAGGTGCAGCGATAACAGAAGCAGCGAAAGTAGAAACTAGAAATAAGATACTAGACTTCATAACGATGAATGAAATAAGAAAGACAAAGGAGAAACAGATAGGAAAGAGGGGTTCTGGTTGGTTAGGATGAATGTGAATTGAGAATGTCCATTTCAGCCGGGAACCTAAGACATCTATATACTTCACTTTAGATGATACTCAGAATAGATCTTGTAGATCTTGTAGATCTAGTCAAGTGTTGACATGAAAAGCCTGACTACTCCGCAATCCTGACTGTGACTTGGACAGAGCCTCTCGCAGCCACAACCGCCTAGTGTTGGAAGGGCGGGTTAGAGGGCGCAAGCCTAGCTGCAGGGGCTCAGCATTTACGTCCAAAGCTGCAGATACCGCGTAGCTTCTGGGAACTTTCATGATTGAGCTCTGAATCCGCAGGAAGAGTTGACGAAGTCGAGGAAGTTGGTGAGGATGGTCTCGAGTCTATTGATGGAGGAGATAATTTGATCTCGATCAGAAGCACGACCACAACCTGCTGGAGTGAAAAGGAGTTTTTGCAAACGAAAAGAATTGAGGCAATCTGACAGATGGTGGCCAACAGATCAACCTAATCTTTCATACCCTGCTAATTAGCTTCTCAATGAGATGAAAGTGGAGAGAAGCTCCTCATCTCATTGGATCTGAGCTACGTAAAGGGAGCAAAAAGCCTCGAATTGGGCACAGCAATCTGGCTTACTTTCAGGGGTCAGATCACGGCGGTCCGACCTGTATCCGCTGCGAGGCTACAGAAAACAGGGCCGCACCAACAGCGCACAGTGGGCTTCATGATTGGCCCTGCCAAACGACTGAGGCGCAGGCAAACTTACCTGACCCCTAAACTTTGGCGGAGTTTAAAATTGGACTTCTCCTGTAGTTGCCGAAGAAAATGAAGAGAACGGCGACTCACAAATGTTACGTGAGTTTGCATTAATTTGCACAAACCATGCCCTCGAGAATCATGCAATCGTAAGGAATTAATGGAATAGACTTACAAAGTTGTTCGTCTAGAGGACCTGACAGGCTAGAGCTCTGTGCCGTAGGCCTCGTTGGCGCTGACCGAGGCTGTGGCTTTAACATCAAATAAGCGACCGCAGCACAAAGCGAAGCCGCCTCGGCCGCGTACGGAAATAGAAGCGGGAGGCTGACTCTTGTGATGGACCTCGACGTCCAAGTTGTGAATGGCTTCTCCTCAGCAATGAGGATGGATCTGCGTTAGTGAGGTCGATCAAACGCCGACCTTGAGAAGGAGTATTCAACATCGGCCACAAGCGGCCGATAACTCGACCAACCTTTAAGCTGAGCCGGCCGACTCGGCTGAGATTCAAGCCACCAGCTTTTGGATGTGTGGTACGCGATTGGGGATTTGTGGTGGAAAAGGCTATTGATCGCCGTTGAAAAGGAAGCCCCCGCCCATTGAGACTCATATCAGCGCTTCCGCAGACCTTTGACACGTAACCTTGCACCAGGCACTGACCACTTCCTCCGACCCCTCCTCGCAGAGACTCTGCGTCTTCTCCATCTTGCTCATTGTTCGGTCGTCATAGCTGTGGGTCGTGGGATCGTGGGATCACAACAGGGTGGAGACTCTGCCGCAACCTCGCAGAGAGCAAGCGCTCCTGCTAAGAGTTAATTCGTACATCTCAGAGTTTTGTTGGCTCGACTTGTTGGTCGTGAGATCTTGTTGCCTTCGTGATGTCCTGGCTGCGGCCAAACGCATAAAGTCAGCGAAGCTGCGTCTTTTTGCCACGAAGAAGGAAGCTCACTAGCATCAAGCTGCGGTTTTTGTGGGCGGAGTTGCCTCTCTGTCTGTATCCCGTGCCTCTTCCATGTTCGCGTCTGCCCGCTCTAGTTCCTTTTGGTGCCTGGTCATACGTCGAATCTCTGCTCAAGTTTGACACATTCCACATCCGGTCCTACAACTGTAAGGCTTTCATTCATCGAAAATAGCGAGCAGGTTTAAGCTAGATTGAATTGTTCTCTTCCGCACACATCTCGTTCTCCTTGTCAAGTGGAAAATTTAGAAGCCAATATTATGTGAGCTTCTCAAGTATGTTGTATATTCTCGAAAAGTACAACGAGGAAGCCCCTTCAGCTTAATACGTCAAGTTGATCATCACAGTTTTCTGGTCTGTATACGCTCTCAAAGCCGCACTACCATTCTCCCTACCCAGCCCACTTTCTTTCGTTCCCCCAAACGGCGTGTGCCTGAAGCTCAAGCTCACGCAATTCACGCCCACCATCCCGCTATCGAACTCACTCGCCACCCTCAGCGCTCGATTCACATCCTGCGTAAACACCCCAGCCATAAGCCCAAAATTCGTATCATTGCACTTCGCAATGACTTCTTCCTCAGTCTTGAAGGAGTTCAGCACCGACACGGGGCCAAAGATCTCCTGTCTAAGGATTTCGGCTGTGTCGGATACGTTAGTGAAGACGGTAGGTTGGATGAAGTATCCTTCAGAGCCGACGCGGCTTCCACCCGTGAGGAGCGTGCCCTGGCCATCCTTGCCTCGCTCAATGAATCCCGAGACGCGCTCGAATTGCGCTTTATCAACAAGCGGGCCCATCATCGTCGATTGTGTGTCCGGATCGCCGATCGTCTTCGCCGCTTCGAGGAGGGCTTTCTTGTAGCCCTCGACAAACTTGTCATAGATGCCTTCCTGGACATATACGCGGGTGGCTGCGAAGCAGATCTGGCCGGTGTTCATGGTCAACGCTCTCGCGGTCCAGGTGATGGCGTTTTCTAGGTTCGCGTCGTCGAAGACGACAGCGGGGGATTTGCCGCCCAACTCGAGCGTCACGCGCTTCAGGTTGGACTTTGCGGCTGCCTCTTGGATCCGCTTGCCGGTGGGAATCGAGCCGGTGAAGGAGATTTTCCGGATTCGCATGTGGGCGGAGAGGAGAGCGCCTGTGCTGCCGTCTCCGGAGAGGACTTGAACAACTCCAGGTGGGAAACCAGCTTCGATGATCAAGGGGCCGAGTGCCAGAGCAGCGAAAGGTGTTTTCTCAGAAGGCTTGAGAATGAAGCAGTTCCCAGTGGCAAGAGCAGGCGCCATCTTGCTGCAAGCTGTCGCCATTGGCCCATTCCAAGGTATGACTCCAGCAACAACACCAAGGGGCTCGTTTCTCACGATCTTGAGAAATCCATCATCCTGTGGGAATGATTCCCCCGCAAACTTGTCGATCCACCCAGCAAAGTATCTGAATGCTTCCGCTGCGAATGCCGGCTCGCGAGTGCCAATGGTGGCGATTGGCGCACCCAGCGTAATTCTCGAGAGCTCGGCCAGTGCCACGCTGTGTTTCTGAATTAGGTCGGCGAACTTGAGCATTATTTCGCGTCGGGCTTGGCCGGGGAGTTTCCTCCATGCTGGGAAGGCTTTCTCGGCTGCGTCAACCGCTGCATCGACATCTTCGGCCCCTGCGAGGTCGACATCGTTCGCTACCAAGGAGCCATCTTTCGGGTTGAATAGCTCCAACTTCTTGGAATTCTTGGAGGCAATGTACTTGCAGACAATCAGCAGATTTCTTAGACTCGGGATAACGAGAAGCACGTACCTCGTTGTTGATGAACAGCTGCTTGGGCAGATTCGACTTGCTGAAGTTGAAAGCCATTTCGAATGAATGTTGTTAGACGAGGTTGGTGGGCAAAGGAGCAAACATGTGGATGAACGCGAAGTTCATATACCCTCGTCTGACCAAAAGTTCAGGTCTTGTCCATGACCGCATGCTGCATTGTCCTTCCTGAAATCACTTCTGAGTCGACGGCATTCGGGGGCGAAACAATTCAATTGGAACTTGGATCTGCATGGCCTGCTGGAATACGCGCCAAGACGATTGAACCATCACAAAATCGGGGTGTAGAGGACCAATAATCCGTGGAGTTGAGCGGTAGTGCTTACCAGACCTTGTGCCTATTTTTGTGCTTACTTTCAAAGCGGAGTTCCCGGGGATCGCACATGGCGGGGAAACGGACATAAGCTGGGGTCCCGAATAACCTTACTGTAACGGGAACGACCGCAGAGAGAAACATTTGGGTGAGAAGTACGGGCTGACCTTTTGCTGCATGCGTTATTTGTGTGATCGGTTTCGAGTAATCAGCTGTCGAGCGATACTTTAGGGGTGTCTCTCGCTTAAACATAGGGGCCTGCTCAGCAACGCGACCCGGCAGAAAACAGCGATGTGTTGATGCCAAACCTCTGCCCCGAGGCTCTCCAGCACGGTATTCAGGGTGCTGCACTTCAAGTAGGATGGCATGATGGGAATCCTCCCGGAATCTGATATGAGCCGCAAATTAATCATCGGTACGTGCCCATTGCTTGTCTTCGACTCCAGTGGCAGCACGCTAAGACTGCTTCGTCATTAAAGTGGGGGAAATGTTCTTGCTTTCTGAAAATTTTGCACTGCCAATTGACACACTTATCTCAACTCTCACTTCGTCAATTGCACGCTAAGCGTTCTATAACATGGAGAAGGAAGAAAACTTGGAAGAGCGGTCCCTGAGACAATTCGACGCTCTAGTAGAGCGGGGTAATCTGCTGTGGCGAACAACGACCCCGCAATTGATCAAAGCGGAACCCTTCAACGTATGTCAGCGATCTCACCCCTCAGCACCCATAGCTTCTATCCTACAGGTTCCTTTTATCTCTGTAAACATAGCAGTCAGCTGACCTGCTTAACCCCGCAGTTCCAATTCCGCTCCGCCACCTCCTTGACAGTCAAGCCCATCCTCTCATCCACCGACCCCGGCCGCAGCAAACCCACAAACGCCTTCTCAGACACGGATCCAGACTTCCTCCTCTCTCACATCGGGCCCTCTCACACTTTGATCCTCAACAAATACTGCGTCGTCCGTCCCCAGTTCATCCTGCACACCAACGATTTCGTCCCGCAGTCTGATCACCTGACCGAAAGTGACCTCGATGCTGCTTGGACTGTACTTTCCAGTTTGACTAGGAGGAAGTATATCGTAATCTACAATTGTGGCTTTGAAGGCGGGAGTAGTATCGGGCATAAACATCTGCAAATCCTGCCTAGACCAAGCGAGGGCGATGGCTTTGAGTTCTTCCCTGATTTGTTGGGGATATCTTTAGGTCTGTGTACTTCTTCCTTCCGTCAAAAAGAACTCTAGAACTAATACTTAGGTAGATACATTCACAGTCCCAAAAATCCCTTTCCAACACGCAGTGAAGAAACTCCCCCCTTCACCAAGCTCAACTCAACTGATTACGATATATCAGAGCTTGATTGACCAGGCAAGAGTGAACGAGGCGGCTGGACACAACGTCTTGCTTACAGAGGGCTGGATTCTGGTTATCCCACGGCGAAAGGGAAGAAAGGGGATCCTATCTGCGAATGCCGCCGCGATGGCAGGCATGGTGTGGGTTACAGGAGAGGAAGAAGTGAGGCAGTGGGTGGAGGCTGGACCTATGAATTTGCTTTGTGAATTTGGAGTTGTTGATGAAGCTGTCACGGCCGTATAGAAGTGCTAGACTGCTATATTTAAGCCTTATATAAGGTAGGTATAGAATAATAATATAGATATATTCGAGTTGCTCCTCATTTTCTTGGTAGGGAAGCAGAGTTCAGAGAGGTAGGAAAAAATTGTGATCATTTTGGAAGGTACTAGAAATTGAGCAGCCCCATTATCTAATTATCAACGTTTTGCTACATAATCTATCCGTCTGACGCTCATTTCGAAGGGAGTTTTGGGGGGAAAGCAGAAAAGGGGCGCAGGGACGTATTTGCGCTTTAGAGTCACGTGATCTTGACTAATTGGTCACTCTCGGTCTGCTCCTCGGACATTTTTTCTCGTCTCGAGCTCGACTTCTTCCGGATTATCTCTCTCTTTTTGATTTTAAGAAGCCAAAAGCTTCTAGTCTTGTCCCAGTTTTGTGTGACAAGCATCCAATTGATGAGAATGGATCCACTTTTGATGCCTGCTCCTCGCAGGGGTCGACTCCGACGCCATGAAACTTCGCCCGAATGACTCCTGAACCTAAGCACATTCTTGATCGCTTTCATCGTCTCATCCAAACCTCAGTTTGAGATCTGCCATTGGATCAAGAAACCTGTCTTCGTCCACTGCGCACCATCACATGTCCTTACCATATCAACGGTTCCCGAAGCTCGACGACCATTTGTTCAACCCTCCTCACATTCAACCTCCTGAGTAAGAGGCCCCTTCTCTCGAAATGGCAGGCCACAGTCCCCTCGAGACGCTCTCGACTGAAATTTTCGAGAACATCATCTCTCAAATCGACGAGCCTCAGGGTCTGAGCAGGCTTTGCCTGGTATCACATGCCATATATGAAAGAGCTGTCCCAAAGCTCTATCAATCTTGGACGTACCACGGCCTTGACCATTCAACGAAATCGCTGCGAAACTTCCTGCAAACCGTGATCTGGCGACCGGATCTCGCTGCTCACGTGCGAACGTTGGATGTTCGCGAGTGGGGCCATTGCCGTCGATTGGAGAACGAATATGGCTGCCCGTGGAGCGATAAACGCGAATGGGTCAATATTAAGTACGAGGATGTGAAAGAAAGACTCGAAGATTGGGGATATCATCTCCCGGATTATCTTTCGGGAGAAGTTGGAGGTGCGGATGAAGACTACGAAGACTCAGATGCGCAAAGCAACGGATCTGACTCGTCTGAGGAATTCTCGGGCTCTGATGCTGAGGATGGGTCGGATGTGGATGTAGAACAACTGATCACTGATCGGGAAGATGATCTTTACAGCATTCTCAAATCTTCGTCAAGGACCTCCGCCTCCAATAATGAAATGAGAGCTTTCTGGGACAGAGCGATATATCTACATCTTCCTGAGACTTTGACACAAGAGGTCTCACAGCTTTTTCGAACGGTTGCCATCGAAGCTGGTTTGGATCGAGATGTTCTTGTCAAGCACCACGCTTCTGTTTATACAGAAAATCGCAACTTCGCTGTCTTGATTGCTCACCTGCTGGCCAGTCTCCCCAATCTTCAGCATCTGTACATGGTCTTCACAGAGCCAGATTATTGGACAGAAGAGCAGAAAGCGATTCCGAGAATGCTAGAGGAGGCATTCAATAACGAGGATAACCAAATTCTGCAAAGCCTCGAGACGCTGCACATTTCCAGCGCTTTGCGTCAGTTCAAATATCCCCATGTAGATTCTAGACTGACACTCTCTCAGATATCAGTCCTGTCAGTTATCGCGAGTATGATCTGCAGCTGGGATTCATCCTCCCGTTCATGAGGCTCAAGAATCTTCGAACCTTGTGGACACTCGTGCCACATACGCACATGGATCGCAGCAATAATCCACCTCCCGACATTGATGCGTACTCACAAAAGTCTGGCATCACGCATCTAGTCCTCGATGAAGCAGACCTCTTTCCCAGCGACGCCTTGAAAGTCTTGAACGTTCCCATAGCTTTAGAAAGTCTCCGATGGTCCCAAGAGTTTGTTTGCTTCAGTTTGGGTTCCTGCTATTCTCCATTTCATACTTTGATCGGCGATGCTCTCAGAGCACATAAAGACACCTTGGTGGAGCTCAATCTTGACATTCGACATCGTTACTGCAAAGGTCAAGGACATGCTGCGAGCCCGTATGCTGCCGCTGACTTTCGGTTGCCTTCCTATGTCTGGAGCGACGAAGATTTCATTCGCCTCCCTCGAGATGCGATACTCATCGGCTCGCTGAAGGACTTTGCTGCGATGAAGAAGTTGTCAATCGACGCCACGGCCCTCTGTGGCCATCAGAAGTGGGTTCCAGCATCAGCTCAAATGATCCATTCTCTCCCACCAAACCTAAATACGTTGAATCTCAGGGTCATACTACGACGAGGTGATGCAGAAGCTCGTTCTGAATCGAAGCCACCATCTAGAATTGACAACACGCTTTGGATATCGCACTTCATGGACCTAGTCCGGAATGCAGAAAGCCAGCTGCCGTCTCTCAAGAATATCGGCATCCTGATCCATGGTCGCGACTGGCCGGCGGCCGAAGACGACTTTCTGTTCGAAGAGATTAGAGAAGAATGCTTGAATGCGGGCTTGAAGCTGAGGATTGAAGATGAACCCTTCGGGACGAAAGTGCCTTTTTTCAAAGAGCAGACGCAGGATTGGTGGATTGGTAGAGACCGCTGGCATCAACGGCAACCGTTACATTACATACACTAGAGGTAATCTAGAAGTCTTAACTTACGAATACGGTGCTCTGATTCGCAGTAGTTGATCAATCACATTGAGTTCGAGGTCCCCAAATGGATCGCCGACACATCATCACCCGGAACCTTTCTTCCGCATCCCTCACCCTCAAGCCCCCAATTCTCTCCCTCGCCCCCAATATACACAACCACCTACCACCACACATCACGCCCTGCCCCCAATCTATCTCCCCCACCTCTCATTCAGCCGCTCACCCACAATAAACAGGTCAAGGTCTTCCCCACACCAAATCTCCAACCCACTCATCGAATCAGAAAGGTGTCCGTCCCCACCTCGACGCCACATGCAGGGGCCAGACAGGGGCCAAGATCCGCGTTTCAACGGCTCGTTTCTGTTGCACGTCGAGTCGCCACGGCTTTCTCGTTTTTTGTTGCAGGTCGGCAGGCCGGCTACAGGATCCCGTAAATGCCGGGTTTTTGTCTGGAGGGAGGTTTGGGTTTGGAGGGTGGGGATCATGTGATTTTGTTATCGGATGATAATGAAGTTGGAGGGGTGATGGATGTGGTCTTGATTACAGAGGGATGCTTTAAGAGCTGAGGCGGGGATAAGCTGGAGTTATAGATTCTGAAGTCTGACGAGGCGATGTGCTATGCAGGCCGATGGGTTGATGTGAAAGGCACGTGATGCAATTACTATGCCAAAGTCCATCCCTCTTCGTCGCACTTTCTTATCAAACGCCTGGTGTCGCACTTCAAAGCATAGATTTGTCCTCTGTCACGGCAATCGAAGCTCTCACTCTCCTAAGTCTCGACTAGCCGATGGCTCGGAGTTGTCTAGTTCATGCAATGTTGATTGAGAATTGGGATAGCTATGGAGGGATTGGAGAGTAGCGGTATTGAAGGATGAGGCGGAGGGTGCGCGTTAAAAGGAAGGTTGGATGAGAGATAAGGAGGGACTGACTGATTGGGCTTTTATCAGAGGGTGCGGGGTAGGGTACCTCCTCCGTAGGTGTGAAGGATCGAGGGGTAGGTCAGGTGATTCAGGTCAGTCAAGCTCCTCGCTCCTCTGAATCATCCAATCCAAAAATCTATAGTCCAGCACCTCTACTCATCTCAAGTTCAACATAGGTTGTTCTTTTGAAACTTCTCTTCCTAGGTCGAAACTGATCAGGCTTCTTTAACCGTAGCTTACTTGAAAATCGATATTGTTTTGGTTTTCCCAGGGTTGAAAGCTGGCTTTTATATCGAAGAAAAAGTTATTGCTCCCTCTTCCCCGAAGTTCCCCTACCTCCACTTATTTATCAATATATACACACAAAGCGAGGTTTCAGCTATACTATATACCTAGTCACAAAGTTCCATCAGAGTGAGCTCCTCAGGCAAGTGTCTACACCCCCAAAAGCTCAAAATACCTTCCATCATCTCCTTCTCTATCCTACTCCACGTCATCTGCCCCGCATCATTCCCCAGTCCAGCCAAATACTCAAAACTATGCAAGCCAACCACGCTCTCCCACCGTCCCATATCCCCCACCTCCACGACCGCCGCGCCACGGAACCGTTCCCAGCTCTCAATCGGCCCGAGGAATCGGTACAAGGTGCTCGTTTGCAGCACTAGAGGCGTCACTTTACGCACTCCGTGGCTGGTCTTGACCCGTGGTCCTCGACGAGGAACGACGCGGAGGCCCTGATAGGCAGCATTCGAAGGATAGTCAGGGAGGGAGAAGGCGAATTGTCTCTGCTCTTTGCCGTCTACTGCATAAGCGGCATCGCGGATGTTGTTCGCTGGAGGACAAACGATGTGCAGACGGGTGTTTTGCACGATCTGAGAGGGTTCGGTTTCGTTGGCTTTGGTCCACCACAGTTGGGATGGGGAGGTGATGTTTGAGAAGGATGTCTCGTCTTCGGGCTTGACGAGACATATGTCGTACAGGAAATCATCTGGATGTCGGCTATCTTTGTTCAGGGAAAATCCCTTTTCGGTATCGAAACATCGCGCTACAGTTCCAATCTAGAGGCGACGCTGTCAGTATTCGCTCGGTCTCGTGTGGGAGGGCATGAGATGTCTCAACTCGTTTATCCATACCTTGTGAAGTGGATCGACTTTCGTCCATACATGAAGACCTATCACATCAATGACCTGTTTGCCAACGGGGTGTCTGACATGATCCATTATCCTGGGGAGGACGCCGTGCTCTTTCCGGGCTTTGCAAGCTGCTTCTAACGCTGCTGATGTTGGGATAGTGATCATCACAGTGCCGGTATGATCGCGGATTTTGACTCCAACAAAGCAAGATACTCCACTTTCAAATGTCTCGCCAACCACAACTTCGCACGGGTTGTGGGGAGGTCTTGCTCGAGAATCTCCTAAGTTGTTATCAACAGTGGGTCTGGGAAGTTTCGCACTCCCATTCATAGTGTTCGATGGTTTTACGGCTCCATTTATGTTGTTGGTGTGGACATGATCAGTTGACGTCTGCTTTGGGTGAGAATTGACATTCGATGAGGGGTCTTGGATGTTGGTCTGATCAACTTTATCTTTATGTAGTCCATTTATAGAACTTATTGCCCCTCCATTGGTGCTCGGTGGTCGAGGACTTCTCGCAGAATCTTCTGTGCTCCCCCTAAAGGTAGGATGCGACGACTTGGAATCTCGAAACGTTGTTTTTCTTTTCAGCGAACGTAAAGACGTGACCGAATTCGAGGCAACCTTGGAGAAGCGGAATCGGGGTGGTTTTGGCTGACTCGATGCAATTGCATCGGAGAATGATACATTCAACCCTCCGATCTTCCTTGGGAAAGTCATTGTTTTCCCCTTCGCCTCCTTCGTGTTCAACATGACTTGCAAAGTGCCATCTAGCCACAGACAGAACTCGTGAGGCCATACTACACTCGCGATGTCGAGGAGATCTGTAGGCGAGTACTTGCTTGGGTCGATTGCCCTTTTGATAGGGTCTTCGCCCTTCCATTTGAACTTGGGTGGCTTCTCGATTGACTGGGGATGGACAACAACAGTTTCGCCATCCTTATAAAGTGGAATTGGCGTGTCCTTCATGATATTTACATCCGGCTCGCAGGTCCAGGCTTCCTTGTGCTTCTGAAAACAACGTTCAATGAGAAGTGGCCGTCCGGCTATTGTGATGTTGCCTTTCTGGATAATAGGCTGGGTGCCTTTGGATGAGTCTCCTATTCCTGCTCTAGCTCGCTCCGAGTTTTCATCCTTGGTGAGCCCTGACAGGTCTCCAGGATCCCCGTCATACCACCAAAAGTTGTCTTTGTATGTGCATTGCGCTCGGATCGATGTTGGAAGCCTTCTCTTAATATCATCCTTGTTCGCCTCTGTCACTTTCTCCCCAGGAAATAATTGAATCTCCAACAACTGGCTATCAATGCTGTTCTGAGAATCGCGATGACGGAGTACTGAAAATTGACTTAATCGGTTCCTCGAGTGCTGGCTTTTTCGCCGAGTCTGCTGGAGACTCTTCGACTGCCCCTCGGAGATGGCTGAACCTTCGATTGCTGGAGGAGCAACAGTCCCTGAGGTTATCGTCTCCAATGACTTTTTCCCTTGCTGTACTAGAGCAGAATCCACATGGGACCCCTCAAATCCTCCTTGTGACACCGACTCAGAAGAGCCAATCCCAGGGAATGTTGCAGATCTTTGGGCTCTCCTGCTCTCCTAGTGCACCCAAAAGGGTCAGTTATGCTGAGATGGAAAGGCTGAGCAGTCAATTATCAGAGTGACAAACCTTCATAGATTTCAACGTATCCCTAACTTCATTGAGGACATCCCCAATAGGCTTTTTGGCACGCCCATCGCTGTCTGTTCTGCGCAAGGAGAACTCTGGCATTCCAGCTTCCAAGTTGATGGAAGCGGAATCACTCTCAGGATCTGCTCGCGTAGACTCTGGACTCGTCGATGTCGACCAAACGCCAGCTCCTTGGAGATCCTGCGTATCTTTCTCATGACCCTGCACCTTCTCACGAATCCAAGGTACTTGGGATAGATATTGCCTAGTATCCTCGGAGACGTGCGACCAACTCTCCAGGCCTTGGTCTGACAGGACCGAGCTCAACTTCAACATACTACCAACCATCGCTGGGGAACAGATGGGCCAAGGAGGCACAAGGAGGATGAATGGCCAGTGTGTGGAACGCAACAGCGATACAGTATATGAAAACCAGGAGGAAAATTCTGAGCTGAGTATCAGAAAAGGGTATCATAAGCTTATGAGTAGTAGAACTAGGCTCGGAACATGCAAAGGAAAAGATGTCGGGGCTGATCTTTTGTTGGGAAGCAGAATGGCTGCCAGCCTCGAGTTTTGTGGTGTCCATGACCGAGGCGGCTCAAGAGGGCCAATTCGCCACATTGTTGTCTCAAATGAGAGGGAATGAGGCTCCGTTCAATATAGGAAGCCCGCAGAGCTGGTGTGGCACTGCTTCCATGCCCCCAAGCCCTCGAGCAGACATGCGCCAATCAATAACCGGCGTCGAACCTTCGAGTCAATCACGCAGCTGTGTGTGGCTTCCACAAGCCCCGCAGCGAGCCTGCCTTGAGGCCCGGAACGACCCTGTGATCCCCTGCAAAATATTGGGGCGGGACCGGTGAACTGTTTGGGTTGAGGCAGCGGTTTGCGCCGTGGCAAATTCCCTGGGAAAATGAAACATCAAAGTTGCGGCGCTGGGGCTGACTCTTTGTCGGTGGCTTTTGTCATGCCACGCGCCATCACCGCGCCTGCCCCTCCATCATCAGCCCACCAGAAGTAGGGACTCTATAATTTCCAGGCCCCAACTTTGACCTTAACAAACTCAAAGCCCACCGCTAATCGATTTTCTTCTCATCCATTTTCGTCTCGTCAAGCAACGCCTGATGGCGCCAGGTCCCCTTCCTGCAGCTAAAGATGCTAAAGACGAAGATCTGGTCCGTCTAGCAAATATCATCACTGGAAGGAACCGAGAAGAACAGAAGCTCCCAAGTGGTCATAAGACGGTGACCCGACTTGAACCATATACCAGATATCTCTACCGCCACCTAGCTTACCACCAAACCCCGCAACTCAATGCAATCGACTGGTTTGAGAAGACGATCAAGTACTTCTCAGACAACCCAGTCGCGCAAATAGTCGACTTTCTCGGAGATTCGCGATCAGACTTCCCTAGAGAAAAAGGGGACAAATCTATGCGGGACCTGACTTTGGCTTGTCTGTCGTACTGGCTAACAATCGGCATTTTGCACCGAGTTTTCGACGATGTCGAAGAGACCAGGGAAACGATCCAGAACTGTGTGACCAATCTCAACGCACCATCAGAGCAGAAGCAGCCAGCAAGGACGGAAGATGATATACGTACTGGGCATATAAGCGTCAAAGAATTGGTCCAGAATGGAAGACTGATTCCTCCGGCGGGAAATTATACGGATCCACTAAAGAGCATCAATGTGTCAGCGCTGAATGTACACCATCTTGTCAAGTTTGGACGGCTGAAGGTTAAATGGACCACGGATATCAGCCACCACCTCTTGATCGACGAGGAAGATAGGTATCTCTATCTTTTTGCTCTGCCTTGTGTCTTTGAAGTGCAACAAGCCTTTGCCTCAAACGAAGCCGTGAAGGCATTCCAGTGAGTCCCTCATTCTGCTCCTGCTCTCACCTACCTTCAGCCTTGCACTGATGTAAATTTGCTCTCCAGAACCTTCATACCAGCCCAATACACGGATGAAATTCGCCGTTCGTACTGGCTGCTCTTTGGGCGAGAGCGAAAAGGTCGCATAAGCTTCAAACACGCCGTTAGAGGAGATCGAGATCTCAAGGCCGATGACGACGCAGCCTTGGTGGAATTGGCAATAAAGTACAACGAGAAAGACACTGTATGGGCCAGAGAGAAGTTCGTGCATCTGTGGCCTCGCATTCTTGATTTGAAGAGTCACCTCGATGGATCCACGCCAGAGAGCTGGTGGGGCTTGATATGGCATGATAAAACGCAGCCTTACGTGTTCGTCCCGGCAATGTGAGTCTTTCCCCGCAACAATTGACTCGAAGCCTTTTGGCTAATCTTTGGGTGTAGAATCAGCGGAATACTCTTTCTTCTAGCACTTGCGTCGACGGGTGCTACGATTGCCCAGACTTGGAAGGCTTTTCAACCAGCTCCTCCGTCTCTTCCAACGCCCACTGGTCGCTGAGTACCAAACTATACGTACATCTCAAACAGCAGTATAATCAGATCCGAGAGTCGGTCCTGCTTCTCCGGCAGGCCTTCTCTGGCCTTCAACAGTCAGAGGAGAAACCGAATGCTTGGAAAGAGTATCACACTCACTACGAGCTGCTCATACGTTGACATGAAAGATCTTTTCACCGGTTTTGCAGGTGAGTCACATTCTAACCATCCGAAAAGAACAAGTTCTGATGCCCAGATCTAGATAAGAAACTGCCAGAATGAACTTGCTTGGAACTGGCAATCATGCTCCTCCTTTGAAGCGATGCCTGGGGGAATTCCGTATCTAGCATATCAATCAAACATCTAGTCTCCGAATATCATGAAATAGCATCGCAGACGCTTTTCCAAGACTGTTTAATCAGCTAACAGCGTAGTCGCCCAATGTACAATGACCCGAGATTAGGATGATGGGTGTTGGCAAGATGTTTGCAGCTGATGTGAATTTGCAGTTGAGGACTCAGCACTTGCTGTGCCTTCGTCACGCAGAGAGAAGGGAGTGATATGCAGCTGCAATTATTCATTTCGTACGAGTTCTCAAAAATTCTCGGAGGCACAGCGAGAATAAGCTGCAGGATCCAACTTCATCGACTGTTCCGATGCAATCGCCTTGCTTGAGTGAGTCCTTGCTTGAGTGAGTGTAGGTCAGTTTGTGGTTACCTTCCCCTGTCAGCTCTGTCAGACTGTCGTTCTCTCACCAAATTCGTTGATCTTACTCGTCCAAGATCCATACAGGCTTCGAGCTAGTCTCCGTAAATATCCAGCCAGTCAGAGTCAATTCGTATTGGTTCGCGATGCATGCTTACAAGTATCCCTGTCCCGTGTATCCAACACTAGCCGCCTCAATCGCAGTATATAAACCTCTCAAACTCATAAAACTTCTCCAGAATCAACCCATATCACTTCTTCATCATTATTATCATTCCCTGAAAGAAGAAAAAAAGATGGCAACCAAACAATCCCACACCTTCAAAGTCATCGGACCCTTCACCTTAAAAGTAGACATCTACACACCATCCTCCTCATCAACCCCTCCCTACGATCCAGAAACCCCAATAGTCCTCTGGCTGCACGGCGGTGGTTTCGTCGCAGCCGATCGTGCCTGCCTGCCTCCTCACATCGTGCAGTCCTGCCTCTCACGGAACTGGCCTCTAGTGTCCGCCGATTATCGCAAACTGCCGCAAACGAGCGGCACTGATGTTTTCGAGGATGTGAAGGATGCGTATCGCTTTGTGGTGGAGAAGGTTCCGGTATTGTTGGGTGGGGAAGGGAGGTGTGAGAGGGTTGTTGTTATGGGTGCTAGCGCTGGTTTGTCCTCCTTCAAACCTACTCCTATTAATTTCTTGGGAAGAGGAAATTGGAAAGGGCAGGCTGATCAAGGAGAATAGGAGCGTACTTCTCACTTCTTCTCGGTCACAGCGTATCCCCGCGCCCGATTGCAGTCCTAACTTATGGCGGTATTCCGAGTGTCTCAGTCCCGTTCTTCAACAGCTCCATTGTCATGGGCCCACCAGGCAAGCCTCCTATGCAGCAAACGCAAATCCAAGCTTTTCTCGACGAGCCTGCTAGTATTGGCTCTACCCCCAACTCAAGAGCATTCCATCCCTCTAGCTTAAACTCAGATTTGAGTCGGAATTTGGAGTTTGTGATGCCAAAGGATGAGGAAGGGAAGAGCGGCTTCGAGAGGATGGCCCTTGTGCTATGGTTTATTCAGACTAACGCGTATCCTGAGAAAGCCTTGTTGGGGATTGTGGATAAGAGGCTGGGTGATGAGGGCTGGAAGGACTTTCCGGGCACGGTGCTGGTGCATGGTGACAAGGATGTGGTGGTTCCGTATGAACTTTCTGTTGAGTTGAGTAAAGTCATCGGCAAGTTGCTCCATTCTTTTACGGTTACTGAAGCTTCGCGAGAGGAGGCAAGACCCCATTGGATTTAATACTCTGGAGTTGTGTGACTGTCTGGAGATTGAGAGTATTTTACGTGGGGCTTGACACACTAACGAAACATAGGACCAAAACCTGCAAAGCTCTTTACAGCAAAAGGTCAAAATCATAACTTTGAAGGGCCACTTTTTCTAGGGGATCCTGGACTCGCTGTTGTCGAAGAAGCATGGGCTGCATTGGATGATATTGTGAATGCGAAGAGCTGACGATGAGTTGGTGCTGTCAGAAAGTGACGTTGATCAAGCACTTAGCTCCCATCACCACCTATATCAGCACGCACTCTGAGCATTAGAATTGAGCATCTTCATCATTCCTGAATATATTTCCAACAGGTGCTATTTGCGAGCTCTGAGACCTATCCGCGAAACACAGAAATAACGCTCTTCATTCAGGCCTAATTCAAGTCAAGATACGCCCTTGCTACCATCCTTGACTAGATCATTCAAGCCGAGACTATCGCCATGAGTCCAAACAACATCAAGAAGCAGTCGCTCGATTTTCCACTCTCCGTCTACCTGGCGAAAGTCCCAATAATAATACCCCCCCTCAGAAAATGTTTTCCCAATATCATGAGCATCGATCCCACACACTGCGATTAAAGAGCTGCGACCTTTCGCTTTACCCTCACCCTCCAAAAAGATCTTGAAGTTCGACGAAAGGTGCTACAAACATCTCAATATCAACTTTGCTCCATTTCCGAGCCATGAAAATCTTACCTGCATGCGGTGAAACCGAGACTCGGCTTCGAATGCCCATTTCCCAAGACCTTCACGTCTATAGTGGGTTCCGAAAGGGTAAGTGACCTGGCAATCGTGTGTGAAGAGTTGTTGCCAGCTTTCTTCTAGGTTGTCGCTGCGGGTCTTGAATGCATCTAGTCTGTACGCGTAATCATTCAAGAGATCGGTGATGCGTTTTTCCTCATAGAGATACGTCACTTTGTCTTCAAACGATGTAGGTGTTTGAATCTTCGATACATTTTCATTGAGTAGAGGTTGTTCTGGGCGTCCTGGATGAATTGAGGATATGGTTGTCTCATGGTTCAATTTCCTCGAATCCTAAGAAGGATTCTGTCAGTTTCAATTTTTGGAAGCAGTACTAGTAAATCTGAACTCTATTGTATTCATCAATTCAAAGTGGCCTAAGTACTCACGTCCTTTGGACCCACACCCGTAGGATCTTCACCAGTCGTCCAAGTAATAGTCAAATGCACCTTCGCAATCCTCCACACCCCATCCTCCTTCTTCAAAGTCCAATTATAGAAGCCTCCCTCATCAAAATGCTCACTAAACACCTCCCTCTTCTTCATCCACTGCGCAATACAGTTCGTCCTCACGAACGCCTCTTGGCGCTCCTCACTGGCATACGTGACATCGAAATTGCTGCTCAGCAGCTGGCACTGCTCGAAATAGCTCACGCCCCCAAACGCCCAGCTTCCCATCCCCTTCCTCCCTTCGTGCTTGCCGTACGGATAGATTGCCACGCCGTCGACGGCGAAGAGATTCTCCCATTGCTGTCTTTTGGATAGATCGTAGCAGGCCTCATCGTGGAGAGCGGTGTAGCGGTTCAGTAGAGCTACGATTGCTTGGCTGTCTTGAACCTTGGCAAGCTCGGATTGGAGATGTCGGACGGTTGTTTGTAGATCAAGAACTAGTTTGCGTAGATCGATTTCGGTACCGTTTGTGTGGCCGTTTGCATGCTCGTTTGTACCGTTCGTGCCGTTGGTGTCGTTGATTGCCATGGTAAATCTCATACAGCTGTAGTGAAAAGAGTCAGAATTGTAGAACGATAGAACTTTAGACCCCGCGGACTCGAGTAAAGAGATACAAAGGAACTTCTTTATAGTGGTTCTTAGCCCTAAAACTATCAACCCCAAGTTCCCCATGGTCTTTATATTTCTCTTCCATCGATTCCTATTGGGCAAACAAAATTCAGGAAACGAATCTATCTACTTTCTCCTTAAACTTTGATAGGTGAGGAATTGACGATGGAAGTTTCCGCGCCTTCCTATTGGATGGTGTCAGACTAAGTCTTCCAGTGGCTGTAGAGGGCTACACTTGTGGGATTCGGCTCCCTCACCCCACAGAGCCCCACAAGCGCTGGAAATGGCAAAATTGCCTTGCAAAGTACTTTTTGTTTACGCTCAGCAAGATCTAGTCTTCTTGGTTCCTCTACTTGGTATATTGCCTCGTGTACAGCTCATGATTACCATTGAATGTTACAGATCAGTTGGAAGTGCATTAGAGGGGATAATTTCTATGCATGACAGTGGAAGTAGTATGCGTATGATGGACCTGAAAACTCAACAAAATCTGGGTTTTGGGCTCTCCTGTCAGAGAATGGGTCATTTCTGGAGGACTGGAGCGATCTATAACACAAAAGGCGTTGTACTTAAATTGAAATTTTGGTTTAAAGCTTGCGATTTTGAATGAATTTAAATGCATTTGGACTAATTGCGTAACCAACTTTCATACTGCAAAAAAGAACTGCTATAATTTTGGTGAATAATTATAACGACCAAAAAATGTTTTCTGCCTTTCTACTATCAGAGTGGCCACCTTTTCACATGGCTTCCTCCTGCGCCTTGCCCCGACCCCACAAAATCACCCGCCCACAGAGATTACAAGACCTCCGAAGAATCAAATATAAAGTTCTCAGACCGTTGCCTTGGATATTTCTGAACCATTCCCCATATCATCAACCGAGGCTGATGCAATCGCAGAACCATGGTGAGGCTTTTCTTCCAGGTGACGAACTTGTTCTGCTTTGTCACGCAGTTCATTGGTAGCCGCAGACTCCTTGACAAATAGGGTATCAATCTCTTCAAGGGTGCATCCTTTGGTTTCCGGATACAGGAACCAGACTGGAAATATCAGCAGATGTTGAAGAACACGAGTATGGAAACACGTACCAATAGGAAGTTGCCAGGCTGTGAAGAGAATGAACACGATGTATAGCTTCCAACCAATATTCTGCAGTCCAATTGGTCCCGCCTTCACAATGATAAAAGTGAACGTCCAGTTTGCGAAGACTGACATTGCACCCCCAACATGACGGTAGCGGACAGGTACAATTTCGGGGCCCAGGACCCAGGGACTTCAATAAATCAGCGCAGTGTACACGAGGAGTAGGGGAAGCGTACACCGGCAGCCAGCTCCAACCAAAGCTGATTCAAATCAAACACGTCATTGCAAATGCGACCCAGAGTTGATTTTGTCCGCCATTCTTTACCATTGGAAGATAGACAAGGTACCCGATGAGCATTGGGATTGTTCCGGAAATCAGGAGTTTCTTGCGGCCGATTCGCTCGATGAGTGCAATGCCGATTAGAGACCCAAGCCAGAAGCATATCGAAGCAATACCGCCTAGAACAAGAGCAGTCTTTGCTGGGAGTCCGAGATTCAGAAAAACTGTTGAACTATAGTATATAACAATGTTGACCTACAATTATTAGTGGGCAGTTGACATGAGTAGAGAAATAACTAACCCCAGGTAATTGCTGGATCATTTGAATAATAAAGCCCAAGAGGATTCTGTATGATATCTTCTGGCCTGACTTATCCCAGAATACTGTCGCCCAACTGAATTCCCCGGATTGATCTTCGAATGCAATGGCCTCTAGGATTTCACTCCTTTCGATCTGGATGACTTCGTCACTCAAGGAAAGAGCTTTGAGGGCTGCGAGTACGACATCGGCTTCCTCGGTTCGTCCTTTGGAGTAGAGCCATCGAGGTGATTCCGGAAGGAAGAACAGCGCCATGACGGTGACGATAGCGAAAATCGTTTGAAATGCTGGATTAGACGGTCAGACAGCGTCTAGGACACTACACAGGTATCTTACCAATGGGAAAGCGCCACACAATCTGTCCGTGGGCGTGGAAGAAGCCATAGTTCATCCAATATGCAATCACGATTCCGAATGCCGCAATCGACAACTGCGTCGCGACGAGTCTGCCACGAGATTTGGCCTTCGAAGTCTCCGCAACCCAAGTTGGGACCGTTGCAGTGTTCAACCCATTTCCAATGCCCTATAGCACTTCTATCAGAATCTCTGGCTCCATCGTATTGAATGAGAAGAAGAGAAAAATACTGACCGTAATAACACGACCAGCAATCATTTGCCCCACGCTGAACGAGGAGGCCTGAAGAATCGTCCCTGCAGATAGATAGTCAGATCAGGGCACCGGGAATTCCTTGGGTTCTACTAACCGATGACCATGATGACCATCCCGCAATGAATCATGAGTTTGCGCCCAAAGATGCCACCCCATACGGCAGCCATCAGACAACCCACCATGCACCCAATATCATAAATCGACACAATGGTGGAGATAGTGTCAGTGTCGGTAGCCTATCATCACGTTAGCTTCAATGATTTCTGGGGCAGAGATGTTGCACCCACTTTCAAATTGATGGCTTCTAGGAAGTACGGTGTTGAGATGATGCTCCCCATGATGCCCTGATCATAGCCTAGCAAAAGGTAGAGTCAGTGACAATGAAATGTGTGGCAGTGGGAAACCATACCAAAAAGCAAGAAAGCGCTCGCAGAACACAAAGTAATCGCCCACGTCAAAGCATTACCTTGAAGGCCCAAAAACGGTCTGCCCGAAGGTGCCATACTAAAGTGTTGATGAGTGGTGTGGGCCTGTAGGGGGAGTTTAGAACTTGGTATTTCTGGTTCTTGTAATCAACTTGATGCCGATCACTTCTTTATAGATGGTGGTCATCTTTCGTCGGGTCTGGTCAAGGCTGTAAAGCTGCACCCCAGATTTCCCCACAAAAGCGCTGCAAGGAGAGGATGTGGTATTGTGGTTCCTTGCGTTCCTAATGGTCACTCATCTTCCCTGCTTTCCCATTGGTCTAGCGAAAAGGGGCTCGGCTCGTCTCGGCTATCGACAAGAACCCCACAAGGCAAAGAGGGAGGGGTAGCAAGAGAGTAAGCTGAGTCTGCGATCGCCTTCGAAGATTGTACAACTAGGTTTGGTTCTCTCTTCCACTTAGAGGGGCGAGCGTCGGCAACAGCACGTCCTGAATGGCAGATTGAATTAAGAATAAGTAGCAGTATCATGTTTGAAACTACTGTTCAACTAGACCCAGCTTTTATTCCCAACTCGTTGTAACTACACAGCATTGATATATTTCTGCATTCAACAACATCGAATCGCTAGTAGTGCGATTAATTCTCGAGATCTCATGCCTTGAAACTCAAAACATACACATAACAGGCCCATGCTTAACTCCCCTACTCATTCGACTAGGGCAATCTCAGCACTTTCATTGTTCCCTGAGAGGACCAAGAGTCAGCTCGGTTCTTTCTAAAGTACCAACAGCAAAGGGTTCATAGATATTCGGTGAACTCACATCCCAGATTTGGTAAGTCAGAGAAAGACATGAAATCAAAATAAGCGTCAGATGGACCCATCTCCACATTCGGGAAGAAGTCGAAGCCAAGATTATCGGCTTGCGTCTCTCCGTTGGCACTGCTAAGCAGTCTCGAAGCATTTTCCGCTGCAATGCGAGCCATTGGGAGACACTGCTGATACTTATCGAAGAATTTGATGGCAACCCGAATGTGGCCTTCGACGAGATTTCGATCATGATCTAACTGGCGTTTCTCACTGCTCTCGGAAACATACCAGAGGAGTGAAAGAACACCATTCCATAGGAAATGGGTTGCTTGGAACAGTGCGGCGTGGAGAGTACCATCGCTGTCAAAGTCGATGGTTGTGACCAATTCTACAAGTTTGATTGAGACGTCGATGCACCTTGCGGCCGATTCTTTTCCAGTGTCTTCAGCTTGTTGATCTTTCTTAGTTCCCTGCAAGATCAGAGCCAGAAATGGTCTTGATAGGAGGACACGAATGAAATACATATCTACGATAGTTCAAAGTGATTAGCTGAGCTCTCTGGTTCCAAAAATTCATCAACTTACACATTTTGACAATAAGTTCATGCGAGCTATCAGAACGAGAATGGTTCCACGCCATCTGCCAGTTAGAAAGAGCAGAGTCGCTTGCGACTGAGACCTTTTCTCTCTCTATTGCGCTGCTGCCCTTGTAGACGAGCGAGTAAGTCTCGTAATACCATTCCCAAGTCAGCCGAGAGAATTGTCGCATGCGCTCAACGTATCGAAATTCGACAGCAGGGACGTCGAGAGGGAATGTGGGAATATCGACTTCATCAAGCTGGATTGCACAAGGTCGTCCGAGCAAAGCAGCCATTTGGCTTGTCAAATTCAGCCGAAAAAGTTAACAAGTAGAATTTGAGTACTCACGTCTCGTTTATAAAGATACACCTGTCGACAGAGATTAGTGAGTTTTCATATGGCGGAGATTCGATCCTGCTTACCACCAAATTGCGGTCCTCGATGAGCTTTGATGGTTACTCGTATTCCAATTGGTTGCCTCCCGATGAAGCCCAATTCCGTATCCAGTCCTCGCAGAAGCACCTAGCATCAAGTATGCTTCATGAAGCCTTTGTTCATTGTAGAGCCACACAAACTAGGACTCGTTAGTTAGACTTATTCAAGATCGTGAAATGATGTTTGTACCCCTAAAAACATGCACTGGACAGCTAAAATGTCCCCTCCAAGGAAAAATGTATCAACAAAAGAAGACTTCGCTGAATTGAAATAAAGAACTCCGTGATAGTTTGGATTATCATGCTGCCCAACAGCGTAATTCAAATCCGTAGCTGCGAGCTGATGACCGAGGGCAAGAATCATGTTCAAAAGAGCTGGCCACAGGTCATGCGATTCTTGGCCTGCATTGTGTTCGATCCAGAACTGAGAGTAACGGATCCAAAAGTCTCGCTCTTCTAGTATTGGATACAAACGGTGTGTCGTGGTAAAATATCTTTGCACATAACGATCGACATCAGCTTTTGGTGCCAAGGGCTGAGGTGCCGCCCTTGCAGCTCGGACTTGGGATATTTGAGCTTCGGGAGATTCGCCTGATGTATATTCGGATATCTCATGCTCTGCTGCTCGAACTGAGATACGTGTTCCAGTCATTCGTGACGTCTCAATCCGATCCATGACCGCGTCCGAAGCAGAGGGTCCATAAAATTCCGGGTGGAGAGTGGCACTGTTGAATTGGCTGCACCCACGAAGAAGAGGTCCCATATCATGACGGCCCCCTGAAAACGTGTTCTCAAGCTGACGTTGTAAATTTGCATGGTTCGCTTTGTGGGAATGATAGTAACTATCGGTGCCTCTCTTTTCGCTCGATTCGAAGGCCCGCAGACGTTCCTCCAGCTTGGCGATGTATCTAGAGACGGGACGTCAGAAACAGCTGTCCAACAGTGTTCTAAACTCACTCTACAGCAGTCCCTAAGGTCATCTTCGTGCTCCTGTCTTCGGGCATGTAGGAGCAATCCAGCTCGTTGCTGGAACATGATTGGCACGGATGTGCTCCACTGCACTATTATTCAGTTTAACATCGAAAGGTTTACCATGGGAAGGGAATAAGGTCCTACACACCTTTCTCCTGAATGTCCTACAATTTACACAAGCTCTATCAATCTTGCTTCGTTTGGGTACCTGTCTTGCGCCGAAAGAGATGGAAGATGAGGCCCTGGAAATTGGGGATGTGGGGCCTCGGCCTTTGACAGGCGCGAGCTCCCTGTGTCTACCGTTTGACGCCATTATATATTGTGCCTTATAGTCGGTAAAGGATGGATAAATAGTATCATCGATTCTATCAATATTCAAAAAGTTTGGGGTATGTGCAGGTACCTGCCCATGTATCGCTCTTTCTTGCAGAAGATGTGGGGTGCGGGGTGAAGCTTGGCGCTGTCTACTCTACCCCACTCCCCGATCGCAGGACATATTGTGTCTTCTTGAATTCTATTCTTAGAGTAGCTTAAGAATCAAAATTCCGTTGGCCAATATGATGAATAGAATGTGTCAGGTGGGGAGAAGGCCAGCCATCTGGAGGAGGAGGTGTCAGTGAATCAGTGCGCTGTTTGCGAAAGACCTGCTCTCGGCCAATAGGAATACTTGGAATGGCATTCTAATACGCCAGCCTCACAACACTAGGTCCTGTGCCAATGGGTTAAGCCGGAGTGGTAAGCCATAGTATATATGTCCTGTCAGAAATTCGACCACCAACATTTAATGAAGTAGCGTTCTGAATGAGTTGCCGCTATTGGTCCTATTAAAGTCAAATTACCAAACTATGGCTCCAGCTCGAACAACAGACGAAGTCGATTATCAGAAGATTTTTCATTGGGCAGGTATGTGATGAGCCATGTGAAAGAATATTTTCTAGAGACTGATGTCGTCAAAAATGTTCAGAGACTCAAGAAGACGGGGAGATACCAGCATTTGCAACGCGCAAGAATGACCCCTACGAGTATCAGGCTGGCTTTGGAAATCAATTGGTATCAGAAGCCGTGCCCGGGACGATTCCTCAAGGCCAGAACTCGTGAGTTGAAAATAGTTACCTCAACTTTATTCGCCTGTTAACACTTGCAAGGCCACGCAACGTCCGTTTTGGTCTCTACGCTGAGCAGATGACAGCAAGTGCATTTGTGGCTCCTCGTCATGTCAACAAAAATGCCTGGCTCTACAGAGTTCGTCCGGCTGTTGCACATCGTAGGTCAATCCCGCCTGAAAGATTTTCTTGAAGCTAACGAGCTCTCAGAGGGATTCTCGCAGTTGCCAGATAATCCAGACACAGAGAGTTGTTTTCTTCCGCTAAATCCGAAAATCCATGTCACGCCCACACAACTCGTATGGCTCCCATTCGAAATCCCCTCTACTGGCGAGATTACTTTCGTCACTGGCATGAAGACAATCGCTGGGAGTGGAGATCCGTCTCTGAGAGAGGGATTGGCAACGCACATTTACACGGCCAATCAAAGCATGAACACAGAATCGTTTGTCAATAGTGATGGAGACTTCCTCATAGTTCCTCAGAAAGGCAGTCTAGACATACAAACAGAGTTTGGGTACCTCTACGTACAACCAGGAGAGATCTGCATCATTCCCCGAGGGTGCAGGTACACGGTCAAACTGCCAGACGGCCCATCCAGAGGTTACATTCTCGAGATATGGGGCAGCAACTTCCAGCTCCCTGAGCTTGGTCCACTTGGAGCAAATGGACTTGCAAATTCCCGCGACTTTCTTGCCCCAGTTGCAGCATACGAAGTCACATCTGCCGACTGGAAGATCATTTACAAATTACACGGGAAGCTATTCAGCAGCAGCCAGCAGCATAGTCCGTACGATATCGTTGCATGGCACGGAAACTACTACCCGTATAAGTACGATATGATGAAGTTCGTGAACGTGGGCAGTATCAGTGTGGGTCACATTGACCCATCAATCTTCTGCGTTCTGACAGCTCCATCCAGAGATCCGGCGGCCCCACTCGCCGATTTCCTGACTTTCCAACCTCGCTGGGATGTTGCGAGTCACACATATAGACCTCCATATTACCACAGGAATGTAGCGAGTGAACTTATGGGTCTTGTGTACGGTGATTACGGAGGAAGAAGTGATAGCTTCCAGCCTGGTGGAGCTTCTTTTGAGACCGGATTGACCCCTCACGGCGTTGCTTACCCGGAATTCAAAGCTGCATCTGAGAACGTTTCTCCAGTGATGCGAATCAGTGGGGGGGCTTTGGCCTTCATGTTTGAATCCTCTCGAGCCTTCACCATCTCGGATTTTGCTTGGAATTCGGATAAATTGCACTCACACGATCCGAATATGTGGAATGATTTGGTTGATAATTTCAGCACCCATGCTAAAGAAGTTGAAGAGCTGAAGAAGAAGTTTGGGAATCTCAAATTGGGCACTGCCGGTGTCAGATAATTTGAGTTATGTGGGTTTTTTGCTGAACATTCTAAAGCAATAATATCAAAAAAATATTTTGCTTCCATTCAAAAGATAAAGTGAGGTCATTGTACTAGGAGAATGTTGAATGCACGAAAACGAAAATTCGAAGCGGTCTCAAATTCTATTAGCCGCTGTTAAATGCAATTGCATATTGGAAAATGAGGAACTGTTTTCTCTGATGCATCAAGTCTTTGACCAGCGTGAAGCGCTCGTCCCACAGGAACCTTCACCTACAAGGTCTCGAAAATCATAATACATAAATTTCCGCCAACTTACTGACGAGGGTGGCGTACTTGATAATCAAATTCCACAATGAGAATCGTTGAAAGAAAGTTAGGAATAGAAGACGTCAATCCTATGACGTAGATTGTTGACAGTCGCGTAAATAGACACTCGGACGCGTCGACGGATGCAACATAAAATCCCAAGCTTCTCCAAGCTTCTCCAATCTTCAGAATTCTCCAACCTTTCCAACTCATCTCAAATTTGATCAATTGACCCTGCACACTCATCATCAACCATCCAAAATGCCAAAAGCAGCCCGTCGAGCCTCCGGCCCGCGCGCAGAACCTTACCCAGCAATCAAGCCTGGAGACAAACCGCCCGCCAAGAAAGCCTCTTCAAAGCCAGCACCCAAAAAGGCCCTCACAGAGAAGACCTCTGCTGATGTGAACTCAGCTCCTTCACCAGCTGCCTCCAAAGAATCTGTCACGAAAGCACCTGCGAAAAAGTCCTCCAAGAAAGCTACTACCGCATCGACCGACCAGCCCCCCGGCTCCTTCCTCGACATCAAGCTCGACGGCGAAGACGACAACACCATCCCAATCTACGACACCTGCTCCACCGTCCGCCAGAAGATCAATGCTTTACTCGGCAAGGACAACCACAAGCCGGAGAACGGCATGCCCGGCGAGTTCGACAAGCAAGGAAAGCCGAAACCATACACGAAGGCTTCGTTTTGCAGAGCCTTGGACACAAGACCGGACACGTTGGCGAGATTCTTGAAGGCTAAGCAGATGATGGGTGGTGCTGAGAGTGCGGTGTATCCCAAAGCATATGCGTTCTTCGAGAAGAAGAGGATCTTTGAGGGGAAGAAGAAGACGCCAGGACGTGAGAAGGTTGAAGCTGAGTACGTGACAGTGTTTCTTATGTGTTGTGATGTTCTTTATGCTTTCATTTGTGCTTGTTATTCCTAAGTTCCAATGGTTGCTGCTCGACAGATCTGATGCCTCACTCAGTGGACTGCTCTAATGTACAGCAACCTATCTTTACCAGGGGAATGTTTCCATTGAACATGGACAGTAGTACTGTCGAATGCATAATATCCAGTTTGCACGCTTTTTGCGTTGTTTTCGTCCTCTTCTTCTACTAATTGTATTGGAGTAGTCGACCCAATGGCCTCCCTCGCCGTGACCCAAATCACATATACATGACAGTGAGAGCTGGCGAGAATCCGCGAGACTTCCTGGATGAATATGGACAATAATTTGTCAGTTTGCTCTTATGTCCGCTGGGTGCTGTATTCTTCTATACTGACTTGTTGCAATAGTCGGCCCAATGGTCTACCCCTCCGAGATCCAAATCACATGCGAATCTGGGTTCGTCATGGAGAAAATCCTAGAGACTTTCTCGACGAGTATGGGCAATAGCCAGTTTTGTGTGCGTTGCTTCATTGGTACTGACCAAAACCTGGCACTCTATGTCCATCGACTAACATTTGTAACAGTCGTCCGAACGGCCTGCCTCGTCGGGACACAGGTCGCATGTGGGTGACTGTCATGGAGGGCCAGAACCCTGCCAGTTTACTTGACGAGTATGGTCAGTAGATTATGGCTTGTACCTCATGTCCTTTTTTATAGGTTGTAATGCTGTGTTGTATTATATTCTGTATCTTATGTCGGCGTACTTGTTATTTGGAGAGATGAGACTGAGGGGTGACACCACCCAAGAACATAAAATGTATTTCCAGTTTCGCATGCAGAAAGAGAATTTTCTTGTACAGCTATGTCTTTCACTCAACCGCTTTCTCTCACAACATTTCTATGTGCCCGTTACGGCATGAAAAGCATTTGGTGATACTGGGGTGGCCCCAAACATTCTACCCCTGTGTTCGGCAGCCTTGTGCCTCTTTTCTTTTTTCCAGCTGCCACTCGGTTCGAGCTTCGAAGACACTGGGCGCCACTCAGCCTCCAAATCTTCAATCAATTCATGCAACACGGCATACATCGGCATGTTCCATTTTGCTGCGGTATCATTTCAACGACTGGACGCCAAAGTTTATAGCGCTTGGATGCTTCACAGAAAGAGACGAGAAGAAACCAGAGGCGTAACTCAGCCGCATCGCCCACTCAATAAGAAGATGAGATCTTATCATGTCCCTTAAATCTAAAGATTCTAGCAATCAGTCGTTCGTCCCTTTCCTCATCTACGAATGCGACAGTAACAAACATGGTCCAACGAGTCTGCTTGCTGTTCCTCTCACTTCTCAAATTCACAACCCTCACGGTACTTGGTCTCCTTCCCTTCATTTCTCCTCTAGGCTAACGGAACTCAGCTAGCACAATCTTGTACTCCCGCAAATGCTCGCGCAATAGACGCCGACGGCGAATTTATAGCTTATTGGGAGATTATAGAGGTATCATGGCTCGCTATCGCCGATGTCAAGAAGAGATCATTGATGTCTTCGCTCGACAAGAGGGATCTGGTGTGTGCGAGCACGGAAGAGTGTTTGAGTTTCAAGGGGGATCCGTTTTGTTATAATAAGGCGTATGTTTCCTGCAGTTCTGTATATGTCTATGAATGATAGAACAGGGAAGGAGGGAGAAGAAGGATATGCTGATATGTTACACGTAGCGCACATACATTCCATGCCGCAGATGGAACCACAGGAAATTTCTTAACGGGAGAGTATACGCTCGCTGATGGGAGGGTCGGGAATATGTATCATGGTCCGTATCCGACGAACACCATAGCCGTGGCTGCTGTCACGCAAACGGCCAGTGGGAGTGGAGCTCCAGCGACGGTGCCGATGAGCTTAGTGACTCTCACTGCGGGAGGCAGCATCACCACATCAGTTGGAAAGTCAGGTGGGGTGTCTGGTACCCCTACTTCCCAACATGGTGTGCCGAGTTCTAAAGAGGGTGAGTCGAAGATGTCGATGAGTTTTTAAAGCGAAGGCTTGCTGAACTTGATTGTAGCAAATCCGGTTGGTGCAACAGTGACCGTGATGCCAACACCGAATTCCAGCACCGTTTTGAAGAGCAGTGAGGGGTGCAGAATCGCTAGCTTTCAGTCAATGTTGAGCAGTCGTCTTGCCCTCGTTATGCTGGTTGTTTTGCTTCATCTGTAGGATCATTTTGTCATATAGATGGTTTCGTCCTCGTCATTTGCGTCACAATTCATACCTTCCAAATCTCGTTTATCATGATATAAACTAACCCCCTCATCTCCAAAACATCGTCAAAATTCTCATTACATTGTATAATCGAACTCGATCGCCCCCTTGATCTAATCATCATCTCGGTACTTAAATACCCCAAGTGGTCAAGATTTGCCAAATAAGCTGCACAATAGAACATTGATGCTGAAGGAGTGTAAACGAAGGGTGTATAGAACAAGTGTAACTATCAGAAGCAAACCATAGTGAAACATGAATTCGATTCGGGAGCTTTGCAAGCCGCCTGCATCTTTTGCCAAACCGTCCAACACGTGACCACATGTCCCCTTCTCTCCCCCACCTTCCTCATCTGAGCATGCCGATCACAAACTCGTTATCTCACGGCCAGGTAGAAACTACATACCCATCATCCTTCTCCACTCAACATGTCATTTGGTCCACTATCCTTTACCCGTATAATATAACATCCTATCTCTGCCGAATTGGTGAGCGATATTAACCCGCATACCCACATAACCGTTATAAGCCTCAACATATCAGGCAGGGGTCGGCCAACTTCATCCTATCCCACTTCTCACCTCAAGCTGCCTTTGTAAATCCAATTCAATGTTTCCCTCCTTCTCAAATTTTACTTCGGATCCTGGAACATTGCTTAATCTTGATCTCAAAATGCTGCTCAAAAATGTGGCACAAGTCTTCCTGCCGGCCGCAAGCCTAGTGAACGCTCAATTCTCCATTGGCACCTATACTTCTCTTGTCGGTGGGCTGGATACCAATTCGAGTTTGCTGGGGAATTACTATAACTAGTGAGTCCATTTTACTGTTCTTCACATCCAGGTCTCATGCTGATGTTTGAGTATCAAGCTGGATTAAATCCACATCTGGGATCTGGGACCTCACGCGTTCAGCACGAGAACCGACCATTTCTACAGGCACATACACAATTCCCTGCCATGGGAGTCGCACAAATATCACCATTGAGGCATCGAGATCGGCACTTGTAATTATCGACATGCAGAGTATTTCCCCTCTTTCTTCTGGGTTCAATTTGATACGAGTAACTGAGATTTGTGAAATGCTGATATTGGTAGATTTCTTCCTCGATCCCGGTCTAAGTCCCAAAGCAAACGCTGGAAGAGGCGTCGTGAACGCAACTGTGAATATGATCAAGGGATTCAGGAAAGCGGGGATGAAGATTCTGTGGACAAATGTTCGTACCCTCATCCCTCCTTTCCCAACCACTTTTCTTCCGTGGATTGACGAGATGGCAGTGGGGATTAGATAACTACGATCTCATTACCATGCCTCCTGCATTTCTTGATGGGTTCTCTAATAATCATTCTTCGACGAGTAAGTATTTCATTGGTGAACGAAGAAAAGAGCTGGTAGTGCTAACGGGAAGCAGCAACCTTTGGCTCAGACATGGGTATCGTCCCGGGCACCAATATCTCCGCCGGTGCGAAACTCATGCGTGGCTCTTGGAATGCGAGACCCTATGGGCCGCTTTACGATTTGCAGGTCGAAGGTGTAGAAAACGGGACCGATTTGTACTTTAACAAGAGTACGTCTATGCTTCCCTTCACAACCCCCCTTCCTCTTCCCAATCGAGCTCAGCAAGGACAAAGCCTTTTCAAAAAGAAGACGTGCAATAGGACAGGATCGAGCTGATGGCAAATAGACCGACTCTCCGGCCTCTGGGGTGCTCAAACACCTCTCGGTCTTTACCTACAGGAGAACGAGATCACAACGTTGTTCTTTGGGGGTGTGAACGCTGATCAGTGTGTTGTAAGTCCCTCAATTTTCTGCAAATTCACCTTATCACTTCAAAGATACACCACGTGATATGACTTGATTTGTTGCACATCGTATCCGAGAATCCGTTTTCTCCATTTCCCGGAATCCGTTCTCCGGGAATCTGGTCTCTAGAATCCGTTCTCCAGAATTCGCTTCCCGAAATCCATCGTGGAAAACCGTCGTGGATTTCCGTCGCCGAAATTTCGTGTCGAAGATTTACTGTAGACGAATCCATTTCAGCATCGCATCTTTGGTTCCCTACCGGTTCCTTTCCTGCCACCAAAACCCCTGTTTGCCCCTTTCCTCGAGGTGTCGATTGCCCTCATGATCGAGGATTCCTGGGTACATTCTGAGAACGAGACTTCTTCGGCTCTGTTTTCTTATGTCGTTTCCGATCGAGTTCTCTTTGAAGGGGGACTTTGGTTCTATCTCGTTTTGCCGCATTGAAAATGTTAGAGATTTAGTTGCTAATGAGTGAGTGATAGTGGGGAACCTTCCTAGATGCGTATTACAAGGTATGAACACCCCATTTCCATCTCGTTTGATGATGAAGGATAGGAGGCTAACGAAATCAGGGATTCGATGTCGTGTATGTGGAGGACATTGCGGCGACGACAAGTCCGTATTAGCAAGTCACCCCAAGGGAAAGTGCTAAAAGATGATGCTAATGGAAGTAGTGCGACGCAAATGGTGGTCTACAACGCAAATTGTAAGATTTACGAGAGCGTGTAATGAAAGAGGCGCTAATGTCGTGATAGTGGATGGATTTCTGGCGAACTCGACTGAGATCTTGCCTGCAATCTCTTGAAGACGTATATGATGTGATGAAGGATGGCGGAGGTGGACAAGGTACGAAATTATGAGAGTAAAACACAAGCGTAAATGGTCAAGCAAGGTGAGACATAGGGGAGAAGTGGTAGAAATAGATATAGAAAGAGCGAAAGATTCTCTCTTGCGAGTGATGAACACGATAATTGGATGGCGAGGTTTTGCAGCATATGAAGGGGCAAAACTAATGACTTCACAAATTGTTTATGAAAGCTTTAATGAGCGACTTCGCTCATTGACTTCAACCCCCTGGGACGTGAAAAGAAGAACAGGTCCATCACCACGCCCTAGCCTCAAAAGATATGTGAAAATCTGATAACATCCGCTTCAGGCCGAGAAGACTTTAGATTCTTGTCCTACGCCTTTCCCTTGGCACGATTCATTGGCCCCCAATTCTCTCTGGGGTTCAGCTGGTACCGGACAAGCTTTCTCGTATCCCTTTCCTTGCCCAACTTCTCGTCAAATACTACCTCAAACTTCTTCTTCTCCTCGACCGGGGTATCACTTGGTGTCTTATCGTCCACTGCTTTCTCTTCACTTGTAGGTTTGCTCGTGCCATTATTCTCTAATTTCTTCTCCGCATCCATACCCATGATATGGTATCCAGCAGTGTTCTCTCGAATGGCACCCTTTTTGATCGGCTGCTTCTGTCTTGTCCATTCTCTCATAATCTCCCAAATTACATCCCACGGAGCATTGGTCTTGATGCTTCCGGGCTTGGCATGACTTCTCGTGCACCAGTATCCCAGATGTCTCAAAGCCCCACGCATAGCATCTTCATGAGGCGTTACACAGTGGATGACTTTTGATAGCGTAGCTGGGATGAAGAAGAATGGGGCAGGGTCAATGATGGAATGATCGTATCTTCTCGTTTTGGATGTTGCGGTAGGCGAATCGGGATCATCTTCGAGTGGAAATACCTCTTCGAGAGCCAAATTAAGCATGCCTTCGATTCTGACAGTGGTCTGATAGGTGTCCTTCGATACGTCTGGTAATCCGGCTAGGATCCTCTTGATGAACTCTGGGGAGTGAATCGGACCGGCATACATTGGGCCAGCGAGGTGTGTCCTCATGCCACAGTGAGCGCAGTTATCGCCTCCCGAAGATGCCGGGCCAAAGACGTGCTTCCAGAAGAAACCCTTCCCGCTCTTATCTTTCGCAAGCTTGTTCTTGCCAAGCGTCTGTGTTGTCCAGGCTCCACAACCAGTATCACAATTATTGACCACCATTGTCTTGCCAGCTAAAAACTTCACATCGTTTGCCGACTTTGTAATTCGAACAAATACCCTTGCATAGAAATCGATCGAAAGAGATAAGAGCGGCTCCATCGCTAAGCCATACCGAGCGGCAGAAGTTGCGATAGCATGGAGAATGATGCGCAGGCCGGCTTCATGTGACATGACTCCCTTCATAGGTGTCCCTCCATATAGAGAAAAAGACTTTTCAGGATAGCCGTTTGAAGCCCAAACTCCAGCATCCGTGCAAGTGACGCACAGAAGTCCTCCATCATCTCGTACGGCTTGAACTGCTGCATCTAGAAAGGGAGCAGCTGTTCCATAAGGATCAAGGTCGATAACGTCGTACTTTTCGCTGGATCTTGCATTTCCCTTCATGTCTTTTGTATCATCCCCCACGAATTTGTACATATGTGTAAGAGCATTTCCGGTATTTGCTACTATCTTGTCTTCCAGCTTATTGTGCTGAACATTGAGTTGAATTGCTTCCGTAGCTTTTTGCAAGAGGTCGTTCGCAGTAACCAAAGTCGTGAACGGAATTTCGTGAGCATATCTCAATGCTCGAAGGCCAGTGGCAGACAAAGCGTCGAGGATTCGAAAATGTGGCTTGTTTTCTTTCTTGGTTTCTGAGAGTGCATCTTGCTTCGCTTCTTCATCTCCTGTGAATTTAACCTCGCATTCTTGCTCGGCTGAGTTGGCCATCAAACTATCTTCCTGAGCTGGCTGCTTTCTGAAGCTTGATTCTTTCTCGGCAAAAGCTTTCGCATCACCGTTGGGTCCAGCAGCAGAAATGCTCTCTTGACCCTCCAAACCCATAGTTTGCACGGTTGCAGGAGTAACTATGACCTCACCGTCTCCCGTTGCTGGTAGGACATCGCCTCTGTCACCTTCTCCCAACTTTCCAGCTTTTCTAGCTTCAATGCCAATCCCATCATTCTCACGCTTTCGTTTCTTATCCTTGTTCAAAGCATTGCGTTTCTTCTTATTCTCGTATGTCTTGAGCCTCTTCTCCAGAACCTCCTCGCCATACGCCTTGATCGCCAGAACGCTCAAGTCTCGATTGAATTGTTGAATAGGATTGTAGAAAACCGATTGCGGTTGATTGTCGCCCTTTGGGGAATTCTGAGGGGTCTTCGCAGCTCCAGCAGGTATGAGAATGTATGCCAGTCCTTCTTTGACAGTCGTGTATTCTTTCTCCTCGTGGACAATGTGCTGGTCTGCAGCAGGAGAAGCGCTGATGCTCTGAGGGAAGGAAGACATGCTGGCAGTCGTAGTAAGTCTGCGAATTGGGATCGATGTCACTGAACTAAGTTTGTGGAGTGCATATCGTTTAGGGAATAATCCGAATGCTCCAAGGAGAGATGTCATCCGCAAAGCTTTGTGGTATGAATGATGCAAGGCTGACTCGAAATAAAAATCGGTTCTGCCAGAACTTGAAAAGAGTGGAGGGCGGTGAGGCAAGATTCACGTGACCATCCGCTGTCCTCGAAGTCAATGTCCATTTTCAACCCTTCCCTTCACTCACCTCACCACAAATTTGGGTTAGCCCATTTGATGGTTCTTTGCGCGCGAAAAAATATCACATTAAGTAAAATGGAGTCTCTCATTCATGTTTTGGTCGTGAAGTCTCGATATTCTATTTGAGATGCCGGTCTGCGATAGGTGTTGTTGCAGTCCGCCCGTGTTTTGCTGTGAGTGGCTGCATCACATCATCAGAGCTGACTGGAGAAGCATTCACCGTACACTTTGGCCGTCTCATGCCTTCCTTGCATCTACGTCGAAGAAGAAATAAAGCTTGCCCCAGTTTTCATTTCATTAACCTCAATACCCTCGTACTCGAACTCATTTTCTCATCTTAGTATCTCATAACCAGTGAATCATGACGACCTATCAATACCAGAAGCTCACGGAGCCTGATGCTATCCGTCTGATTCTTCTACCGCCGTCGGAAGCCCTGGACAACCCGCTGAATTGTACACTACTCCATACATCACTGGCAAAGTGTCACAACGATCTCGTCGACAAGTACACGGCTCTGTCGTATGTCTGGGGAGATCCGGCTCGCTCGCACCTCATCAGAGTAGATGACGAGGCTATGTACATCACTGGATCTCTCAACTCCGCCCTACGCCACCTCAGAGATACACACAAAACTCGAATGATATGGGCAGACGCCATTTGTATCAACCAAGACGACATCGATGAACGCAATCAGCAGGTCAAGCAGATGGGATTAGTATATCAACAAGCAAATCATACGATGATATATCTCGGCGAAGGCACATCTGAAACGAGAGCGTTCTTGGAGAGACTGCAATCCAAAAGCACCATTGATCATTTTGCTTCTCTATCCATTAATGTCAACCTTGCTGGAGATACGTTGGATGTTGAAGTAGAGGAGGCTGCAAGGGCGTGGATTCTGTCTCGGCCTTGGTTCAAACGAGTGTGGATACTTCAGGAGCTGGTGTTGTCCCAGGACCCCTGGATACAATGCGGCCTTTATTCGGCTCGATGGAGCAGCTTTAACAGTCATATTTCCGAGACTGCAAAGAAGCGGTCGCTGAAGCAAACCGAGGAAACCGCTCAGAATATGGGGAGTCTGCGCCTTCAGTATCGACGCCATGAGCGGCCAAAAGACCTACCACCTTTCGCAAGAAGGCTCTACGACCTTCTAAAATCACGAAAAGGGTTCGGTGTCACAGATCCACGTGACATGCTTTTCGCCAATTTGGGATTAATAGACCGTGCGATAGAGGATGAGGACACACTGTTTAATCTCATTGTAGTGGATTATGAGAAGACGGAGGAACAGGTGTATCGTGATTTGGCATACTATCTGTTTGAAAACTTGCAAGACTTCCGGATCTTCAGCCTTTGCGATTCGAGCGAGAGACACAGCAACAGGCAAATGCCATCATGGGCTCCTGACTGGGCAACTGCGCCTCCATCCGGATATTCACGAATTTCGGATGTCCTGGAATATCGCCAGCCTAAAGGCAATAGCCTTGGCCATTTTTGGTCACCCGAGTCTCGAGTTTTGTTCTGCGGTGCCAAATATCTTGGGGAGGTCCAGGAGCTGACAGCAATCATCGATCAGTCTCTGAGTCCTCAAATTGCGAAAAAATTCTCTGAATTGCTACAGAAAGGTCTCGTCTTAAGAAAGGACTTGTTTGAATTCATCAAGTCAGCTTTCACAGAGACGTATCATGAGTGGCAACACTTGCTTGGTGAGTCGATTCCTGATCCAGCAAGAATGCTGGAAGCACTCGAAAATAGGAACGATGATGAGTTTTTCTGGTTGTGGCAGGGAGTTTTAATTCAGGGCAACCCAGAACAGGAGCATCTAATTGTCGGAGACATCATAAGGACGATGATCTCCGTGATGAATCCCGAAAAAGATCCAAAAGCAGATCTCCGGCTACATTGCGAACAGCCACGGCCTTGGGGTGTGAGATGTCAGTCCTTATTAGCTCAACTTGTGTTTTCATCTTTTGCAACCGATGGACCGAATCTATTTCATTCTCGCAGGATCGCAACTCTCGTTGATGACTCGATAGCGCTTGTTCCCGGAGCTACAAAGATCGGGGATACCATAAGTATACCGATAAATGATAGATGTCCGGTGCCTCTAGTCCTCCGCACTTGCCTCACAGCCATCAACACAGACGTTGATGTGGAATTCAACCAGCAAAAAGATGATTGGCAACGAACTAGACTGGGCACAATCACGAGGCCTGTCGAACATTTCACAATTATTGGAGAATGCTTTGTGCAAGAATGGATGCATGGGGAAACACCTGATCGGTATCTGGAAGCTCCAGATGAGATGGCGCGAAATCATTTACTCGCTTTGCACTGAAATAAGAACAGTTCTTGACATGATCTGGGAAGAACGGTGGTCAGGAAAGCCTACCGAGTCTTCTGCGGGCTTCCCGTGGGATTCGCGGGCTGAAGCGTTTCGATCCGCAATGAATTCAGTTGGGATGATCGACCCGTCAACCTACTCGCATGCCATATGTCATGATGTATGCACTTCGGCAACTACTCTTGCAAATTCGTTCTACTCGAATGTTCGGTACAATTCAGATGGTCTCTAGAGGATGCTTGCACGTGAAGGGTGCTGCAACTACTGCACAGGGCTCTCGACCTGGTGCTCAGCCGCTGAAGTTATATTTTCACTAGGGGCGATGTTCATGCCATTACGTCTGTGAGTCTGAGTGGATAGAAGAGGTTGTTGCTTGTTTCCATTTGAAGGGATACTTCGAGGTACATGAAAGGTTTGAGAATGCGAAGGTGGAGATTTGTACTGTACATGCGACTATGGGCAAACTTAACGGAAGTCGTGGAAGCGTCGAAGATCATCAACCTAACGGCTTCGATAGCGGTTGTAACGATGTGCTACGTGTCTACGACCATTTATCCTTTCTGGAAGACGCAGGCACTCACGTCAGGACAACATGTTAGACAGCCCTGAGAGGGCGTCTCCTTCGGCATCGCGGATTCGTTGATTGGTGAGTAAGCAGAAGATGGAATGATCATCAGTTGCTGTAAGTTAACTCTATGATTGGACAGTGAATACTAGAGGGAATATCCGAGTCTTGCTCCACGGTGCTACCAGCTCTATCTTTGGTGAAGTACAGATAAGGCGTACAGGAAAGCCTTTGACGAATCAAATAACGGGGCCATTGGTTGTGGCTTCTTGAATCACATCAGTGCAAGAAAATGAGTAACCGACCTGACGGTTCCACTCGAGCTGATGCAGCATTTCAACATTCGGCTGCACGGCAACGCTGTCTGCGTATTCTGAGGAGGCGTTCAGCCACTCCACCTTCGTACCCTCACTGGATTTGTAACAAATTGAAACGATGCTGTTAATTTCGGCGATGGGCATCTCCTCGAGTGCAAAAATTCAAGCAATTGGTATATGTTTCATTCCAGTCGCTGAGAGCAGTCGAGATTTGGGAGCAATCGGGCTTCGAAGGGCCATCACATGATTTGCCCCTCCGAGGATCCCGAGATAGAAGTACGGATTCCATCCTTCAAGCCACAACGGAGGATCAGCTCAAGATGAAAAATCTTCGTATTTCCAAGACAAAGGACACCAATGAGAATTATGAAGGTCGCCGGATGTCTCAGACGATCGCAACTCGGCGCACTGGCGTCAGGAGATATTCTGAGACCTGAGTTGCCTCCTCCCCGCACCCCAAGATCGATAATCCAAAGTCATCTCGGAGAAGCATGTGCTTTTCTCCCCACTATGGGGTTGTTTCCCCGCACTTGACTGGGTATGCGCTGTTTCTTGGAGATCTGGAAATGTCTGAAGTGTTCTTTCCCGTGCTCCCGTGCCAAACGAGCCTCGGCGTCATCTGGGGAAAGGGCACAGTCTCTGCTCGTGAAGATAAGCGTCTGACGCTGGAGAATAAGAAAGAAGAATAGCAAATGATGCAACTTAATCGCGCAGGCCAATCTGATCCATCGCCGTTCAGCTGCAGCTGTACGAGAAACAAAAGCAGAAGGCACATGGCCATCAACGAGTAACATAAGATGGAGTGGCCGAGCGACGATCAACCAATGGCCATCAGTTCAGGCCCAGCAATTTGGTAAAGGGGCTCGTCATCCAGCGCCACACCCACAGGACTGCCACACCTGCAACGATCCAGCAGAGATAGATGCCTTCCACGATCTCAGCTCCAGACGGTCCCGGAACCAGTGATCTTAAAGACCTCAACAACACCACGGAAAAGGGGGAGGATAGCCCCCACGTGACGCTATCTGTGTCCCTGCTAGACCGTTTTGCACAGCGCCGGATCTGTGGTGGCCACTGGTGGGTCGACCAACGCCATTGGTGTGCAGGAGATTGGAAGGATGGGTGGGACATGGAACAGTGTGCACCCTGTGCCGTGCTGCTGCTGCAAGACATGGGTTACCATCGCAGCCTTTCGCAAGACGGCCCCTGTCAGCGTTCTTTACCTCTTCTGGGCGACCGTCGAATGGCGAGCCGGAAGCACCGCTCAAAACGTCCAGCCAAGGCGGGGTCCCCCTTGCCCCTCCAAGGGTCTTGAGTGCGATCTCCGCATCAAAAAGTTACAAATCCTCACTGATTGGCAGGCCACCAGGCTCGATTCGACAGGTGCGCCGGGATTGCCTCGGTGGTTCCAAGCCACGGCTTCTGACATCTGATTTCACTCGCCCTTCTCGCCTCCACGCCCCCCGAGTCTTACGAGGTGGCGTAAAGCCGTTTGCTTACAGGAGAATTCTTCGAGTCCGGTCCGTCGCACAACGGCCCAAGTGGAATCGTGGTGCTAAGCTTAAAATCCGCCGCAGCTGAAAGATCGAATATGAGGAACTCTAAACTGGCGTCCGCTGCTGTTCCAGTACCTGCATGGCACTGTAGCAGCACCCTCCGCCGCCGCCAGGCTCGGAGTCCTTGCACGCGAATAGCACCGAAAGAGCCAAGCAATTCAACAGAATTTCAGGGATTTCTCTAGCATTTCTCATCGCCAGTTTGCGCTTCCGGGATCACATGTGCCCACTTGAAGCTCACTGGTCCACTCATAAGCACGGAGATATTACCCTAGTCGGTTTGCCCGCGAAGATCTTGATCCACTCAATGCCCACTTTCTTCTCCCCTTCCTTTTGCGGCGCATCCAGTCCTTGACTTCGCTGTTGGTGCTTCATCAGTCCTTTCTCCGAACAACCCCAGATTCATTCATTAATACCGGACCTGCTCCACACTCTCGTTTTTAACCGTTCCACTTCCTTTCGTCGCTGCACTCCCGAGTATATCGTCTGCGACGCATATACGACCTCAACTACCCTTCTGTACATACAAGTTTCCGCAAACATCGTAACCATGGATTCCGGCGGGGACTCCGACAAGAAGTTTCAGACGGAAGAGATCGAGACGAGACAGCCATATGCTCCCCAAGGGTTCGGCCAGAAGACGAAGAGGCACTGTAGCCGGTTCTGGTGGTTACATCTGGTTATTTTCTGTGTCCTTTTCCTGATCATCGCGCTATGCCTGTGAGTAACTTTCGATGCACCTGATCACCTGAGAGCGTCACTGATGCGTTACACACAGCGTTTATGTTGGCATGCCAAAGATTGCTCAACACGATGTCGACGAATCATACATGGAAATCACTGCACTGAAATTCCTTAACCCGACATCTGATTCCATAGTCCTGACCCAGGAAGTCATCCTCCACAGCCCAAGTATCTATACACCCACGCTTGATTCGTTTACCGCCGCCTCATGGCTTGTCACCAATGGTACCTTCGGACCAACACCTATGTTGATGATTCCCATGCCACAAATTCACGCTTTACACCCAGTGTCCAACCACAGTGTGGAAAATTTGAACATTACAATTGCAAATCTCCAACAAGTCACCGATTATGCTACGGCACTTATCACGCAAGAGAATGTCACCACCGCATTGACCGGAAAGACCAAGTTACATGAGGGCAAGCTGCCAGTTGTGAACATTAACTACAACTCTTCCAGCACCTACAAAGGTATATTCCCGCATGTTCGAGCGAGCTCTGATGTCTGGAGGCTAACAGTCGTAGGTCTCAATGGCTTGCAAGGGTTCAACGTCACCGACGTCCGTGTGAACCTTACGGCCAAAGCCGGCGAGCCAAACCTCAGTGGCTTTGCCTTCATTCCCAATCCATCAGTCGTTACCGTTGCCTTGGTAAGCACTCTTCTGCAGTGACCACCGGAAATTTCACTAATCATTTCCTAGGGCAATGTAACTCTCACCCTCTCCACCACCAAGGGCGTCGTCGGCAACTCGACCATCAACGACATGACTCTCGTCCCAGGGAACAACAGCCTCCCCATGACCAGCATCGTCGACATCGACGCCCTGAGCGACTCCCTCGTCAACGGGTTCGTCACGCTCTCCATCTCCGGCCAGAGCGCCATTTACAACGGCGAACACTTGACTTACTACGTACGCCACCCATCCCCACTTTTCCCCAATGTCTCGGAGCTAACGCACCTATAGGAATCCGCCCTCAAGAGCAACGTCCTCTCCCTAGATATGAACGTCGCGCAAATCATCAAGGACAGCTCCTAAGCGCCTTGCCTTCTACATCTCTTTCCCGCTAAAAAGAATGGGATGTCTGTATTATGAAACCGAATCAAATATCCTGGAGATTTTCCGTTCTTGCGAAATAGGTGCATTGGGTGCGTAGATGATAGATCGATCGTGGGCGACAAAGTCGAGTCAAGTGTGTTTTGTGAGGGATTGGGAATGGGAATAGTTGCGGAAATTCATGCATGTGGACATGAGGTGGAAAGAGTGACTAATGCTTGGGAGCCGGGTGACGCGAGTAGAGAACGAAGGTGGATGAAGCTTTTTGAAAGATACCCTACCCTTCATTAGAGAGAAGCTACATATGCTTAGAAAAGAGAGTTTCGTTTTCTGCAAGCCCACTGGTGTGTGCGAGTCAAGGACGGCTGTGCTTTTGAGTTATTCTTCGCGTGCTTCTGGTGCATTACCCCCTTCTCTTACCATCTCATAAATCGTCAAGTAACGCATTGCTCAAATGAAGAGTCCAATTTCTTGCATCGCAATGAAATCTTTCTGTTGGTGCTGGTGGGTTCTGACTCATTTCTGCGTTCCTTCCACACTCATTCGTATGGTGCAGAAACAGAAGTCGCAACCCATCTTCACTTCTCATCCTCAAACTACTCCTCATCTCACCATCAGTCGTCGGAATTCGTGGGCAAAATGCCAACCTTCAAGGAACCCTAGCTCAATAGAGATTCAAAATCTGAACAGTACTCCGTTCATTCAAACGTCTCAAGTCGAGAACCATTCCAGCCAACAACACTCTTCTCATCTCGAACATTCCTTGGACCATGGTACACTGAACAGCAGCGCGCCACGAATCAACCATCACCGCCGCCTCACTTCCGCCAATTCGCTTTTCACCTCGACAAGGGAAAGTTCAAGCCTTACTCTCGCCAACCTTACCTCACCTCTCCTCAACAGCTCAACTTCAATCCCATACTCTCAACCATCGACATTCGCACTCATCTCCAAACAAGTCATAAGCCGGACCGTTGATCCACGAACGCGATTGAGCCACTGACAGAGAGACGAGACGTGCTGGTGAGTTCCCATCGTGGATTGTGGGCGTGTGAAGCGTGAAGCTGATAGGGTAGGCAGTGCTTGATCTCGCGCGATCCTCTTTACACCCCCTCAAATTCCAGCAGCACGCTCATCATTGGGCGGCGGACGATCGCACCTCGAATAGGAGTGGCGACTGAAGTGTAGATACTACGATCTTGGGGAATGGAATTCAGATGTGCTGGTGGTAAGTTGTTTGGAGGGGTGGGAGGGGCTATAGAAGAGGCTAACATTGCGATGCAGAACTCGTCTCTATCACAGACAATATGCCTCGAACAGAATATACTGGCTGCCGCCTGGTGAGGGAGTGCTTCATGTGTCCCGAATGCAACTCTGCCGCTTACTGCTCGCACGTCTGCCGGGAGAAAGACACGCGCTTGCATGGTATTCTCGGCAAAGACTTCGCCTTCAGAAACACTTCCACTCCACGACCATCTCCGACCTGCACTCTCGCCTTCTATTTCCCAGTCCAAGGTTGGGCTCCAGAGGTCATTTGGTTTCAGGATGGTCAAAGGCTGGACAAGGATTCAACTACTGGAGTCTTCTCGTGCTCAAATCTCTTCGACAACCATACGATGGATGTGGAGACCATAAATATCGACATGAGCTTCGATCCATATGTCTGTAGTAATTTTAAATGCTCATTGGAGACTCATATGATACGGCATTGTCGATTAGATATTACATCGCTCAACGAGACTCTCCTTCAAGCAACAGGAGGTCAGCAACACTGTCTCTACCTTGGCCCGATAGTGGTTTGTTGCTTGGTAGATAAGTCTCCAGGCCTAAGACGAGATGTTACAATGCCCGACTTCAGTGCTTTCATCAATGATATCCAAAGTTGTACAAGCTTCGACAGGCTCGGTGCAGCTATGCGCTCTTGGAAATTGCAGGAAATCGAGGCTCAAAAGCCGTCACTGTTTACAATTATCCTGAAGCCACGATCGAGAGAGGTTGTCCAAGGAGTTGAAATTACGGGCCCGCGATGCATGATGGAGAGTTTCATACCGGTTGATGTCCCTGACTCGCACCCTATCTTCCACGGCCTCAATTCATATCCAGCACCGATTTCCACTCGCGTGGGTCTTCCGCTTCTGATTCGAGGGATTTCACAAGCGCTCCTTCTCGGTACGCCTATGAATGAAATCGATCTGCGAGCTGGACTGTCCGCGCAGATACTAAACTTCAATGTTGATCCTGAGGAAGACAACTTTGGTGCAGCGAATTGGGAAGATAGTTATGGCGGTTGGCTTGGCGGGCGAGTTCTCGTTGTTCGAGAAGACAAGAGGCCCATCACTCCCAACCAAGTGGAAGCTATGGTACACTTCTGTCGGGAGGTACTTACAGCAATCAACGATCAGCGGCCCAAGGTGGAAGGATCAGTTGGAAAGGATATGCGAGTAGTTGCGAGGAGAAAAGAGGTCATTCAAGATTGGATGTGTCGAGGTCGTTTCGAGCAATTCTTCCACGCCTTCAAACGGAAGTAAACTGAAGACGGCAAACATGGATGGGCAGACGAGGTCACGCCTTATGAGATGGTGGCTGAGGCGAGGAAGGAAAAAAGGCGCCTAGAATAGGATCGAAGAGAGACTTGGAAGAGTGCCGGGTTAAGGAGGGAGAAACGTGGGTTTTGCCTCCACACAGTCCTTGCTCTAGCTGTGGTGAGTGTGGTGATCCCGTTGCTGTTAATTATCGGATGAAGCTGCAAGCATGCCCTTCAATGCATCTGTGTTTCTGCTGTTTCCTGTACATTTTACATATTACTCAGAACGATATCAAAAGAGTTAAAAAGGAAATCTAGATTACAGATTCTTTACAAGCTGGCGATCTCGCGCATCTACGAAGATAAGAATGATTTAAAACAAAATCCGGACCTGCTCTCACTGTTCAATCTCATCTTGTATCACATTCATTCGAGCTCGTCGGCAATTGCACTTTCAATACCACATTCACTTCCTTCCTTTGCTTGACCGAGACGAAAGCGTCATATGCCCTCATCCTATACAAGTCCATTTCCTTGACGACTCCGCCTCTTCACCACTGTCCTCCTTCATTCTCGGCCGCTTCACCTTTTACTACGAGAAAAATCAACGCTCAATTCCAATTGAGGAAAACGGACTTGCTACTACTAGGGCTCCGGTAAGTCTCTTTAGTTCTTACTTTGGGTCCGAGAAATCAAAGCGTGATATCAGAATACAGGATTCGAGGCCTAACAAAAAGTGAATAGCCTCCCTGGCAGCAACTTCGAACTTGTGCCGACTTCGTCATTCTCCTTAGACCTCGACGAACCTACGTCCTAATTCTTCCACTACTCAATCCAAGCAACCAAGGTTCTACATTAGCTACGACATTTCAATTCCCTGCTCCGTGAAGACGCTGGGAAGTAAGTATCCCTACTAGGGTTTCCTCTTTCAAGAGAACCAAGCGCTGATATCATATTCAAGGATTTGAGTTCTTCCACAAAGTGAGCCCGTTCCACCTTTTCAAGTGTCAAACGTCAACCCGAATTCACCTTCGACTCAACTTATCTCTCCCCAACCGATCGCGATCTGACATCCGAGTTTCTGCTTCGACAACTGCAACCCAAGACAAATCTCAACATTGATTGAGATAGCCGCCCGCCTCTTCTATTCAAATCACCGGTAAGCTCGTTCATTTCTTTGCCTCCCTTGTCTTCGTGTACAGTTGTAGAAACTGACATTGTTGCCCAGTTCTCACCTTCTCGCAACAATGGCAAACCATCGTTGCTGCGTCTGCAACGCTCCTAGAGCTATTGCTTGCTCTTCGTGCAAGTCGGCTTACTATTGCGGCTCCAATTGCCAAAAGAATGATTGGCGTACACACAAGTTGCTTTGCAGAGCTTTTGCAACGTTCGACAAGGAGAAGCGTCCGATCCAGGAAGCAGTGCTCGCATTGTATTTCCCGATTTTGAAGATGGGGGAGAAAGGTTTGAGTGCTCCGCAGATGATCTGGATTAATCCTGAGCATGAGAGTGGCGAGATGCACATAGTTGAACTGAATCCTGATGGCACTTTCAAGCATACAGATCCTTTGAAACACGACGAGTTCGAAGCCCGCAACACACAGGCACGAAATATGTCTACCCCGGTGCATGCGAGAGATTTAGAGATCCAATCAAATTACAAGAGAAAATTCCAAATCGACCACATGGTTGTCTTGCATATGCGGTGTGCATTCAACTTTGACGGATCTCGTGTTAATATTACCCTCGTGGAGGTCATGCGCGAGCAACTACGTATGAGGTGGAAGGGTCCCTTGGTCTTTTACGCAAAGAGTGCCGGTCACAACTCTCTATGTCGGGATGTTACCCTGTCTGACTTCCGTACGTTGCTCGATTTCTTCAAGAAGTACCAGAGCTCGGCCGGAGGTCTCACAGATGCCTTGAGAACAAACAACTATCTCGAGCTTGAAGTAACAAATCAAGATCTGTTCAAAGTACTGTTGCTACATAACTCCAACAACTGGACCTTTCGAGGCGTGGAAATCCCTTGCGAAGCAGATAAGCGGTACTTGGCTGTCGAGCAGTATATCGCCGTCGATGTCCCGGTCGTACATCCGATCTTCGATGATGTTAATCAGGACAATAGTATGCTTGTTGAATGCGGGGTCCTCGAGCTCTCCAAAAAGATTAATCTCCCTTTGCTCCTTCGACGCATATTTCCAGATAAGCGCTGGGTTCGCCGCCCAGAGCTCACAGGAGAGAGCTACCGCAACTCAGTCGCCGAATATCTCAACTTGAATACAGATATCTCAAGTCCAAAGTGGGGCTCGCGTAATCTCTGCTTCAGTGGTAGACATCCCTATGGTAGACTTCTAGTTGTCCGTGAGGATAAGACGGGGATCACAGCACACCAGGTCGAGGCAGTGGCTGCGTATTTCAAACATGTCTTCGAGATATTGGATAGAGAGAAGAGCGCTCGTTTGGGGGGGTTTATTGGTGTGCGTTTGTGTGAAATGAGAGAAGAGCTTATGAATGAGCATGTGTCGAGAGTGAAATTCGCTCGATTCTTCGGAGACTTCAAAAATCAGAAGATTGCCAGCGGAGATGCTTCATGGGCAAATGAGGTTCTACCATAGGAAGTTGCTACGGGGGATCTTGATGAGAAATTGGATCCTTTGGGTCTAATTTCATTCTCGGGGGATGAACTAGGGTGGATTATGCGCTGATTTTCTTGCTTTTCATTCGGGAGGCTTTGAGGATGTTGCACTTCACGGTGGGACGTCCGAGGTTGCCACGAATAACTTGACTCGGCAAGGAAATTTAGGCTTTCCGTTCTTGAAAATCTTCGAGTTCTACTAGAACCTTCATGATAGTTGCGAAGATATGCCAATCTTTCCTTGATGCTTTCTCCTCACAAGTGACTTCCTCTTCGATTCTCCTTATATCCCTCTGTGCCCAAGATCTTCTTTTACTTCCCCCCAAAATTGTTCAGAACTGACACCTTGCTTTCTATTACACGTCGTAAGCACTTTGAAAGCTGCAAAATCGCAATTTCAAATGCAGGAAAAAGGGCATTTTGCTAGCAGATCGCTTCCCAGCTCTGCACTGCGACGGGCCCCAGTTCGAACGCCCCTAATCATGAGCTTTGCAGGTCAACTGGCTGGCTATTGCTTTTCGTACTAGGTTTAATTTAATTCCTACTTCTCGTATCTTGCTACCCCCCTTGCATAGTGTTGGCTGGAATGTCCACATCACATCAGCTTACTGGCTGGTACCACCTCCATCTGCACTTAGTTATTATCTGATTCAGAGGAACGATCTGGCCATAGAACTCTGATTTGAGGAGCTTTACGAGAATCAGTTACAAAGGTGGTTCATATTGTTGCTTCCTTACTCGACATGAATCATCTCCCCTGATCACCAAAACACGAGTGCATATATTGTTATGAGAAGCAATGCAATATGAATTTCACCTAGTCATGGAGATAAAATCGCGTGATTTTGTTGCATATCTGCATCTTGTCTGCTCTACGAGTAGAAAATGGGGCGAAGAGACGACGAGGTCAGATTGTCGAGTAAGTCAATTAACTGAACCGAGAGGCTACTATAAACTATCAAGTCTAAGTTAGATGATAATTCAAAACTAATCTTCAAGGTTCTAGAAGAGCTGATAGATAGATGTTCAATACAAAATGAAATTATGCAGGTCAGGTAGGGCCACGATGGCTGAAAGGATCGTTTTTGTCTCGCAATTCAGCTCGTTCAAGTTCGACTGACTCGGTTACCCCCCGTAAAAGGGAGAAGAGCACGATTGCCGGCTATCAACAATCAGAGAGCCTCTCACAGGGAAAGGAATAATTTGGAATTCTTTACTTTTCTAGGCTCTTTGTGATGAGGTAAGATGTGATATAAGTGAGCGGAGATGCGATGTGGATTTGAGTTGAGGATAAAGACGAGCATGACAAAGGTCACTACCGAACCGAAAGACCGAAGGCAAACCTCAACTCTAATTACCTCTGAAATCAAATTATTGTAATATTAATTAAGGGTAAACTTGCTTAAGAGCAAGAAGGAGCTAAATAATAATGAGAAAGTAATTAAAGAAAACTGTATTTAACAATTCTAGGTGTATTTGCCGTCTTCGGTTTTGTCTTCGGTGGACGATCGATGAATTCGAGCTCATTCCATTCGAGTATGCTTCAAGTCCGATGTGCAACCAAAACACGTGATTTAGGAAGAGATCGAGGGTGAATATATTATTTTTCTTCCTGTGCGAGGAATTGAAGCTGAAGTCGAAGCTGGGGGTTGTAGGAGTAGGGGGCACTAAGCGAGAGAAATCTTTGAGAAAAGGGGGCTAGCCTTGGCATCTAGAACAAAGAAGAGACATCAGAAGACGAGAGCATTCATTTGGCGCACTATTGATATCACAGATCCCGTGAATACTACGCGTACATACAATTTAGGATTGCTTACCTGATATCAGTACTGGTGCGGAGATTTCCCCCTCCGGAGAATTTCCGGAAGCACTACACTCCAAACACTTCAAGAACTCTACCCTTTTTTTTCCCACAAAAAATGAGTTCTTCAATGGAATAAAACAATTGGCACCTATTATTTTGATTTAAATGCTGCAATTCATCGTCATTCTCCCTGTGCTTGTAGTTTTTTGAAGTGTTCGGACGAGGGCAGGCAGTAACCGAAGACCCGGAATGAGCTGGAGCAATAGCGCTGACAGGGAATGCCGCGAACTCGCAAAATGTACGTTTAAGGACTTGGAAAAACCTTAGCATGGGTCGAGTGTGATGTGAGTGGTTGCGTTGCGAGTTTTCTGCTAGGCTTACTGGTGTTGTCGATCCTTGAGCAGGGGGAGAAGCCAGATGATACTCGTATATATAGGCACATGAAAGCTGTAGTCCCCAACTTTGTAGAAAAGTTATAGAGCAACTATAATTTAAAATAACTGTTGAATACGATCTCTTTTCAGTTAAGATCATCGCGAAGCTCAGGAAACTGGAACTCCTGAGGATGTCTCGAGCTTCCAATTCCGATCAGGAGCACATTGCTGCACGCACAGCCAAGCTTGCAGATGCTTACAACAAGAAGGATGTGGAAACTGCACTCACAATGTTTGTTGATACCGGACTAGGCTACTCAGACTACGGTACAGCCAGTTTTCGTTCCTTTCCCTTTGTCAAATCCTAGTTGCCGCCCACCAATCCTTCTGACAAAACTTCTAGGTGTTAATGCTCTCAGCATGACCAAATCCGCCTTCGCCACCTTTCTCCACTATATCTTCGACTCACTTGAGCACCTGTCGCTCAAAACCATCGGGGTCAACGGGACCAAAGACTTCACAGCTTGGCAATGGGAATGGGAGTTCGTTAAGAAAGCAGGAGGGAAATCAGGGTTCGAAGATTTAGATAAGGGGGCTGAGGGACAAATGCTGAGGATGAGAGGCTGCAGTATTACGTGGTGGAATGAGGAGGATAAAGTTGTGAAGAATTGTGATTATACCTGTTTTGTTTAGTTACGGGGTAGGAAGCGAGGAATAAGGCGCGGGCTAAACGCGGGGTAGAGACGTTGGAATCTTTACGATACAGATAATTCTAGCTAGGTTCTTCCATCTCTACAGTTAGAATGATCGCCTAGACTTGAAACGAGTTTCGTTTAGTGCGAAATCAATTTTACCGATGGAGGTAAGATCAAATGACCTTCATCCACATTTTACTCCCAAATCCTTTGCGAACCATCTCTTGACTCGACCGGCGTGGGATTACGAGAGACCAGTCTGGCAGTTCTGATATCCTCTACAAAAGCCAGCGCCACGTCAGCTGCAAGGAGCGGAAACCTTTCAAATAGTTCCCTCAGTTTTACTCTATCTCGCAGCCTTCCTGCAATCCTGCTCACTGCCTTTTTTGTAAGACCACGTAACTTCTTCGTGATGATAAGAGGGTCGTATATGAGATCAAACAGAATCTGAAGGTCATCTCGGTCAAAGAGTTCGTGGAAATAGTCGTCGGTGAACGAGGCTATTTTGCGTTGTAGTTCTTCTTGGACCTGGGAGAAGGTCTGCTTGTTTTTCAGGTTGATCTTGGAAACGAAAGGACTGGCTGCCCTTAGCCTCTCTCGTGTTAACCTTAAAGCCTTTTCGTCGATTTGATCCACCTTGAGACTAGCTAGGGAAGAGCGAGGGAGCATGAGCTTGATGACCTTCCTCCTCTTTGCATCATATCCCATGCAGGCTGCCAGCAGTTTTCTGCCATAATCGCCTGTAATCGGGTCCATGTTCACATTGGCCCCTCTCTGAACAAGAATTTCAATCGTTTTCAAATGGCGCCATCGACATGCAGCTATGAGTGCATTGCCATAAGGGAGGTTCGGAACAACGAGATTCATATCAGCTCCACGATCGCAGAGCAATTCGCAGGCTTTCCACTTCCCCTTGGAAGCCGCCGCGATAAGTGCAGTCGGGAAGGATGCATCTGGTACAATGGCGTCCAAAAATGCTCCGTGGTCAAGGAGCAGCTCACATATCCCTATATGGCCATTCGAAGCTGCAGCTATCAGGGCCGTGCCTTGAGATCCGAAAGAGTTGATGCTATCACGTGGTATAATAACATTGACATCTACTCCTCGAGAGAGCAGCAGACGGCAAATCTCTAACCCGCCATTACTTGCAGCTGTTATCAATGCATTGGTAATGATTGGATCGGCTGAGGACGACTTGAATCTCCGCCAAGCTTTCGTTGTTGCGTCAATACCGCATTCCAGAAGCATCTTACAAGTGTCGTAATGGTTGAATGCGCATGCAGCAATAAGTGGGGTTCCAAAATATCCCAGTCTTGGTACCAACACCTCATTCAGATCGGCGCCATGTTTGACAAGCACCCTGCATATCTCCGCATGGCCTCTAGCAGAAGCTTCAATCAAAGCTGACCCAAACGTAGCTGGGATCTCTTTCAATGTCTGGATCTCTGGACGGGATGTCCATACTGGCTTACAGAATTGATTTGAATACAGTTCCGTGTTCTGGAGTATAACATTGACGGTTGCACCAGCGTCCACAAACAACTGGGCCAATGCTACATTCCCACCGATACAGGCAGCCATGAGGGGGGTGCCGACCAAGTCTTTTCCAAAAAGCTTAATACTTGCATCGACGTCCACGCGATGCGAGGGATGGTCAATGAGTATTTGACATATATGGAAAGGCGGTAATTTATCAAACGTTGAATTTTCAAGAGTTGCTCCCAAGGCGTCGATGTCTGACTTGGCTCCTCTTTCAATCAACCACGCAATATGATGCCATGAGCGTCTTTGTAAGGCTTCAAGCAAAGCAGGATCAAGGTTTGCACCAAGAGATATGATCTTGGAGATGATCTGTAAGACTTGGTCGTCAGGGTAATGAGTTGAGTGTGGCGAAAGAAATTGTGGATAAAGTAAGCAGGTTGTGATCATCCCACACATCTCGATGGCGTCTCGTAGCTGCAGTTGGTGCACAAGCTCACCGAAGCCTAGACATAGCGAGAAATAGTCCGGAAAGCTCCAGGTGTAAATAAGTCCCAGTGGGTGGTTTTGGAGAGAAATAAGGACTTCCCAAAGCACTTTGTTTGCTTTCTCGGCGTCCGCCAGGACCAATGGGTTAAGTATAGATCGAAGTGTCCGAGACGTCGAAAAGTGCGAAAAGAACGACGCACTTTCGGAGAACGGCCACGGAGTTGTTGATAGCAGAGGAGGAGTGGCAATGTTATCATTTATCCGTGGGAAGAAAATATGATCAATACCGAAAAAACACACCACCAGAGAAGATTGATTTTCGAAGTTGAACGGAGGGAAGGTTAGATGTTTCAAACGACCCTTTGCGTACGACGGTAGCAGATCGATACCTTCGACCTTCTTCTTCCTTTTGTTCGACCAGAAAGCTGGGCGAAAGTGGGCCCTTGACTTTGGATCCCATGAGAATCTAGAAAGCCACTCGTCAAACTCTTTGGACGTTCTGTTTGGAAACCCAAGAAATCTCGTTGCAAGGGTGACAAGTCTCTCGTCTTGACGGACCTGGCCTGCTGGTTCTGAAGCACAACACCTTTGTGTATGATAGATCCAGACCGAGTCAGCAAAATTTTTCACAAAACCAGTTTCTTCTTCATAATATGGATGATTCCAATAGGAACGTTGTGTTGTGGATGCAGACTGTGATATGGCAGGAAGCGTCTCTGGGGGTTGAAGCAAAAACAGGAAGCATGTTTTTGCCGCAAAAGTATGGGCAACCTGTTGGGTCCATTGAATTTTCTCACAATACTCCTGGACCGACAGGTGAGCGAAGCGAAACAACGACTTTCTACTGGATCCCCACTTTAAGCGAGGAGGTGACGGAGGTGGCGGTGGCGTGAGCGGTCTCGCATGATGAGGAGGTGGAGGTGGAGGTGGGGGAATAAGCAAGTGCTTGTCTTGTACAACGAGATTCTGACAAGCTTTGAGGACAGTTTCGGGATCTATATCTACCGGATGGATCTCGTCCGCATCAAGATCCTGGCAGACCACAGCAAGGAGTTGATCACCAACTGCAGCGCCTCCCTGAGCTAACAACCAGAGGAACGTTCTGATAGCAATTTCTCTGAGGCTGTTGTCCGGATTCGTGATCCGTTCAAAAATCTCACCATAGGTCTTCTCAAGGCCCCGCGGAAGACTTTGTAAAGCTTTTGAAATATCCGATGGGCGATCAAGGGAGAGTAGATGTGCTAGGTGCAGTGCCGCCCATTGAAACCTAGATCTTGTCAACTGTGTTGGCACAAAGACCGAGATGGTCACTCACATCCCATTACTTTTCTCCAGAAATACCTTGATTATTTGCTGCTCGAGGTCTGCTGATATGGCAGAGTTAAGTTTTCTCTTAGTTCTCTTTGAATTTCTGTACTCCTGGATATTCTCCTGTACAAATCTCATAATGTCATCATGATTCTCTGTAGCTGAGAGGCTGAAGTTGACCTTCTCTTCAAATTCAGCCGTTATGTCATCATCTCGTCTGCTGGATATAAGAATTTTGACCGGAAGGTGGTGGTCGACAAGCTGATGCAGTACAGTAATCAACTTGTGGCGGGACTGTTCGTCACACTCATCTAATGCATCCAGAATCAAAATTACTTCGGGACATAGTGAAATCATCTTGATCAGGAGATCCTGACATTCTTTTGTACTGAGAGTCCTGGATAGAAATCCTTCACGTTTCTTTTCCATGTACGTTGTCCGCAAGGAGGCAAGACTTTTGTTGTGGGACAGCGCAAGTTGCTTCAAAAAGCTCCGAAGAACATTTTCTGGCACTCGGCGCTCGGCATCAGCACGACGACAGTAGAAGAAAGCAAGAGGGCTAGGATCCGAGATTCCCACAGGCGGTTCGTGATTGCTCAAAGATGAATTCCCCATGACGTGAACGGGATCCTGAGAAGAACGTCGCAGTTGGAGGAAGTGGTCGACAATAGTCGTCACAAGCTTTGTTTTACCAGCGCCAGCTAGAAACGGTCAGAACAGTAAGCATGGATATAGCTTCCTGGAAGACTTACGTATTCCATGAATCCAAAGGAGTGAAGAGCTTGAGGCGGTCTCCCAATTGAGAAATTCGGGCTTGGTGAATACCCACTGTCCTGTATCAGGAGTGCGACCCTCTCTTGCATCCTCATGATGATCTAAGATGGGAATACTTGAGACCCAACTTAAAGCTTCCTCATTCTCCCTCTCTTCCTGCTCTCGCCGGTGCTGTTCTTTAATCTCTGATCTCAAAGCCTGAACAAGAGACTTGGTATCTGTGATCATGTCTTCCAGACAATCGGATGCCTTCAATATTCTTTCAATGCTTTCTGCGATCTCTCTGTTACTTTGGCTCTCTACAAGCTTTGACTCAATCTCAAGGGTTTTCTCGAGCTCTAAACAGTTTTCACAGAATGAGCTGATGTCCTGCGGTGACCAGAAAGCGTAAAAAGCTCGCTTGAACGCATTTTTGACTCGTACGACGAGTGCCACGGCCAGAAAATCTAAAAGGCACTTATAGAGCTGGACCAGGGCTTCTTCGAAGTTGGCTAAGGTCTCTGCTGATAAATGGCCACGCAGATGTGCGAGTAGGAACTCGTACGCTGCTCCCCGATTCAAAAGGAAGAGGACTTTCTCAATACCCACATAAATAGCACCATTTTGATCACTTGATGCAGTCGCCGCCTAGTTATATTAACACAAGATGCTCAGCTAATTTGGCTCATGATTACGTACCGTGAGAATGAGCCGAATCGCAGCCCAAGGTAAACCAGCGTGGATTGGATCGACATTTACAGCCACATCTCCAATGTGCTTGATCTTATTGAAGAATTTAATCCAGGTCTCCAAAGTCTTGCGGAGGTTCACATCGCGCCCCGCGAATCGAAAATTCGTCTTCTTTGCTCTGTCATCTTCTAGTTTTTGGCAATGGCGACAGAGTTCTGATAAGGTTTCTGGCCATGAGATTGACGATTCTTTTCGAACCAGCCGCGTTGTCTCTCCAGCCTTATCATCGTACACCTTTTTGTCGCTTTCATCGTGCTGTTTGTCCAAGGCTTGTTGAATACAATTCCGTTTGGCTTGATCGAGACGACGAAGAGCCTTCCCCCAATAATCTGCCTTCGTTGTAGCGCGAAAGGGGACTCGCGGGCCAGAAGAGAATATTGGAGATGTCGGCTCAGCCTCGTCAATGCGCTGCCGTGCCATCCCCGCAGCCCCGGCACAAGCATTCGACCGGAGAAGAGGCAAACCCGACATAGCGCTCGAAAAGGGTCCCGAATGTTGACCCCGTTTGATGAAAGCGGATGAATGAGAGTAAGATCACGGAAAGAAACGAAAACCAAATCTGCTCACGGCACATGGTACTCCGTATGCTGCGGTGCATGTCTTAAATGCCTTGCCATTGGGCTGATTCCGCCTCCAAGAATGCCTGGGGCAGCGTCCAACGCAATGAGTCCCGGCGATTGGTGTTCAGAACAGCCACCTCGGGATGCCCCCATTTAATGATCATCCAAAACCTGGGTCGTTAAGCAGTTGAGGATTTCTGAGAAGAGCACTTTCTGTCGGTCACTTTCAGCGCACGCTAATTTCAAGTAGCAGGGGAAAACTGACCTCTTTGCGCTGGCGACTACCTCTTTCTCTGCATTGAAAAATCGGACGGTGGAAGAGTGCTCCCTTTGTTCGGCGGGGGTATTGGATAGGGGATGCGAAGCGAGAAATAGGGGGCGGGGTAGTGCGGGGCAAAGCTGAAACTTTAAAATTCCTAGAAGGGTGGAAGTATTCGCAGAAAGAGCCATGTTTCCTATTTTAAAAGTTTCCCTGTCTCTTGCTAATGCCTTTGCAATTACTCAAATGCAGTCTTAATTCAGATATAGCTTCGATCTCATGTGTAAAGTGGCGTATGGATTTCTGCTAGTGGGCTCAGCTGCCAGTTTGGAGAATAGGATGAAGCTTTCACTTCCTGGCTGCGGAGTGCCTAGCCACGATGGTGGCATTGACTGGGTGCCGAGGTTTGCTTGGTCCGTCCCGTGTTGACTCGGTTTGGGCGTTAAGGCTTGAGATATTGTGAGGGACGAAATTTCTCCTAGTATCATTGAAATTTTTGTAGAAATTGTTGGTGGAAGGAACTAAAAAATAAAGAGCAGGCTTGAGCATTGCGGTTAGAGCGAGCCAACTATGGGACTTCTCTGGGTCAGCGTTTTTCGACTGGATCAAAAGCTAACTGCAGCATAACATCGTTTGCTGCCTCAAAATGTCCTGTTGCAGCTCGGGTGGTATCTTTAGAATGAGAGTGAAAGTATATTGATTTTAGGGAAAGTGAGCTGTACGAGTTAAAACCCCTCAGAATCTGTGAATGCTTGTGCTCAGATTATTTTTGGTACAGACTTAGCTTCAAGGAAAATTATTGAAGCCTGACAATGCTTCTCACCGTAAACAACCTCATCTCTCATGTCCCGAAGCTGTCTTAAACGCTTTCGATCGCTCTATTATTAATTGCTGTTGGTCCAAAGGCATAGCTTTCATCTCCCGGAAGAGAGCTCGTTGTTCCTTGCCCGTCAGGTTCTCCCTTGAAAGATCAACAGCGAGCTGCTCTTGGTCTGGAGTCAATAGATCATCGCCTTTACCGTACTGTTTCATCCATGGTTTTCGAGTATCTATTCGCGCAGCTGATGTAACTGAAGCCATTCGAGGCTCAGAAGCTTCGGCAGTCTTGCCGCCTTCTGTGGCCGGTTCCACGGAGCGTATCGGTCTCGGAAATAGCTGTGTAAACCCTTTCCTATCCAGTTCCTTAAGCTCTGCCTGTTTCAATCTGTGGCGCTCGTCGTTGTTCTCCGATATAGGTCTTTGACAGACTTCCGGCTTTTTAATCATCTCTCCGTAATGGAACACTCTTCCTTCATCGTCTATTCGTTGGAGAACCGTAGCTTCAAGCGAATCTTCAATAGTGGAAGAGATGTTCATTTTAGATAGGTGAGCCTTGCCAGCAGTGCTAAACAGCAGGCTCCACGTGCCATCTCCATGCGCGTGACATGTGGCTATGGTGGTTCCCTTGCCAGATTTGAATCTCGTGGTAATGACTTTCTTCAGGTCATACTTGTCGCCCCCGGAGGTATGTCGCCAATCGCCTCTGCACCAAGTAAGCAAGATTGAAGCTAAGACGAAAGGAAAGACAGAGAGTTCGAATTTACCCCAAAGCAGCATTACGAAAGCCCTCACACTGCGTAGAATCTAAGGAACATTTCTTGGCTCACCTTATCTGCATCGCAAAGTTGTGAACATCCGGAAGCTAGACAGTCGTCAGTACAGGCTCATGTCTGAGCGTCCGAAGATAGTGCTCACAATTGTCTGAAGGTACTTTCCAGCGCTTTCTGTCGCATGAACCCAGGCTAGGCCACCATCATCTAGGCAGCGACGTAAATCTTTGATGCCTTGGCTCAAGCTTTTAACTTCGTTGGCCATTGTGATATATGGTGTCGTTGTTCCAAGGACCCAGAGATGGTGGCGATCTTATTGCAGTAGGTGAGTCTTTGATGTGCAAGAAGTATGGAGGTTTGGGTTTCGGTCAGTTCATTTAGGAAGACCGAAGTGCGCTAAGCCACCCAGAACCTAGCCCCTTTTACCTAAGCGAGCCTGAGAGGGGGTGAATGAATGGGAACACAATCCAGCATCCTGAGAAATGATTGAATTATATACACTCCTGAAGGAACGTTCTTGCGTAACTACAGAAACATTCTCATGTGTGGGAAAGGCTGACACCAGAAAGAATTATTGATTCAGTAAGACAGCCAAGGTATGAAGAAAGGCTCTAACAGAGGAGATTCGACGCAAAATTATATCTGCTATCCATTCTTTCGCATTCTCATCCTTTAATTTTTCAAACCTTCATTTCCAAAAATAATCTGCCCAGTATAAATCACATATATCAATAGGAAAAGACTAAAATAATTGTTATATCAACTGATCTCCATTCTATTTACAGAAACCTATCCAGAAGACCTATTATGCTCCCCTCCCTTTCCACAATCAATATTGAAGAGCCACCCTCTATTACAAATTCTAAGTCAAGAGAGCCTTCTTCATTGCCAACATTTGGTCATCTCCGTCCCTGTACTCATACGCCAAAATAGTGATCTTCGGGACACAATGTTTCCATCCACACATCAAAACCTTCTCTATTTCCACCTCCTCATTCGCCCTCTCATAACAATCATTACTATACTCTACAGCCTTTTGTTCCATGCTCTTCAACCAGTTCCGGAACGCAATCTTCTTCATATACTCCTCAACATGCACCAGAAAACCAGTACTCCACTCATCGGACGATAATAGAATGATTTCCTCGAGTTTTGGAAGCCTCTCGATGTTATCAAAGAGGTACCCAGCAAGGTTCTCAACGATATTCATCCAGGCATCGGTCTCAATCATCGATTCCGAAAGAGGCATGCGCTGGCCGGAAGGGTCATAAAAGGGATCGAGAGCCATGACGGTCAGCAATTCGCAGAAGTCTCTCCAGCCAGTTGCAGGAACATAATGAGCGAAGATTCCGTCCCATTCGTAGAGTGTTTCCAGCTCATCGATAAGAAGGATGTCACGTTTTGGACAGAGATAGAAATGCGTCGAAGGGAACTGAATGATGGTTGATGGCTTAAGGGGGAAGTTTCCAGACTCTTCATCTAAGGTGAGAGGAAGCTCTGGACTCGCTGGTAAGAAATGCACTTGGCCATTGCTGATGGATGCTGTCTCGTGGACGCGGGGTTGTGAGAGCTGGGATCGAATTTCCTGGCGTTGCTTGGCGGATATTGGGGGACACCAGGTGATGCACATGGTGTTCGGAGGATTGAAGTAGTTTTTGTTGGAAGGTATGGAAAGTGCGGTGAAAGATTGAAGGTTGAGGTTTAATGGCTTCGGTGATGACGAGAAGGGCGATTGAGTGATCTTCACTTCGTTGCCTTATACGCAACATTGACAACAAAGGCGTTTCTGTTACATGACCACAATGATCGAGCTCGATAAATTTGATGCCACTAGATTCGACGAGAGAAAGAAAGAAATGTTGAAAATTTGCTGTCTTAGATAATGTCTCTCGCCCTGACCATCCATGCGGCTCCGAACCTCAGGAAACAAAGTCAATGAAGACCGAGTTGAGACTTGACTCACTAACAAAAGATATGGGAGTGAATCGGATTGTTTAAGGAATTCCTAAAGTCTCAAATCTCTATGATGTGCTGAAAGCACCTAAACGCTCGAATACTGCCATCACCCAAACTCAAAGTATCTAGTTGTCAAACACAGTCCGTGTCTATCCGATATGATTCAGGATTGCTTTCTTAATGCTCCCAAATTTCTCTAATCCAGGAGCATCATCATAGAGCACCGTAGTGATAGCCGGAAGTACCAAAGCCTCTTTGTAAGGATCTGGAGATTTCCACATCAAATTCCGCACATACGGACAGAAAGCTGATTCCAGTAGCGGTGCGCCTGTTTTATCACCGTTCGCAGTGGTGAGCACGATAACCTCTCTCAGCTTCGGCAACTCGAGAATCTGCCAGGAGAGCCAGGACCAGAAATGCCAGGTCTCGCGTTCCAAGTTCTCGGGTTTGTCTTCGAAGAAATGGAAGGGGTGACCAATGGCCATCGCGTCAATTGCCAGGACACTGACGGAGGTTGCATGGTGGCGGTTTGCAGGATAGTTGACTCCGAAAAGATTACGGATTTGTCCCTCAACGCAAGAGCTTGATATCAGCATGATGTTGTCTGAGCGCGAGATGTAGACTGGTCTGGGTAGTTCGGCTGCTTCGATACGGGCGTAGAGCTTGTTAGCCAACATGCGTGACTCCCTGCAGACGGACAAGAGCTCGCCAGTGCGGTTCTGTACGTATGGGAAAGTCGATGTATCAATGATTTGAGGCTGTGAAAACGCATGTGTCCAAACCATCTGATGTATCTCCGGAGGGAGCTTGGGAAAGCAAGTGAACGTGTCCGTGGCAAGGAGGGCGATCTCGGGCTGCTGTAATTCTGCCGAGGTGCTCGAATTGGGATCCTCTGCAGCTGATGACATGCTTGCAATGGTTTGAATTTGTCCTGAATGGGTACATGAATCGCTGTCAGCAGGCATGGCTGCGAAATAGTAGGTCTTGGTAGCAGAAGCCGCGAGTGAATGTTTCGCGAGCGAGAGTTGGTCTTTGTCTTTCTTCGCTGATTCGGGCATATCGAGGACGGGTTTTCGAGAAGGTTGTGCTTGGTTGGATTTCGAAAGCTTTATCTGGATCACTTCGCCAATGATATTTGAAGATGAGGAATGAAGAGCTGAGCTATTCAGAAGTCGGGAGATGATTTAAAGGGGCTCGGCTAATTCGGGCTCCACAGACCAAACCCCAAAGCTTCGGGCTTCTAGGAAACACCAACGCCTGTATCAAGACTCAGATAAGTGAGCAAGAACAGGAAGTTGAAAATGTCACTTATCTCATGAATGCGTGGTCAAGGATTCTGGTCTTCTGATTGTTCGGCGCAGTTGTGGAATCCGAGCTACGAGAGGTCCAGCACCGCTGGATCCAAGCATTACGCTTAATTTGTTCAACGTGCCAAGAGCAAAGACTCCGAATTGCCCAACTGGTGAAATGTGATCTTATTCTGGGATTGTTTAATTGGGCGGCCTCCTGTGCTCTAGTCTGACCAGCACGCTGGAAATTTTCTACCGTGGCTAAGAAGTATAATTATCCAGAAGCTTCCTCTTTCTATTGCTGTGAGGTAGAGTGGGATGGGAAATGCACTCGGAACTCAGGAGAACAAAAGACGTCGGATGCATCAAATTAGAATGAGTCAATTATGGATTTCCTGTAATACTAGTTAAAGCTTCCCGGGCGTTCAAGTCGAGGCAAGCACTGTACTCAGAGAACTTGGCTAGTCTGACTCAACTGCAAATATGTAAACATCGCCCACTTCATGCTCATCACTTTCGATAGACCTGAAAGTCTCTCATACTTCACATTCGTGATTTTGGGTATCTTTGTCATTTGCGGACCTGGGTAGAATTCCATCCGGTGCCTATAGAGTGCCTTGAATTTTGCATCAGGAACAGGTTCACGCAAGAACCACTCAAGATCGGCTGCAAGTCCTTGATAGGTATCGGCGGTCCTGGAAAGCACGATAACCTCCTGCAGGTTCTGAAACATCTTCATATTATTGGTGAGCCGAGAAAGGAAGTTGAGATAATATTCGTTGAATTGGCGATGGTATCTCTGGGTTTTGCTATCCCGAATGAGGTTGGAGACAATGACAGAGTCGATGGCTACAACACCAACCTGAGGTTGAAGAACACCTTTCTGTCCAAAGTCGTACAGCCAGGTAAATTGACCAAGGGCATCGTCTTGAGAGACCAGGAGTGTATGATTGCCACAGGACGGAAGATGTAGATACTGCTCTCTCATCATCTTCTTGTTGAAGAGTGTGAGGGTAGTGAATATTTCTGGAGTGGAAAGGTAAAGTCGATAAATCCAACTGCTACTCTCGTGGCATACATGCAGCAGTGGGATATATCGGGTTGAGGTTCCTGTAAGTACCCCAGCGAACGAGGAGGGATCTGACCCATCGAATGCGGTGAGATCAATAATAACTGGCTGGAGAAGTGCATATGTCCATATCATGCGACGCAGCTCGAGTGGAAGCTTGGTGAAGCAGGTGAACGTCTTGGTTGAGGTTCTGCGTGGGGCAGGCTTCGGATTGTGGAGGAGAAGTTGTTGGATGAATTCTCTGTCCAGATCGGCAGCGGAAGGGGAATACTTGGTAACTTCATCTTGCATCTGCATCGGCTCACAGGCGATTTTACCTTGCTGGTTGCCCATATTGATGACCCTGGAGCAGTAAATAGAGGTGGCGGCAAGGCGAAGACGGAGAGGAACTATGGTCGAGGAATGTTGGTCAGGAGGTTCGGTGTTCTGAGCTGGTGAGATTCAAGGTTGTAGATCAACGCAAGATCGAGTGGCGGATACTGGTGTGGTATATGCAACAAACATCAAAGTAGAAGCCTGGTGGCTATGGGATTTTGTGTGTGATTGAGGGCAAGAAAGCTCCTTGAGTCACCGGCTAAGGAAAGCTTCTTTTATGTTCGCGAGAACATGAACGTTCCAGTGCCTCCTTGATTCCAACCAAGTCACGTGTGTGACCCTGTCTTCTATCCCAAGCTGTCAGTTGGAGAAGAAAAAGGGGCTCGCCTAATTTCGACAAAACCTACTTGTAGAATACCAGCCTTAGTCCGGAACTCAAGTCAGAATGGAACTTTCTTGAAAGCAATATGGATTTTAATAACTATTTTTGAAATTGAAGAGCCCGAAAACATGAGGAAGAAGCATCAAGAAACTTATTACCCCCAATGGAATTACGAAAGTGAAGGAAAAGCGCATCCCCGCATCAGACGATGCAAAAGATCAAATCCAAGAGGGAAAGCAGAAAGAATGGGGTTGGTAACAAAGAAGGAAAAATTATGAGACGAGTATGATTCAAGTTCACGGCAAAAGATTGTTAGTTGAAAGGAAGGCAGGAATCTCGCCAACTCTCGAAGGTTCTGGACTTGAGTAAACGAAGGGAGCACGTTGATTGTGCGAACTTGTGCCAGACGAGACCAGACGCTACCAAGGACTTCATATCAATATTTGACGATTCGAGATGAGGGACTGAACATGGAAGACTCTGGTGCTAGTCATTATGTGTACTGGAGAGCAGGGTCAAAATAGGAAGAAGCATGAAGAAGCATCAACGCCTTGGCGGGATTAAATGACGCAGTGGCAAACTTCGTTCCAAAGTTAAAGATAGTGGCAATTAAACTAAAAGGAGAAAATAAATCACAAGACTGAAATTTAAAGGGTTGTAAGGAGGGGACGATCAATTTGAGGTCAATTTGCATAGCAGACTGGTCCCTAAAGCACTGAAGTTTGAGGCCATTCCCATCACAGCATGTCAAGAACAGCCTCCCGATTCTCTAAGCATTTTTGCCAAGCACTCCCAAGTTTTTGAATTGCTTACTTTTCTAAGTAGGTCAAGAGGACCTTCTCCATTACTTTCATGACGTCTGCTCCTTCATCGTACTCATAATGCAAAACCGTGACCTCCTCCAAATGCTCCAGCACAAGTGGTAAACGACCAAGCGAATAATTATCTCTTTCAGACCTCAGATATTGCATAATATCCGCCATGAACTTCTCCATCTTCGGCCCTTGCAGTAGAATGAGCTTCTCAAGACTGCGAAAGGTTGCCAGCCCACCAAATAACTTCTTAGCCTCACATATCGTCGACGGAGGTACCACGTGCATGAACCTCAGAAAAGGGGCGGCACGGAGGCTAGAGTAGCGGTCAAGGGAGCCAACAGCCAGAACTCGAACAGAATCGCGCAGTGCCATGTGTGTCTGATTCGAAGTGGCAGACCAGCCCTTGATGAGAGATCTTGCTGTCATGATGCATACATCATTCACAGGCGAGAAGTAGAAGGGATCCGAGGTTGCTAGATAATCGATGGGCGGCGGCATCCTGATCAAGTTGTGTCTTTCCATGGATATGGATCGAGACTCCCGATTCACGGACATCAGCGTAATTCTTCTGGGTGCTCTGACCCAAGTCTCATGCCCAAATGTCCTCATACATAGTATTCGGGGTTTGGACAGAGCAAAGGACCAGATCATGCGACGTAATTCGAGGGGGAGCTTGGGAAATACGGTAAACGTTGACGGTATGGGCACGGCTTTTGTAGAATCCGCTCCTGACGCGCCCTCAGTTGGAGTGAAACACGCCATTTGATCGCGCGTTTCGGTTTGAGAGGGTGAATCGGCACCGGAACGCGTTCGTACGCTAGAAACATCTTCTGAGTTTGTCCCGATGTGCTCGCGTTGGATATCAAGGCAGGGCGAGGCAACGGCGAATATCTCTTCGAAGGCTAATGTCTGTTCAGACATGGTGGGCAGTACTCCGAGAGATCTGTTGAATGAATCTGGAGAAGGCTCGTGTCCGTCCAAGAATTTGTGAGGAAGGAAAGGCGCAGACGAAGAAGCGAGCTTTTAAGCTGGACAAAGCATAGAAATTTAGAGCACGTGACTGTAACTACACGAGACAACTGGAACACAATCGACTTTCAAGAGAAAATTTCTCTGCTTTGGATTTCTATGGGTGCGGAGATTTTGCAGAAACTGACTACCAGCATTGTATTTGACGGCATCATAGTTCCGGCACCAATTCCACTTCAACATTGAGGACAGATTTAGCAAGCTGTCTAGGCCAGCTGAGAATTAAAGAGATCGCATTCATCATCGTTATCATTCAAACTACCTGGTATTCAATTTCCCCTCTCTCATATCACTTCACTCCTCTGCCCCCAAACAACATCATTTTCTCAGCTCAGTACCTTGGCTCCCTCGGCTCCCTCGCCTCAACAACCTTATACTCCTCAACCCTCTTAACCTCTCTAACATCATCCGGCATTCGCCTCACACAAAGCATCTCACAAAAGTGTCCCCACTCGCCCTTCGTCCCTTCAGCAACTGCCTTCTGCATATCAACTTTGTAGCGCGTCCTATACTCGCGCTTCACCGCCTCCATGTGCTGGCGATCCCAGTGATAGCGGACGAGACGCGAGATCAGGAGCTCCGTGCGGATGCTATCTGATTTGGAGAGGCTGAGCGCGTGGTTCACGAGCAAGGCATCGCGGACCGGCTTGTTGATCACGCCGTTCAGGATGTGGGCTAGCATTTCACCCTGTTCACATCATCAGTTACCTAATTTCGAGAAATGATGAGAAGGAAGGGGAAGGGGACTTACAACAAGATTTCCACTCTTTTTCAACATCTCCCTCGCAAAGTTCGCGTGGTATGTGCTCTCGTACAATCTCAAGACCTCCCTCAGATGGCCATCAGACCTCACAACAATAATCTGAATCATGGCTGACTCGCCGCCCTTCTCACTTCTGACCGCTTTATGCAAGTCTTTAACATCATCTTCCACCAGAACACGATCAACGCCATACCCCGGCCTCTCCTCCATCTTCTTCTCCTCCAACACCAGCAAAACCGCTTTCTTGAATTTGTCCTCCTTCAGCTCAGTCTTCATACACTTGGTCAAACTATCACTGTACTTCTTATCACTAAACCCATCCTTGATCTCACGAATCTCCTTGTTCGTGCGGCCGAATAGGGATTCAATGAGCAGTTCCCGTCGGCTCTTCTCACCCTGGTACCAGAAATTTGCCCAGTAGGCTTCGCTCTCCCATTTCCCGAGCGCGCAGGCATAGCATGCTTTCATGAGACTTGGATCTTCTTCTTTCAGACGCAGCTTGATGTGTTTTGCGATATTGACGCCTTTCTTGTCGTGGCCTGTCTTGACGATACGCTTGTATTCCACGCGGAGGTCAAGGATCTGTTCGTGTGTCAAGCCGGGGAGGATCTCAATCAGGGGCTGGGTGTCAGGGGCGCGCTTCTCGCCTTTCAATGCCTTGGCGAGAATGGTAGCTTCGTCAACTGGGTCGTGGAAGCGAGCTGTTCGTTTGGACTTCCGATGTCCTCGTCCTTCATCGCCAGATGAGATGGGAGAGATCGACTCCATGATCTCCGTGTGTGATGTGCTGGCAATCATGAGCGGAGACGGCATTGGTGAGATGGATTGGTATGTCCCATGATAAGCCTCCAGGAGAGGAGACCCCGGCGCATTCGCCAGACTCAACGAAGCACCACCATGATGTCCAGTCGAGACAGAGAGCGAATGCATCCGTGGAGCCAGTCCTCCACCACCTCCAGGGGGCGAAGAATCACGTCGTCTTGCCCCAGGGTCAACAGTAACAACTTGTGACTTCGAAGACCTGGGAGAATCATAGGTGCTTGAAATTCTTGTGGCCGAGGTCCTCGCAGCATATGCTGGCTGAGGCGGGCTCGCAGGACGGCCATATGTCGTCTCCGTAGTACGCTTAGTGTACGAGATCTGCTCTGCAGGTTGCGCATATTCCCACTTGGCTGGCTCCGCATATGGCCTTCCATCAGGTCCAACTCTCGGTGGAGAGTAGTCGCCAGGAACGTGTGGTTCAGCATACTTCCTTGGATCACTCCCATGTCTCGGTGGAGAGTATTCGCCAGGAACGCGTGATTCACCGTACTTCCTTGCATCACTGCCATGTCTCGGTGGCTCTGCATAGCTCGGGTGCCTCTCATGTCCGACCCCAATGCTCCCGGAAACACTGCTATGGCCAGCCGTGATATTGAAGCTGGCGCCCCGCTCCCGTCCATGGTGTTCCTCCTCGTATCTCCCTTTGTCCCTCGGGTCCCCTCCATATTTATACTTGTCAACCTCGACCTCATATCCCCTCCTATCTCTCTCTGGCTCCCGCTCCCGCTCTGGCCCTCGCTCAACAGGGCGCCCATATTCATCCCTCTTCCCATAGGTCGTCTCCTTAAAGTACTCCTTCTCCCTCACCGGTGCCCCATGTGCCCCCCGGCCACCGCCTCCTTCATAGTGGACAGAAGTATGTTCCTCCTCAACACTAGCCTGGTACTTCCCCGGCAAAAAATCAATGCCCCTCCCAACCCCACCATGGCCCCCTCTCTCTCCCCTCCCAGCATGGCTCCTCTCATCCTCCTCACTATCATCCCTCTCCATATACTGACTAACCCCACCACCGCCCCCTCTTCCGCCACCATACCCACCCCTCCCACCCCTTTCCTCCCTCTCTCCCCTCTCCTCCCTATCCCCACGCCTAACAGTCACCCTCTCCTCCTCATACTCATACCCCCTCTTCGGCTCCTCGTATCTCCCGGGCGGACTCGGCGGACTCGCGTTGCGGACACGACTGCGCTCGCGCGTCTGCGTGTACTCGTCGATCTCGACCCTCGTCCGCGACCGCTCTCTGTCGTCCTCGCGCGGGCCCGGCGATTTCGAGCGTCCTCTGCGACGGTTGTCGCGTGGGTCGAGTGACATCGTTCCCGCAGCTTTAGCTTCCCCTCACTCAGACAATCTCTGTAAAAGGTTATATAAATCGCAGACCCGTATGCAGAAGAGCAATCGAAATCGATTTGGATCTAGACAAAATGTTTGTACGCACGCAATCGCGAGAGAAAATGAAGGTTCAGCTGAAAGAGAAGCTGAAGCAAAACGAGCGAGCGGCAGGGAGATCAAAGAGGGGCTCCGGGAGCACCACCACCAACACCAACAGTCAGCTTTGCAGGGGCCTCTCACTTGCATAATGCGACCCCAGCTGCTGTCAAACCGCCACGAAAAACTATTTTGGGGGCCGTTCTCAATTTGCGTGACCATTAAAAAAATCTTTTCAAGTGTATATTTGACTTTTGAGGCCTCGACTTCTTAGATGCGAATGTGGGTTCGTCCGTTCAGCAGGGAGTTCCCCTCCCCCTCTCATATTTACTTCAGTGCGATGTGCGAGCTGAGGTGCGGGACGAAGGTGGGGTTTGCCGTGTACGAGAAAGCAATTACAGGGGAGTTTCATCAGCCTTGCTGGCTTGGCATGCATCCCGTGCTGATCGGCGCCACCAGGAGGAGACTTCCTCCTGTTCTTCATTCTCATCTTCATCTTCTGTTCATCTTCATCATGCGTTGCTAAGATATGAACCGACTACGGACTAAGGGTTTTGAATGTTCCCAAACTTTCGGGGCATTTGAAAAGACGGGCTTTGAATGTACGATGAGTCGAGGGACATTCCGAGACCGAGTATGCGCTGCAAGCCCGCACCGTTTGGGTGTTCAACGCTGATGTGGGACAATCACGGCAAGCATGTACGGACACCTCATCAATGCTCATGTGAATGTACTGAAGGTATCTAGTCTATTGGGCTATTACGGTTTCCTGCCAGCCAATGCAATTCGTTTCATCATTAAGCGCCAACGCTGTGCAATCACGACCAATTGTTCCGCCCACCGCTCAAGCAACCTGAACGAACTGTCCAATTCCAGGAGTTCCATCACACAGGACATAAACCACGTACGGTCCTGGGGGAGCAACGTTATTATTCGGTGGACCAGTTACGGTCAACTTCTGATTTGTTGCGCCTGCAACCCAACCTGCCACGTCCAAGTTGATCATTCGATGGCCCATATGGAGGGAGTGAGTAACGAATCCGCTAGAAAAGCATCAGTACCGGATTTAAAGCCAATGAAAAGTGTCACTTACCCGTGGTATAACACGACCTCCACAGTTTGTGCATTTGGAACTATCTGGAATGAGATGGTGAATTTGCCACCATTTGCTGTGATCGTGGTTGAAGATAGGACAATGTCTGTCGGACGTTGGTTTGCTCTATCGCCCTGGAGATACGGGGGAACATAGTTCTCTACCCGGAACTCGGTGATATATGGATTCTCAGCGGACACTTGAAGGACAGGCATCTGGACCGGATTCGAGCCCGCTACCATAAGCGTTCCGTCCAGGAGGAGAAGCGCAACTGAATGATAAAGTCGAGGAATCGTTGAGCTGGCGAGTGTTGACCATCGTTTACCAAGTGCCAAGGTGGGGTTGTACAAGAGAGCCTCCAGAGTTGGATCTGCCATGAGCCCGAATCCTTGAGCTCCGAGGTTGCCACCGTTGAGCCAGATAACGGTACCATCTGGGAGCAAAGTACCTTCAACCATCCCACGACCTGCAGGCATTGCGTCCATCTCCCATTCAGCGTTGGCACTCAGTGGTTGTATGCGTCCGCAGCTGGGATCCGTTGGGCTGGTGATATCTTGATAGGCACCACCACCGCAGATGATAATGTCGGGATTCCCTGTATGATGTTAGCAAGTGCTCGATTTCCCATAAATTGGGAATCATTTCTTCATATCAATTGTTCCCGAAAGACTTGGGAAAATCCAATCCCGAACAGATTACCCCGGGACTAATGGATCATTGTACTGTTGAGACTTACAGTTATTAGCACTTGACAGCGGTAACAGGACGCTTCCACCCGTATTTGGATAGGTACGGTAGTCTCCTGGAAGATCAGGCAATTCCTTGACAATGGTATTCGTGCCGACATTGAACACCTGAGACGCCTTAGAGACGAAAACGAACAATGTACCATCGTTGAGTAGGTGAATGAACGGGTACATGTAATATGGCTGGTTCTTTGCCAAGATATCCATTGGAATGTTGTTGCCCTGAGTAATTGCAAGCGGGCTCAGAATTTCGTATGTCGGATTGTTGTTTGAAAGTACCGTCGGGTTGAGGCCATTCAAGCTTCCAGATGCGACGAAAATGGTTCCATCGGGCAGTGTCTGGGCACTTGCATACCAGCGAGCGCTGGCGAGCTTGTTGCCCGGCTCATCCCAGTTCTGGCCGTTGAAGCTAGCGTCCGAAGATGATCTTTGGAGATATCGAATTGCAGTGAAACCATCCCCAATGTTCGGATCGAGCCAGGTCAATGGAGCGTTTCCGCCGACAGAAATAACCCGACCATCAGCAAGGAAGGTGCCACCAGAGCAGAAGGCGTTTGTCAAATAAGCAAGAGGGACTGGAGTGTTTGTCACCGGGTCATACTCAGATGACATCGCATAATACCCATCCGCTGTGCGTAACTGTGTATAGTTCTCCAATCTGGGGCAGTCAGCATCATTTATGTTGTTCCGGGAGCAGAATGAACCATGGAGGTGCGGACATAGCTAATGTCCCAAAACTGGCCAGACATTGGCGAAGGAAATGGTTCGAAAACAGGATGGCAAACAAAGTCATTGTACTCACTTGTCAAGGAACATGACCCGACCATTAGGCATAAGGGCAGCGTGCATTGCAGGAACCCCCGATAGACCGACAACTTTGAATGAGCCTCCATTTGGTGCAGCAGGCGCCGGTGAAGGACCGGGAGCGGGAACAGCTGGAGCGCTCAAGCAGTCACCGGATTGACAACCGGCTCCGCAGTGAGCAGAAGTGTTGCCGCTTGGAAAGAATGTCAGAACAGAAGTTCTACAAAGGAGGGAGAAGTATCTTACCAGAATCCGTACATACTGCAGCAATTGCCATTCGGCCAGTTCCCGCAGACGGTGTTACCATTTCCTGCTCCGCAGGTGCCTAGATCGAAACACATCAGCACTGCTAAAACCGGGCAAGAGTCGAAGCAATATCTTGTTCCAGCGTGTTAGGAGAAGTATCTCGTGAGGGAACTCACCATCAGTCGTTACCGCACCAGTTGCAGCAGCACCAGGATCCATGGTTGTCGACATTTGCCCAATTACTGGCTCAGCAGTAGTAGTGGTGCTTGGTTGCAAGGCACCGACATTGACTCCACCAGAGCCACCAGTACTAGCTGGAGGAGTAGAACTTTGCGTGCAACCAGAGATACAGCCGTCACCGCAGTACGCAGCAGTATTTCCACACCAGCCATATCTGTATTCCAATGTCAGCGCTGGCCGATTGGCCAAGGGAAGTTCACGCACTGTGAGCAGCATCCACCGGTATAGACGGTGCTGTTTGGGTCACAAATTGTACCCCCATTGGCCGGACCACACGTGCCGTCAGTCGAGAAAGCTGGTGTTTGTCTCTCTTGAATATCTCGAAGCTCTGAAGGGAGTGATCGGTCAGTGGGTACGCATCTGTACTATGGTCAGGAGAAGCTCGGTTGGGAGAATTTGCGATGCTCACTCATTGTGCGAATTGCAGTCTTGACCACGGAGACACCCGTGGTACATCTTATTCGTATCATTGAAGCAGATCAGTTCGACGTGTGTGAAAATTATATTGGCGTAAGAGGTAGCCGCAAGGCCAAGGAGAAGAGCGAAAGCCTTCATTTTTCCTAGGTGTACTAGAAAATGTCAATTGATGTCCGTTGAACAATTTGTGTTCGGTGGGACAAGAATATGGGGAATTGAGAGGGGCAAAAGTGCATTGTGCATCTTGTACAGCACAGCAACCGTGGCGCATTCGTTGTGTCATTGTGCCTATACGAAGTCTGCATCGCTGTTGACTGGGGAGCCGCAGTTGTGCTATTCATAGATGTGGGGAGAGCTGAAGTGAGACAAAACGACTCACGTTGATTCGACGGCAGAACTAGTGGAGTGCAAACGCGACGCCGTGACTGGTCGTATTTCGTGAGCAAAAGAAATGCTTTTTGCTAGGAGTTGAATGTAAGAGGTGCAGGAGTAACGACAGGAATGCAAGATTCGATGGCTAGGAGTGAATCTTGCGATGGATATGAGGAGAAAAGGATGTGGGTTGTGATGTTGAAGAAGAGAAGTTCAGGTTCGGTGGGAATTGTTGATATTCTGCCGGTTCTGACAGGCGAGGGAGGCACGACCTCGACTTCAACAGAAGAGGGCACGATGCAAGATTATCAGGATCTGACTGGCACATTCTGCAGTCACCTCGTATTCAATGCTTTGGTTCTCACGCCAACTCCTCGATTGATTTTTCCTGTAAGATCAGCACCTCCAGGCACCGCATGCAGGTACACGATTCAGGGCTCAGCACTCGTTTAGCCAAAGTTGCCTCGGGAACGAAAAAGAAAAGGGGGCCAGCCAACGACCTCGTGGCACCAATCAACACAACAGCTGTAGTTGCTCACACTGCGATGTGATTTGAACGGTTTGAGATTCGCATAAAAGTCATTCTGTTGAGTTGTCCCTCGGCGCAAAGTGCCTGGCAACAGAGCGACACGGCCACGCAACCGAACGCCAGCTATTCGATGGAGGCTGCGGAGAATTTGACATTACCACGACGGCAGCTCACATAATGTTTCATCTCTTGGCAGGTGCCGGAAGCCGTCTCAGGGCAGGTATCAAATGGCGGTGGAGGAGTCTGGACTGTACTCTCGATCCGAGAATGACCGCACTCTGATGGTAGATTGTCGATTCGTGCGGGGTTACGGGGATACTTCATCTCGGTATGTACCCAAACGAGGCTGTGAAGTTTGTTGAATCTGCTCTGGTGCTGTAGAGGGTGACCTCTGGGTATCGAGATCACCAATTCAAATCCTTCTTGGCAATTCCCATAATCTTAGCCAACCCTTCCGTATTGTCGCTGACTTCCGCAGTATGATTGTTCTTTGATTGTCCTTGGGTGCTCTTCTCTTCCTCGATATGAGTCTTCTCCTGATCCCCCTCCATAATATCCAGATTGAGACCCCACTTCTTGACCTCCTCGTCAACAACCTTCTCCCACTTAACAACCAACGGATGCGCCCCCGCAACATCCGGAAACAGAACCTCTTTCCCATCCCCTTCTCCAGGGACCTCAAACTTCCACACGCCATCCTCACCCCACCACTCCGTGCCAAACACACTCCTTGTGCCCAGTTCCTCCTTCGCCTCCGCCCAGAGAATTTCCAACCTCCGTGCCTCCTCCTTATGCTCGACTCCACCCCCTTTCAGCGCGGCATATAAGCCCTCCAACAAGCCAAGAATCTTCCCAATCTTCAAGCCCAGAACAGCTCCAAGAGAATACCCCTCATCAAACCCCTTCTGCACGCTCTCCGCCTTGCCCTTCGTGACTCCATCTCTGTATCCCTCTGTCTCATGCTTCTCTTTCAACCGTGGAATATCGGAGGGTTCGAGATTTCCGCTGCGTATTCGATCATCGTGGTTTGTATGTGTGTCTTCGTCCGAGAGAGTGGGAGAAGGAGGGGCAGAGCCAAAAACATCGTCGAAGTCATCATTAGCGTATCGTTGCTCCAGCTGCGTCACCTCATCGCTGTGAACCTCCATGACTGTATTCATGTACACCGGAAACTGATCTTCATCTCTGAACATGATTGCTCTTCTCCACCAGATATATTCCCTCCCTCTCAAGGCACAGAAAAAATTCCAGCCTGATCCTTATCTTAGCGTGCGCTTATCAGATGAAAGTGAAGCCCTTTCATCCCGTGACCCGGCAACTTGCATCTCTTTCATCTGTTTACCTTTGACTGCGAGCAGCCACCTTTATGTATCCAAATAAGATAGAATTGCCACAAGAAGTCTCAGTGGCGTCGTTGTAGTAGTGGTTAACTGGTCTGCTTCCCATTTGTAATTATCTTGAGTGGTTACGGGTTCACCAAGCAGGAGACGTGGGTTCGAACCCCACACGACGCATTTGGCCTTGTTTTTTTGGTGTTTTTTTTGGGCTGCTCCAAGTTCATGAATATGGTGATATGATAAAGAAAGCTTTAGAATTGTTTTTGAATCTGTGAACTGTTTGATTGCAGTCCTTGAATGGAAAGCGGATGTTACCCGAATTGAAATATCCCTGGTAGATGCTCCTTCCCCTTTCGAGCTGTCTTTTATCGTCCGTTGAGAAAGGACTCTCTAAGGCTATATTTCGTCCCGAAACCTCTAGTATTCAAGTTTATGCAACAGCAAAAGCTCAAAACTGTATCAGCCCAGAAAGGCTCAACATGTAAAGAGCATATGAAGAGCAAACGGAAAGTCACTTCCTGATACTACTTGGAAAGAGCCAAGTTCCACCTATTCAAAACATCGCATGAAACTGAAGCACTTTCTAATACAATAAGATAGATTACATTTATCTTTTGCAAGCTGGTTTCAAGCTGGTTTCAAGCATGATCTGAATAGGCTGTTCCGTCCCAGTGGTTGGCAGCTCACGTGATTCATTGAAATGATCAAGCAGCAAACAAGTAGCTAGCAATTCAGGGTGAACATCTTAAACAAACCTCCAGCTTCATTTCCCTGCGTTACCTCCTCGTAATTTGCATTACTCTTAAGTGGAACGTGGGGGTTGGAACCGTATAACGTGAGTGTGGATCCTAATACGCGTAGCCCACACATGAGAAACAGGCAGCCTCTGCGAACAACAACAGAGAAGGGGACAGCGAAGTTGACTCTGTTATCGGGATAAAGAGAAGCTCGGGCACCTTCTTGTGTGCTGTACAAACCATCAGGAAAGCATCTGCAAAGTTTCGGAGCTAGGAAGCTAGGCATTTTAGTGCCCGCGAGCTGAAAGCTGGGGATGCAGATCTCCTGGCTGCTGATCAGTGATATGTATCTCGAAGTATCAACATTTGTATCCACAGATCTTCCAAGCATGTAACCCCTCATCCAACAAACAGAAGAATTCTTCCATCCAATCTCAAAAACATCCCTTAGCACCAGCTCCCAGCAATGAAACATTTTGAGATGCCCATCTCGTGGCGCCCAATAAACCGAGCCACATTAGCCCAGGGGTCCAAATTAGGCATCTCATGCCCAATCGCGTAGGATTCCAGGTGCCACCCCTGAGCTTGTCTTCCCCGCACGACCAACAGTTGTGCTCAGTTGGGCTCAGATGGGATCCACTGAAATAAGCGCATCCTGCATACAAAAGCCCCAGCTCGCCCTCAGCTCCCTTTCCCGCATTCACTCTCTACGTGTCTACCGTCGCTACCACGTCAATCAAGTACACGCAAACCCAATTCAGAACTCTGCCCTTCAATCGTTCACGTACAGTACACCACGACAAGATGAAGTTCTCCGTCCTCGCAATCGCAGCTATCTTCAGCTTGGCAGCCGCACAGAACCTGAGCGGCGAGCCAGCCTGTGCTGTACATATCCCCCTTGCTCCCACAACTCCAAATACCCCAACTAACCCACCAAACAACAGACTTCCTGCCTCCTCTCCGCCATCTCCGCCGCCAGCTGCGCGCCCACCGACGTCTCCTGCCAATGCGGCCTCTCCGCCGCCGTCGTCGGCCCCTGCCTCATCGGCGCCTGCAACGCAACCGACCTACAAATCGCCCTGACCGTCGGCACCAACCTCTGCAAAGCCTACTCCGCGACCGCAACCAACACAGCTCTTACCACCACTAACACAGCTCTCGCCACCGCCCTGAACACCACCATCCTCACCTCATCCACCGCGAAGAGTAACTTGACGACGTCCTCTGTTATAAAGACAAAAACGGCGGCCCAGACTACGGCGTCGGCGGCTGCGACGACTGAACCCGCGGTCCTGACCACCGGTAACATTGGGGGCAGCTCGCCGAGCACGAGTACGAGTAAGGCGGGTGCGCCAGCACTGATGGCTGCGATGGGAGGTGTGGTGGGTATGTTGGGGGTTGTTGCTGTTTTGTAGGGGTTCGGCCATAATTGCAGGGTGAGAGCTAGTGGGGTTTTGATAATGAGGAGTGGGGAATTGCATGAATTGGGGTGATTGATGAGTTGATACCTTCAATCTGATACGCGGATATGATCTGGATTTGCTGTGACGAAGAGCTGGATTATTTTCTAGCTGTTAATACACGAAGAATAATGAGTGGAGTGTAGGAGCAGAAAATTCAAGCAATTGAGGTTCTTTGTGGGCAAAGTTCGTTTCTATTGCTTTATGTGCGGGATTACCAAGGTAATTGCAATGGTGTAGGCAGATCCGTCCCGATTGTCACATCTGCTGTGCCAATGTCTCCTGTTCAACTGGTCAGAGTGTTCGTTGGGTAGAGCTGGGAAGAGGAGAAACTCACTTGGTCCTCTCGGAGCCCAATACTGGCCCGTTTTACTTATATCCAGCTTCTCGGTCCACTCAATCAGACTTGTAGCTGCCTCATCCGGTGTGACAGCTAAATCACCCATCATCAGCCCAATTTCCCCACCCTTTAGAGGAGAACTCACCACCCCCAGCATCCCAATACTTGTCAAATCCAACACCCTTCGTCATCTCTGTCCGCATGAACCCCGGATGCACAATGCTGATCACCACGCCTTTCTCCTTCAAGTCCAAACTCAACAGTTTCCCAACCATATTCAGCGCGCTCTTGCTCGCATGGTGTGCATAATTTCCTCCTCCCTCTTTCTCGTGGCGGAGTGTGATGGAGCCGGATTCAGAAGAGACTAGGACGACTTTGGAGCCAGGTGGAAGAAGGGAGGCGGTCGAGAGGGCATGGATTAGGAAGGGTGGTGCGATTGCGGATGTCGTGCTGATTTCACTTAGAATTGATATGGGTTATCGGTGAGAGAGGGAGACACGTACTACATCCTGACTTCTTCCTCCCATTTCGGACCGGAATTAAAGTCTTCTGTTGCGAAGTAGCCCGCTGTTATGATCTGCCAACTGCCCATTAACGTTCATTCATCCATCTTGAACTGGTGCACAACTCACCACAATGTCCAGCCCTCCATCCACCCCAATTGTCCCTAACTCATCTACCAACTTCATCCCCACCCCCTTCTCATTCAGATCGATTCCCTTCACCCACTTTATTCCTTTACGATATGCCTTTGTCGGTGGTTCCACGGACCGGGAGGTGCCGTAGACCGTCGTTGAGGGATGAGAGGCATATTGATTCGCAAGGCTCGCACCGAGGCCGCGGGTTGCGCCAACTATTAGGACGTTTGGCATCTTCGGATTAGGAAACAAGAATATGTAGAAACGAGAATCAAATGTTAAGAGAAGGATAAGGGATAGGTTAAAGGAGAAGAATGGAGAGGGGCAATGTATGCAGCTGAGTAACCAGATGACGTGATGATGACCTGGGGCTCTTATCTTATCGAGAAGGGTAGCTGCAGTTTCAGGCTTGACAGGGAATGGTTAGGGGTGTTTGCAGGGGAGCTTGGGGGCTTACTTAGCACTGTATTTAAGGTTCGAGGATCCCTTGAACTTTTCCTCTTCTCTCTTCTTCTCTTCAGAATGTATCCCAGCTCAATTGATGAATTGTCTGCAACAAGATTCCACTGCATGTTAGTTCATGAGCAGCGATATGCATAGATGCTGCGTTTATGATGATCTGTTTTCGTGCTTTTCTGTGCTACTTTTACGTCAGGAATTCTTAGTCAGGTGGGTCGTGGTGCTTGATGGCTCGAGTTTCTCGCTACATTCAGACGCTGGAAGCACCAAATAATTCAACTTATGCAAGAGGCATCTCTCTAGATCTATGATCACAGATGCATTATGTCCCACAATTACATACCTGAATTCTATATCCTTACTTGAATGCAAAGTGCTAAATCTTTTGAGAATTCTCTTACCTGCCTCGAGCTTCCCCCAGTTTGTTCTCACACTTCAACTCTGACCCATTATTAAAATTCCTTGGGGCTGCTCTCGATTGCTGTACTTCGTAATGAGTTTGCGTAGGCGCCAATTCCTGCCTAAACGTGCGCTCAATATCTCTGTATTGCTTTCGTTCGTCAATAGTGAGTTAAAGGCACAAGACTTCCCCCATCGGCTGACACGATGGGGATACAAATGGCTTCATGTCACGAATAAATGATTCGGCGCAGGTGTTCTTGCTTTGTGCCACAAAGCTTTATCAAATATCAACTCAGTCAGTCTGGTTGTCCCCCTCCCTCGAGTAGGATCGGTTTTAGCTTTCTGATCCTAGGTTTCTCCTACAGTTTTGTCCCGTGTCTCTTTCATTCTAAATTTTGCCTAAAATTTTGGACTGAAATTCTTAAGGTCTGCGTGCACAACTTGCCATGCAAGACTGCTGCCATAGCCAATGGTGAGATGCAAAATTTTCTTTGTTTATAAATTTTCAAGTTTGCTCTGATTTAAGCGAGAAGGAGCTCTCTCCCTCTCGAGTATTTAAGAACGCACCCAAATTGCCCTGCAACCTTTCTCCGCCTTTCAACATCATCCTCGACATCAGAATTCATCTCGTCCCCAACGCAACGTCATTTTTGCACCTTACGAAACCGCGTAACACTGCCACTCGCAACGGCGGCATCAACCATGGACTCCACAACCAAGCAAGAACTGGGTGACCGAATTGAAAGCACGTGTTCAGACGCATCTCCAACTCAGTCGGTTTCTCCTTCACCTTCTTCCACGAATGTAGCTCCCAACTGCCGAGTTGAGAACGTCGATTCCGATATCTCGTTCCTTACCTCAACTCCAAACAGTCAGACTACGCCACATAGTGCGACTGAACGGCCCTCTGACCTCGAGGTCGTTCAGGTATCGACTTCTGTACCAGATCATCAACAGACCATAGGCACGGCTAGCGAGATGTCGTTCACCCTGTTTCCCAAATTTCCGCTCGAACTACGACGAATGGTTTGGTCTTGTGCTATCTCCAGCCCTCGCGTCATTGAACTACAGTCTGTCAAGTTGACACCACGAGTAACGAAATCCATTGCTCTCATGGCCGTGTGCCGCGAGGCTCGAGAAGTTGCTTTAGCATTCTACCATCTTATTAGACTGGGACCTACCATCTCCACGCCCCCCTTTTATTTTTCGGCGGAGAATAGTATCTGCCTTCTCAACGACAGCTCATCAACCATGATGCTCCTTCCCCCGGCAATTCGAGATACATCACATCCGTGGAACACATTTCGCAAGCAAGTAACAACTTTGGCCGTCGATCCCCTGCTTTATTATGGACAGGCTAACTCCCCGGATCACCCTATTGTTGTAGCAGCGGGCCAGGGCCTCAAGATTGGTACAGCTACTGCGATATTTGCGGGTCTGAAGGAGTTAATAATTTTGAGGAGAGCGGGGTTTCAGGAGTATTCGAGGGCGACGGTGGCATTTCTTACCACGTACGGCAATTCTGGTGGCTATCGACGTATGCTACCGTCTTCCGTAGATTGGAGAGTACCACATATCACATATCTGGACTACGGGTATAACGATGGAGAAAACCCTTGGGAGGCCGTGAGAAAGGCGTTGCTGGCACATAGGCAGTAGGCGAGGATAGCATGGTTTTTGGGACTCACCACGACTGATACTGGAAGGGTTATTGTACAGTCTCTTGCTCTTTAGGAACAGTCTGCTCTCCAAATAATGCCTTTGACGCGTTTGACTTCCTTACAACTTTGAGATTTCCTTTCGTTTCCTCTGTTTCTCTTGTCGAATCCGCTCCGTCTCGTTTGGATGCCACTGGCAAGTACCAGGCATCCATCCTCCGATCCCGATCTTACACCACTTGGAAGAAACCGAACGATACGAGGATCCTTGTCTCCTTGCATCAATATTTAAGTGTGCGCGTTCATGTTATGACTAGTAATTGGCCGCCATTTGGCAATATATTGCCAGTTATGTAAGACGGACCTCAAAAACTCTCCGATTAGGTTGAATTGTTCAGGGGCCGGTCTTTTATGACAGTTAAAGCTCGTCCACCGAGACGGCGGATGAAAATAACGAAGACCGATTGCGTGCCTGATAAGATGTTCCGTCAAGCAATTTGGCGGCGTTTGGTACTCGTAAGGCTGCAGCAAAACCACACCAAATACAGCTGAAGCCAAGCCCGAACGCCGAGTAAAGGGGCTCGATGGCGGCACGGCCCTCAAACCCATTGGCCCTGATATCGGCGTTGGGGGCGCCAGGCAACGCCCAAAGCGCCGCTGGGGAAGGGGGTGAACTGGACCCGCAATTCGGCGGAGACATTTCGCACAGATATCATAACAAGCAAAAAGTTTCCGGATTTATCGTTATATTTCCGACTCTCCGTTAAAGACGTGAACTCCTCCCGATCGCTCCTTTTCACCCTTCCATAAGCACTTTAATTCACTTCTACATCACCTTGTTGCCGTTTGTCCATGTCCAGCTAATCATCCATTTGCCCCTTCCCAGCACCCTCTTTCTCCCGAGAATGCCTGACGACATGGAAAAGGAAACCGCGGCTCCCCCTCTTGCGGAGGATACCGCATCTACTACCGACGTAGACGAGAAGGAACCCGCGCCTCCAAACCCATCTGAGCACAAGAAATCCTTAGAAATAGCCACTTCATCTGTCACCGAGCCATCAAAGACTGCGGAAAAAGTGTCTGACGATGAGAAAAGCGACGATGAGTATCCTCATGGCTTGGCACTTTATCTCATCATGCTCGGACTCTGTCTTGCGGTATTTCTAATAGCTATTGGTAAAGACCCTTCTCTTGCATTAAAAGGAGTGGATCACAAACTAACGTTGAACAAATTAGACCAAACGATTATTGTACGTTGTTCCTACTGCGGCATCCCTCCTTCATTCCAGAAGTCAATTTGCCGAATGTGGTGACCTGACTTTGAAAATATCTAGGCGACTGCCATTCCCAAAATCACGGACAGATTCAACAGCTTAGACGATGTCGGTTGGTATGCAAGTGGTAAGTTTCATTCCTACCAGGCTATATATACCTTCAATACTAACATAAATCAGCCTACATGCTCACAACAGGAGCCTTCCAGCTCTTGTATGGCAGACTGTACTCCACTTTCTCCATCAAATATGTCTTCATCACATCCATCAGCATTTTCGAGCTGGGGTCACTCCTCTGCGGCGCGACGCCGTCAAGCATCGGTCTCATTGTTGGCCGTGCTATTGCTGGTGTAGGCGCGGCTGGTTTGTTTTCGGGAGCGCTGATTATTCTCGCACACGTGGTGCCACTCCACAAGAGACCAACATTTATGGGTGCTATTGGAGGCATGTGGGGAATTGCGTCCGTCGCTGGCCCTTTGCTTGGAGGCGTGTTCACGGTCAGTCCTTTCCCAACCCTCAATTTTGATTCAGAGGTACCAGCATTGGTGCTGATGGAGACAAAACACAGGACAAAGCAACCTGGCGTCTATGCTTCTACATCAACCTACCGCTTGGTGCAATCGCTATTCTAGCCATCATGTTCCTGTTCCACGAGCCTAAACGTCCCGCAGTCGCAAACCTCGGATGGCAAGAACGCCTCAAGACCTTCGACCTCTACGGCAACGTGTTCCTGATGCCAGCTATCATCTCCCTCTTCCTCGCCTTACAATGGGGAGGTTCAAAATACCCTTGGGGAAACGGCAGGATCATTGCCCTGTTCGTCGTCTTTGCCGTCCTCATCTCCGGCTTCGTCGCCGTGCAATTCTGGCGCCCGCATAATGCAATGATGCCGCCACACATCGTCGCAAGACGTAGCGTATGGGCTGCTTGCACGTTCTCATTCTTGATGGCTGGTGCTTTCTTCACTTTGACCTATTATATCCCGATTTGGTTTCAGGCTGTCAAGGGCGTCTCGGCCGTCGCTTCAGGCATCAGGAATCTTCCCTTGATCCTCGGTGTTGTGGCGACATCAATCATCGTAGGAGGACTAGTCACCGCTGTTGGATACTACACACCTTTCATGATCGCCTCAACAGTTTGCATGTCTATCGGCGCCGGGCTCTTGAGTACCTTAGAGCCCAACAGTAGCCACCCTGCCTGGATTGGATATCAAGCCTTCGCTGGTCTCGGCGTAGGAATGGGCATGCAACTCCCGCTCATCGCAGTACAAACCGTTCTCCCTCTCGACCTCGTACCGACCGGCACCGCAGTGGTAGTCTTCGCCCAAACCCTCGGCGGCGCAATCTGCATCGCCATTGCCCAAAGCGTCTTCCAAAACAAGCTGATCCAAAAAGTCGGGCAATACGCACCTGGTATCGACCCCGCGATCGTCATCGCGACCGGTGCAACGAACATCCATTCCAAGATCCCACCGCAGGATCTCCAGGGTGTCATTTTGGCTTATGACAAGGCGCTTACGCAGGTTTTCTTGGTTGCGGTCGCTACAGGGGCGCTGACGATTATTGGGAGTACGGCTATGGAGTGGAAGAGTGTTAAGAAGGCGAAGAAGGAGGGTGATGCCGAAGCGGAGGCTGGTGAGAGTAAGGTGACGGTGGAGGAGCCTGTGCAAGTGCCTGAGAAGGCTTGATTTTGGATGAGCGCCGCAGGTTTGTGTTGATTAAGGTCTTGGATGGTCATTGGATTCTAGAAGGCGACAAGGACATATCACCGCTTCCTTACCTCTGTATATTAGATTCATGTTGAGACTTTCCGTGCGAATTACGGCCTCGAGAATTAGATACCCCTTTGAATGCTGCTCCTCGCTTCGTAGATCTCGCCGCCCAAAACACTTCAAAATATCTACACAATGGGTTAATCTGTGCTGAGCGCAATCATATAGGAGTAATCAAAAAGTGGCCAAAGATTTCTTTGAGGCTAGAATCGAATGTTGGAGTGTTTGGGAAGCTTCCATATTTCGAAGTGGTCCAGAGGAGTAAGCGAGGGGTTTGTTGACAAATAAATTAGTGAAACTGGCCCCCTCTACCCCAGCTCACGCACTGCAGAAGAGAGGTGAATTTAATAAAAGATATGAGGCTATAGATGATAGAAGTAGCCAGTAATATGCCTCTGAGCATGAATGGATATGGCGATGCTATATTGATACCTCTTTCGTAGACTTTCTAATGCTTGAAGAAGCAGCTTTCCACTAACCTTGCGCTGACTTTGGAGTGTCCATTGTATGACATCACTTCAGTGACCCAGAATCTCAAAGTCGCAGCCTAAAATTTGTCTGAGATATTCAAATTTACTCCGCGCTTTGTTTCAATAAACTTTATAAGAGGGGAATGGAAACCCTGCAATTCTAGCATCCCACAAACGTCAACCACATGCCATACCACCTAACACCTCTTCACCCACAACTTCAATTCTTGGAAGAGCGTAATAATCACAGTCGCAACTCCAGACTCCGGCATGCAAGATGTCTGACGACAATCACAGCAAAGAGGGCCATGCTACCGACGCATCCCCGAACAAACTTCCACACTCGTCAATCGATCGCACCAACAGCATCTCGCGCCGACAGCAGCTTAACAACGGCGAACATCGCACCCAAAAGGGCCATGCCAGATGTTGATTCTGATTTGGAGACTTTGTCGCTGGCGACAAGATCAGACAGTCATGCGGAGTCCGTCGAAGCTAGATCATCAATAATCAAAACAACGAGCATCTTACCGCAAGCTACGACGACCTTCCATCCCTTCCCAACACTTCCACCGGAGATACGTCTGATAATTTGGTCGCTGGCCCTGCCGAAGCAGAGAGTTGTTGAGGTACTCGAATCGAAATCTCAACGCCATCTATCTCTGTATAGAGCTTTGGTGCCTCGACGCTACTCGATTGCTCTTCTCTCTGTGTATCGAGAGGCTCGGGAACTCGCTCTTGCATCAAAGAAACTTGGCTTTTTTTCGCCTGTCAGAGATGCGCGATATCTGACGCCAAATAATCTCACTCTCCTCTTTGTCAACATGGATGCGCTTCATACTTTCTCTGTCAGTATTCAGTCCCGTACGCTTTGGACGGAGTTGGAGGACACTTTCTTGGTCCATGCTGTCGACCCGAGACGTCATCGAAACAGATACAGCCAAAGTCAAAGTGACTGTGTTAAAGACTTTGATGGGTTCATTTCATGTCTGCTGCGTTTACTCAAGCGAACTCGCAGTCTGATGGTAATGGAGGTGATCTTATTCTGCAGGAAGGAAGACATGGCATTAGTGTCAGGCGTGGAGAAATTTCTGAAGGGGGAGTGGAACAAGGATAACGAGATACTGGAACGGCACTTGCGTTCAATTTCCACAACAGGACGTGAAAGTCAGTGGAGAGAGGTTGGTTGGAGAGCACCAAGAGTCACTCCCATGGTGCACAAGCCGGACTACTCGTTGCCTCAAACAGATGCTCAGATTGATGACAATCTTTCGCTAATGAGAGATATGCTCTCGGGGTTCAAGTCTTTCTAAAGGAGCAACAACAGAGGAAGTCCAGGGCTGTTCTTGCAGTCCATACCAGTAGCTGATCTTCTAGCTTGAGCTCAGTCCTTAGTACCCTAGAGATGCCGAACCAAGTAGATATTTCCTCATGCACTTCTTTCTAGACTTGTGAAATCCTGAATTTGAAGATCGATATCTTGTGTCATAGTATAAGACGGTAAATTACTCGTACTTAGCTAGGGCTTTTAAGGAGCTGCGATCGATTTTGATATATTTGTCGAGGACTAGACCGTCAAGGTCGCCACTCCCCAGTCACTAGACTCTTGGGTGGAAATGAAAGAGGCCCCGATATTATACATCAGTAGATGATTATGAGCTGCAAAATGATCCGTCTCTCTTTGAATGATAATGAAGGTAAAAGCCCTAAGACCAAGTAGAAGACTATGAAACAGAATCAACATGAAGAGTCAAGGAGCCCTGGTCAAGTGTTAAAATTTCTATGTCTCTAAAAATACCGGGGATGGTTCTTAACGAGTGCCCAGTGTTAAGCAGCACCCCAACAGACAGCACAATGCCACAAGTTTCGCTCACCCAGATATCATAATGCTATGTTTTGCGCCTCCAAAGCAGAAAGGAAAGTACAGGGCAGACTCCGACTCTATTCCGAAGCATTGCCAGCATGGCTCCGAGGGATCGATCAAGCTTTGTCGTCGTTCAGGTTGACGTGCTCGACGGTAGCCTCGACCTTCTCGGTCATGAGCTCCTGGACACCCTTGATGAAGACGACAGCGATGAGAGCAAGCACGACGAAGGGGATGATGGATGCCCATCCGAGTCTGTATGCAGCGGCGTAGGCGTAGTGGCTTGCGTTGTAGGCGGCGCCGAGGATGGTGGGGTTGATACCAGGGACAGCCGCGAGAGCAGTTGGGTCGCCCTCCGCCATGGCTGCCATGAGCGATGCGACGGAGCTTGATGGGAGACCAGCTTTGATGGCAGCGGCGGCGACCTGGGGAACAAGAGTCTTGCCTAGCTTGTTGTTGATGATGACATCAACGATGGCTGATCCAAAAGCACCACCGATGGCACGAGCTGAGAATGCAAGACCGGTTGCATTGGCGAGATATGCGTGGGGCGCGGTGTATTGAACGAGAACAATGAGGAGAGTAAGAGGTCCTGCTTGTCCGATACCAGCTGTTGTGAAGTCAGTGCTTGGTCTCAATCAAGTGTATGTGGTAAAGACTTACAAATGACGTTGAAACCGTATTGAGCCTTACTCATGCTTGGCGTAATGCAAGAGTAGCAAATACAGCTGATCAGGTCAGTAATGTGCATTGGCAATCTTTGATTTTGAGTGGCTACTTACACTGCGAGAAAGAGGACGAAGGTCACGTAGAGGGGGCCTTTCACATCCTTCCTCTTTGTGGCCCACCAGATAATGGGGACAGAGGCGAACAAATTCAGCAAGTTGAAGCTGAGTTGGCGGATAGAGATCTTCCATGCTGAATCTTCGAAGCCTAGATTGAGAACGATTTGAGTGGTGACTGAATTGACGGCACTGAAGAAAATCCATCTAGAAGAGAAGTCAGTGAAGGTACCAATGAAACTTATCTCTTGGTTCTTACCCCTCTACCGCAAATGCAAAGGTTGCAAGAGCAAAGTTGTTGTTTCCTTTGAAGAACACATGTGCCACGAGGCCATCCTTTCGTCCAAGCCATTCATACAATCCGAACAGGACAGTCAATCCCATACCAATTCCGAGCGGTGCTGCGACCTGGACTTGGTGCCACTCGTAAGTTCCACCAGCCCAGTCAAGAGCAAGGAGCATGAGTGCTGTGCCCGCTGTGAAGAGGAATGAGCCGATAGGGTCCATAGCCCACAGAATTTCCATGATGGACTTTCGTGGCCTATCAGCTGGGCGTGAAGGCCAGTAGAATGCAAGGAAGCCGAGGGATGTTCCCAAGTGTAGTCCAGCTTGGAGCCAATAGATGCCTCTCCAGCCATTGGCATTGGTGTTTGTAAGTCCACCTCCTCCGAGGACACCGAGACTACGTTGAACGTCAGCATATGTTGACCATGAACAGGACAGTGAAGACATACAGTCCACCAAGAGATCCTGCAATGAAGCAAAGTCCCTGTGACACAGATCGGTACTTAAGAGGAAGGACCTCAGACGGAATTGCTTGGGTGATGGAAATACTGGTCAAAGTGACACCAATGAGGATGCCACCGCCAATCAGAGTGGCCATGTCTTTCGCCTTGGCAGAAATAACTGCTCCCACGAATGCAATCAAGGGTGGAATGGCTGCCAAGTATTTACGGTCCACGACATCTGAAAGGCGGCCTACGATAGGGGAAAGCGTTGCTTGGATGAGAAGAGGGCCCTACTAGAGTCAATATAAAGTCACTTGCAAATTGGAATATATTACCTGAATGACCCATCCCACAATAGCTGGTTGGCCAAGATCACGGATGATGAAAGCAATCACGTTTGCCGCACCGACGACAACGAAAACTTGAGCCATGACACTTGTATCCAAAATGTCAGCCAGGCTCTCAGTCGAATAAGTTCCGAGGGCTATTGGAGGAGTTGGTACTTACGCAAAGCATGCCACGAACACCACCAGCCATGACCTCCAGCTCAGATTGACATGATTATCGTGCTGGTGAGCCGCCACAACCACATTCTCAGATTCTGATTCATTTGGTGTAGTGGGTAAAGAAACCTCAACGCTGTCGAGGTTCTTCTCAGAAGGCTGGATATCCTCCGTGGTTTCTCCCATGGTGGGCGAGTTTGACTACTCGAAGATGTGTGTCTTTCCCAAGTTGCACCAAAGGCTGGTTGTATACAGAGAAAGCTGAAGCCCCGGTCGGGGTGAGGGTGATAGATATGAAGGAGAGGAGAGCCACACTGGTTCAGATGCCTGCAGCTGCAGTACATGCTGCGAGTTATATGTTTTTGGCGGTCCGCTCCAGGTGCATTAGCATCGCGTGGAAAGGTAAGCTAAGAACCCCATGCCGCCCTGCTGCAGGCTGGGCATGGGGAAACAATAACCAATGTAACAGCAGGTGCAGGCATCATTAGCCACAAACAATATTTGGACGTCGTCCTCGAATCCACAAGTGGAGTTCGTAAACTGCCTTCAGAGGCACGGGAAGAATCTTCCCCCAGTCAGCATGTCGGTGAGCAGGTGTGAGATTTGTTGCGATCTGCCGAAAGGCGCCATGAAGGCACATGGAGTGACCTCGTTCCTCCCGTCGCTCGCTACTGCTGTGCCATCACTGTGCCTCCAAGCCATCGCTCTGCTTTACCTCCGGAAACGTGCCAAAGAGGGGCACGCCACCCCGGATTATTTTCACTGATACCCTGGATGTGACAACCCCTTTCATTATCAAAAACCTTCTAGAAAGTCAGCCTCAGCCGCGGCGGCCGAGTCTTGCGCGTGAAATGAGAGTCATAAAACAGAGCTAGTGAGAACGCCAATCGCAACGCAACGTGCGTTTCGAGCGCCATAGGTTACACGATTACAGAGAATCAACTAAGCAGGCCCTAGAAGGCGGACAACCCCCCAAAAAACATTGCACAAAGGGTAGCATTGTCTCCTTTGTTTCCAGCAATTTGGTACTGGCTATTAGCTCCCCTGCTAAAGGGTTTCTCTCCCGTCTCATACATTTGCCGGCAGTTTTATCCGCGTCGATAATGGGACTGAGAGGGCTGGAGTGGGTTGCGGGATGGAGAGGCGCCCCCGGGAACCATGGCTTGCTCCCCGAAGAAGGTGCATGCGTGTACACGGCAATGTACTTCATGCGCGTTCTGATAGGGCCATGTCACGCCTCTCGTTCGAGGGTCCAGGTCCTAACTGCACGAGCACGTACAGAGTGGATCGACCTATGATTTACAATTGCGTTGCAGTATTGCAGAATCTCGCATGCACCCAAGCTCTTGGTAATCCAGAGACAGATTTAGCAAAAGCAAGAAAGCACATGCAGCCTGACCGAGTCCTGGATCATACAAGTACATTTTCAGCAAAAGCAAGAAGAAGTGCTCGCTAGGAGGATCTCCCCAACAGACGCCTTTTGGCACACCAACATACAGGATACAGTAATTCATGTTACGGCTGTATGACATGCAGCATGCAGGAAATAAACCTTCCTTAGACAGCCGAGCCTTCGCGCAGGACCTTCGAGCTGTGGATGTACGATTCCTCCACTGTGAAGTCCCGCTGGTATTCTATTCCACCAGCCAAGCTGCCCTTCTTGACCATGTTTTCCTCACTTGAACTGAACTCGCCGCCAGTCGCTCCAACGCTGTATGTGGCATTCTTTTGACGTGCGGTACCGGGCTTCGAGATATCGTCGCCGCTGAGAGGAATCATTTGGTGCCCAAATTGTGATCCGCCCAAGTGGGAGCGGCCATTTGAACGGCCTGTTGTCATGCGTTCGCGGATTGTTTTGTGGAACAGAGGCTTCATGGCTATTATTCACGTCAGCATGTGAGCCTCTTTGCAAAGAAAGCGCGAAGAGCTTACCTGGAACGGAGGCGCAGACGATGGCGATGTTTACTTCCACCATTGACCACATATTGATGGGAGATCCATCGTAGAACGGATCCTTTGATTGTGTGTAGATTCGGATAGTGTAGAGACGAATAATGCTGTAAACATGTTAGCTAGTAAGTTCTGCCTATTCAACATGCGCGAAAACTAACCCTGCAAGGCAGGAGAGACCTCCGACGCCGAAGATGGCCATCAAGATAATCTTATCCCTCTTTGGTCTCTTGATTTGAGTCAGAGTCTTGATTGGCATGACCAAGATCCACATGTCGAGCAAGATGTTCACTCCAGCATTTACTGAGTAAGAAGTTAGCGAGTTGATTTCCAGCCAGTATCGCCATGAAAAAATTACTTACTGTAGAAGTACACAAGAGTGTTGATGCATTTCTTGTGCGTCACAGTGAATATATCCCAGTTGGCGTTGATGGGAAGACATTGCAAAATTGCAACGGATTGAGAAACAATCCAAAGCACAGCAATGAAGGCAAATGTTCCGTAGCAGACTCTGCGAAGAGTACTGTCGATTGATCCTGAACGAGGAAAAATAAGCAATCATCCAAATTAGTGCGGTGGAAATGTCGACTTACCTAGCCGAAGATAAAATGCTACAATAGAAGACTTGATGAGAGCAGTGCAGGTATTGTATGTGAGCTGGATAACGTAAACAAGCTAGAGTCGTGATTAGTCTTGTTGTCATGAACCGTCATTCTTGGCCTCTCATACCTTCAGAATACCAACCATGTCAGGAGGCGTTAGGTCCACTCCATGGAGGCCGCTGCCGAACTTGATACCATACAGAATTTCGAAGAGGTAAATGCAAGTCATGATCTAAAGTGGATGAGCTTCTTTGTCTTCTCAAAAGACTTCTGGATTCCGCCTTACAGTTCCAGCCAACATAAGCCAATCGTCAGCCCCAAGTTTTCGGACCACAAGATATCTTCCTGCTATTCTCAGGCACATTGCAACAACTGCAAAATAACAATGAGCATTAGCACTGGTAAAAAGCTTGATGCCTTTAATAAACCTACCTCCAAAGAATGTCATAATAGCAGCAACGGTGGACAAGGTGATTTGCTGCCCGCGGTAAACGGGGCCTTGAGCGTCCGCCATAATGAAGGTAGTGATGGATGCCCAGCTTCAACGTATCAAAGAAAGGAAGGTTCAGTGAATGAGAACTGAAGGGAGTTTCGAAGACACCTCAGGTGGCATGCTCGTCTCTTGAGATGGAAGTCTCAGCTGTATATCTAGCGAAGTGACTTGGAGTTATGAAAGACCTAAAAGAGAATCTCCCCGACTTCAATCCTCCATGCAAAGCCCCTTTGCACACACCAACCCCGCGAGGACTTCTCGAGGGGCTTCACCTGCCTGCGGTGAGACTAGCTCACGGAATCTGACAGCGCTGCTTCAATCTGGGAGCCCTGGAAACGCCTCACATGTGCAGCATGGCTGTTTTTACCGGCGAAAGGCTTGGGACAGGGGAACTGCAAGGGGACTCGAGAGCCCCGGGAGGGAACCTATGGAACGTCCCCTCCCGTAAGCGAAGGGTGTTGGTCGCTGCACCAAAGAAGACCTCAAAACCCCAGTCCTGACAGAAGCCTTCGTCCAGTCTCTCGATTTCTCAAGCGGCCAAGCCAATAGCCAAGCCAAACGTATCTGATAAGCAGCCACTGGGGCTTCTTCTCTGTTACCGGACTAACTCCAACTCTTGTGGCGGCGGCACAGAATGCGTGCTTACCAGTGTCTTCCCTGCGGTGGCGCTCAATACCAAACGATCTAATTTTGCCCTGATTGCGACTGAAAAGATCTTCACAGGGAAGTCAAGCGTTGCTCGCATTGGCCCTTGCCAATGTTGCCACTAACTGGTCGACTTCGACCGGTACTGAGAGTGAAACTCTTGACACAATATCTGCCGGGGTGGTAACGAACAGTATCGCACTGAAAACGCCTGGAAACGCCTGAAAACCTGCAGCCACCGGAAGAATTGTGGTACGGTTGTACGAGGGGGGCGTCAGTGGGACATGTGAGACACATCCAGAAGGCAACTGACATGACGGAATAGTTCGATGGGCGCGAAGGCTTGCTTTCGGATCTGCGGGCCAGTTTGTGAGGCTTTCGGGTTGTCTTGTCTCGGCCCCTCCGAGCTCTGTTGTGAGCACGACTCGTTGTCAACGAGTCGTGGAGCCGTTGTTCAGACGTTGAATTAACCAAGGCGGTCAGATCTTCCAATTAGCGCCATCCACAATAAGCTGCCGACCCGTGTGGGACCCCTAAAGGATTCCCCATGGGTCCCACCTCGCCTGAACCCCCCCGCAAATCCACCATGGAATCTCGATGGATACCCGCAGCATAAGTCTCCAGGTACCCAACAAATTTGCATGAATAACATCTCACAGTTACTGCATTGCTAGGCCCTAGATCTTGATCGCAAACAAAACTCAGTTGGGATTGAAGGCCGATATTCTGAAGATCGGTTTGGAGTTTCAAACCTTCCCCGCAGCTCGTTCCCGTATTGCGCCTAACGAAAAGAGGGGCCTGATTCGCTGCAGGTATTCTTCTGATTTCTGGGGGCGGCAGGTAGCTCCTTCCCCGAGGTATTTCTTATTTTCTTTAGGGGTTTGGAATAGTCCGAAATACGTAGTCAAGTAGCGTCGCGTGTGGGTGGTTGCCGGTCCCCGTGAGTTAGCTGCATAACCTGTCTCAAGCCTCATATGTCTCCCATGGAGCAGAGAATTTTCGAGATCAGAGACGTAAATCTACGACATGGACACGGACGATCAGCCGTCCGAGCTTTCTTAAGATTGACTTTCTTAGATGGTCACTGCCTCAATCTGTCCTGCACCACGATGGCACGCAGCGTTGCAGTCTGACGATTCGCGAACTAGCAAAGAGAGAGAAGATCAACAGATTTTCGGATCTCAGCATCTTGGGTTCTTGGGACCTCGGGAGATCTTTGTCTTACCCCGAACGTGACCCCTCTACTGGAATGCATTTTTACTGGACACGCCTATGCCACGGCGGGCTCACTCTCGGCTCGACTCCCACGAAAGCCCTAACCTTCGCCTCCGAACACGCAGTACACAATAGCACTTGACATTTAACAAGAAACTCAAACTTAGCATACAAGATCTAAAAATGAACACACAGAAAGATGCAACGGGTTTAGGATCACCCTCAGTGCATCAAGTTCATCTGTGCGAAATTGATTGACCTGCAGGCCTTTCAAACCAACTTGGTACTTGGGCGGAACATGGGACGCAGCGCATCCAAACACGAGAACCAATCGGCCCCACTCACTGTTGCTCATGGCCCCAATGAGATGTCTCACCCCAGGGGCATAGGCGTTTGACGGCAGCGCACAGATGGATGCAGGATCAAACCCCGAGGCCTGACTGGATATGTGCATGCTTTAGCAGCTAAGTTCAGGGTGGGTGTGCAAAAGGTGATCAGTGGTCGCCGCGTACCAGATCTTGAGATGAACAACCTGACGTGTCAATCACGAAAGATTAGACTTCGCTGTCAATAGCGAGAATCGTAGGGTTCGTTCCAAATCGAGTCTGTTTGTTGACTAGACAAGCTGCTGCAGGGCCTCGCGTTTGTTCAAGATACCGCATGGAGAGCGCATGATGAACCCTCACAGGTCCCGGCAAAAAATGCTGCAGCGAGCTCGCCTTACTTCGTACTCGTACTCGCATGTCTCTCCCAG